>CM026897.1:14892077-15017642 GCA_015227895.2 Colaptes auratus | reverse complement strand
TTGCTATAAGACCAAGTAGAATGCTTGATTTATTTTTTACTTGTTCACACACACAAAACCTTTAAATCATTATACAGACATTCAAGCACTCATATTCTTTATGACTATATAGATTAAATACAGAAATGAATACAGAGAATGTGAAAAAAAAATCATCAAAATGTTGTGTGTCAAATGCTTCGACAAATTCTATTGCTTTCTTAGTGTCTTTATGAATAAGGACAATTTGAACAACCTAGTCAGTGCAATTTCTAGTGCAGTTCTAGTCAGTGCAATTTCTGAAGAATGTCTAGAAAGGAACAGAAATAGACATGCTTCATCAATATTCTTAAACACATATTTTCCTCCAGGAAATACCATAGTAGGGATCACACTTAGCATGAAAGTGATTGTTCTAATGAGATGATTTCATGTTTGGTATAAAATCATTATTCCAAGGACTATATTAATTCATTCAATAAGTCTCCTTTCAAAAGTGTGCAGTGGCTGCCTTCTTGGTTGATAGAGGCAACTTTACCAGGGGTAGGCGCAGCTAAGCACCTGATTCGCTGCTTTGTGACCTGGAATTAGGTGGCTGAGAGTGTAACAAGTCCTACACGGGTCATCAGTGAGTGAAGTTCTGTAACAAGAACTGGGTAAGCATTTTGGTTTATCCATCTAATAAAGAATTGTAATATTTAGAAAGATAAATTTACAGTAAGCATCAGGAGAAATCAACACCTTAAAAAAATTGGTGGGAAAAAACTCCAACAAGGCAAATGAAGCATGAAACAACTTTTCTGACAGGTTGGTTGTTTTTTTTTTTAATAGCCTTTTATTCTCTTTTTATATTTAACTAATTATAAATTATTACATACCCCCAACAAAATGAATATGTCTAGAAGAAAATAATACAAGTTTCATTTAAAAAAAAGGATTGAAGCATGTTCTTGCAATATCAGTGGTATAGTTTTGGTCAAATTGACAAGCTGGAAACATGATAAAATATTAATATTATTTATTAAATATAAAAAATATTATTCCAAGCCAATCTGATCCAGGTTCATTTGCCTGGTCAATGATAGGTTGATTACACACAATAGGATGCTAACAAACAGTGGAATAACAGTCTAGGAAAATCAGAAACTTGGAATACAGAGGAACAAACTGGAAACTCTTATATAAGCAAAACCAAAGGACAGTACTGCCTCAGTTGGTGAGATGGACCAGACAAATTTAGCTAGTTTGTTAATGTCTCTTCCAGGACAATCAGTTCCATTTTCTTCAACACATTTTTGTGAAGAAGTTCCAAGAAAGCAGGTTTCTTCAAAAAGATTCATTGTCTATAATTAAACAAAAAAAAAAATATTAACAAATCATCATCATTGAGATTGGCACTCCATAAGGAGATTGGCACTCCAAAAGTCCACTTGATAGATTGGGTGGGTGGACATCCCAAAAATGAAGTCACATGGTAACCCTATTATAGTCCTCCTTAAAAGAAAACAACAAAGGTGCTTTCCACTTGCAGTGGGCAGAAAGCAAACAGGTCCTTTCTAGCTGTGTTTTTCTGCATCCGTCATGTCTGTCTCCATGGTGATGGTGGCCATAGTAGATGCGGAGCCCACTTGGTCCCCTTAAGCCACGCTGTCACTTAAGGCCTAGACATGTTGCTTCTCCCAGTCCAGCAAGACAGCATCCACATGGTCATCCTGCATCCTGAGGACTGGTCTTCACTGTCCAGTCAGTGTTATGCATGCTCATGCTCAGTACCCTCATGGGGTCCAAGCTCATGCATGGGGTCTAGCTTCATTTCAGGGAAGGTACATAAACAAGGGTCTACAAAAATAGGATGCATGTCTCACAGTTCTTGGAATTCAGCTCAAAACAAGGGTTTCACAATAAAGCTGTTTTTTTACAGTAAATCTGTGGTGGATGGGTGGTGTTGGGACATTCAATGTTTTTCTAAACAACTTAACATCTGTCTCTGACAGCTACTTACCTGACAAAAATTTGTTGCTGAAAAAATAATAAGATAATTTCTGAATCTCAGTTTGAGTAGAGCAATCATGCAGGTAATAAATATTTTTTTTCTTCTCTGTAATCAATCTGTGTCCTGAGTACTTTGGTACATATTACAAAATTGGGAACTCTTCCCCTTAAAATCTTCTTAACTGGAGGACAAAGAAATTAAGAGGAAGTACATATGATTCCCACTAGTTTTAAACATCAGGATTCTTGCAACTCTGTCAGTGTCTGGGATGTAATAGAGTTATTCTATATTTGAATCTAAGTGAATGAGGATTATACTGGACTCTAGGTCTTTACATCCAGCTATAAAAATGACAATCCAGTGGAATGTATGATTTGCTATCACTACTGAATAGTAATTTCTTCCAGCACTTACATGATGCATTTCTCTCTAGCTGTTGCAGTAGAATTTTATTAAAGAGGGGAAGAAAAAAACAAACAACAACTAAACCAACAAAACCCTCTTCATCTCCCCATGTCCTCATTATTGGTTAATGAGATTCATTCCATGTGCCAATGTGTTAACTTTGCAGTTTTGTTTCATGATTTCCTGTTATTTTGTGTTTATAGGTTGAGGTGAATGGCAAAACCTCTCAGTCTCAGAGACAAAGAATATTGAATGACTAGGATAGTCTCAATATTTTGACATACTGGACTTTCAGGCTTAGACGTAGAGGACATTAGCAGGGAGGAATCGGGGAAAAAAAGGAGGAAAAATAAAGAGAAAAAAAAAAAGAGAGGAAAAAAGCACTACCAATTACTTACATCAGTATTCTGCAGGGTAATCAACTCAGCCCCTCATTGTGGCACTGAAAATGCCACTGAAGAAGTGTGTTAAGACAGGTTTGGCAGGACAGATCTGCTGCCCCAGAAGCAGGCCTGACTCTTCCACCTCTTTATTCAGGGTTGTTACACTGCTAGTTGATCTTCAGTCCTTCCATATACCATCAACCTGGAAGTTCCTTACCCATACTTCTGAGCAAGTTAGCATGACAAAGCAGATATCAAAGTTTAGATACTTTGTGCTTAGTTGTATAATACTATATCTAACTGAACCACCAATGTTAGAAGTATAATTACCCTGAACCACCAATGTTAGAAGTATAATTACCCTCCTTAGGCAGTGAGAAGGAAATTCTTTAATGACTTAGCAGAGGTTATGGGAAGAAGTGAAAACCTCTTGGGAGTGCTTATCACTTACTCTTAAATTTAAAGGCAATCACTACATCTAGTCAAGATGAAGTTTCAGATTCTGAGGGAGGAATTTGGATGAGATTAACTCAATGTCTTGAATTCTGCATTTACAAGACAATCCCATGATATTCCATTAACTGAAGGTTTGTACTATGAAATTTTAGAAAATACTCAAAAAACATGTTGACAGGATAGCTGACTGCAAAAGATCATGATTGTGATAGACATCAACTGTCACAGTACATGGGTGGAAAGAGGAGAGAGAATTTCATGTTCCACAGCACCAGAAGAAAGAACAACTCACTTCCCTGCTAACGAAAAATTAGCAATGGATAGAGATTATTAGTAGGAAACAAAATGAATGTGTAGAAACAAGATGTGAAACCAAAGTTTTGCAAACTGAAAGACCTTGTCTAGGGTAAAAAACCACTATGAGACTTAGGGTTACATGGAATCAGTTCAGAGTTGCACACATAATGTTACATTACTTCTATCTGCCTGCTAAATATATATGTAAATAAACATGTATTCATGTATGCATATAAGATCAAAACCATTTCTAAGTCTATAAATTATTTGTGGATATTTTTTTAATGACTTGATGAATAAATATATTTAGAGGGACTGTAAACCCAAAACCAAACAATGAGTAACCTTTTAAACTTTTACTTGAATTGAATATGCCTTGAATTTGAGGCCTTCCAACATGAAATACTTGTCAATATCTCTGAAAGCATATCACACTCCAGAGGATGTCTGGAATCCCATTAATCTGTTATCAATAAACAAGATTTAATTCCCTGCTATGAAAAAAATGATTAATAACCCTTGGCATGGAAGACAGAAATCAAGGGCTTCTGAGTACAGACAATAAAACTGATTTTTAGAAACAGCCTGATAAAAAAGAATGAACCAAACTACTGTTGCAAGAGCCTCTACGCTTTGCAAAACAAGTGTATTTTTTACAGGAAAGGATAACTTCTTCCATGAGTCAGGAGCATAACAGCATATTTGGGAGGATCACTGCACGGAAGAGAAATTACTAGAAAAAATAAGGCCACAAATACTGGAGTATATACCACGATATAAGGAGATCAAACAAACAAAATGCATGCAGTTAATGACAGAACTATGGACTGATACAAAAATGTGTGTAAAATTAGAAACTGTCATTGATAATAGAGGGAAGTAAAGATTAAACTCATTTTGCAAGTATTTTACACTTTATTGGTTTTCTTTAACAATAAGTACCTTGTTCCTGTTATATAACTTAAAAATTAATTGTGCACACTCCATTTCCTATCCTTTGGCTGTCACTGAATCACTGTAGCATGAGGTACCTGTTTATAGAATAGGAATAGAATAGAATAGAATAGAATAGAATAGAATAGAATAGACCCTGCTCCCCACTGCTTCTGTGGATGTCCTCATTTTCCCCTCATCCCCTGCACATTAGGCATTGGTCAGGGCAGTGCCCCACCACTAGACTGTGCAGATTGCCATGTTCACATCCACTTTTTGAGACAAATGAAGCACTTGGGGTATCACAAATTGAAGAATGGAGGAAGGAAAAAGAGGAAAGAGGGGGAAAGGAGAGAGAAGAGGAGGTTGGAAGGGAGGGATTCAGAAGGAAAGAATTCAGAAGGAATTTTGAAAGAAGGAATTAAAGAATTTGGAAGGGAACCATTCAGAACGATGGAAGAAATTCAGAATTGAAATTTGAAATAAGGAAGGAAGGAGAGACAGAAGGAAGGAAGGAGGAAGGAAGGAAGGAAGGAAGGAAGGAAGGAAGGAAGGAAGGAAGGATGAAGGAAGGAAGGAAGGAAGGAAGGAAGGAAGAAGAAAAGGAAGGAAGGAAGGAAGGAAGGAAGGAAGGAAAGGAGGAAAGGAAGGAAGGAAGGAAGGAAGGAAGGAAGGAAGGAGGGAGGGAGGGAGGGAGGGAGGGAGGGAGGGATGGAGGGAAGGAGAAAGAGGAAAGTATTTGTTACTGGTGATTCCCTCCTGAGTGGAACAGAAGGCCCCATATGACAGCCAGATCCTTTTCACAAGGAAGTTTGCTGCCTCCCAAGAGTCCAGGTTAGGGATGTTAACAGAAGGCTGCCTAGTCTGGTGCAGCCCTCTGATTACGATCCCTTAATCGTTATGCAGTTAGGGAATGATGATATTGTAATCAGAACTCCCAGGGCTATAAAAAATGACTTCAAGGCCCTGGGAGAACTGCTTGAGGGGTCAGGGGCACAAATAATTTTCTCCACTCAATACCCTTAGTTGCAGGAGGGAATACCAGAAGGAACTGCTCCGCAGCTATAATCAACAAGTGGCTTAGAGGCTGGTGCTACCAAAAGAATGCTGGGCTTTTTGATCTTGGGGAACTTTCTATTGTACCAGGTCAGCAGGAAACAGATGGAGTACATCTGTCCCAGAGGAGGGGAAAGATCAGGAAAAAAGCCTATCTCTAAAATGGAAAAAGATTCTAGGAAGGAAATTGGCAGGTCTCATTGATAGGGCTTTAAACTAGATTTGAAGGGGGGAGGGGGTGACACCAGTCCCCCCAGGCAGGAGTCTGGGGGTGACAAGCTGGATTCAGGGGTGGAACCAGCAGCTCAGCTCAAGTGCATGTATACTAATTCACAAAGTATGGACAATAAACAAGAGGATCTGGAAGTCTTGTTGCCACAGGAAAGTTATGATGTGGTTGCCATCACAGAGATGTGGTGGGATGACTCGCATGACTGGAGCACTGCAGCTGACAGCTACAGGCTCTTCAGGAGAAGAGGCAAGGGAGAAGGGGTGGAGGGCTGGCCCTGTATATCAGGGAGGCACTAGATGCCATTGAGCTAGAGATCAGAGATGATCAGGTTGAGTGTTTGTGGGTAAAAATTAGAGGGAAGACCAGCAGGGCAGACATCCTAGTTGGAGTCTGTTATAGACCACCCACCACAAGGAGGAAGATTTGATGAATCATTCTATAGGCAGCTTAAGGCTGTCTCAAGATTCCCTGACCTTGTTCTCATGGGTGACTTCAAACCTGCCTGATATCTGCTGGGATCTCAACACAGAGCAGAGGAGGCAGTCTAGAAGGTTCTTAGAGTGCATGGAGGACAGCTTTCTTATCCCAGTGCTGCACGAGCCTACCAGGGGTAACGCTCTGCTTGACCTCCTCTTCACCCAGAGGGAAGGGCTGGTGGGTGATGTGTTGGTTGGAGGGTGTTTAAGGTCCAGTGACTATGAGATAATTGAATTTTCAGTACAGAATCAATCTAAGAGGGGCAACAAGAAAGACTCCTCTCTGGACTTCCAGAGGGCAGACTTCAGGCTACTCAAGGAACTAACTCAGAAGGCTCCTTGGGAACAGTCCTTGGGTGCAGACAGCCAGCCTGGATGGGTAATGAACTCTTAATAGAACTAAGGGAAAAAAAGAGGGTGTATTATCTTTGGAAGAAAGGGGAGGCAATCTACAGAATGTTTAGGGATGTTGCTAGGACAGTCAAGGAAGAAAATTAGGGGCAAAAGCCCATTAGACTAAGACTGGCCTCTGCTGTGAAGGACAAAAAAGTCCTTCTATAATACATCATAGCAAGAAGAAGGGCAAGGACAACCGCCACTAAAACCGCCACTCCTCGGTTGACTGGAGGGGAACATTGTAACAAAGGATGAGGAAAAGGCAGAGGTACTTAACACCTTCTTTGCCTCAATTTATACTAGCATGGCAGAGCATCTTCCAGACAGCTGGCCTGCAGAGCTGGCAGAAGGAGCCAGGGAGCTGTATAGTTTCCCACTGTTCCAGGGGGTAGTTAGAGATCTTCTGAGCCGCTTGGACTCCCAAAGGCCATGGGACCTGATGGGATCCATCCTAGGATCCTGAGAGAGCTGGCTGATGAGCTGTCCAAGCCACTCTCCATCATTTTTCAGCAGTCCTGGCTCACTGGAGAGGTCCCAGAAGACTGGAAGCTGGCCAACGTGGTGCCCATTCACAAGAAGGGCTGATTGGATGAGCCAGGGAATTCTAGGCCTGTCAGCCTGACCTCAGTGCCAGGCAAGATTATGGAACAGGTCATCTTGAGTGCAATCACACAGCACTTCCAGGATGGCCCCAGGGATCAGCCTAGCCCAGCATGGATTTAGGAGGGCAGGTGTTGCCTGACCAACCTGATCTCCTTCTATTATCATGTTGACCCGCCTGGTTGATGTGGGAGGCCTGTGGATGTAGTCTACCGACCTCAGCAAGGCTTTGACACCGTGTCCCCCACAGCAAACTCCTGGCCAAGGCTATCAACCCATGGCTTGGACAGGATCACACTGTTTGGGTTAGGAACTACTGGCTGGAGGGCGGAGCCAGAGAGTGGGTGGTGAATGGTGCCACATCCAGCTGGCAGCCAGTCACTAGTGCTGTGCCCCAAGGATCAGTGCTGGGCCCCATGCTCTCAACATCTTTATTGATGATCTGGATGAGGACATTGAGTCCATCATCAGTACATTTGTGGACGACACCAAGCTTGGGGCAGTAGTTGATCTGCTGGAGGGTAGAGAGGCTTTGCAGAGGGATCTGGACAGGCTGGACAGATGGGCAGAATCCAAGTGCATGAGATTTAACACATCCAAGTGCCGGGTTCTGCATATTGGCCACAGCAACCTCATGCAGTGCTCCAGGCTGGGGTCAGAGTGGTTGGAGAGCGGCCAGGCAGAGAGGGACCTGGGGGTACTGGTTGATTGTAGGCTGAACATGAGCCTGCAGTCTGCCCAGGCAGCCAAGAAGGCCAATGGCATCCTGGCCTGCATCAGGAACAGTGGGGTCAGCAGGAGCAGGGAGGTCATTCTGCCCCTGTACACTGAACTGGTTAGGCTGCACCTTGAGTCCTGTGTCCAGTTCTGGGCCCCTCAGTTTAGGAAGGATGTTGTCTTACTGGAGCGTGTCCAGAGAAGGGCAACAAAGTTGTTGAAGGGTTTGGAACACAAGCCCTATGAGGAAAGGCTGAGGGAGCTGGGGTTGCTTATCCTGGAGAGGAGGAGACTGAGGGGTGACCTTATTGCTCTCTACAACTACCTGAAGGGAGGTTGTAGACAGGCAGAGGTTGGTCTCTTCTCCCAGGCAACCATGCCAGAACAAGAGGACACAGTCTCAGGCTGCGCCAAGGGCACGTTTAGGCTGGATGTTAGGAAGAAGTTCTATACAGAGAGAGTGATTGCCCATTGGAATCAGCTGCACGTGGAGGTGGTGGAGTCACCTTCATTGCAGGTGTTCAGGAGGAGACTTGATGGGGTGCTTGGTGCCACGGTTTAGTTGTTTAGGTGGGTTGTATTGTATTGTATTGTATTGTATTTAGGTGGTTTGGATTGGTTGATGGGTTGGACGTGATGATCTTTAAGGTCTCTTCCAACCTGGTGGTGTATTGTATTCTATGATTGTATTGTAAACAGCACTTAAAAACAAAGGGGTCCAGCAGAGCTGGACCTATGTCAAGAAAGAAGTCTTGAAGGTGCAGGAACAGACTGTGCCAATGTGCTGGAAGATGAGCTGCCGGGACACACACCCAGCCTGGATAGGCAATGAAATTCTAAATGAACTAGGGGAAAAAAAGAGGGTGTATCATGTTTGGAAGAAAGGTGAGATAACCCATGGAATGTTTAAGGATGTTTCTAGGTCATGTAGGAAGGGAAGCAAAATCCAATTTAGAGTTCAGACTGGCCTCTGCTGTGAAGGAGAACAAAAAATCCTTCTATAAATATATTCATATCAAGAGGAAGGGCAAGGACAACCTCTACTCCTTGGTGGTCATGGAGGGGAACATAGTAACAAAAGATGACAAAAAGGCAGTGGTACTTAACACCTTCTTTGTCTCAATTTTTAATAGCAGGACAGAATGTCTTCCAGACAGCTTTCCTCTAGAGATGGAACCAGGGAGCAGTATAGGTTCCTTGTGTTCCAGGAGGAGGCAATTAGAGATCTCCTCAGCCTCTCGGATACCCACAGGTCCATGGGACTGGATGGGATCCATCCTAAGGTGCTGAGAGAGTGGATAGAATAGAATAGAATAGAATAGAATAGAATAGAATAGAATAGAATAGAATAGAATAGAATAGAATAGAATAGAGTAGAGTAGAATAGAATAGAATAGAATAGAATAGAATAGAATAGAATAGAATAGAATAGAATAGACCAGAGTGGAAGACACCTTCAAGATCACCACTTCCAACCTATCAACCAATCCACCCACCTAATCAACTAAACTATGGCACCAAGTACCCCGTCAAGTCTCCTCCTGAACACCTCCAATAATGGTAACTTCACCACCTCCCCAGGCAGCTGTCTGGGCTGCTTTCCATCATTTTCCAACAGGGCTGGATCACTGGAGAGGTCCCAGAAGACTGGAAGCTGGCCAATGTGGTAGCCATCCACAAGTAAGACCTGTTGGAAGAACCAGGGAATTATAGGCCTGTCAGCCTGACCTCAGGCAAGATTATGGAACAGGTCATCTTGAGTACAATCACACAGCACTCACAGGATGGCCAAGGGATTAGGCCCAGCCAGCATGGATTTAGGAAAGGCAGGTGTTGCCTGACCAACCTGATCTCCTTCTATGATCAGGTGACCTGCCAGGGAAGTCTGTGGATGTAGTCTACCTGGACTTCAGCAAGGCCTTTGACACTGTCCCCCACAGCAAACTCCTGGTCAAGCTGGCAGCCCATGGCTTGGACGGGAGCACACTGCATTGGGTTAGGAACTGGCTGGAGGGCGGAGCCCAGAGAGTGGTGGTGAATGATGCCACATCCAGCTGGCGGCCTGTCACTAGTGGTGTGCCCCAAGGGTCAGTGCTGGGCCCCATTCTCTTTAACATCTTTATTGATGATCTGGATGAGGGCATTGAGTCCATCATCAGTAAATTTGCGGATGACACCAAGCTGGGGGCAGGAGTTGATCTGCTGGAGGGTAGAGAGGCTTTGCAGAGGGACCTCAACAGGCTGGACAGATGGGCACCGCATCACAGTATCACCAAGGTTGGAAGAGACCTCGAAGATCATTGAGTCCAACCTGTCACCACAGACCCCATGACTAGACCATGACACCAAGTGCCACGTCCAATCCCCTCTTGAACACTTCCAGGGACGGTGACTCCACCACCTCCCCAGGCAGCCCATTCCAATGGTGAATGACTCTCTTGGTGAAGAACTTTCTCCTCACCTCGAGCCTAAACTTCCCACGGAGCAACTTGAGACTGTGTCCCCTTGTTCTGGTGCTGGTTGCTAGAGACAAGAGGCCAACCCCTTCCTGGCTACAACCACCCTTCAGGTAGTTGTAGAGAGCGCAGTATCACAGTATCACCAAGGTTGGAAGAGACCTCGAAGAAAGAATCCGATGGCATGAGATTTAACACATCCAAGTGCCGGGTTCTGTACATTAGCCACAGCAACCCCATGTAGTGCTTCAGGCTGCTGTCAGAGTGGCTGGAGAGCTCCAGGCAGAGAGGGATCTGGGGATACTGGTTCATGGTAGGCTGAACATGAGCCTACATGGTGCCCAGGCAGCCAAGAAGGCAATGGCATCCTGGCCTGCATCAGGAACAGTGTGGCCAGCAGGAGCAGCGAGGTATTTCTCCCTCTGTACGGTGTACTGGTTAGGCCGCACCTTGAGTCCTGTGTCCAGTTCTGGGCCCCTCAGTTTAGAAAGGATGTTGACTTTCTGGAATGTGTCCAGAGAAGGGCAACAAAGTTGGTGAGGGGTTTGGAACACAAGCCCTATGAAGAGAAGCTGAGGGAGCTGGGGTTGCTTAGCCTGGAGAAGAGGAGACTCAGGGGTGACCTTCTTGCTCTCTACAACTACCTGAAAGGAGGTTGTAGACAGGCGGATGTTGGTCTCTTCTCCCAGGCAGCCAGTACCAGAACAAGAGGACACAGTCTCAAACTGTGACAGGGGAGGCTTAGACTGGATGTTAGGAGGAAGTTCTATACAGAGAGAGTGATTGCCCATTGGAATGGACTGCCCGGGGAGGTGGTGGAATCACCATCATTGGAGGTGTTCAGGAGGAGACTTGATGGGGTGCTTGGTACCATGGTCTAGATGTTTAGGTGGGGTTGGATTGGTTGATAGGTTGGATGTGATGATCTTATTGCATTGTATTGTATTGTATTTGGAGAAAGGGGGAGCTCGAGAACACATGCCGTTCATTGATGACATCATCAGCTGGGGAAAAGTTACTGAAAAATTCTTTGAGAAACGTAACACAATAATTGACATTCTCTTGAAAGCCAGTTACAGCATTAAGTGAGACAAGGTGAAAGAACCTGACAAAGAAATTATTTTCTGGGAGTGTGGTAGAAAGATGGTAGCTGTCACATTCTAATGGCTATGATAAACAAAGTCTCTACCATGGTGAATCCCATGAATAGAAGGACACTCTATATTTCTTAGGTACAGTGGGATTTTGGAGACTGCACATTTCTGGATACAGTCAGATTATGAAACTTTTTTAAGATGTGACTCATAAGAGAAAACAATTTCCAGTGGAGTTCTGAGCAACAATCAGCCTTTGACCAGACAAAATGAGAAGTAGTCCATGCAATGTATTTCAGCCCTGTTTGAACTAGTCCAGATATTAAGAACATTCTGTATATGGCTGCAAGTGAGAATGGTCCAACCTGGTGCTTATGACAGAGAACTCCAAGTGAGACACACGGACATCCACTTGGTTTCTGGAGTCATGGCTACAAAGGCTCAGAGGCAAATTATACTCCAACAGAGAAAGAGATAGTAGCTGCTTATGGAGGAGTAAAATCTGCTTCTGATATAACTGGAACTCAGTCACAATTTCTTTTAGCTCCCAGATTACCAGTTTTGATGTTCAAAGGTAAAGGTTCCACACAACATCATGAAACAGATGCCACATGATCTAAGTGGATGGCTCTGATAACACAGAGAGTTCAAAAGGGAAATCTTGAAACACCTAGTCTGGTGGAATTAATCACAATTGGCCAGAAGGCACCAGCTGTCAAAAGCTCCAGAGGAGAGAGTAACTCGTGCTAAGGAAGCTCCTCCTTACAGTGATCTTTTTGATGATGAAAGAAATATGTAAAAGATGGAGAAGGTGAATCCAGCCAATTTGCAGAGGTAAAAGCTGTCCAGCTAGCTCTTGACACTGCTGAACATGAGAGATGGCCAAAGCTTTATCTCTGTACTGATTCATGGATGTTAACTAATGCTTTGTGGGGTTGGCTAAAGGACTGGAAAAAGAGTGGCTGGCAGAGGAAAGGAAAGCCTATTTGGGCTGCTGATCTGTGGCCAGATATTGCTGCTTGAGAGAATTCCAGTGAAAGTGTGACACATCGATGTTCACATTCCAAAGAGCAAAGCTACTGAGGAACAATACCACAACCATCAGGCAGATTCAGCTGCAAAATTTTCTCAAGCAGATGCAAACTCTGCTTTTGTTCTTGACTGGAAACACCAACTCTCTAGTTTGGTGGGATCATGATGCATCAGGGGTGGTTTCTACTGAAGGTCCTGGTCACACATATTGGGTAATGCAAAAGAATAGTGAAATTCAGTGTATTCCACAAAGAAATCTTCCTTTAGCTGAGAAAGTCTAAATTCAGAGTGTACAGATTCAGCATGGCCACAGGGAGAATCCATAAAGAATCTACAGTGCACAAACCCTGAGAGCCCTGAGTCATCTGAGAGTCCTTGTTCCTTTTCTTTGTCTCATCTGTGTAGAGACAAAGTGATTTTTCTTATTTTCTGTTTCTTGAACTTTTGAATCATCTGCATGTGAGATAGCCAGAATGGAAGGCAATCTGAAGATATGACCTTTATTAACGCATTATTGTAGATATTGCTTCAGATTAGATGGATAGTTTTAGCAACCAACAGAATTCTTTAGAAAGGGTGGATTGTGGTAGTTTTAGGCTATGCCTTTAAATTTTTTCACAGATCTTGAATAGAAAGTAGTAAAATGTAAATAAAATCACTATTGGGTACAAAAAGGAAAATAAAGGTAATTCTAAACAATCCTGTTGCAGAGGTAAGGAACTTAAACTTGTACAAAAACAATCTTCTGCTCTCTTCTCTCACTTCTTTCCTCTGGGAGTGATACTGGCTTTAGCTTGACCTTGACTGCATTGTTTCAGCTAAGTCTAATATCTCTGTTCCTTTCTCTTGTCCCTTTTATGTACAGGGGGATAAGGGAGATCAGCAAGAGAGAAGCTATTAGCTTCCTCTGGTCTTTGACCACAGGGATCCTTGTGCTGTTCATTAATTGTAAATACCTGTAAATATTGTAAATAGTGTATATTTTGTACATTTTAGTTGCATTCCATTGTAATTGTAGTTTTGCTTGTAACTACAACTTTAATTTGCTTCCAACTGAGCTGGACTGGCAAATTTAATGTTGGGGGGGAATTTTCAACCCACCACAAATCATAATTAATTTCAGGGTACTAAACTGAGCCAAAAGAAAAGAGTCTGTGTTTAGGGTCACTAATTCAATAAAAGTGATTGCACAGCATGGGTTTCATTCAGGACCCACTGAATGATCTATAGCCTGTGGTCTGCAATCAGTCAGGATGGAACTTAAAGTGACATTTTCTCAAATTCCATGAATCCAGATCTGAACCCAAGGTCTCAATGGAAACTTAAGTGATGATATGGAGTCTTTGTGATAAGCCAGTCTATGGCTCATGGATGATTTTACTTCTCTATTTCCATAAAGTCCTCCAGCACTGTACTCACACAAACCACCTTTCTTGCTTGTAACATCCAAAACTTTTACAGATAAAAACCAATAGGTGTACACAGCTGATAGTTTTCCCTGGTCTGATATGAGAAAAACATTTTAAACAATCTGTAATATGAAGTTTCTGTAACAATTTTCTAAAAAAAACTAATGCATTTTTAGGTGGAACTTCATATGTTCATGGATAAGAATAAAAAAGATAAAATTATATGCATATCAGGGAACTGGACAAAACAGGTGACATTTGTTAGAACTTTATTGCTTGTGATCCTTATAAATGACAGTATAGATTTTCTGGTGGTGCTTAATGACTGATACCCAGTAAACTTGATGAGCTGAATGAGCAAGAACTGCCTTACATTCATATCAAAACTCATGGTGAAAGAGAAAGCTGTATGAGCTGCTTGGAATAGCAATTCTTCCCTGCAGACATTGTGTCCCCTTCCTCCTTATCTTTTCAGTTAATTAGCTCTAGGGCCCTTTGTTTTGCATGGCAAGCAGTCAGTGGACTGGGTACACTGGCCTTGATTTCTGCACTGAATCCACTTGTCTGCTTTCACACTGGAGTAGACAGAGAAAATACTGGCATGGAGAGTGTTAATCCCTGACTAACTACAAAACCAAAAACCAAAAACAACAAAATGAAACAAATGGGAAAACAAACAAAGAAACAAAAATCCTGTCAAAAACAAATACACACACCCCAAAAAAAAATCAAAAGCCAAACACCACCAAACAACAACAACAACAACAACAACAACAACAACAACAACAAAAATCTGTGTAGAGTGGGAAATCAGTCAGCAGAGACCTGACAAAGTGTTTCCTACACATGCTGTTCTGTCAGGCTGCACAGCTTCTTCTGCTTCAGAGGTAATTACATAGATTTTCTGTCTTGTACTTGCAAAAACACAGCACAGCACTCTACCACTGCTTGTAGCTCAGTGCTTCAGGGCTTCAGCTGCATGGGGCAGGAAAATGTTTACACAATTTCTTTTAAGATTTTTAAATCACTGCAAAGGATTTGGCTAACTCTTATTTTGAGGGGGGAATAGAAAAGTCCTCCCTGAAGCTGAACTCTGGAGAGAAGGTCTTCCTTGCAAGGCAATTTAATTATCTCTTTTCTCAAGAAAATGGCTTCTCCCATAGTGTAAATGATCCTTTTTAAAAAAAATTCTTTAAAAAATTTTAAAATTGAACGTGGACTTGGACTTCAAATTGTCACAGTTTCAGATCCAGAATTCCAATGTTCAATCAGTTGGTAATTTTATTCAGTATATTTCTAAGGCTCATTATGAAATGTGTCCATTCTTTTTGATTTGACAAATAGATGAATATACATATTTAGCATATAGACAACATGTTTACCAGTAAAAATAATGCATGTGAATATGTAAATTCCTCCCTGATTAGTTTGATGTGCTTGAATAATTGCTTGGTTAATGCAGTACTGAGACAGGCATTTTAAATCATACATAAATTCAGTATTCAAATCAATGCTTACAGCATTTACGTTTTGTGAAAAATAAAATGTCCAAATCGCTCTGAAAAGACGTTTCTATACTTAGGTATAATCTTGTTGTCTTTTTCTAATGTTGAGCTGCTTATATAGTTGTAAGCTTCACTGGCAAATATAATACAGCACCTTTATATATAGTCACCTCTATATAAATACATGAGACAAAAATGAAACCCACAGAAATAAAAAAAAAACCCCAAACGATAATTACAACAAAGCCTTTAAAATCTTTAACCAATCATGAACCTCAGGATTCAAACTCTATAACCAAGCGAGCCTACCTAATCAATATGGTTTGAGATGGAGAAATTTTATTTTCTCTATGAGATATGGTTATCCAATCTCTTAATACAATTTCCTAGACAGTCACTGACAATGTTTTCTTATCTTCACTCTTACAAACTCATTCCTGTTGATTCTACTACATCTTCTTTCAATTTTTGAATGTGATTACTCTTACCTACAACACAGAATTCTCTGTGGCACTGCATTCAGAGTGGATCAAATAGTCTTGATTCTTTTCTTTGACTAAACTTTGTATTTTTCAAGTCAAGGCACTTGCCAAGTTTTTCAGGCTGCTTGAAATGTTCAGGATACTCATAAAGCCAGGGTTTTTTTTTGTGCTGCAATACCTAAATGAAAGAGAAAAATGTAAGTGTAAATTTTTAAATATTTTAGTCAAAGGGAATTTAAAATTTGATTGTATTTTTTTATTCATTAAAAGAAAAATTCTATGTAGTTTGTATTAATGGAGACTCAATTAATTTCTTACTATTTCAATAAAAAGTAGGCAGGTCATTGGCTTGAGTCACATCTTTACCATGAGCACAGGAATAGTGTTAGTCTACATAGATAGTTATACTTGATTTTCAATCTTAATAATGAAATCATCATATCTGATTTGGCTAGGACCTTGGTTTTATATTTCAGCATTCAAAATGTTTTCTTCCTTTTTAAATTTCAATCATGATTTCCTTCATCACTTATGTACCCTTACTACACTCCTTCAGTCTGTCATCTCCAAAGACAAATGGTTCCTTTTGTTTTGTGGGAGATATTTGGCTCCTAAATAATTTCTCTTTTCATTATGACCTTGCTACAGGCTGGGATATGGAGGAGAGTGAAGGGAAAAGGAAAATGAAAAGGTTAAAAAAAAAAAAAAAGTGACAGGACAAAAAGAAGCACTACTAAGGAGAAAGTTAAGGTCAGACCTCAGTCCTTTAGATAATGTCAGGTGATTTCAACAGAAACAGTAAGAAGCATGGTGAAGCATCAATGCAAGGTTTAATCATTGCATTTCAGAGTTTAATTTTTTTTTCAGAGTTTGGTATTTTCAGGATCTCTTTCTTACCTTTTTATTTTTAAGGTACATAGATTTTTCTGTGCTGGCAGAAGGTGGGAAGTTGACATCATAAATTCACCTCTGGTAAATAGGAAAGATTTTCTTTAAAGCAACCACAAGTAATTTATGTTGTGTCTAGATAATCTCAATGAAGTAGTATACTAGATAATTCCAATTAGAAAATGTGCTTGGTTTATTGCTTAGAAATAAAGGCAACTCTGCTAGATTAAAAGAATTTGCCGTCTGATTGGTTAACAATAATTCCCTCTAAACTGAGAGGAACATTTTGTTTTCTCTGTGTTTTTTGTTGTTTGTTTGCTTTTTAATGGAATATATTTATTAGGAAGGTTAGTTCTTTAGATGTAAGACATAAGAAATTATATAAGTACAGGGAGAGAAAACAGAGGGAAACCAAGATGCAAAAAATTCCATCATGGATTAAGATAATACATGTACATGAATCCAGCTTCTACAACAGCTGAGGTAATCACAGTACATAATACAAGTCAGGAGAAAGTGTTATCTCAATAACTAAAATACACAAAGACAAATTAAAAAGAAAAGATGTTCAGTGGAAAACCAGTCCTTAATACTCTATAAAAAAATAGTCATTTTCAGGTTATAACATAGTCAGAGTTCAACTGCCTTTCACCTCAAAACCATGAGCAAAGCTCCTTTAAGAATGTGTAGGAAAGGTAAGTGGCATACAGAGTCAGAGGGGATATTGCTTCAAGAAAAAAATATTATTTCTTCTCTCTTTGTGGGCTAAGGCCTAGACTGGATTGTACCATGTTAGTTTTATGTTAGAAGAGACTGGGACATGCACTGTTACTCCTTATTAAGGTTAGGTTTTATCACTATAGTGCAAACCTTCTCCCTCTGTTCTGCAAGCTTTTCATGTCTGCACACTCCTTTAGTTTTGTGATTTTGCTTTCTTTAGCAAAGTATTCAAAACACTGCCTGAGTAATGTGTATGTATTTTCTGAAAGCATATATTCATACAATGTCAGTTGCAAAGTGTTCATCCCAGCTACAACTGGATAAATGAAATTCTTGAATTAAGTTTAATAATTTCCATTATTACTTTTGCACAAGAAATAGAATGCTGAAGCTATGAAAATAGAATCATAGAATTGTTAGGGTTGGAAGAGACCTCAAGGATCATCTAGTTCCAAATCCCCTGCCATGGGCAGGGATACCTCACACTAGATCAGGTTGCCCAGACCCACATCCAGCCTGGCCTTAAAAATCTCAAGGAATGGGGCTTCTACCACCTCCCTGGGCAACCTCCTCCAGTGCATCACCACTCTCATGATGAAGAACTTCTTCCTAACATCCAATATGAATCTACCAGTTTCTATTTTTGTTCCATTCCCCCTAGTCCTATGTAAAGGTCTAAAGTCTCGATCCTGAGAGGGAAAGAGATTCAGGTTTTTAATGAATATTCCCGTGTTGTGAAATTAGAGGCACAAACGAGGCCAAAATATCAACAGCTAGACTATTTATTACATAAATACAGTGGATGGACATAAATAAAGTGGATAGATCAGAAGGGGATAGAGAGAGAATAGAGAGGGAAGAGAGAAAAGGAAAGGAATTATATTACCACACCCCTCACCCCAAGACAGTTGAGTCTGTGGAGGAAAGGTGCTGCAGGAGATGTTGGGTCTGTAGAGGAAGGGTGCTGAGGCTTTGGCTGTAGAAGGGATGTGGTCCTCTGGGCAGCTTCTTCAGCTCCATGAGTTGCAGCAGGCGGAACTTAGGGCACGGAGAGAGGGTTTTCAGAGTCCAGGATCCGTTGTGTTGGCCCGTGATCTTTCCAGCGTGTGGTGCTGCATTTTGCTTCTCCATTTTTCTTCTCCGTTTTTCTTCTCCTGTTTTCTTCTCCTAAAAGCCAGTAGTTGCTCCAGTCTTTTATACAGTTTTTCAGTCCTCAGGCAAGTGTCCAGGCATTGTTCCCCAGGATATCGTTCTGGGAAATCATCCTTAGGTAAGTGTCCAGGTATCGTTCCCCAGGAAATCTTTTTGTGTACTCAAGTGAATTTGGGCAGCTGTCTGGATGGAGGGGGGAGGAGGCCTCCACCTCCTCCTGCTCATCTACCTACCCACACACCTTTACACATCAGGGAATCCATTGTCCTTTCCGGGGGTATCTGATGGCTGGAAATGATCTTGTCCTGAAGGCGTGATGGCTGGGCCCTTGGGCCATTGTTGTAGGCCAGCTGCAGTCCAGTGAGCAATGTTATCTTTGCACCTTCCAAGAGTCCTTCCAGGGGCTCTGCCCAACGCACATCAGCTATTGTCTGGGCAAGCAGCAAGTGATTTTATCTTTGTTGAGTCACACCAGGAGAGACAAGCTTTAGACTCGCACATCCTATCATTACCTGACACCCTAAATATCCCTTCCCAGCTTTCTTATAGGCCCCCTTCAGAAGGCCACAAAAAGGTATCCTTGGAGCTTTCTCATCTCCAGACTAAATAGCCCCACTCTCTCAGTATGTCTCCATAGGAGAGGTGCTTTAACCCTCTGATCATCCTCGTGAACTTTCTTTGGACATATTCCAGTATGTCCATATCTCCAGAACTGAATGTAGTACTCCAGGTGGGGTCTCACCAGAGTGGAGTAGAAGGGAAGAATCATCTCCCTTGACCTCCTAGCTATGCTTCTCTTCATGCAGCCCAGGATATGATTGACTTTCTGGGCTACAAGTGAACACTGACAGTTCATGTTGAGTTTCTCTTTCACTAGTACTCCTGAGAACTTTTCTGATAGTATCTTTTTATGAAAACTAGCATATGAGGTAGTAGAAATCATATGTTATTCATAAACATAGGGATTTTTTTCTTAAGATGCATTTCTGCTTAACTTTTACATTACATTTGTTATTAAGCTCTTCAGAAATAAAAGCCAGTTTACGCATAACCTCAGTACAGCTCCGAGAAAAATATTATGTTCACTAAGTCCAGGGGCACAACTGTCATTAACTGGTTCCCTTTCCACAGTTTACAATTTAAAGATTATAAAGATCAGGAGTCTCCTCAAAGATTTATAATCTATAATCTCTAATATATTGAATTGAGGTTTGTCCAGTTGATTTGTTTAGATAAAGAGTAAGATAAAGAGATTTCGTTATGAAAAGGGACAAAATTCACTTTATAATCAGTGATATCTGATCACCTTTTCTCCCAAGTAAGATGCTGAGGAATTCCAGGGATATATGAGTGTGACATTTTTAGGCTGATGCCTTGGAAATTTTCCACGGATCTTGAGTAGAAAGTGGTAGAATGTAAACAAATTACCATTGGATAAACAGGGAAAATCATGATAAGGTCCAAATAATACCATTGGTCTGATAAATAACATCAAGTTAGTTGTACAAACTATTCTCTTTTGTGACTCTTTGCTCTAGCTCATATTAGCTGGTGGCTTTTGCTTGGCTGACTTTGGGCTGCTTTCTTGTCATGGCTAAGTAACTAACAAGATACTCTCTGCTCTTCTCTTTTTCTCTTTTCCCTTGTACAGGAGCAAATGGGGTGGAGAGAGGGCATCTATTGTTAGCCCTCTGGTTTTGTCCAGGGGGGTCCCTTGTGTTGTTCATGAATTACAAATATATCTAAATATTATATATTTTGGACACATTAATTTCATATTTCTAGATTTTTGTTTACTTTTGTAGCAGTTTGGACTAGGTGCCCTCTGCTATGAGGGGTGCTTCCTGTGTCCAGAAGTCCAGCCCAGTGGGTGGACACGGGAAACTAGGTATTTCCTACCATAATTCTCTGCACCACTATAAGATCCAGTGTGGGGTCTGGCACTTTCTCTTTCTTCCCTCGCTGGCACCTGGTAACTGTGAGAGATGTCTCCCGCATGGGGGAATGGGCAGTCTCAGATCTGGCCAGCTGAGACTAGTCTAGCAGTGGGGGGGGGGGGTGGGGGGGGCGGGTGGGAAGAAGGAGCCCTGGGGGTCTTGGGTGTACCCTCAGGTGGGGATGGGATGTTTCTGGGTCTGCTTTAGGATTCTTTTGTCACTGTGCTTCTGGCTCTCTGTAAACATTCACTGCTTTTCCATTTAAACTTTCCATAACTTTTGCAATCTATTTGTCTGAGTCGTTATTTTTGCCCGTGGTGGCGAGGGGGTCTGCCTTAACCCATTGCAATGTTCAAACACAGTTTCATTTGCTTCCACCCCAAACTGAACACGTCTGACAATTTTATTTTTGTGGGTATCTGTGGGGTAATTTCAACCCACCACATCTTTTATTGGCACCCAGCATGGGGCCAGGAAGCAAAAATGCAGCTGATCCTGGTTTTGTGGCATTTGGTATATTCTATCTTAAGTGTGTTGTTTTATAAGTGGTTTTTTTTCTGCACTTATTCACTGGCAGGTATATTGCATATAAGAAATTTCTTTCATTTAGAAAAAAATTGAGAGGGTTTCTTGATTATTGCCTTGGTGTGGGAAACCAAAAAGGGAATAATAATGGAATGTACAGATGGCCTTCATGCCTGTGAGGCCCTGGAGATGATACGGGATGTTATACCTTGAAACCATAAGAGAAAGGGATAGAAGTACAAAATAACAAAGTATTGCCTCTTGAAATGGATGGGAAGGCATCTGGGGAGAAAGACACCTGTTTAAATAAATCTGAACCAGTGGTCTTAATGAGACAGGATATAGAAAAATGGAAATGTAATAAAAATTACAGGCCTGTCAGCCTGACCTCAGTCCCACGCAAGATTATAGAACAGGTCATATTGAGCGCACAGCACGTACAGGATGGCCAAGGCACCAGGCCTAGCCAGCATGGATTTAAGAAGGGCAGGTCCTGCCTGACCAACCTGTTCTCTGTCTATGATCAGGTGACCCCCCTGGTGGATGTGAGGAAGGCTGTGGATGTAGTCTACCTGCCTGTATCAGGGACAGTGTGGCCAGCAGAAGCAGGGAAGTCATTCTGCCCCTGTAGTACCTCTGAGTACTGTGTCCAGTTCTGGGCCCTCTGTTTAGGAAAGATGTTGAGTTGCTGGAATGTGTCCAGAGAAGGGCAACAAAGTTGGTGAGGGGTCTGGAGCACAGACCCTATGAGGAGAGGCTGAGGGAGCTGGGGTTGCTTATCCTGGAGAGGAGGAGACTCAGGGGTGACCTTCTTGCTCTCTACAACTACGTGAAGGGAGGTTGTAGCCAGGCAGAGGTTGGTCTCTTCTCCCAGGCAGCCAGCACCAGAACAAGAGGACACAGTCTCAAGCTGCATCAGGGAAGGTTTAGGCTGGATATTAAGAAGTAGTTCCTCATAGAAAGAGTGATTTGCCATTGGAATGGGCTACCCAGGGAGGTGGTGGAGTCACCATCACTGGGGGTGTTTAGGAAGAAACTGGATGGGGCGCTTGGTGCCATGGTTTCATTTATTAGATAGTGTTGATGATAGGTTGGACTTGATGATCTCAAAGGTGTTTTCCAAACTCATTGGTTCTATTCTACCTGTCTTATCAGAAATTAAGTTGATGTGTCATTGATTTCAACAAGGCCTTTGATACTGTCCCCCACAGCAAACTCCTGGCCAAGATGTCAGCCTGTGGGTTGGACAGCAGCACTCTGTGCTGGGTTAGGAACTGGCTGGAAGGCTGAGCCCAGAGAGTGGTGGTGAATGGTGCCACATCCAGCTGGCAGCCAGTCACTAGAGGTGTCCCCCAGGGATCAGTACCTGGCCCCATGTTCTTTAATATCTTTATTGATGATCTGGATGAGGGCATTGAGTCCATCATCACTAAGTTTGCAGATGACACAAAGCTGGGGTCAGGTGTTGATCTGTCGGAGGGTAGGAGAGCTCTGCAGAGGGACCTTGACAGCCTGGACAGATGGGCAGAGTGCAATGGCATGAGATTTAACACATCTAAGTGCTGGTTTCTACCCCATGCAGTGCTACAGGCTGGGGTCAGAGTGGCTGGAGAGCAGCCAGGTATAAAGGGACCTGGGGGGTACTGGTTGATAGCAGGCTGAACATGAGGCAGCAGTGTGCCCAGATGGCCAAGAAGGCCAATGGCATCCTGGCCTGTATCACGAACAGTGTGGCCAGCAGGAGCAGGGAGGTCATCCTGCCGCTGTGGCCCCCTGACAGGCCACACCTGTCCAGTTGTGGGCCCACTGTTTAGGAAAGATGTTGACTTGCTGGAAGGTGTCCAGAGAAGAGCAACAAAGCTGGTAAGGGGTTTGTAGCACAAGCCCTGTGAGGAGAGGCTGAGGGAGCTGGGGTTGTTTAGCCTGGAGAAGAGGAGGGTCAGGGGTGACCTTATGTCTACAACTACCTGAAGGGAGGTTGTAGCCAGGTGGGGGTTGGTCTCTTCTCCCAGGCAACCAGCACCAGAACAAGAGGACACTGCCTCAAACTGCACCAGGGGAGGTTTAGGCTGGTTCTTAGGAAGAAGTTCTTCACAGAAAGAGTGATTTGCCATTGGAATGGGCTGCCCAGGGACGTGGTGAAGTCAGCATCACTGGATCTTTTTAAGAAGAGACTGGATGAGGCACTTGGTGCCACAGTTGATTAGATGGTGTTGGATGATAGGTTGGAATTGATGATCTTGAAGTTCTTTTCCAACCTAGTTAATTCTATTTTTTTTAAATTTTATTTTATTTTATTTTATTTTATTTTATTTTATTTTATTTTATGTTATTTTATTTTATTTATTTTGTTCTATTCTATTCTATTCTATTCCTCAATACGCTCAAAGGAAAAAAAAGCAGTTTTGCTGGTTATGTGGGATATAATATTTCTTTGAATATTCCATCTTTCTTGAATGTACAGTTCCTGTAATTGAGAGTTATTTAGGTGAGTTGAATCTTATGGTGGTCTGTTTACTATGACTAAATTTCTTATTTGTGGTGGCAATAATAGGTTTGTTAATAGCATTGTGCCATGAGTGACATGTTCTGTCTCTAAACAGAGAAAAAGACGCAAGCAATCTGGGTCTAATGCAAGCAATTCTAGTAGTGAGGAAGAGACTAAAGCAGGAATTAATGGGGAAACTGCTTTGAACCACAGCAAATGCAGAGGCAGCACATGCAAAAAGCTAGTGGAGGGGCAGCCGGTAGATAAAGAGGTGCCTGCAGCAGTGACTCCAGAACCAACAATGCCTGAACAAGAGCCAGTGGCAGCTGTGCTGGAAACTCCAATGCATGCGGTGGCAACCACATCTCTGAGCAATGATGCATATGGTAAAATTATTCATGTCGATGAGGTGGAAGAAGGGCCTTGAATAAAAAGCAGTTCAGTGTGTATTGTACAACAGAATAGAATAGAGTAGAGTAGAGTAGAATAGAATAGAAAAGAATAGAATAGAATAGAACAGAATAGGTTTCATAGTTTAGTTTCATAGTTTTAGTCAGGGTTGAAAGGGACCATATGGATCATCTAGTTCCAACCCCCCTGCCATGGGCAGGGACACTTCACACTAGAGCAGGCTGGCCAGAGCCTCATCCAGCCTCGTCTTAAACACCTCCAGCGACGGGGCCTCAACCACCTCCATGGACAACCCATTCCAGGCCTTCACCACCCTCACGGTGAAGAACTTCCTCCTCACATCCAGCCTGAATCTCCCCACCTCCAGCTTCATTCCTTTCCACCTAGTCCTATCACTACCTGAGAGCCTGAGAAGTCCCTCCCCAGTCTTCCTGGAGGCCCCCTTCAGATACTGGAAGGTCAGAATGAGGTCACCTGGGAGCCTTCTCTTCTCCAGACTGAACAGCCCCAACTCCTTCAGTCTGTCCTCATAGGAGAGGTGCTCCAGCCCTCTGATCATCCTCGTGGCCCTTCTCTGGACACCTTTCAGCACCTCCAGATCCCTCTTGGAATAGGGGCTCCAGAACTGGAGGCAGTACTCCAGGTGGGGTCTCACCAGAGCTGAGGAGAGGGGGAGAATCACCTCTCTTGACCTGCTGGCTACACTTCTCCTGATGCAGCCCAGGATCTGATTGGCTTTCCAGGCGGCAAGTGCACATTGAGAGCTCCTGTCGAGCTTCTCTTCCACCAGCACCCCCAAGTCTCTCTCCTCTGCGCTGCTCCCCAGCCAGTCACTGCCCAGCCTGGATTTGTGCCTGGGATTGCCTCGACCCAGATGCAGGACCCTGCACTTGGTCTTGTTGAAGCTCAGGAGGTTGGCTTGTGCCCACCTCTCCAGCCTCTCAAGGACCCTCGGGATGGCATCCCTTCCCTCCAGCGTGTCTGCTGCACCACACAGCTTGGTGTCATCAGCAAACTTGCTGAGGGTGCACTCAATGCCACTGTCCCTGTCACCCACAAAGATGTTGAACAAGCCTGGTCCCAGGACTGATCCCTGAGGGACTCCGCTTGTCACTGGCCTCCACTGGGACATGGACCTATTGACAGCCACTCTTTGGGTGAGACCATCAAGCCAGTTCTTTATCCATCTAGTGATCCACCCATCAAACCCATGTGTCACCAGTTTGGAGACCAGGATGTGGTGCGGGACAGTGTCAAAGGCTTTGCTCAGGTCCAGGTAAATGACATCAATTGCTCGCCCCTCATCTATTAATGTTGTCACCTGTTCATAGAAGGCCACAGGGTTTGTCAGGCAGGATTTGCCCTTGGCAAAGTGTGGTGGGGTGAGAAAGTTCCCTCCCCACACACAGGGAAAGAAACCACAGCTAGCTCAGTCGGAAAAGCAGATGAAAGCTATATTTACAAGCATAAATGGAATGCAATGAATATATACACAAATATACAATATTTACAATATATACAGGAAAATATAACAATGAACACAATGCAGAAAAAAACCTTTTCCCTCCTGCCGGCCAGGGGGGTTCCCTGAACCCCCCTCTCTCCCTCCCCACCTCCCCTTTTTCCCAAAGAGGGTTAGAGAGAGAGAGAAAGGCAATTAAGGAAGAAAAATTCTGTTAGCTAAAAAGCACATGCAAAATTAGTTCTCTTATCTGGTTAGCTGTTAACTCAAGGCCGTTCCTGCTTCAGAAAGAGAGAAGGCCATCCAGCCCACAGGACAGAGAAGCACAGACTGCACCCAGCCTGCACCCAGACCAGACACAGACTGAACTAACAGAAGCCAAACTCCAAACTGCACCCCATAAGCACCAATGAAATTAGTTTAGACTAAGAATATCTCACCTCGGTGTTTCCAGTCGAGATCAAGATCAGAGTCCATGTCTACTTGAGAAACTCTTGAAGCTAGATCTGCCTGATGGTTGTGTTGCTGTTCCTCAGTAGCTTTGCTCTTAGGGATGTGAGCATCAATGTGTCTCACCTTCACTGGAATTCTCTCGATTCAATCAGCACATAAGGGAGTTTTACAGAGAGATATCAAACAACTTAAACCAAATGCTAAAGCTGTTATTAGGATTGTACTGATCACAGCGAGGTACAGGTTGGAAGGAGCCTCCAGAGATGATCTAGTCCAATCCCTTTGCTAAAGCATGCTCACATAAATCAGGTTGCACAGGAAGTGTTTGGCATTTGAAAGGCTCAAGAGGAGGAGAATAGAATAGAATAGAATAGAATAGAATAGAATAGAATAGAATAGAATAGAATAGAATAGAATAGAATAGAATAGAATAGAATTAACCAGGTTGGAAAAGACCTTCGAGATCATCAAGTCCAACCCATCATCCAATACTATCTAATCAACTAAACCATGGCACCAAGCACCCTATAAAGTCTCTTCCTAAAAACCTCCAGTGATGGTGACTCCACCACCTCCCTGGCCAGCACATTACAATTGCAAATCACTTTTTCTATTAAGAACGTCTTCCTATAATCCAGCCTAGACTTCCCCTGGTGCAGCTTGAGACTGTGTCCTCTTGTTCTGGTGTTGGTTGCCTGGGAGAAGCGACCAACCCCCACCTGTCTACAACCTCACTTCAAGGTGATGTAGAAAGCAATAAGGTCTGCGCTGAGCCTCCTCTTCCCCAGGCTGAGCAACCCCAGCTCCTTCAGCCTCTCCTCACAGTGCTTGTACTCCAAACACCTCACCAGGTTTGCTGCCCTTCTCTGGACATGTTCCAGCATGTCAACATCCTTCTTAAACTGAGGGGCCCAGAATTGGTGTGGTGGGGTGAGAAAGTTCCCTCCCCACACATGAAGAAAGAAACCACAGCTAGCTCAGTCGGAAAAGCAGATGAAAGCTATATTTACAAGCAGAAATGGAATGCAATGAATATGTACACAAATATACAATATCCACAATATATACAGAAATACACAGCAATGAACGTAATGCAGAAAAGCCTTTTCCCTCCAGCTGGCCAGGGGGGTTCCTTGAACCCCCCTCTCTCCCTCCCTACCTCCCCTTTTTCCCAAAAAGGGTTAGAGAGAGAGAAAGGCAGTTAAGGAAGAAAAATTCTGTTAGCTCAAAAGCACATGCAAGAATTAGTTTTCTTATCTGGTTAGCTGTTAACTCAAGGCCATTCCTGCTTCAGAAAGAGAGAAGCCATCCAACCCACAGGACAGAGAAGCACAGACTGCACCCAGCCTGAACCCAGACCAGACTGAACTAACAGAACCCAAACTTAAAATTGCATTCTACAACCTACCAATGAAATTAGTTTAGACTATCTTGGTTTTGTTTAAATATCAAAAACATTCAGCCAGAGAGTTCAGCAACTGTCTCTTTCTTAAAGGCATAGCCTCAACCAGTCACAATCCACCTCTTCTAAACAATTTCATTGGCTGTTCATACTGTCCATCCAATCTAAAGCAATAGCTACAATTTGTAAGTGAAGTTCATAGTCCATTCCGGCTATCCTCAGGTGTAGATAATTCAGAAGTCTAAGAAACAAGAAAAATGGAAAACAGTTTGTCTCTTCGCAGATGAAGCGAAGAAAAGGGAAACAGGGAAACAGGGACTCTCAGTTGACTCAGGGCTCTCAGGGTTCTCAGGGTTTGTGCACCGTGGATTCCTCATGGATTCTTCCTTTGGGCGCAATGTAGCTGTACAACACTCTGAAATTAAACTCTTTCAGCTAAAATTAGATTTCTTTGTAGAATACACTGAATTTCACCATTCTCTTGCATTACCCAATAAGTGTGACCAGGACCTTCAACTGAAACCACCCCTCGGACAGGTTTAGCCTCTCCTGAGGGAGAAAATACCCAAACAGTTTTACCTAACAGATTCTTTTCTCTAACAACAGGAACTCTATCACCTTCTACCTTTTGTAGCAGATCTGAGTGTGCCAGTCCAGCTCGGTTCACTGAACCTCTACTATTTACCAGCCAGGTTGCTTGTGCTAAATGCTTTTCCCAGTTTTTCAAAGATCCACCCCCCATGGCTTTAAGAGTGGTCTTCAGCAAACCATTGTAGCGTTCAATCTTCCCTGCAGCTGGTGCATAGTAGGGAATGTGGAATATCCACTCAATGCCGTGCTCTTTTACCCAGCTCTTTACAAGATTGTTTTTGAAATGAGTTCCGTTGTCTGACTCAATCCTCTCTGGAGTTCCATGTCTCCACAGGATTTGTCTCTCCAGACCGAGAATGGTGTTGCGTGCAGTTGCATGTGCAACTGGATAACTTTCCAACCAGCCAGTGTTTGCCTCTACCATAGTAAGCACATACTGCTTACCAGAACGAGAACGTGGTAGAGTGATGTAGTCAATCTGCCAAGCATCACCATACTTGTACTTGGACCATCTGTCACCATACCATAAGGGCTTAAGTCGCTTTGCCTGCTTAATAGCAGCACAAATGTCACAGTCATGGATGACTTGTGTGATAGCATCCATGGAAATGTCTATGGATCTGTCACGTGCCCACTGGTAGGTTGCATCTCTGCCTTGATGTCCTGATGAATCGTGAGCCCACCGAGCTAAGAATATCTCACCTCGGTGTTTCCAGTCGAGATCAAGATCAGAGTCCATGTCTACTTGAGAAACTCTTGCAGCTAGATCTGCCTGATGGCTGTGTTGCTGTTCCTCAGTAGCTTTGCTCTTAGGGATGTGAGCATCAATGTGTCTCACCTTCACTGGAATTCTCTTCATTCGATCAGCAATGTCCTGCCACAGGTCAGCTGCCCAAATAGGCTTTCCTTTTCTCTGCCAACCATTCCTTTTCCAGTTCTTTAGCCAACCCCACAGAGCATTGGCTACCATCCATGAGTCGGTGTAGAGATAAAGCTTTGGCCACCTCTCACGTTCAGCTACGTCGAGAGCTAGCTGGACAGCTTTTACCTCTGCAAACTGACTGGATTCTTCTTCTCCATCCTTTGCCTCTGCAACTCGGCGTGTTGGACTCCACACTGCAGACTTCCACCTTTGCTTGTTCCCAACAAGACGACAGGAACCGTCTGTGAACAAAGCATATTTCTTTTCATCATCAGAAAGGTCATTGTAAGGAGGAGCTTCCTCAGCACGAGTTACTCTCTCCTCTGGAGGTTTAGTACAGCTGGTACCTTCAGGCCAACTTGAGATCACCTCCACCAGACCAGGTCTTTCAAGATTTCCCATTCGAGCTCTCTGTGTTATCAGAGCCATCCACTTAGACCAGGTAGAGTCTGTTGCATGACGTGGTGTGGAACCTTTGCCTTTGAACATCCAATTCAAAACTGGCAATCTGGGAGCTAGGAGAAGTTGTGATTCAGTCCCAATCACTTCAGAAGCTGCTTTTACTCTTTCATAGGCAGCTAGAATCTCTTTCTCTGTTGGAGTATCATTAGCCTCTGAACCTCTGTAACCTCGACTCCAAAAACCAAGAGGTTGTCCACGTGTCTCACCTGGAGCTCTTTGCCACAAGCACCAGGTTGGACCATTCTCACTTGCAGCCGTGTACAAAATGTTCTTAATGTCTGGACCATCTTGGACAGGTCCCAGACCCATCGTTTGAACTACCTCTTGCTTTATCTGGTCAAAGAGTGCTTGTTGTTCAGGTCCCCAGTGGAAACTGTTTCTCTTTTGAGTGATATCATGCAGAGGTTTCACAATCTGTCTGTATCCAGGAATGTGCAGTCTCCAAAATCCCACTATCCCCAAGAAACGTAGAGTTTCTTGCTTGTTCATGGGATTTGCCATGGTAGAGACTCTATTTACCACATCCACTGGAATGTGTCGGCGTCCATCCTGCCACCGCACTCCCAGAAACTGGATCTCTCTGGTAGGTCCTTTCACCTTGTCTCGCTTGATGGCAAAACCTGCATTCAGAAGAATGTCAATGACTTTGTTACCTTTCTCGAAGACTTCCTCAGCAGTTTTACCCCAGACGATGATATCATCGATGAACTGGATGTGTTCTGGAGCACCACCTTTCTCCAGAGCATCGTGGATCACTGCATGACAGATGCTGGAGCTGTGGATCCAGCCCATGGGCGATCTGTTGAAAGTGTACTGGATTCCTCTCCAGGTGAAAGCAAACTGAGGCCTGCATTCCTCTGCTATGGGAATAGAGAAGAAGGCATTAGCAATGTCTATGGTAGCATACCATTTGGCCTCTTTGGATTCCAGCTCGTACTGGAGTTCCATCATGTCTGGTACTGCTGCACTCATAGGTGGAGTTACTTCATTCAGAGCTCTGTAGTCGACTGTCAGACGCCAGTCTCCATTCTGCTTTCGCACAGGCCATACTGGACTGTTGAAAGGGGAATGAGTTTTGCTGATGACTTTCTGACTCTCCAACTGATGAATCAGATTCTGAATGGGCAACAAAGAGTCACGGTTGGTTCTGTATTGCCTGTGATGTACAGTCTGAGAAGCAACCGGCAATTTAATGTCCTCAATCTTGTGTTGTCCCACAACTGCAGATTCATCAGAAAGATCAGGTCTAACAGACAGCTTCAATATTTGTCCATCAATTTCTACAGATGCTACTCCAAAAGCCCATTTGTAACCTCTAGGGTCTTTGAAACGCCCTTCTCTCAGAAAATCAATTCCCAAAATACAAGGTGCGTCAGGTCCGGTCACAACTGTGTGCTTCCTCCACTGTTTACCAGTTAAACTTATATCAACCTCCACCTTACTTAACTCTTGAGATCCACCAGTGACTCCCAGAATAGTAATAGCTTCTGATCCCTGATAATTTGATGGCATTATGGTGCACTGAGCCCCTGTGTCAACCAAGGCCCTGTACTTCTGAAATTGTGAAGTGCCAGGCCACTGGATGTACACATCCCAATAGATTCTATTATCTCTGTTACCCCTCTCCTCCCCCTGGCGGGAGGCAGGGCACCCCTAGTTATGGGGAACATGCCCACATGTGCAATGAGCACAGTGTGCAGTGCTAGAACTGGAGCCACTGTTGGAGCTACTAGAGTTGTCCTGGGGAACTGTGGAAGTAACAGCTACCCTTCTGGTATTGCTAACTCGGGTTCTGCCACTTTGCAATTCCCTCAGTCTCCTGAAAAGATTAGCAGTTGGTTGACCATCCCATCTGTTCATGTTCTCACCAAACTGATCACGCAGAGTTATCCAAATACTTCCACGTGATTGCCTTGGTGGTCTGTTTTGGTTGGACCTGTTTTGGAATGACCTGTTTTGGAATGACATCCTCGGAGGACGCCTGTTCCTCACAGAGGAAACCTGTATCCATCTGGAGGAAGAATTGGAATTATCTCTCTGTGCCAATTGGGAGATGGTATTTTTAAATTCATCCTTCATCTCTTTCATGCAATTCTCAATTTTTCCAGACAGAGTTTCAATGGCTGAAACCAACGAAACACATGTCATGCTATCCTCCAATTGTCTCATTTGATCAGTGAATTGGCCAACCGTAGGAGAAGCTCCGCCATAGTTTCTTGCCACAATTCTGCTTGCCAGAATATTTGCATAGTTAGGAGGAGCAAGTTTGATGAGCTTTTTAGCAAGACCAGTTCCTACAGGAATTTCATCAGGATTCAGAGTCTCATGGTCACCATAGAGTACCTCTCTAACAGCAAATTCTCTCAGACGCTTAATCCCTTCCTCTATGGTAGTCCAGGGCTTAGGATTCCATGGGAGGTCATCTCGGGAAGGATATCTCATGAGAGTTGCCATTAAAAGGCGTATCCACAGAGTAACCTTACCGAGAGTCCTGCCTAGATGTCTATCTATTCCATTATCCTTTGAGAGAGTTCCTAGTTGAGCTGCTGACTTGTCTCCAACCATTAGAGCTGGAGCACCTGTATCATAGCACCTACCAAGCCAAGCTAGGATTGGCTCCTTATCTGCTCTGATATAATCTTTACGCACATTCCTTATCTCTTCCCTGGGTGAAGAACAGTCCAAAATATCATCTGACTCCTCCTCTTCCTCCTCTTCCTGAACTTGTTGCCCCATTAATCTCATTGTCACTCTCCTAAGAATCTCTTTAAGGTCAGGTGTACCACCTCTTGTTGTCCTGCTATCAGCAATTTGCCCTGCATCTCCATCCAGTGATGATCTCAATAACTCAGCTATATCTTTAAGACAAATCTTCTCCTCCTCCTCAGCAGGGTCTCTTAAAGCAGAAGTTCCCTCACCAGCATCAGCATCTGAGTCAGCTTTGGTCTTTCCACCTCTCGTCTTTAAAACAGCTACCTGCTTAACTGGAGCTGTGTTTGAATTTACAGCTGGCTTAACAGAAGCTGACAGGTTCTGGGACGGATCAGCTGCTGTGGAGGACACTTCTGGTCCTGCTGAAGAAGAAGGAGGAACTGGCTTTGCCTTGCTAATGGCTGCCGAGGACGGGGGAGCCGCCATGTTAGGCGCTGCCACTGCCGCAGCAGCTGGCTGATTGCCAGAACCACCAACAGCACCGTTCAGAGCAGCCTTTCCGATGGAATTTTTAGCTTTATCTTTAACTGATACAGATCCTCTATTCTCCTCATCACTAGATATTTCTGGGGTCGAGTTAGAGCTGTTCTTTCTCCTCTTGGGTCTACGCCTAATTACAAAACAGGCCCTAGACACCTTCTTCTCCCGGTACAGAGCATAAAACAAGTACGCATTGCTTATCACCAACAGCAGGATTGCACACATCAAATAAATCACCTTTGGATCCCAGCCATCACCTAAAACAACCCTTTCACCAACTGGGATCTTAAACTCCTTTATCTCTATGGGCAGAGTGGTTGAGGTCACATTCCTGTATCTATTAAGGCAAAAGAATCCCAGGCACCGGTCATAGAGAAGCTGAATCTTATACTTAAACTATAAATACAATTTATACATCAAGTATTTGCTTAAGCGATCGAAAATCAATCCCAAGAGGTACTTGTAGACCAGCACCGAACAAATTGAAAAGACCAAACGCTCTAAAATCCAAAACACTTTCATCTTTGCAACTCCGACCTGAGCAGACAATAAATCAAGCAACTTTTGCTCTGCTTCTGGACAGCAACTATCCACAAGCCCCACGTTGGGTGCCAATTTTAAAATATGTGGTGGGGTGAGAAAGTTCCCTCCCCACACACAGGGAAAGAAACCACAGCTAGCTCAGTCGGAAAAGCAGATGAAAGCTATATTTACAAGCATAAATGAAATGCAATGAATATATACACAAATATACAATATTTACAATATATACAGGAAAATATAACAATGAACACAATGCAGAAAAAAAACCTTTTCCCTCCTGCCGGCCAGGGGGGTTCCCTGAACCCCCCTCTCTCCCTCCCCACCTCCCCTTTTTCCCAAAGAGGGTTAGAGAGAGAGAGAAAGGCAATTAAGGAAGAAAAATTCTGTTAGCTAAAAAGCACATGCAAAATTAGTTCTCTTATCTGGTTAGCTGTTAACTCAAGGCCGTTCCTGCTTCAGAAAGAGAGAAGGCCGTCCAGCCCACAGGACAGAGAAGCACAGACTGCACCCAGCCTGCACCCAGACCAGACACAGACTGAACTAACAGAACCCAAACTCCAAACTGCACCCCATAAGCACCAATGAAATTAGTTTAGACTATCTTGTTTTTGTTCAAATATCAAAAACATTCAGCCAGAGTGTTCAGCAACTGTCTCTTTCTTAAAGGCATAGCATCAAACCGGTCACACAAAGCCATGCTGACTGTTCCCAATCACCTCTTCACTATTCTTCTGAGTCAGTAGTGCCTCCAGGAGGATCTGCTCCATGATCTTTCCGGGCACAGAGGTGAGACTGACTAGCCTGGAGTTCCCTGTTTCCTCCTTCTTACCCTTTTTGAAAATGGGAGCAATGTTTGCCCTTTTCCAATCTGTGGGGACTTCCCCAGTCTGCCAGGACTTTGGGAATAGAGTAGAGAGGGGTTTAGCAACCTCATCTGCCAGTTCTCTCAGCACCCGTGGGTGTATCCCGTCGGGTCCCATGGACTTGAACACTTTCAGGTTCTTCAGGTGATCACGAACCTGAGCTTCACTTACCGTGGGCAGTTCTTCCTCCCCATCCCTGGCATCGTCTTCCGTGACACCAGGAGTGTGGCTGGAGGCCCTTGCAGTGAAGACTGAGGTAAAGAATTTATTGAGTACTTCAGCCTTTTCCACACCACTTGTGACTAATTCACCAGTTTCGTTTCTGAGGGGCCCCACACCTTCCCTACTCTTCTTCATGCCATTAATATACCTGTAGCAGTTCTTAGTGTTCCCTTTAACCTCCCTGGCTAGATTCAATTCGAACTCTGCTTTGGCTTTCCTAACCAGGCCTCTTGCTGCTTGGGCAGCTTCCTTATATACCCCCTGTTCTAGCTGTCCTTCCCTCCACTTCCTGTAGAGTTTCTTTTTAAGTAATAGTGTGTTCAGGAGCTCCTTGTTCATCTAGGCAGGCCTCCAAGCATTCTTTCCTGCTTTTCTCTTTGTTGTTATACATAGCTCCTGGACGCAGAGGAGGTGGTCCTTGAATACTGACCAGCTGTCCTGGGTCCCTCTTCTCTCCAGGGCTTCGTCCCATGACACTTTGGCTAGCAGATTCCTGGAGTGATCAAAGTCTGCATGCCTAAAGTCTAGGGTCATAAGCTTAGAATAGGTCCATCTGATAGCCCTGAGGAGATTAAATTCAACTGCTTCATGGTCACTGCAGCCAAGGCAGTCTCTGAGCCTCACATTGGTTACCAGCCCTTCCCTGTTGGTGAGAACAAGGTCCAGCAGAGCACCTTTTCTTGGTGTTTCCTCTACCATTTGGAGGAGGAAGTTGTCTTCTATGCAGTCCAGGAACATCCTGGATTGCTGGTGCCTTGCTGTGTTGTCCCTCCAGCAGATGTCAGGGTGGTTGAAATCACCCATGAGGACCAGGGCTTGTGACCTGGAAGCCGCTTCTATTTGCCTGTGGAGGGCCTCATCTGCTTGGTTCTGCTGGTCAGGTGGCCTGTAGGAGACCCCCACAGTAATATCTCCTTCCCCTGTGTGCCTTTGATTTTAACCCATACACTCTCAACCATCTCATCATCCCTCCCCAGGTGGAGCTCCACTGATTCCAGCTGCTTATTGACATAGAGGGCAACACCTCCTCCTCTCCTTCCCTGCCTATCCTTCCTAAAGATCTTATACCCATCTATCCCTACATTCCAGTCATGGGAATCATCCCACCAAGTTTCAGTAATGCCCACTATGTCATGGCCTCCCAGCAGCACGGTGGCTCTTAATTCATCCTGTTTGTTGCCCAAGCTTCGTGCATTTGCATAGAAACACTTCAGCTGAGCTGGCCATGTCGTCCCCTTATGCCAATTCCCCTTGGTTTCCACAGGGTGTCCTGGTGTGTCATTCATGTCTTGCCTCAGGGCAGCAAATTGAGAGCCCTTACCAGCTCTCCATCCCTCTGCCTCTGGTGAGCTGCCCCTCTGTTTGTCACAGGCCAGCAGGAGACTATTAACCCCTTCCCCCTTCAAATCTAGTTTAAAGCCCTGTCAATGAGCCCTGCCAATTCCTGCCCCAGGATCCTTTTCCCCCTCTGGGTTATGTGTGTCCCATAAGTTGTTTTCAGCTCTGCTGCCTTGTAAAGCAAGCCATGATTGTAGAACCCAAATGCCTGTCGATGGCACCAGCCCCAGAGCCATGAATTGACCTGTTGGCTCTTCCTCAGTGTTCCCTCATCCATCGCTGACATTAGAGGGATAGCAGAGAACACAACCTGAGCTCCTGATCCCTTTAGCAGGTGCTCCAAGGTTCTGAAATCACTTTTAATTGATTGTGAGCCTCTTGTTGTTGCATCGTCACTACCCACCTGAAAGACCAGCAGTAGGTAGTAGTCTGAAGGAGTCATGAGTTTGGGAATTTTGCCTACTATGTCCTTTACTTGTGCATCAGGGAGGCAGCAGATCTCCCTATGAAATGGGTCTGGTCTGCATGTTGGGCCCTCTGCTCCCTTCAATAGGGAGTCTCCTATAACGATGACCCTACGAGGTTTCTTTTCCGGTCTAGTTTTGATAGCTGGCCTGAGGCAACCTGTCATTGGTGCAGCTTCTGTCTTCCTTGAGTCCTCAACTTTGTCGATGACCTGTTCCTCCTGCCGAGCCTCATACCTATTCTGTAATTGCACTGTAGGCAGTGTGCTGCTCAAAGTAGCAGGCTTGATCCGTCTGCATTTCTTCCGTCGGGCAGAGACCTGCTCCCATTGGCCCTGCTCATGTGGGTTACTGCAGGGAGGCTGAGAGGCTTGCTGATGGGAGGGTATCAAACTCCCTGTTCCACTAAGAGTTACCCCCTGTTCTGGTTTTGTAGAGGTTAGATTATGGGAATAGTCAATTTTCCTTTCACTGTCTCCTATAGCTCTTAGCCTTTCCACCTCTTCTTTTAGTTCAACCACCATGCTCATCAGATCACTGATCTGCTCACACCTGACACAGGAGTTGTTCCTTCCATCCTCCATATCGAGTGCCAGGTCCCAGCACTCACTGCAGCCACCCACCTGAACATCTGCATACATGAGTGTGGCCTCTGTTTGGGTGCCCACTGTTCTTCTACTAGCCTTACTTCTAGTAGTAATCATGTTGCAATAACCACCCTCTCCACCTGGCAGTTTTTTTTGTTTTGTTATATTTGCTTTGTTTTGTTTTGTTTTGTTTTCCCCATCAGTGAGAAGGCTGAGCCAAGCTCCTCGCAGCTGCCCCCTCTCTCAACCACATGCAGGGGTCTGTTTTGTTTGCACCTGGTTTCCACGGCAACCCCTCCCCCTGCTATGTCACTGCCCTCAGGCATGTAGGCAACCCGAGCCTGCTGCCCCTCCTTCCCTCTTCAGGAGTTCCTGAGCCTCTTACCTCCCAAAAAGCAAGGAAAGCAAAGCCAAAAGCAAGTTCTTAGAGCCAAGCTCCTCGCAGCTGCCTCCTCTCTCAGCCACTCTGACCACATCACCCACCAGCCCTTCCCTATTGGTGAAGAGGAGGTCAAGTAGAGCCTTTTCCCTGGTAGGTTCACGCAGCACCTGGGATAAGAAGCTGTCCTCCATGCACTCTAAGAACCTCCTAGACTGCCTCTTCTCTGCTGTGTTGAGATCCCAGCAGATATCAGGCAGGTTGAAGTCACCCATGAGAACAAAGTAAGGCGGTCTTGAGACAGCCTTAAGCTGCCTATAGAATGCTTCATCGACATCTTCCTCCTGGTTGGGTGGTCTATAACAGACTCCAACCAGGATGTCTACCCTACTGGTCTTCCCTCTAATTCTCCCCCACAACCTGATCATCCCTGATGTCCTCCCTGATGTACAGGGCCACCCCTCCACCCCTTCTTCTTTGACTGTCTCTCCTGAAGAGCCTGTAGCCATCAATTGCAGCACTCCAGTCATGCAAGTTGTCCCACCATGTCTCTCTGATGGCAACTAACTTTCCTGCTGCAACAAGGCTTCCAGATCCTCTTGTTTGTTACCCATGCTTCTTGCATTAGTGTATATGCACTGCAGCTGGGCTGCTGGTTTCACTTCTGGCTCTAGCTTATCACCCCCAGACTTCTGCCTGAGGGGACTGGTTTCAGTCCCTTCCCCCTTCAAATCTAGTGTAAAGCCCTACCAAAGAGACCTGCCAATTCCCTTCCTAGGATCTTTTCACCTTTGGGGGATAGGCCATTCTCACAATCTGTGACCTTTCCCCTCCTCTGGGACAGATGTACTCTATCTGTTGCCAGCTGACCTGATGCAGTGGAAAGTTTTTCAAGATCAAAAAACCCAAAATTCTTTTGACTGCACCAGTCTCTAAGCCACTTGTTGACTACAGCTGCTGATCTGTTCCTTATGGTATTCTCTCCTGCAACTAATGGTATTGATGAAAAAATTATTTGTGCACCTGACCCCTCAACCAGATTTCCCAGGGCCCTGAAGTAATTTTTTATAGCCCTCAGAATTCTGGCTGCAACATCCTCATTCCCTAACTGTATAACTAGTAAGCGATAGTAGTCAGAGGGCTGCAGCAGACTGGGCAGCCTTCTGGTAACATCTCTAACTTGGGCTCCTGTGAGGCAAAAAACATCCCTATGAAATAGCAGCAATCATGTGCGAGTCTTTGAACAACTCTGTGTTTTCAATTTTGTGAAAACATGAATAACTGCAGCGGAGTAACCCTGCCGATTGTGAAGCTGCCATAAGCATGGTCCATAAGCATCCTGCTAACATTTGTAATTGAATAAAATGTGCAAATAATTTAATAAGTTTTATACATAATTTTGGAGTGGGGCTTTCAGGAAAAATAACGATAGCTATATATTTGTTATTCCTGCCTTCTTAATTCAGCCCCTATCAAGTCAGGGAGGAGAGGGATAATGGAGATTACAGAGTCTATTGGATATATTCATTCAGTGGCCTGGAACTTCAAAATTTCAGAAGTACAGGGCCTTGGCTGACAAAGGAGCTCAGTGCACCATAATACCATCAAATTATCAAGGGCCAGAACTTATAACTATTTTAGGAATCACTGGTGGGTCTCAAGAGTTGACTAATTTGCAGGCTGAAATATGTTTAACTGGGAAAGAGCAGAAGAAACATGCTATTGTAACAGTACCAGATGCACCTTGCTTTTGGGGAATTCACTTCCTAAGAGAAAGGCCTTTCAAAGACCCTAAGGGTTACAAATGGGCTTTTGGAATAGCAACTGTAGAAACTGATGGAGAAAAATTAAGGTTGTGTATTAGACCTGAATACCCATATGAATTTGCAGGTGTGGGACAACAGGAGATAGAGGATGTGAATAGAATAGAATAGAATAGAATAGAATAGAACAGAATAGAATAGAATAGAATAGAATAGAATAGACCAGGTTGGAAAAGCCCTTCAAGATTATTGTGTGCAACCTATCATCCAACACCACCTAATCAACTAGACCATGCAACCAAGCACCCCATCAAGTCTCCTCCTGAACACCTCCAGTGATGGTGACTCCACCACCTCCTCAGGCAGCCCATTCCAATGGGAAATCACTCTCTCTGTGTAGAACTTCTTTCTAACCTCCAGCCTAAAAGCTGGAAGCTCCAGTTGCTTCTAAAACTGTGCATCACAGGCCACACAGAACCAGTCGTGACTCTTTGGTGCCCATTCATAACTTGATTTGCAAATGGAACCTGGACCTGAGCAAAGCCTTTGACACTGTCCCACACCACATCCTGGTCTCCAAGCTGGTGACACACGGGTTTGATGGATGGACCACCAGATGGATAAAGAACTGGCTTGATGGCCGCACCCAAAGAGTGGCTGTCAATGGGTCCATGTCCCAGTGGAGGCCAGTGACAAGCGGAGTCCCTCAGGGATCAGTCCTGGGACCAGTCTTGTTCAACATCTTTGTGGGTGACATGGACAGTGGCATTGAGTGCACCCTCAGCAAGTTTGCTGATGACACCAAGCTGTGTGGTGCAGCAGACACACTGGAGGGAAGGGATGCCATCCCGAGGGTCCTTGACAGGCTGGAGAGGTGGGCACAGGCCAACCTCCTGAGCTTCAATAAGACCAAGTGCAGGGTCCTGCATCTGGGTCGAGGCAATCCCAGGCACAAATCCAGGCTGGGCAGTGACTGGCTGGGGAGCAGCCCAGAGGAGAGAGACTTGGGGGTGCTGGTGGACGAGAAGCTCAACAGGAGCTCTCAATGTGCACTTGCAGCCCGGAAAGCCAATCAGATCCTGGGCTGCATCAGGAGAAGTGTGGCCAGCAGGTCAAGGGAGGTGATTCTCCCCCTCTCCTCAGCTCTGGTGAGACCCCACCTGGAGTACTGCGTCCAGTTCTGGAGCCCCTATTACAAGAGGGATCTGGAGGTGCTGGAGTGTGTCCAGAGAAGGGCCACAAGGATGATCAGAGGGCTGGAGCACCTCTCCTATGAGGAAAGACTGAAGGAGTTGGGGCTGTTCAGTCTGGAGAAGAGAAGGCTCCGAGGTGACCTCATTGTGGCCTTCCAGTATCTGAAGGGGGCCTACAAGAAGGCTGGGGAGGGACTTTTCAGGCTCTCAGGGAGTGATAGGACTAGGGGGAATGGAATGAAGCTGGAGGTGGGGAGATTCAGGCTAGATGTGAGGAGGAAGTTCTTCACCGTGAGGGTGGTGAAGGCCTGGAATGGGTTGTCCATGGAGGTGGTTGAGGCCCCGTCCCTTGAGGTGTTTAAGACCAGGCTGGATGAGGCTCTGTCCAGCCTGATCTAGGGTAGAGTGTCGCTGCCCATGGCAGGGGGGTTGGAACTAGATGATCCTTGTGGTCCCTTCCAACCCTAACTGAAACTATGAAACTATAATGTCATCAACAAGACTCATTCACCTTGTATCAGTCCAATTTGTCCTGTGCAAAAGAAAAATGGAGAATGACATCTGATAGCTGACTTCTGTGACCTGAACAAGGTGGCTCCACCCATGAGTGTGGCTGTACTGGATATATTGGAACACCAGTATAAGGTGGAATAGAAGGAGGGAGGGAGGAGGTGAATGGTTCCCCTGGATCCATCCAGGGGGATCTAAGGAGTTTCTGTGTGCTTATAATTTGTAAATACGTATATATGGTACATATATTGTATATTTTGTACATACTCGTTGCATTTCACATTTCTAGATTGCCGTTTGCTTGTAAGTACAGTTTCATAAGCATCCAAAAAACTTCCAAGCTAGTTAGGAAACTTTATTTTGGGGGGGGAAGTGTAATTTTCTCCTAATTGTTTGGGGGCCAATTTAAACCCACCACAGGATGGAAGGGAAATTTAAGGGTTGCTTAGTGTCCCATCAAGCACAACCTTTAATGTCTTCAGTAAAAAGGCCTCTTACCTGGGTATCTTGTTTTAGTGTTCCACTACTGTCACACTAAGGAATATTTCCCAAGTGTTTTAAATCTAAATTATTAACAAAGGTTGTGGGGGAGGCAAGGTGACGAAAAGGAAAAGGAAAGGAGAGGGGAGGAGAAGGGAGGGAAGGGGAGAGGAGGGGGGGGAGGGGAGGGGAGAGGAGGGGAGAGGAGGGAAGGGAAGAGGAGGGGAAGGAAGGGGAGAGAAGGGGGGGGAGAGGAGAGGTTCAGAGAGGAGAGATTCAGAGAGGAGAGGAGAGGTTCAGAGAGGAGAGGAGAGGTTCAGAGAGGAGAGGAGAGGAGAGAAGAGGTTCAGAGAGGTTCGGAGAGGAGAGGAGAGGTTCGGAGAGGTTCGGAGAGGAGAGGTTTGGAGAGGTTCGGAGAGGAGAGGTTTGGAGAGGTTCGGAGAGGAGAGATTCGGAGAGGAGAGGTTCGGAGAGGAGAATTTTTTCAAAGCCTTACTCAACTGGAGAAAAGATTTTTATTAATCCTTCTACGATCCGTACTCATCTTTATTCATAACACAAGCCTGTTTGCACTAAATGACTCAATACATGAACTTGTGTTATAACAATCTGCTTTTCTCCTTCCCTCCCTCTCTCCCTCCTTCCTTCCTCCCTTCCTCCCTTCCTTCCTTCCTCCCTTCCTCCCTCCCTTCCTTCCTCCCTCCCTCCCTCCCTCCCTCCCTCCCTTCCTTCCTTCCTTCCTTCCTTCCTTCCTTCCTTCCTTCCTTCCTTCCTTCCTTCCTTCTTTCCTTCCTTCCTTCATTCCTTCCTTCCTTCCTTCCTTCCAAATTCCTTCTGAATTCCAAATTCCTTCCGAATTCCAAATTCCTTCCGAATTCCTTCCTTCCTTCAAAATTCCTTCTGAATTCCTTCTGAATTCCTTCCTTCTGAAATCCTTCACAGAGGGTTTTGTCCACAGGGGTACTTGTGTTGTTTATAAATTATAAATATATGCAAATGTTGTATAATTTTTGCATATTAATTACATTTGATATTTCTAGATTTTTTGCTTATTAGCACCCTTTCATTTGCTTCCATCCCATACTGAACTGAGCTGACAATTTTATTTTGGAGGTTTGTTCTCCAAAGTAGTTTGGGAGTAATTTCAACCCACCATAATAGGTGGTCATGATGATGATGACAACGATGATGACAGTGGCAGCAACACTTGTTGCTCTTTTGTATTACAAAATTTCACACGCTTTTACAAAAGCCTAGCCTTTTTTCATTTGAGATATGCAAGGCAAATACAAAAGCAGAATACTGCTGGACATATATAGTAAGATGATTCATAATAAACACTGACACATCAGATTATTACAGAATTCAGAAAAGTAAGTCATTTGTCAGCTTCCCAGTCCACTGTTTTAACCACTGAATTGAGTTGCCCACATTAATTTCTTCCTAGGCATATGTTACAAAAGGGAAAAACAATAGCTGCAAAATGGGAAAGAGAATGAAAAAATCTAAACTGGTAAAAAAAATATTTTATTTTCACACTATTGATAAGGGCATCACTCACAAGAAGAAGAGGCTTTTTTTGTTTCGTGTTCTTGGTAACCAGCTGTTGGTACCTATTTAAGAATATTTTTGGCATAGTTTGAACAGCAACATCTGAGACAAAAGGAAATATGACAGGAAATAGTCACAAAAAGATTCATGGGAAAAATAAAAGAGTTTCTCTTTTGTTTGTTCTAATTTTTCTACTAAGACTACATGCTCTATTAAGTTCACTTCTAACTATGAAAAAGAAGAAAACAGATGACATACCTAAAGAAATGTTGCAGTGTATTTTTAATTCAAATGAACAGTCTATCTTCACCAAGGAAATTTGTACAAGAAGAATGGTAGGGTTTTTTCTTTACTTTCTTTGTTTTATTTATATAACCACAATCAAACAACTTTTGATGCTATCTAAAAAACTATGCACAAAGCAAATGAGATCAATAGCTATAATTTGGCAGACAGACACTGTTCACTGTGAAAACATCAATAGTAGAAAAGCTTCATGGACATGGTTTGGAAAAATCTGTTTGGTAGATAGTGCTGGCAGAAGATTAAATAACTACCTGTCAGAAAGAATTAAAAAAAAAATCAGTGAAAGTGAGTACATACTGGAGATTTTCAGGTACTCTGAGCTAAAATGTTAGGATTAATAATAAGAAAATTATCTGTGTCTTCCAGTCATTCAATTACTTTATGAACAAATATTTGGGCTACTATCTCTGGTATTCAAATACATACAGTCTTTCTGCCAAATGCTGTTGAAAGACAAGAAAACGGTGAATGACTTGCACATTGAGCTGCTATATGCTGCTTCATAAACGGCGATATAGGTGGCTATTAATCTCCTCTCACTCTGACGGAGTCATGAGAAAGAGATGTAGCAAGTAATTATTTGTCCAGGAAGAAAAGAGTTGTGTTTATTCAAAGAAGCTAACAGAAAATATAACTAACCATATCCAGTGCTTGTACAGTGAGCTCTCCTATTGAATACCATCTTGCTACTCTGAAATACACACTTACATATATACTTAAAAGCTCCTAGGATCTGATGTTCAATATCTCAGCAATCCATTATTTCTTAAAATATTTCATTGTCCAAATTGCTGTATAAGATTTCCAGTTTTTGTTCTTTGGGTGACAGGAATTTTCTCTTTGGTTTGAGTTGCTTATCTGTGGTGATGAATTCCAGATCTTAGCTTTCTAAGACTTTTCCAATTAATGTCGAAATTTGCATATCTGCACAGGTCTATTCATCCACCACAGATCTTAGTCACTTTCTGAAGTGCCTAAGGGAATATTTGACTTCATAGGACCCTTAGTATTGGTGTCATATTCCTGATATACACATTACAGTTAACATTTATTATAATCAACTCTGTTCTACCTAAATTTTAATTTCCCAAGACTGTGGACCTGAGCAACCCAATGTTTAAACTTCTTTTTCTGTTCCCTGTATATCCTGGCATCTTGTTTGATGTTTTAGCTGCCAAAGTGGTGAGATGCATCTCTCACACATTTAGCAGATCAGTTCTCAAATGTTTATAAAGCCATTTGAAGAGTCTGAGTCCCAACCATCATGATTCTGACAGCTGAAATCAATGAAAATATCCTCATTGTTATTTCCAAGAGGTGGGGTACTAGCCTTGCCCTTTTTGTGGATTTCTACTATTGGGTCCAAGAAAGTTGGGCTTTATGGAACCTACAGGGACTACTGCAATACTTCTCTATTTTTGTGTTTTTACCAATGATGATGGCTCAAGTGCATAGTTCACTTCAAATGACAAGGGAATTCTTAGCCAAGATCAGGTGGTTCAGTTTTAAATTATACCAGATATATTTTCTTCAGTGAAAAAAAAAAGCACGTAATCTTCAAATACACAGATATTAAAAAAGTAACCATAATTTTGGCATTAACCAAGTGAGTCTTCTTTTATTACACTGAGGACTGAATACAGTGCAACTGCTCAGAGAATTCAGTGTTAGATTAAAGATTACAGCTGCAGCCCTAAAGATGTGTGACCATATAAACAAAAGAGTAGAGCAGGGATTGCACATACATTTCTTTTGATATTTCTCCTCTTCTAAACTCTAAACTTTTAGGATCTGGTTTATGTTGCGTTTTCTTGCTGTTGTTTTGTTTCTTTGTTTGTTTACAAAAGAATTCCACTGAAAGTGTCTGAAATAACACGAGGGCTATATTTTACAAGTTTCTGATACAATAAGGTCATGGATGTCCTATAGAACTATTAATGGTGAGAGGCACACAAGGCACACAAGGAAGTGTTCAAGTCCATGGGACCCGACGGGATACACCCACGGGTGCTGAGAGAACTGGCAGATGAGGTTGCTAAGCCCCTCTCTATTATATTCCAAAAGTCCTGGCAGACTGGGGAAGTCCCCACAGATTGGAAAAGGGCAAATATTGCTCCCATTTTCAAAAAGGGTAAGAAGGAGGAACCAGGGAACTACAGGCCAGTCAGTCTCACCTCTGTGCCCGGAAAGATCATGGAGCAGATCCTCCTGGAGGCACTACTGACTCAGAAGAGTAGTGAAGAGGTGATTGGGAGCAGTCAGCATGGCTTTGCCAAGGGCAAATCCTGCCTGACAAACCTGGTGGCCTTCTATGAACAGGTGACAGCATTAATAGATGAGGGGCGAGCAACTGATGTCGTTTACCTGGACCTGAGCAAAGCCTTTGACACTGTCCCACACCACATCCTGGTCTCCAAGCTGGTGACACACGGCTTTGATGGATGGACCACCAGATGGATAAGGAGCTGGCTTGATGGCCGCACCCAAAGAGTGGCTGTCAATAGGTCCATGTCCCAGTGGAGGCCAGTGACAAACGGAGTCCCTCAGGGATCAGTCCTGGGACCAGGCTTGTTCAACATCTTTGTGGGTGACAGGGACAGTGGCATTGAGTGCACCCTCAGCAAGTTTGCTGGTGACACCAAGCTGTGTGGTGCAGCAGACACGCTGGAGGGAAGGGATGCCATCCCGAGGGTCCTTGAGAGGCTGGAGAGGTGGGCACAGGCCAACCTCCTGAGCTTCAAGAAGACCAAGTGCAGGGTCCTGCATCTGGGTCGAGGCAATCCCAGGCACAAATACAGGTTGGACAGTGACTGGCTGGGGAGCAGCCCAGAGGAGAGAGACTTGGGGGTGCTGGTGGACGAGAAGCTCAACATGAGCTCTCAATGTGCACTTGCAGCCCGGAAAGCCAATCAGATCCTGGGCTGCATCAGGAGAAGTGTGGCCAGCAGGTCAAGGGAGGGGATTCTCCCCCTCTCCTCAGCTCTGGTGAGACCCCACCTGGAGTACTGCGTCCAGTTCTGGAGCCCCTATTCCAAGAGGGATCTGGAGGTGCTGGAGTGTGTCCAGAGAAGGGCCACGAGGATGATCAGAGGGCTGGAGCACCTCTCCTATGAGGAAAGACTGAAGGAGTTGGGGCTGTTCAGTCTGGAGAAGAGAAGGCTCCGAGGTGACCTCATTGTGGCCTTCCAGTATCTGAAGGGGGCCTACAAGAAGGCTGGGGAGGGACTTTTCAGGCTCTCAGGGAGTGATAGGACTAGGGGGAATGGAATGAAGCTGGAGGTGGGGAGATTCAGGCTAGATGTGAGGAGGAAGTTCTTCACCGTGAGGGTGGTGAAGGCCTGGAATGGGTTGTCCAGGGAGGTGGTTGAGGCCCCGTCCCTTGCGGTGTTTAAGACCAGGCTGGACGAGGCTCTGTCCAGCCTGATCTAGGGTAGAGTGTCCCTGCCCATGGCAGGGGGGTTGGAACTAGATGATCCTTGTGGTCCCTTCCAACCCTAACTGAAACTATGAAACTATGAAACTATGAAACTATGACACAGAGACCACAATGCCTGTTTAAATAGGGAAAGGGACACAGTACAACCTCACACCTTCTGCCTGTAGGCATGAACTGTCTCTGGAAGTGTATCAGGATTTCACCCCAGAAGGAAACTATTGGCTTAGTCCTAAGAAACTTGTTAACAAATTAACATGAGGATAATTAACGAACAAGGAGCAAAACAAGGACTTGAATTATTTGACAATTTAAATGCATCCCTACAGAGTTCCTTCATTAATATTCCTCATGTGAGAATAAGGGTAGCTTGGAATCAAAACTACTGTCTCTTTCTTTCTCTTTCAGCAAGTGGTTAATTTAGATAAACAGCATAGGAGGAGATGTCTATGTGAACTCTGTCATTATCTGATATCAAAGCACACTGGCATCTTAACCTGCAGATTGGAGATATTTTAATGCCCTAGAAATCTTGTCTAGCTGAGTCTTCCAGTGTTTATAACACCTAAAGATTTTTTAAAGCATTAAGAAATGTGTGTAGACTTTCTTTTTTTAAATGTTAAACCACTGTTTCACATTTAAATAACCTATTTTTCAGGGTCCATAACTGTACAAAAAAGTCAATATTTTTACTGAACTTTCTCAAATAACACAGAATTTTAATTTTAAAAGCATGTAGATTGATTATTTTTACATTACTCAATTCTTAAATTAATTCACCTCTTTTATTTGTTCTATACACTTAAGTTTGAAGTTCTTATAGCTGAATTCTAGAGTGATTTTGGATCAGCTGAAATCTAGATCTAGACATCCAAAGTAAGTATAGAAAATTAGCATGGGATGAGGAGATTGATTCTTGGATACACTGGGAAAAGACAGACAACAGAGGACCAAACAGAGGCTAGCAGTGTCATCCTGAGATGACTTTCCCGTATGCTTCTTAGAGGAAAGGACTTAAAGACGTGCACCCTTTGTTTATTAGAGAATATTCATCTTGCAAAGCAAAATATCAGATGGACAGGAAATGAAAGGAAGTGTACATAATGGGAGTCTGATGTATTTGGCTGTGATATATAAGCTCCAATGTGCATTTCCACAGGATGCCTATGTGGTCACTCATAGGATAGTTTTGCCCACAGACTATGTCTGAGATCTAATGAGCCAAGGAAGATCAAAACTGCAGGAAAGATTTGGTATAGGTGCCATTTCAGTTTGAAAATAAAAATATCTGGAAAAGAAAAATAACATTTTTAAACATTAAATAAATCAGGACAGGGGCTAGGAAATTGAAATTAACATCTAAAATTGTGGTGAATTATTTTAACTTTAACCAGAAAGATCCTTACACATTCTTGCAATATCTATTCTGAAGTAGAAACACTGTTACATATGAAGCTGATGCCTCAGAATCTATTAGTTAGTTGTGATGAACCTCTCCTGATGCAACATATTTCTTGGTGTGTAGATGGAACCACCCTGAACACTACAGGGAGGGAAAAAAAAAATTTGGGAAAATGTCTTACTGAATGAGTATTGTTTACCCCATTCACTAAAAGAATTGAAGTTGGTGAGGGGAGAAAGTGTGTTGAAAACAATGCATGTGATTATTTAATGGAAGATTGTGTGATAATTCACAGAAGGTTAACAACACGTCAGGATGCAAAGCTAAAATTACCGTTGAAAGGGTTACCTGAACTCTAAGAGTTTATAATTTTTGATTCCTTAAAAGGTTTTACTTAAGAAAATCCATTTAATAACTGGGGGGCCTTTGAGTGTAACTAAACAGATTAAATGATAGTTTGAAAAGACCATAATGGAGTTACTCAACTAACTCTATTAAAGAGTGCAATTATTAATCAAATGCCTCTGAAAATCACAAGAAGTACAGAATACAGGGAAGTCTTCCAGAATTCTTTTTAGTCAATGCTGGTTTTGCTAATTCTCCTTTCAGCTGGTTTAGTTTTCCATGACTAAAGATGATGCCTTTCATTCTAACAGCAGATAACATAAAACTTATTTTTTACTCTCTGTTCATCTTAAGAAGTTCAGCATTGCTCTTCCTAATTTGCTTTTATCATCTCTGAACTTATTTTCATTCATGAGTTATTTCATTCATCCTCATACTAGCAGCAGCTCTTGGCCTTTTACATCTAAATTTAAATATTAGGTGTGAGCTTCACATTGTTCACTTCTTGTTGCTATTTTTTTATTAGTTTTTTAAAAGATGATATGTCTATGTAAGCACTTTGATTTCTTCACAAGTGTCTTTTCTTCTCCCAAAGCTTTAACATTTTTTTTCCTTTTTTTCCTTTTCCTTAGGATGTTTTGCCTCTAGAGAATGCATGGGATAAAGTAAATATTAATGGCAAATTGTTTGGTGTTTTTTTTTTTTTTACATTGGCCTCAGCTTGCTCAAAGCTAAAAGAATCTGCATATTCATGTCCATTTTGATGTTCCTGGAGTCTCCCAGGCACTTTGTAAATAGACCTGCATTCCTGATGTGAATATAGCATGTTTGAGCTTAATGCATTGGAGAGTTTTTTGTTTTTTTTCCAAGCATAGCCTTGCTAAAATAGCCTGTAATACTGTCAAGGTCAGGAAAAATTGTTGGTTATTTGTTCAGTAGGTGCTGGACTGGCAACCTAAAACTCTCTAGAGGATCCTTTAAATTGCCTAACCAGGTTTTCAGAAATAAGTAGACTTCCTTTTTTTTTTTTTTTTTTTCCTCCTCACAAACCTGCAGGCTGTTTGGATCATGGCATTCTGACCCCTTAATGACTGGAAACTGCTTTAATAAATAAGCTACAATCAGGATTTGTGGGGTCTTTTTACTTTTCCATTATGTTCCTGTGAATCTTTAAACATAGAAAGCTGAACATGACATAACCTGTGTGATTTCTTTTCAATGCTTCTTATGCAGCTTTTTCTTTTCTTTTTGAATGTGATAAAATAGTATAGATGTCCTCTATTCCAATTTTTAAAGCCAACAGAAACCATCAAGACCTATTAGTGTGTTTCTTTTTGGTCATATGCAGGAAGTGTTTAGCACTGAATCCAGACACTGAAGGAAAAATAATACACCTAATGGGAAAGGTCTTCAAACAGGTGTATAACCCTTAACAACTTTTTCCTCCTAGTTCCCTCTCCTTTGTCTTTCCATATTTTGCTTAGTTAAACTTATTAAGGTCCTGATTTAATTAAATAAATTCCAGAGGCAGAACTTTTCTGGGTTCTGGTTTGTTTTCCCTCTTGGACTTTTCTCTAATAGTAACTCATTATCGAAGTGTTTCCATTTTAGATGGAAACTCTCTTCTACTAAAATATCAATATGTAATACTTCTGTGATTTCTACTATAAAATGCCAGTCCAATAAATTATTATTTTCTTTGTCCCATTCTTCTCTATTTCTCCCCTTCATTCATTCTTCTCACTAAAGACAATTGTATGCACCTTAAGTTCTCTTTCACGTACTCTCTGTGGATTTCATTGGCATTGCCTTCCTCCTACAGTGCTACTCATTGTCAAGTGATATCTACAAAATACAAACCAAAGGACTCAGCTCCAGGTTGTTTTTTTGACTTGTTTATGTTTCCCTGAAAGTTAGCACACATTTAGGAGAAGTTAAAAGGTTAAGTGAAACAGGTCATAAATCCTGATGGACAGAAGATTTGGGGTTTCGTGCTATAATCTCAAAAGAAAACTGGAAGGAGAAAATTGTGTTTTCTCTGCAAAATTTTACTTTCAGAGGTAGATCACAGAATCACACAGAATCACAGCTGGAAAAAAAAGACCTTTACAATACAATACAATACAATACAATACAATACAACACACCAGGTTGGAAGAGACCTTCAAGATGATCGCGTCCAACCCATCAACCAATCCAACCCACCTAAATACAATACAATACAATACAATACAATACAATACAATACAATACAATACATACAATACAACCCACCTAAACAACTAAAAAACTAAACTGTGGCACCAAGCACACCATCAAGCCTCTTCTTGAACACCTCCAATGAAGGTGACTCCACCACCTCCACGGGCAGCCCATTCCAATGGGCAATCACTCCCTCGGTATAGAACTTCTTCCTAACATCCAGTCTAAACCTGCCCTGGCGCAGCCTGAGACTGTGTCCTCTTGTTCTGGTACTGGCTGCCTGGGAGAAGAGACCAACCTCTGCCTGCCTACAACCTCCCTTCAGGTAGTTGTAGAGAGCAATAACGTCTCCCCTGAGTCTCCTCCTCTCCAGGCTAAGCAACCCCAGCTCCCTCAGCCTCTCCTGATAGAGCTTGTCTTCCAAACCCCTCACCAACTTTGTTGCCTTTCTCTGGACACGCTCCAGTAAGACAACATCTTTCCTAAACTGAGGGGCCCAGAACTGGACACAGGACTCAAGGTGCGGCCCAACCAGTGCAGTGTACAGGGGCAGAATGACCTCCCTGCTCCTGCTGGCCACACTCTTCCTGATGCAGGCCAGGATGCCATTGGCCTTCTTGGCTGCCTGGGCACACTGCAGGCTCATGTTCAGCCTACCATCAACCAGTACCCCCAGGTCCCTTTCTGCCTGGCCACTCTCCAGCCACTCTGACCCCAGCCTGTAGCACTGCCTGGGGTTGTTGTGGCCAATGTGCAGAACCCAGCACTTGGATGTGTTCAATCTCATGCAATTGGATTCTGCCCATCTGTCCAGCCTGTCCAGGTCCCTCTGCAAAGCAAAGATCATTAGGTCCAACCACTATCTAACTCTGTCAGGGGCACTACTACACTATATCCTTGAGCATATCTAAATCACTTTTAAATATATCCAGGGGTGGTGATTTAACCACTTCCCTGGCCAGCCAGTTCCAGTCTTTGATAACCCTTTCAACATAGATGGTTTTCCTAAAAATCTAACTTACACCTTCACTGGTGCAACTTTCCTCTTGTCTTATGTAACAATCAGTGAAATCTGAGATGTACCAGGAACAGAAGGTGATATTATATGTCAATTAGTATTTGGAAATTGAATTGTTGTTTAAAAGCAAACCTTTACATTTGCTTAAGATGATAAGAGAAAGAATTCTTCTATAACTCATAGACATTACTGATCTCTCACATATGTGATCTAAAATGATATTTGTTGTTTCTATGAAGAGAGGCTGAGGGAGCTGGGGTTGCTCAGCCTGGAGAAGAGGAAACTCAGGGGTGGCCTTATTGCTCTCTACAACTACCTGAAGGGAGGTTGTGGACAGGTAGAGGTTGGTCTCTTCTCCCAGGCAGCCAGCACCAGAACAAGAGGACACAGTCTCAAGCTGCACCAGGGGAGGTTTAGACTGGATGTTAGGAAGAAGTTTATACAGAGAGAGTGATTGCCCATTGGAATGGACTGCCCGGAGAGGTGATGGAGTTGCCATCATTGGAGGTGTTCAGGAGGAGACTTGATGGGGTGCTTGGTACCATGGTCTAGTTGTTCAGGTGGGTTGGACTGGTTGATAGGTTGGACACGATGATCTTGAAGGTCTCTTCCAGCCTGGTTTATTGTATTGTATTGTACTGTAGTATTGTATTGGTTATAACAACAAAATTAGTGATATTTACAGTGCCAACAATGTAAAATTACAGGATGAAGGATGGTATATTAACTAGATAAATGTAATCGTATTTTTTAAACCCCCACAAAATTAGGAAAACAAGCAAACACTTAGCTGGTTAAGTCTTACGTCTTAGTTCACGAAGAACAATTATTGCTCACCTGCTAAATCAGGAAATATCCTGAATATCCTGCGACAATGAGCAGACATTCATCCCACATACTTTTAACTATCTAAGTCCTAATTTAAGGCAATAACCTAAGGTCTGTTTATATGCATTAAAGACGCATAAACATGTCCAGAAATATCTTCAGTCTACCTATGCTGGACCTAAATTACGAACATAAAACCCATCTGTATCTAAATAAGAAACTTATATGCAAACTAACACTGAAATTTGGCTGCTGAGGTGTTAACAGGTAATTCTAGGAATCCCACCTTGTGTGTCTGACCTAGTAGTCACTAAAATGTAAGAAAATGCAATCATTGTCCAAAGCACTTTTCTGGCCAGTCCTTGAATCAGACTATTTTAAGAGCCTGAGTTGAGGAAGAATTTTGGATGGCAGAAGTTGAAATCACATGTAGAAAATTTGACTCACTGGACCATGGAAGTCACTGGTGACAGAACTTTCAGAGTCTTAAGGTGATGCTTGTCTTCATGTCATTAATATTTCCTTTCAACTACATTGTAGAATAGTATTCACCAGATGAAAAAGATTATGGAACAGGTCATCTTGAGTGCAATCACACAGCACTTACAGGATGGCCAAGGGATCAGGCCTAGCCAGCATGGATTTAGGAAGGGCAGGTGTTGCCTGACCAACCTGATCTCCTTCTATGATCAGGTGGACAAGATGGGCAGAATCCAAGGGCATGAGATTGAACACATCCAAGTGCCAGGTTCTGCACTTTGGCCACAGCAACCCCATGCAGTGCTCCAGGCTGGGGTCAGAGTGGCTAAAGAGCAGGCAGGCAGAGAGGGACCTGGGGGTACTGGTTGATGGGAGGCTGAACATGAGCCTGCAGTGTGCCCAGGCAGCCAAGTAGACCAATGGCATCCTGGTCTGCATCAGGAACAGTATGGCCAGCAGGAGCAGGGAGGTCATTCTGCCCCTGTGCACAGCACTGGTTAGGCTGCACCTTGAGTCCTGTGTCCAGTTCTGGGCCCCTCAGTTTAGGAAGGATGTTGTCTTGCTGGAGCGTGTCCAGAGAAGGACAACGAAGTTGGTGAGGAATTTGGAACACAAACCCTATGAGGAAAGGCTGAGGGAGCTGGAGTTGCTTAGCCTGGAGAAGAGGAGACTGAGGGGTGACCTTCTTGCTCTCTACAACTACCTGAAGGGAGGTTGTAGCCAGGCAGAGGTTGGTCTCTTCTCCCAGGCAGCCAGTACCAGAACAAGAGGACACAGTCTCAGGCTGCGCCAGGGGAGGTTTAGACTGGATCTTAGGAAGAAGTTCTATACCGAGGGAGTGACTGCCCATTGGAATGGGCTGCCTGTGGAGGTGGTGGAGTCACCTTCATTGGAGGTGTTCAGGAAGAGGCTTGATGGGGTGCTTGGTGCACTGGTTTAGTTGTTTAGGTGGGTTGTATTGTATTGTATTTAGGTGGGTTGGATTGGTTGATGGGTTGGACGTGATGATCTTGAAGGTCTCTTCCAACCTGGTGGTGTATTGTATTGTATTGTATTGTATTGTATTGTATTGTATATGTATGAATCCAGTTACCTAAACTCATTTTACTATCAGCAGAAGAAATAGGTACTTTTTGTGCATGATTGGTTCTTCATGTAGGTCTTCAATAGGATTAATTTCTTTTTTTCATGTGGTATGAAGATATTCTAAGATGCATATTAACTTCATTTCATATATATTACAAATTAAATAAGAAAACCCTCTCATTCAGACAGCCTAAGAATGGCATATATTTGCTTTTGAACTATCAAACTGCTACAAGTCCTATCTCTGTGTTATTTACAATGACATTTTGATCACATTGCTTAGCCTTAAACACCTTCTCTCCTGTATAAGAAAGTCTGAAATCAAAGTTTTCTCTGGGCCCTAAAATGTGCTCCAGCTCAGAACAAATTAAGGGGAAACATTTCCATTGACTGTAATAAAAGGTGACTTAGATTCCCCATGCACTCCAAAAATAAACATCTGAATTCTAAGTCTGATCTTTCTGGACTGTTTCGCTATGTCCATTTTGAGGGTTTTGGATCACTACATTCTCCATTATTAGCTAAGAGATCTCAAATAAATGGAGCACAGGGAATTTCTTTCTTGGAGGTCATAGCTCTTTTGAGAACAAAGACACAGGAGGAAAAACTTCATGGCTAATGCTGATTCAGAGAGTGTCCTGCAGACAGCATGATACAACCATGGATTCTACCAGAGCTATTGTGTTATGTTTGAGACCTGTAGGCAGCTGGTGTCAGATACTGTTGAGAAGATTTGCTATAACCACTGACTTGCTGCAAATAAGTGACTAGAGAAACTGTCAGTTACATTCTAGTATATGGAAGTAACTTTATCTTCTATATCTATCTTACAGCTGTCTATAAATTCATGCCCATTTTCATGTTCATGAAGTCTTTTTAGTTCATAGGAAATCAACTGTAAAGAATGAATGGTGCTTCCTACATCAAGGGACATTTTGTGAAGTTCTGAACACTTCAAAACATCATCTATGCTGTTTTTTTGTTGTTTGTTTGTGTTTTTTTTTTTTTTTTTCTGGCTGTAACAACAAGGCAAAATAGTTACCGAGCTTATATACCCTGAGACATTGCTTTAGCAACAACTTTCATTCATGCACTAAGTTGTTATATCTCATTTGAGATACAAATCTTTGTGGATAATAGATGAAGCATAGTACATCTGACAGCCTGCTTAGTGTAGTTTATGATATCACATACTAACTAAGCTGACATTTTCATGAGAGGCTGAGGTTCATTGTCAAATAACAGTCAGTAGGATCTGGTACATATCATTCAGAAACTAGCTTTGTTCCTGTGTGTTTTGGAGGAAAGCTGATTTATGCTTGCTGAGATCTAGCCCAGGCTGTTCACTATTTGCCAGGGAAAGCAGAAGGGCAGATCAGCCCTATGAACTGGCAAAGGGGAACTGCTTCAGAGCATCAGAATCACCCACACAGCAGACACAGGCATTCTGTAACTAAATGTCAAAACCATTCCTTTTTCCACTGGCTTAAGCAATTCTATTGTACCATATATTCCCTAGGAAACACTAACATTTCCACAGTTTCAAGTTTCTATACACAATGGAACATGTTGTTTAGCATACTTTTATTTTTTTTTAGAAGGTAGATAAGAAAAATCTGAAATTGCAAATGAAATAAGGTTGGTAGAGGAATGAAGAAGGAAGCACACTTATAACAAGATTTTTATTGTGAACATTTAGATTTAGAAGAGAGGAAATGGCAGCACTCTTTAATTTGAAGAAAAAGTGAGGTTATTTGATGTGTACAGCTTAATCCTTGGTGGATGTTCATCAGCTTTATAAACCCTAGTTCCACAGCCTTCCAACTATTCTTCAAGTTACAATCTTTTCAGTAAGTTTTCCACTCTATGGTGTGGCAGAGAGTGCCTTAGAACTCGCTACAAAACTGCAATGTATCAGTGCGCACCTTCAAATGAACCCTGAAAGGTAGAAGGGAAAGCTTAAAATTGGAAGTAATTTTGTTACTTACAGATAAGTTGGACCCGATGACCTCTTGAGGTCCCTTCCAACCTCTGATATACCGTGATACTGTGATAAATTTGACCCAAATGACCTCACAGAAGCTGATGAAAGATGTACACACTGAAGAAATCAGTTTTCCCTACATACCAAGAATGAGTAAATAATTTATAGTAATTAATATGTTTGAGAAAAGTAATTGTATCTTTTCCTGCAGAGAAGCAAGGGGAAAAAAATCTAAACTGAAAAAAATGCAAACAATCAAAACCCCAAACCAACCAATCAAACAGGCCCTACCAAACAACAACAAATTTACTACTTTGAACATTAAGATGGGTTACATCAGCAAGATTTTTATTAAGTCAGTGAAGCAATATTGTGTATCAGCTAGGGGTTTGTCTTCTCAGAGCATGGATCTGATACATTTCTATAATTAGACTTAACCTGAGATAATTATTGCAGTTCAGTTTGGTTAGTAAATTTTGATTACATTGTCTTTTATTCCTGGTTGGCTTAAGCTATCAGCAAGTCTGTGAGTATTCAACAGGACATGAGATTCTTACAGATCTCTACATATGAGTACTAGAAAATTCACTGGACTGATTTATTGGTTTAGCTCTACAGTTTTCCTTCTCATTGATTACTCATCACTATGTGAGTAAAATGGCAACTGATACTTCAGTAGTTTCTGTTATATTTTGTTGTTCTAACATTATTACTATTAGCACCTTGCTACCACTATTCCTTTTGACTATAGATCTGCAATGCACAAAAATTAAATATTTTTTCTCAGTTATTCAGAGCGTTCACACACATACCATATCAAAATAAATGCAATGAGAAGCAAAACCGAATCACTACTTTACTATGTTATTAAGTGACTCAACTGTATATCCAAAGAGGAGATCTAAGTTTTATGCAGATGAGAATTTGGGTTCAATTATTTTACAGAAAAACAAGAGAAGTGAAGTCCTGCCTTTATTTAGTCTATTGGGAGTTTAGCCAGAGGATTTAAGTGGTTAGAATTAAAACTTAGTTTTGTTTTTTTTCCAGATTTTTCCCCCCTACACTTTACAACTACCCTTTAACAAATACCTTGGAGATGTACAGTGTAAATTCAGACTCTGCATTTAAGGATTGAAAAGATACCTGCGTGGTACAAAGTAAATCTGATGTGCTCTTTTTGTTAGTTATAAAGGCCTGGCTTCTACAAAAGTCAACTTTGAAGATATGTTTTCATAATGCAGCTTTCTTCAATTAGGGAGACACATATTGGGAGAAGGAAAAAAAACAAACACAAAACCCAACAAATCAACAAATGCAGAAACAAAGCCAAAACCAAAACAAAGCAAACAAAGAAAAATCATCTTTAAATGCCAGGTTAGAGACAACTCAAACCCTTCAAGCTAGCTGCACTGCTACAGCTACAGAGAGAAAGAGAGGTTTCCAGGCTGGAATCTCTCAAGGGACCTGGAGGTGATACAGTCTGGTTTGGTTTTGTTAGGGTTTTTTGTTTTGTTGTTTTGGTTTTTTGGTTTTGTTTTCTCTCTGCCTCTATTTTTTTATTTGCCCTACAATCTCACAAAGTGGGAACATATGAAGTTAAAAGGAATAAGCTTGTCTAACATCTAATAAGAGAAGAATCTCTCACTGCCAGTGATGTGAATAGGAATACAAAATCCGTAAGCATGTATATTCCTTTGACAGCAAAAGCACAACAAGGTAAAAGGTTAGCCTGAGATCTTCTCTTGGTTGCTTTGGAAGTTCTTTTTAATTGTTAGTCATGATGCACCATGGGCAGAAAAATTAGTTGTATCTATATGAGATCTAAGCTGTAATTATTTGTAATATTAATCGTGACTAGAGTGAGAATTTAATTAGTCATGAACATTATGTGATATTTTCTAATTTTTCAGGATAGGGGAGAAATGTCCAGTTGTCTTATTAAATACATCTACTGGATATCTGTGAGCCAGTGTCATGCCCAGGGTCTTGACACCTTCTGAGCATGTGGGATTTCCATCCCAACAGCAAAGCCTAGCAATGACTTGCATTTATTAAGCCACACATCAGATGCAGGCCTAAATTCAAACACTGTAGGGGGCAGGGGGAGGGAAATAAATTGTGTAGTGGTTGCAACAGTTTCTCATTACATACAGACCGTTGAATTATGTTCAGGAGGGTGAGGTTTGCTCCACTCCAAGAAACTTAATTCCCAAACAGAACAGTTTATGTCCCTCCTTGCTTCCAGTGTGGGACAGTGTAATGGGTTGAGTTGAATCTGCTGATGTGCATTCAATACCATGATGACATCATGACAGCTTTAAAATGAAAGTGATGGGTTGAGTAAAGTATCATGGGGCCTGAAGTTCTGATTGCAACATGACAGGCTTCTTCTGGTTCCTGCTTCCATTTTCTGGGTTTTGTCTTTTCTGCTGGGCTGGCTCCTGTGTCCTTGGCAGGGGTAGGAACTGTTTTGTTGCTGTCTGCTGCTGCTGCTCCTGCTTTTGCTTAATTTTTCTGCAAATAAGGCAAGGTAATTGTGCATCATATCAGTTCATTAAATTCCTTGTCTTGACCCAAAGGGGTATTTTTGTTTCCCTCCCATCTGTGTGGGGGGATTGGAGTGGTTTGTGAAAAAGTGGGCTGTGTTAACCAAGACCAAATAGCCAGAGTGTATTTTGTTCCCATTTCTCTGCATTAGCAACATTTATCACAAGGCACTACTCCTGTGAGATCTCACCCAGTGCTGGGGCTTCCCTGTTGCCATGTATGGCAATATGTTGGCTCACTTGCTCCTCCGAGCAGCTGCAGATTCAGGTGAAAAAAACGAATGTTCGGTGAACAGCTGGGACTGCTGCCTCTCTTGCTGAAGTGTGGGGCCATCTGGGGCTGAAGAGTGGTTTTTAGAGCCACTCTTTGATCCCTGCTATTGTAGTAACTGCTATCACAGTACCTCAATTTGTAATTGCTCACTGACCCTTTGTAATGTGATCTGCTGTCTGAACTCAGAGGCAAATTTCCAAGTCTCTTTCCCAAAGAACTAAAGAGAACATAGGTGATGCTCTGTGAATCCATGCAGAGAGGAAGAAGTATAAGAAAAGAGGATGCTATCTCCAAAGAGGCAATGTGCATGCACCTTCTTCCTGAACATTATTAGGTGTTTCACAGAATTAGTGTGGGAGAAAAGAACTGATGAAGCTTTGGTAAAAGTAAAAGCAAAACCAAGGTGCATTTTCAGGTAGTTTTAGGGGGTTTCTTCCTAGGACCATTTGTGTGACTTGTCCTGCATGTGCCTCTATGTGCATGCCTACACTTGTGCTGTGAGTACACATCCCTGTGCCAATGTCAACAGGGCTTTGAGCTGCTATCTAAGTCATAATCTTCTTTGCAGGAATGGGACCTACATTACAAAAGCCATTGATTTTGATCCACAGAACAGTCTCACTGCAGGGGTTGAGACTATTTGTGTGAATAAGTTCTCTCTCTGACATGACTGAGTTTGCCTGAAGCTGCAGGATAATTTTCAGACATCTGTTCCTTGCAGAAGTGGCTTCTTCTCCCACAGACCACATTTCAACATTTGGGAGTTCCTTTGTTATGTTTTCCAAGGTGAGTTCATGTATTATAGCTCAGGCAGCAATTTGCTGAACAGATTTCTGTGTCTGATGGCAATATATAAAAAAATAATATTCATATAATAGTTGATTTCTCTTCACGTGCCTAGGGTTCTGTTCTTTCTTTCTGTTTTAATTAGGAGTGCAAATACAAGTAGAAATAATAGACCTAGTGTTTTACACATTTAAGCATGTCTTGTTACCGAGCTGCTTCTATGACCTATCATCCCTCTATGTAACACTGACCAAATCTGTAAACTCAAGCATTTTATCTGTTTATGAGGTTTTTGGGGATTTGATTTTGCTGTTGTGATTGCTATGACTGTTGCTTCTCTTAAACTTGTGGTATAAGAAAAAAATATATTAGACTTGTTTGGAGTTACTTTGTTATTAATCTCATTTTTTATGTCTATCGCTGCAATATTACACAAGGAATGCTAAATTTCCAGGGCAGGTCTTAGTCTTCAACATATCTCTCAAAGTATTACATGCAAAGTAATATTTTTGTCATCTTAGCAGCTTTTTACTAAGAAACACAATGTTTTGAAAATATAGTCTATAGTGTATCTACCTAGAATCTCTTCTGGGAGTAAGAGTTGCTTCTTACAATCATTGCATGCTCTACTGGTATTGCTGAACTCTACTGGTATGTAAGAAAAAACAAATTTATGTGAAAAGTGGCTGCATTTGTTTCTCCCAAAGCATTTTGAGGACTGAGTAACCCATCATGTCCCCATAAACTGATGTCTGCAGTGAATGAATACTTAGATCTATATCCAATGATAATGATGTCTTGATGCACTGTCAGCTTGTTGAACAATGCATTTCTGTTTATTTAATTAATTGCATCTTTGCGCTAAAGGAAAATAAAAGTAAAAAACAACAGATGAAAATTCATGTGTTCTTTCTGATATTTCAATCATCCTCAAACAAAGCTGTTATCTGACAAATTTCCTATTTAGATATCTATTTTTAGGAGGTTGCAAATACCTCACTAGCACATTCTTTCTTCACTTTTATCAGAACATTTTTCAATATTTTCAAACACTAATGAGCAAGATTTAGTCACTGGAAGATGGAAGTCTAGCTCCAAATCTAAAGTCTCTGAGAATTGTCATCCAAGCGTAACAGCACCATCCCTTAACACTTCCATTCTATTTTCTTTTTTTTTTTCCTCTGAGTCTTCAATTTGCTTCACCTCATAGGTGTGAGGTATATTGTCCCCTTTGCCTAAGAGGTCAGAGTTCAAATAACATTTTCTGTGTTTAAGATGATGTAGGAATCCTGTCTACCAATCCTGGATGCAAATCACCTTGTGATTACATCAGGAATCGAGATGTGCCCCAACAAAGGATAACTGGACTGCAGCTGGCCTACAATAATGGCCCAAGGACCCAGCCATTACACCTTTAGGACAAGATCATTTCCAGCCATCAGATACCCCAGGAAAGGACAATGGTCCTGATGTGTAAAGAGTGTGTGGGTGGGTAGATGGAGGAGGAGGAGGTGGAGATCTCCTCCACCCTCCATCCAGACCCTACCCAACAACCCACTTGAGTACACAGAAAGATTTCCTGGGGAACAATACCTGGAACACTTGCCTAAAGATGATTTCCCGGACCGATTTCTAGGGGAACAATACCTGGACACTTATTCCCCAGAACGATGTCCTGGGGAACAACACTTACCTAAAGATGATTTCCCGGACCGATCTCCAGGGGAACAATACCTGGACACTTACCTAATTTCCCAGAACGATATCCTGGGGAACAACACCTGGACACTTGCCTGAGGACTAAAAAACTGTATAAAAAGCCCTGAGTGACACTGGCAAGGTAGAAGAAAGCAGACGGAACCACACGCTGGAAACATCACGGGCCAACACAACGGATCCTGGACTCTGAAAACCCTCTCTCCACCTCTGACCATTGGTAATATAATCCCTTTCCTACTTTCTCCTTCTTCTCCCTATTCCTTCTCTTTCTCCCTCTCTATTCCCCCTCTCCCTCTTCCTCTGTTTTTGTAATAAATAGTCTACCTGTTGATATTTTGGCCTCGTTTGTGCCTCTAATTTCACAACACGGGAATATCCATTAAAAACCTGAATCTCTTTCCCTCTCTGGATCGAGATCTTTACAATTGGCGTAGTCGGCAGGATTCCCGTGCAGTGAAAGTATCACAGCAAGACTATTGCATTTCTGAGAACCCCGAAATGTGTGTGTGTGTGAGACGTACTATGAGTACGAAGTGAGTGCGGAGTCCAGATTCGCGTTTTCACTCTCCCGAGAGGGAAGTGGCCGGAGAAGGACAAAGCGAAAATTTTCAGAGAGACTGTGTGGGATCTCAAAAGCTTTAAACGTGTTTGCTTTCTCGGGGACGATTATCTGGGGTACAAATGCTGATTTCATAGTGTGACCTCCTCGAGAATCCTCTGTACCCTGCTTTAAATGCGTGTGTTTTCCCGGGGAAGATTAACTGGGGTACAAATGTTGATTTTATAGTGTGACCTCCTCGAGAATTCTCAGTACCCTGTTTTGGGAAACCCAGTGTTGGTGATTTTTGTGAAGTGTGTATTGTCTCGGGCTTCCTGAGAAGCCCAGTATTGAAGTAGAAGTTGAGAAGCGTGTGCGTTCTCTAAGGGTAGCAGAGTAACTCTTCCCTAAGAAACGCAAGGTTCTTGTCCTGTTGTAACGGAAAATTTGAGGAACAAAAGCTGAGAAGCTTTTGCAAATGTGGGTTCTCTCAGGGAAATAGTGTGACTTTCTGTTGAGAAGCCCAGGTTGGTTGTTTTTGGTGTGTGACCTCTCCTGAAAAATCTATTGTGCATTTTCCTGGAGAAGATTATTGTGGAGTAAGCCTTTTAAAAGTGTACATTTTTACAGGGAAGATTTTGTTGGTACTAACAGTGTTTTGATCTGAATTCCCCGTGAAACTTAGTGCTCTATTAAGAAATGCTTTGTGAAACAAAAGAGATGGCCCGGAGTGAGAGGCTTTTTAACCTTTTAGAAGCTCACGGTGCCCGCCCCTCTGTACAGGTACTTGACTGGGCCCGTGAAAACTGGAATAACTTCCAGAGTGTGGCTGATCGTATTGTGGCCCTGCAGAAAGATGCAAGAGCCAAAGCCGGAAAAGGCAAATCTTTTGTTTGTGCGGTTTTAGGTGCCTGTTTAGCCGCTTCAGTGAAGGAGAAAGAGGAATGGCATGAGCAGGAGAATAAAACTATTTCCTCTTTGCAGGACTTAGTTTCGTCACTACAAAGCCATGTTGCCACTTTGAAAGACGTAGTGGCAGATCTTAAAATTCAATTGGAAAGGAGAGGAGGCAAAATTCGTATTTGGACTCCAAACAGGTGTGAATTACCTGGAGTCTGCCCCTATGTACCTTCGGGCAGAACTGACAACAGCTAAGGAGGCTGCTGTACATGTCAGACCTCTCATTAAAACTGAAATTTTATATGAGGATGGGGAAACTACCCCCACTATCACAACTAAAGATGCACCTTTCTCCTACACTGTGCTGGCCAAAATTCGTAAAGAATTTGCACGCTCTGCTGGGGAATCTGAGGTGGAATATGTATGGCGAGTTTCAAAAACTGGAGGTGATCAGATTATGTTAACCGAAGCTGAAGCTATGGGCTATTGGGGTGATAATGTGTTTCTAACCACCAAAAACAGAAGTGGACCCTGGAGTCTTACCCAACGAGCTGCCTACTGGGCAGGAGGTTTTGATCCAAAGGAGAGAGGGGAACCTGTAGTTCTGCAGGGAGGGATGAATCAGATAATGGAGAACGTGCAAAAGGCTGCATGCCTGCAAATGATATATGAAAGAGAACTAAAACATCATTTTGAATCCCCCTTTCTCTCCTGGTGGATGCAAACAGAATGACTCCTTTGATCAGGGGTCTCCCTGACTCGCTTAAAATAAGAGGTATCCAGCTCCAAAAAGAAATAGCTGATACCCCACTCTCTTCCAGGATGCAAGCTGCTCTAAGGGAAAATTCAACACCTGGAGGGAGCCAGCCTGACTTGAAGCCATGGACATGGAAGAAGTGGGAAGGGAGTTACTAGACTATGCCAGGCAGTATAGTATACCTGAGGAAATTAAAAAACCTCAAACTAGAGGCTTGAGGCATGTGAAAATGATTCACCCACCAAGCCCCCAGGGCCAGTTGCGCCGTATTCCTAGTAGGCATCTGGCTAGGGGCAGGGAACACTTGAATACCCGGCAATATTGGTGGGGGGTGGGTCAGAAGAAAGGCATTCCAAAAGAAGTGGTTGATGGGGTACCCACGAGACAATTAGAAACCATTGTGAAATGCTGGCCCGAGCCTAAAAAGAGGTCTGAGGCCACTGCTCCTCTCTTGGTGGGACCATTTGGTGAGGGGAGGGGTATGCCCCCCAGGGCAACTAAGGGCTTCACTTCTCAGTGGTGAGTGGGGGGTGAAGCATGATTCAGGAGATCACCAAAAAAAAAAAAAATTGTACATGATTTGGGTAAAAGTTTTTGTTTATGCTTAGATTGGCTTTGAGAGAACCTGAAACAATCAACGGTACTTACAGGCCCATTCAAAGTAATTAATCCAACTCTTTCAGAGACATCACCTGAGAGGGTGGCTCAGAGAACCTCTCTGTGTGTGGGGAACCTGGAAATACCAGTTTTGTATGTTTTGAGGTTGTGTTTCTTATTTAAGTTCTAATGCTGAAGATTACCTGATGTATTGTCAGAAGGACTTGTCTTGTTACAATATCGAAGACCTCTCAAGTTTTGCATCACAGAAGACATCTCTTCAAGGACTGTACTTTCCATAGCCCCGCAGATGCATTCAGATGTGGAAGGAAGCTCTCACTTCAATTCCAAACTGAAGGACTGACGGGGTGGGGGGGTATGGGTTTGTTCTCCTGACTTCCAGGAGGAACAAGGATGCTTTCAACTTGTGTAATTATCTGTTTTAATTTTGTTCTATTTTGTTAGTATTGTTACTCTTTCACCTTGTGTAAGTCCCTGTTGTATACAGTGATTCAACATGTGTCCAATATGCAATTTGTGTCTAATGATGGTGTACAACAGATTTGTGCCATTAGACAATCAAAACTTATGTCTATTGTAAAAATGGTTTAAAACTTCTTTCCTTTCTTTTCTTTTCTTTCTTTCTTGCTTTTATCTTTGATTGACGGGGGTGGTGTGAGAGTCTAAAGCTTGTCTCTCCTGGTGTGACTCAACAAAGATAAAATCACTTGCTGCTTGCCCAGACAATAGCTGATGTGCGTTGGGCAGAGCCACTGGAAGGACTCTTGGAAGGTGCAAAGATAACATTGCTCACGGGACTGCAGCTGGCCTACAACAATGGTCCAAGGGCCCAGCCATCATGCCTTCAGAACAAGATCATTTCCAGCCATCAGATACCCCAGGAAAGGACAATGGAATCACCACCTGTTTCCTGATGTGTAATGAGTGTGTGGGTAGGTAGATGGAGCAGGAGGAGGTGGAGGCCTCCCCCCCTTCCATCCAGACGGCTGCCCAAACTCACCTGAGTACTCAGAAAGATTTCCTGGGGGAATGATACCTGGACACTTAAGGATGATTTCCCAGAACGATATCCTGGGGAACAATGCCTGGACACTTGCCTGAGGACTAAAAAACTGTATAAAAGACTGGAGCAACTACTGGCTTGTAGGAGAAGAAAACAAGAGAAGAAAAACGGAGAAGAAAACTGGAGAAGCAAAATGCAGCAGCACACGCTGGAAACATCATGGAGCCAACGCAACGGACCTTGGACTCTGTAAACCCTCTCTCCGTGCCCTAAGTTCCGCCTGCTGCAACTCATGGAGCTGAAGAAGCTGCTCAGAGGACCACATCCCTTCTACAGCCAAAGCCTCAGCACCATTCCTCTACAGACCCAACATCTCCTGCAGCACCGTTTACCTTTCCTCCACAGACTCAAACTGTCTTGGGGGGTGGTGAGGGGTGTGGTAATATAATTCCTTTCCTTTTCTCTCTTCTCTCTCTATTCTCTCTCTCTCCCCTTCTGATCCATCCACTGTATTTATGTCCATCCACTGTATTTATGTAATAAATAGTCTAGCTGTTGATATTTTGGCCTCGTTTGTGCCTCTAATTTCACAACACGGGAATATTCATTAAAAACCTGAATCTCTTTCCCTCTCCGGATCGAGACTTTAGACCTTTACAGATGAAGCAAGTGAATTTTAGTCTACATAATACACCATACCATGAATCAAACCCATGACTTCTTAGTCTGAAAATGCAAGCCTCTTAAATCTTTGCTAAAAGACTAAAATATTTTAGCAATCAGTAACCTTACTAGCAGAGGAAGACAGAGCTTGAGGCAGCGCATCATTTTGATACGTAATTTGTCTATTAGAAAAGCTGGTTCTGAACATCCTATACCCTGTAGATATTAGGCTTGTATTAGAGTAATATATACCTGTATCTGTTCCTGACTAGGCATGCGGACACTCTGTCATAGGAATGGTGTTTGATGCAACACCTAACCCATTTTTAAGGGGAAATATATTAATATAACATTAAAAAATGTGGTAATTAAGAATTACTAAACACAAATTTTTATCTATGAAAATTTAGTCAAGGTGATTGTGACCACTACAAGTCCTTCCAGGGCCACGTTCTTGCAGCAAGTAAATATGACTCCTAAGCCCCATGTGCTCCTCTCACTCCAGGATCATACTGACTGACTGCTTTCAAAGGCCTCATATGGCTCTAGATGGGTATGCCTTGGCTTCACACATAACCAGTGTTAAAGCTTATAACCACTTAGTTGTCATTTCCACCTCCCATTACATCTGTTCAAAATATAACATATTCCCCTTCCAGTTTTCAAGGGGATCTGTCATAATGCAATTCAGTTTCCCTAAAATTCTGTAGTTGTAATTCTGTGAGTGGAGCTGTGGTCCTGGGGTTATAAGGTGCAATTGCCTTTTAGATTATGTTTATATGTTCTTAATTATAATGCATTGATGAGTGTAATTTTATTTGGTTGTCTTTAGGTTATTTCTGAAATATGTCAGATATCGGGGATAATGTTATTGTTGTTTTAGACACTATAAAGGAATCTTCAGATGATTGTTCAGTAAACAACCTCTTAACAAAACCAAATCAAACACACAAAAAAATAAACAAACAAAACAAGAAATTTTGATCTTTTAAGCTAATTTTCCAAGAACAATATTTATGAAAATTACTCCTAATTTAAATAAAGCTAAGATACTGCTCACCGCACCAATAAATCAAATTACTCTTTTTGGCCAAATCATGGAAATGAGCTTTCTAAGTACACTGTGCCTTAAAGCTGACATTATTGTAGAAAAGCATAGACAGCACCTTGTCAACATGGTATAACTGGGCTCAGCCACGCTGTCATTTCTGACAGGTTGGTGTAATGAGAAAGAGAGTGCTGAGATGGTCAAAAAGTTTCTTTACTTGTTGATGTGGGTTATTTTTTCCTTGAATCAGGTAGGTAGAACAGTTTGGGGTGATAAGACCATATATGTGTGTCTCATTATGAGCTTTACATTATCAAGTTGTTCTTGCCTATGCTATCGCACTTAACCACATTTATATCTGGAATTTATTTAGTGCAATTTCTTTACATTCCTTACCTGAGAAGAGCAGAAAATCTGATTCTCTGGAGCATGAGACATTAACTAGCAGGTCTGTCCATTGCAGAATCTATAATAATGAGAAGCACTGATCGAATCACAATTTTTTGCTCGCCTTCATACTTTCTCAAAAGTTCTTAAAACACATATTTGCATGGAAAAACATGGAAAAGAAGAGAAAATAAATAAAGATTTTTTTTCTTTAATTAATAACTGTGATATTTTAGTTCACATCCTGCAAGGAAAAAAGACTGTATAGGAAAGATAAGAGCTGGTATTTATTTCAACATTGTTTTATGTGGGTTCTTTTCACATGTGGCCTTTAACTTCTCTGTACCTTGGTTTACCAGCATGTCAAGTAAGAATAGTGTTTCCAGTCTCCTTTGTTTTAAGGTATACAGACAAGAGACACTCATAAGACCTAGGGATTAATAAAAGCAAAGCAATAAAAAATATTAAAAGAATAAGATATTTGAATTTAAAACACTTATAATAACCATATTGGCATGGACTTAAGATCATAAAAAATAAATCCTTTTCAGCTGCAGCTTGACTAGCTGGGATAGGAAAGGGGCAAGAAGAATAGGGAAATAAAATCTTCTTTAAGTCAGTTGTCAAAATCATCAGTATAAAAAAAAAAAAACCAAACTGCCATATGCATGCTTTATAATGACATTTGAATTATGCAATAAAATTTGAAATAGGGCAGAAAATAGAAGCTATTCACGTGCAGAGAAAGATCAGATAAGTAAATTAAACTATATGTTGAATTCTGCTGTAAGTAGATATCCCTTAAGGCTACAAAAATAATGATTTGATTATCAAAGTTGTAGAATTTGTAGCTCATCTTCCTTTGTGTTACAAGGAGCCTTTCCATTAAGTTTGTTGTTAAGCAAAATGCTACAAGGGACTCGTTTTAGATACTGATTATGCACCTCTTAGGAGAGGAACTCCGCCGCCTTCTGCATGCTGGAGTTGCATTCCAGTAAGGAGCTGAAAGGTCAAGCCATCAACCCCATATCTTCAATATATGTGCAATGAGCATATTGTGCCAGCATATTCAATAAAGCAATTACTGTAGCATTAATGCAAATGACCAATGCATTTGGTGCAGATGAAGGCATTTTAGCATATTCTGCCTCAAGTTTAGAAACTGTTTTATTTTACATGGCTCCAGAGGAAGGAAGGTCAACCAAACAGGCAACCCCTATGAGAGAACTGTATGAGTGACATGGAGGGGAAGAGGTGGCTACTTAAGGTTATCTCATTTGCTTTTGCTCATCACTTGAAGGCAACCTCATTCATTTTTCAGGGCACTAGTTCTGATATGAACTGCTTAAATGGACGTAAGGAGTTGCCCTTTTTTGTGTTCTGATGAAGAGCTCCCTAATGGATAAAAAATAACATCCCTGTTCATATCTAGGTGTTGCAGAAAGGTTGGGGAATGATCAGAAAGAGGAAATCAATGAGACTTTCTACACAGCACTTAAATTAGCAGCATGATCACATGCCCTGATTATCATGGAGGATTTCAACCACCCTGATACTTGCTGGAAAGAGAACATAGCAAAGCACAAGCAGTATGAGTTTCCTGTAGTGAACTTATAAAAACATTTTGACATATTGTTGAAAGGATATAGTATTTCCTTTATTTATAAATGACATGGCAATATTAATAAAAATATTAATAACAATTTATTAATATGAAAATTGTCAAAATGTGCCAAAAGGTTCAAAGTACAGTTAGAATATATTTACAATGGGAATGTAAAGTATTTTGGCAACTATAAAAATTTAACTATTTTATGCAAATCGGGAGGAATATAACAGAAAGAGAACATTCTGAGAGCAAAATGGCACTCATCCACAGTGTGGGGAGGAAGACTTGACAAGAACCGTTATGCCAAAGAGGCAGTGAATTAATTACTCACAACTGGTTGTACCCAAGTAGAGAGTGCTGCTGCTGTGTATTAGACACTTTGGGGTGCTCTCATGTGCCAGGCATGGCAGGTTGCCAGTAGGAATGCCACGTGGTCATCAATGGCTGGCCTGACTTCAGCAGATGGTGGGGCTGTTAATGATGCTTTTCTGTGACAAATGTTTGCTTTGTCCTGGGGAAACTGAGGCACGGCAAAATCCTGGTTGCAAGGAAAAGCAGGCTTGGCTCTGACTCTTAAGCTCATGGCTTCTCTCATAGCTTGCGATGTGTATGCTCTTGGTTTTATCCCAGGTGCTGGACCAGCCAACTCAAGGCTATGCAACTCAAGGCATCTTCACACCAGATAAGGTCCAAGCAGGTTCAAGCAGACAATGCTTGAGCAAGGCTTGAGCAAGGCACAGGTGACTAGAAATCAGCCTGTATGTAAATCTTGCCCAAGATTGATTGGGCCAATAGGACAACTGAAAACAGTACACAGCCACCCAATGAGAAGGGGTTCTGCCAAGCTGTGGCCAGAACACATGCCTTTACCATAGATACAGGGCTGTTTACCAGATATGCATGGTCCTGTCCCCTTTTGTTCCTTTTCCTATGTTACCCTGGCTTTCTGCAGGAAGGAGGAGAGAGAGAGAGAACATGTCTAGACATCTCACTGCCTGTCTGGGTTTGTGCTGGGGCCGTTTGGCTCTTCAATGACATACATGTTGTAGAGGACCCTATGAAGAGATGTATGATGCTGGACCTTGTGCTAATGGAAGAGAAGAGGTCTAGTTGGGGGTGTGAAGGTTGGAGGCAGTCTTGACTGCAAATGACCATGCAATGGAGGAGTTCAGGATCATGGGAAGAAGTAGCAGAACAATAAGTGGAACTACAACTATTGACTGCACAAGAACAAACTTTGAATTTCATCAGAGATCTTCTTCAAAGAATGGATTTGCACTGTAGAAGATAGGGGTGACAAAGAGATCTCATTAATATTCAAGTGCTACCTCCTCAAACTCAAGACTGGTGCATATTGATGAATAAGAAATCAAACACGGGAGGCAAGAGATCTTCATGGATGAGCAATGAGTTTCTGGAAAAACTCAAATGGAAGAACAAAGTCCATAGTATGTGGAAAAAGGGACTGAGAACCTCAGACAAATACAGGAATGCTGCTAGAACATGTAGGGACACTACAATGTAATGTAAGGCTCTTGGAACTAAATCTGGCAAAGGATGTGAAAAATATCAAGAAACACTTCTGGACAAGGGGATTTAGTCCATCATCAGTAAATTTAGATGACACTAAGCTGGGGGCAGGTGTTGATCTGTTAGAGGGTAGAGTCCAACGGCATGAGATTTAACATATCTAAGTGCCAGGTTGTACACATTGGTCTCAACAACCGCATGCAGTGCGACAGTCTGGGGTCAGAGTGGCTGGAGAGTGGCCAGGCAGAAAAGGACCTGGGGGTACTGGTTGAGAGCTGGCTGAACATGAAGCAGCATTAGGCCCAGGTGGCCAAGAAGGCCAGTGGCCTGTATCAGGAACAGCGTGGCCAGCAGGAGCAGGGAAATCATTCTGCCCCTGGACTCAGCACTGGTTAGGCCACACCTTGAGTACTGTGTCCAGTTCTGGGCCCTCTGTTTAGAAAAGATGATGACTTACTGGTGCATGTCCAGAGAAGGGCAATGAAGTTGTTGAGGGGTTTGGAACACAAGCCCTATGAGGAGAGACTGAGGGAGATGGGGTTGCTTAGCCTGGAGAAGAGGAGGCTCAGGGGAGACCTTCTTGCTCTCTACAACTACCTGAAGGGAGATTGTAGCCAGGTGGGGGTTGGTCTCTTCTCTCAGGCAACCAGCACCAGAACAAGAGGACACAGTCTCAAGCTGTGCCAGGTGTGGTTTAGGCTAGATAATAGGAAGAAGTTCTTCACAGAAAGAGTGATTTGCCATTGGAATGGGCTGCCCAGGGAGGTGGTGGAACCACCATCACTGGCGGTGTTTAGGAAGAATCTGCATGAGGCACTTGGTGCCATGGTTTAATTGATAAGACACTGTTGGCTGATAGGTTGGACTTAATGATCTTGAAGGTCTTTTCTAACCTGGCTATTCTATTCTATTCTATTCTATTCTATTCTATTCTATTCTATTCTATTCTATTCTATTCTATTCTATTCTAACTTCATCAATGCTTTTGTCACCCACCATAGGAAGTGTAGGTTAATGAATGGACAGTGGGGTGACTTAAAAACTGGCTGAAAGATATATCTCAGAGTGTTCTGATCAGTGTCACAGAGCCTATTTAGAAGACCGCAATGAGTAGTGTCCCACAGGAGTCAGTACTAGGTCCAGTACTGTTCAATGACTTGGATAAAAAGAAAGGAAGTTTTGTGGGTGGCACAACACTGGGAGGAGGATGACACACCAGAAGGTTGTGCTGTTGTGCATCATGATCTGGACAGGTTGGAGAGTTGGGAAAAGGGTTATGAAATTCAGCAAGGACAAGTGTAGAGTTTTGCACCTAGGGAAGGATTACCACATCAGTACAGGTTAGGGGCTCACCTGATGGAAAGCAGCTCTTGGGAAAAAGACATGGCAGCCATGATGCACAACAGGAATGCCGTGAGCCAGCAACGTGCCCTTATGGCCAAGAGGGATAGTGGCACCCAGGAGTCCACCAACAAGAGCGTGTCAAGAGAGGTTCTCCTCCCATTCCAGTCTGGCGTGTTGAGGCCTCATCTGGAGAACTGTGTCCAGTTCTGGGTTCCTCAGTCCAAGAAGGAAAGGGAATTCATAACAAAGAGTTATGAAGATGATGAGGAAACTAGAACATCTCTATTATGAAGAAAAGTTGAGGGACTGGAGGATTTTTAGCATGAAGACTGAGGAGGGATCTTATCAATGCTATAAATATTTAAAGGGTGGGCATCAGGAGGATGGGGACAGGGGTCTTTTTCAGTGGTGCCTAGTGACAGGAAAAGAGGTAATGGGCACAAATGGGAATATGGAAAATTCCATCTCCAAGTGACAAAGAAATTCTTTAACTCAGAGTGGTAGAGTGCTGAAACAAGCTTCCCAAAATGGGGGTGGAATCTATGTCTCTAGAATCATTCAAAACATGCCTGGACATCTGTGCTGGGTTACACCCATCCTGGGGGAGGGTTGCAAGAGCCCTGATTCCCCAGGGGAGAAAAGAAACCTGATCCAGGTGAACAGAGAGGGACTTAGTTTCCTCCTCCCAGGAGGAGCGGTCCCCTGGGTCAAAGGTGGTCTATTCCACTCCCCTTTCCTTTCCAGCAAGGCTATAAAAAGGAACTCTGACCATCTGCTCTTTTTTTGCTCCTTCCTTGCCTGTTCAAAAGAACCAACAGCCATAGCCAGCCTCCTGTTTCTGCTACATGGTGAGGTCTGGTCTTCTCCCTGCTGCATCCACGTTTCTCTAAAGGACTGAAATCCACATACATCGAGGGAGATACAAGGCCATCCAGATTTGGTTTTGTATATTTTCCTATTCATCTTTATTCCTTACCCTTGTAAATCCTCCCTGTTATTGCTATATATATATTGTTAAAAAATTTACTTCTCCTACTTCCAAACTGACTCCAGGTTGTTTTGGTAGATTTACTGACTTCTCTTTGCCCCTACGCAATTTTTTTTTTTCTTCCTCTCCTTTTCCTTATCAGGGAAAAGCAGGGAGGAGGGGAAAGGAATTCTCAGTTTCCTACCATCTGATCTCTTAAACTCCAGTTAAGGCTCAAACCACTACAACATCATCCTGTGAAACCTTTTCTATGTGAATTTGTTCTGCCATGGGAGGTTGGGCTAGCTGACCTCCAGAGGTCCCTTCCAACCCCTACCATTGTGATTCTGTGATGGAAAGGCTATAACACCAGCTGGATAGATATATTTAGGGTACACAGCAAGTCTTCCTAAGAATTCTACTCTTTAGAAACATTTGGGAGCTGCTGTGCATCGGACACTCGCTTTGAAGGTGAAATGAAGTCTTTCATATAATCTGCAATGTTGACAGGAGAAAAGGATGAAGAATATGGTTATGACCAACCAGATGCCTCCTGCTACAGTTAATCATGCACTGCAATCAGATTTGGGCATATGTTACTATTTGTCAAGCTGGGTAGACATGAGACAGCTGCTGCTAAAGTAACCAGGATGGGAACAATACATGTAGGCTGCTAAAACAGAATATGAAAGCCCAAGTACTCTTAATCTGAGACATTTTCCTTTCTGTGCTCTATGACGTTGTTTCCTTTTTATGGTGTTGTTCACTCCTAAACTGTATCTTCAAGCACCACATGTAAAATGACCTTTAAACACATCCAGGGTTGGCAACTCAACCACCTCCATTGGCAGCCCATTCTAATGCCTGACCACTCTTTCTGTGAAAAAAAATTTTCCTAATGTCCACTCTAAACCTACCCAGCTGCAGCTTGAGGCTGTTCCTGTTTGTTCTATCACTAATTACAAGAGGGATATGGACGTGCTGGAATGTGTCCAGAGAAGGGCCACAAGGATGATCAGAGGGCTGGAGCACCTATCCTAGGAGGACAGACTGAAGGAGTTGGGGCTGTTCAGTCTGGAGAAGAGAAGGCTCCAAGGTGACCTCATTGTGGCTTTCCAGGATCTGATAAGGGGCCTACAAGAAGGCTGGGGAGGGACTTCTCGGGCTATCAGGTAGTGATAGGACTAAGGGGAATGGAATCAAGCTGGAGGTGGGGAAATTCAGGCTGGAGGTGAGGAGGAAGTTCTTCACCATGAGAGTGATGAAGCCCTGGAATGGGTTATCCAGGGAGGTGGTTGAGGCCCCGTCCATGGAAGTGTTTAAGACGAGGCTGGATGAGGCTCTGGCCAGCCTGATCTAGTGTGAAGTGTCCCTGCCCATGGCAGGGGGGTTGGAACTAGATGATCCTTGTGGTCCCTTCGAACCCTGACTGATACTAATTGCCTGTGAGAAGAGACCAGCACCAGCCTCTCCATAACAACCTTTCAGGTAGTTATTGTTCCTGTTAGAGGTGGAAATGTAAAATGAGATATTCCTAATTATTAACATTATATGCTTTATTAAGTGTTCACATAAACATTTGGCATTGAAATGTTATGCATTACAACTCTGATACATTTTTGCTTGCTTGCTTGCTTGCTTGCTGTTTTTGTTGTTTGGGTGTTGTTTTTTTTTGCCAGTAAAACCAAATCTGAATCATTCAGCACCAGTCAAAAATTGAACTGTTTATAATTTTTAAACATGTCTTCCCAAGTGTGTTAGATGAGAGGAAACATTTGCTGATGGATTTGTGGTGACTTGGCAGGACTTGCTGAGACATCCTGCAGCTGTACTAGTAAGACTTAAAAATGACAAGATACATGCTACACTAAATTTCAAATGTAGCTCAGCTTGATGTCTGATAAATTTCTGGAAAGAATGAACTCCAGAGGCAAATCCAACAAGTGTGTCCTATATTTATTTATTTGCAGGCTTTTGGAGGACGAAGAAATTTGGCAGCATAGGCCGAATGGTCAGACTTCCATTTATGCTCTGCCAGAGACTGGACAAATCTGATATTAAACCTGATAAGCTTCCAGACCCATTATCAATGCTGGCTCAAGAACTGTGACCAGTCCTATTTACTGATTTGACAGAGTTCCATGGGATTTAAGGCACAGAAAGGAGGTCCATACTATCCTATGTATCCTGTCCCCTCCTCTTCCCCCTTCCTCTTCCCCTCCTTCTTCCCCTTCCAGATTTTATTCCTTTTCCCTTTTTCCCTTCCATTTTTCTGTACTCCATCTCATTTAATAGTCTCATTAATTTTTTAATAATTTAAACCATACAAATTACATTGCATGAAATGCACAGAGAAAGGTTCTTTCACCAAATCACAGAACATTAATAGTTGGAATGGACCTTGAAAGATCATCTAGTCCAACCCCTCTGCCAGAGCAGGATTACCTAGAGCAGATGACACAGGAATGCATCCAGTCAGGTTTTGAATATCTCCAGAGAAGGAGACCTCCACAACTACCCTGGACAGCCTGTTCCACTGTTCCATTAACCTCACAGTGGGAGAACGTCTCATGCTTACATGGAACTTCCTATGCCTCAACTTCAACTCATTGATCCTTGTCCTGTCATTGGGCATCACTGAGAAGAGCCTGGCTCCATCCTCCTCATTAATAAGGTTACCCTCAGTCTAGCTTCTCCAAGCTAGAGCCCCTAGCTCACTCAGTCTTTCCTCATAAGGGAGATATTCCACTCCCTTAATCATGTTTGTGGCTTTCAAGCAGTTCCTTGTCTTTCTTGAACTGAGTGGCACAGAACTGGACACAACATCCCAGATGCAGCCTCACTAGGGCATAGATGAGCAGAAGGAGCTACTAGCCACATCCCTTCTAATACACCCTAGAATGGCATTGGCCTTCTTGGCCACAAGAGGAAATTGCTGGTTCATGGTCATCCTTCCATCCACTAGGACCCCCCAGGTCCTTTTCCTCTTCACTGCTCTCTAACAGGTCAGTCCCCAGCCTATACTGATACATGGGGTTGTTGTTTCCCAGGTGCAAGACTCTACACTTGCCCTTGTTGAATTTCAATTTCTCCCTGCCCAGCTTTCCAGCCTGTCTGTTTGACCTCGTATATTTTAAGCAGCCAAAACATTATACCATAAGTATAAATTTATATATCAGAATGATGCTCTGCAAATTATTAAAGGTCCTGAATGCCTTTTCTCCACAGCCAATTTGTGATTACCTTCAGGACAAGAAAGCTTGAACAGTATTTGACTTCTTACAGCCTGTTCCTCACTGTTAGAGCATTTGGCTAAATGTCTGTCTCTGAGCTTTCCTTACTGCCCACTTTGACCCACTCCCTCTCTTGGAAGACAGCATGTCTAACAACAATGTGAGGTGAAGTGGTAGCAAAGAGATCCTTCTTTGGACTCAAGCTTCTGAGGATAACTGAGTTCACAACTTACCCTAAAATTATTAGGGACATAAAAACCTCCTCTCTTTCCCTCTCTCAACTGAGTGCATTATTGCATTTGCTAATATAAGGGGGATGTAGGGTGAGTTCTTTCAAAGAATGAACCTGACCCTTCACCTCTCCAGTACTACCAGTGGCTATTGCAAAGCAATTGCGCTTGTCAATGGAGAACAGAGAGCAGTAAAAGTAATGAGAAAGGTAATAAGACTTAAAACAAAAGTAGATGGCCCTCAAACGAAAACAGAAAGATTTAGGATACCCAAAGAAAGACAAGTCAGCATTATATAGAGACGAATTAATACTTTGGGATTAAACTATGTGTGAAGGGTAGGGGCATAGTCCACTAAAAATAGGAACAGGGTAATTTAGAAGCTAATCAAGCTCTGTCACAGACAAAATTAATAAGTAAAAAAGTTTTAACAAGACATTAGCCATCCAAAGAGCACAGAAGGCCTGTGGAGGAGGATATTGTATCAGAAGGTGTTATTAACACTACTATTATTAGACTGGGTATGATTAACAGGACTTGGCCAGAATGAGGCAAGGTGAGGTTTAGAAGGGCACTGGTGGATCACCCAGAATGTTATTACAGAGGCAAAAATTGTAAAAAGGTCTAGGAAATGAAAGAAATAATTTTGAAAAAAAGACAGAAGAAAAACAGTGAAATGTTCTGGACTCTTCTATACAACATAAAGATACCATGAATGAGAGCAAGAAAGTATGGTGTTTGTTTTCTTTTCTGTTCATACTTGAATTTCCATAGTGCAATGGTTAACATTTGCAAAGATGAGACTTCATAGATAGAGGACATTTATGAACTCACTATAGGTTTATGTGATTGTATCTGGATTTTTCTTCCTGCAATGATTTGCACCTGGAATTTCATAACAACTGACAGTGAGATAATTGGTTGGTGTAAACTAGTGATACACCATTGACATCTGTGGAAGTCAACTGATTTTCACAGTTTTCAATGCTCATTTTGAAAGAAAAAAAAAAAGTTTCATAAAGGTGAATATTTGACAAACAAGTTTGATTGTAATCACCAGGTGAGGAAGTAATTTGCTAAGTGTCAAAAGTGATGTGGACACAATAAGAACAATAATCACTGGCTCCAGGCATTGATTTCAAAGCATTTATTACTGAATACCCACGGTGGAAAGGTCTTGGTCTTGATGGACACCTTTTATTCACTGTTGTTATAATTAAAAATAATGATATATTAGCTCAGAGATGCACCCATTTCTTAGAGTTTTTATTATAAGTCTTGCTGATTTTGCCTTTATTTTGGCCTACAAGTATTTTGAATCAAAGGATACATTTTTCTGAGGCTTCTTTTCCATTACTTTTCAGCAGCACATATGCATACAAACAGATATTGCAAATTACCCCTTCTTCCTACCAAGATCCCTCTTGTTCTGCTTGCCATTAATCTGACTCTTAAAACAGCAAAACCTTAATAAGCCAGTAGATACATTTTTGTGTCTGCTATGGTTAGACATAGGAGAGCCTTAGTTAATCATCAGCATCTAGTATCTATCCAGTGAGGACTGCTATTATTCACAAAGAACTTAATTTCACTTGTAAAAGAGTTGATAATTCAGCTCTGGCAATGCAACATTTTGTTTCCAACCTTTCAGACAGATTCTTATTCTGTGGTGCCAATCATGGCTGATTTCTCTGAACTAAGTGCCGTTATGCAGGGGGTAAACCTGGCTGTGAGCTCAGACTCTGTTTGCTTGTATCCACTAGGTATTAACCATGCACTAATCACCAGGGCATCCAGTCACCATTATTCCTGCAGTGACAATTTGACAGGTGACTCTGTGGCAGTAACATCACTGCTGACCACCAACTAAGTCCCTGGCTCTGGAGCAACATGACCACTGGAAAACTCAGCAGACCATCACTTCCCTGCCTGCACGTGTGCACAGCATTTCAGCTGAGCTAAGGCATCTTCCTCTCTCAGCGCTCTGTTTTCTGATCAAAAGAGGCAGTGAACCTGTAGAGCCCTGGAAAGCGTAATATGCATGGCTGCTGTTTTACGTTTGCAACATCTTGTATGAACTGAAATGTACAGCTGCTTACACTTGTAGCTCTGTCAAGTAAACAAGTGGTGATTTCTTATGATACAGGGAAAATTGGCACAGGATGGCTATTTACTCACCTACAGCCTGGCAACTCCTGTTGATGGAAATCATTCTGTAGGCACCAAACTGGCTTCAAATATACTGTAAAATTTGCTTCTCTGAGGTGGAGAGTAGGCAAAAGAATTTCAGTTGGCTGCATCTGTACCTCTAGGAAAGGCAGCCACTGAGTGATGGGTTCAACCTCCTGATACAACCAACCCAAAGAAGTGCCCTGTGAGCAGCCTGTGCAGCCGTTGGGAGAGGGTATTCTGTAGCAGGCATATTGAGGTAGCTCCAAGAGCTGTAGAACTTATCAACTAAACTGCTTTTGAGTCTCTGCTGGAGAGGGATTTGGACATATCTTTATTCCCTAAAGAAGGCTCCATTTTAACTTTAAGGATTGTAAAGATGATTAGAAATCCTAAAATAGCTAAGTCTGGATGATCTCTTCAGAGATGAAGGTAGCAATTTCCAATGGCATGAGATTTAACACATCTAAATGCCAGGTTCTACACATTGGCCACAACAACCCCAGGAAGTGCTACAGTCTGGGGACAGAGTGGCTGGAGAGGGGTCAGGCAGAAAGGGATGTGGGGGTACTGGTTGACAGTAGGCTGAACATGAAGCAGCCATGTGCCCCAGTGGCCAAGGCAGCCAATGGAATCCTGGCCTGTATCAGGAATAGTGTGGCCAGCAGGAGCAGAGAAGACATTCTGCCCCTGTACTCAGCACTGGTTAGACCACACCTTGTGTACTACCAGTCAGCACCCCCAGGTCTTTATCCAACATTTGGCTTCCCAGCCACTCTTCCCAAACCCTGTAGCATTGCATAGGGTTGTTATGACCCAAGAGCATGACTGGTAGTTAGTCTTATTGAATCCAATACATGTTTCTGCCTCAGCACAGTTGATCAGCAAACTCTTAGAAGCTGAGAGTGCCTCCAGGGGCACGTGTGCTTCTCCTGTGTGCTTCTCCTGTTCTTATATACTTGTCATTTCCATATTTCTTTATATGCCAGTCCTATTCCTATCCTCATGTATGGACATTTGATTCTGATCATAGTTCAGACATGATATGGCTCTTTTCTTCATAAATGTGTTTAAATGTCCTTCAGATCTTCAATAGACTAAAAAATCAAATGTTTCTATCCAAGATAAATTGTAACCTGGTTTATGAAAAAGTAATTTATTTATTTATTCTTATCTCTTTCTGAACCACAATTTTATCCATCAGCAAGAAACAAGAATAATATTATTATTAATGGTAGCCTCTGTTTCAGCTAAGTATGGGGGGAGAAATTAACAAAAGAAACCTGAAAACATCTTGCATACACAGTTATAAGGTTCTACCATCATAAACCAGGGACCAGTAATACTGTATGTCACAGCTGACATGTAGAGATGCAAAATATATTAAAATGGGAAAAATAGTCACTTCCAAAATTGCAAGAATGAAGGAAAGGACACCTATAAGTTCATTCTACCAATCTTAACAAGGGCAATGGGAGACATTTCCAGAAGTGTTGGGGAGAGCTCTGGTGGTTCATCCCTTCAGATGTGGATCTCAAGTTAAACTGAGAGGTGACATGGTATATAAAGTCATACCCGTGATCTGGTGCTCATGATAGGGGATCTCACATTCCTTCCTACAGAAAGGTTATAACTAGGGACTGCTCTGTACTTAGTGCTTAGAAAAAGATGCAGGAGTCTTCAGACTGCATCACTACAGTGGAGAATGAAGAGTCTCTCCCTTCAATGGATATATGGGTTCAACAATTATTGAAAATGTTTTGTCTGAAACTTGCTTTAAGTAATGTTTATTGGTTTGTTTATTTTTAATTTGTAAGAAGAAACAGAACAAAACAAATAAAAGAAATAGTCAGCATTATCTACGGGGGGGGCAGGTCTGAGGAAAATATGAGGCAGAACACATTTGTAATTTTCCATAATTTAAAGATTTTGTCCTCCATTTTGCAATACCATTTTGGGAGCCATGGTCAGCTGAATAAAACTGCCTTTGAATTGCAGGGCTGAACCCAAAGGGTGGCTGTCAATGAGTCCACGTCCAAGTGGACACCAGTGACAAGTGGAGTCCCTCAGGGATCAGTACTGGGACCAGGCTTGTTTAACATCTTTGTTGGTGACATGGACAGTGGCATTGAGTGCACCCTCAGCAGGTTTTCAGACACAATGCAAGGAAAGGATACCATCCAGAGGGACCTTAACAGGCTGGAGAGGTGGACACAAGCCAACCTCATGAAGTTCAACAAGACCAAGTGCAAGGTCCTGCCTCTAGGTCAGGGCAATCCCAAACACCAATATAGGCTGGGCAGTGAATGGCTTGAGAGCAGCCCTGAAGAAAAGGACTTTGGGGTGCTGGTGGATAAGAAGCTCAGTGGTAGTGAGAAAGTTCAACTCTTCCACCACACAACCACAGCTAACTCAGTCAGAGAAGTGAATGGAAAAAGGCTGTATTTTACAAGCAGAATGAAATGCAATGAATATATACAAAATATACAGTATTTACAGTATATACAAAAATATACAGGAAAGAACATAACACAGAAACTCCCTCTGGAGGAGAATTCCCCCTCCTGATTCCCCCCAAAGCCCCTTTTCCCCCTTCCTCCCCTTTTCCCAAAAAGGATTAAAGAGAGAAAAGGATATTAAGGGAAAATTTGTTAGTTCAAAGCAGTTGTTAAGGAAAAAAAAAGTTAGCCTCTTATCTCATAAGTCCAACGTCAGCACTGCCAAGAACAGAAGAGAGAAAGCTGAACAGACTGAACTCAGACTAAATCCTTAAAGTTACATTCCTACTGATCTACTACTGAAATTCACTTAGAATTATCTTTGGTTTCCTCTTTAACACCAAAACATTCAGCTAGGGTATTCTGTAGCTGTCCTTTCTTACAGGCACAGCCTAAAACTGTCACAACTCAACATGAGCTAGCAGTGTGCACTTGAAGCCCAGAAAGCCAACCACATCCTAGGATGAATGAAGAGAAGCATAGACATCAGAGAGAGAGGTGATTCTTCCACTCTACTCCACTCTGGTGTGACCCTATGTGGAGTACTGCATCCAGTTCTGTAGCCCCTATTAAAGGAAGCATTTGGACAAGCTTGAGCATGTCCAGAGAAGGGCCACAAGGATGATTAGAAGGCTGGAGCACCTCTCCTAAGGGGACAGAGTAAGAGAGTTGGGACTATTCAGTCTGGAGAAGAAAACACTCTGAGGAAACCTTATTGTGGCCTTCTAACATCTGAAGGGGGCCTAAAAGAAAGTTGGGGAGGGACCTTTTAAGATGTCAGGTAATTACAGGACTATCAGGAATGAAACAGAAGTAGAAATGGGTAGATTCAGACTGGAAGTTGGGAAGAAATTCTTCACCATGAGGGTGGTGAGACACTGGAACAGGTTGCCCATAGTGGTGGTAGAAGTCCCATCTCTGGACATTTTTAAGGCCAGGCAACCTGATCTAGTGTGAGGTGTCCCTGCCTAGGGCAGGGCAGTTGGAACTAGATGATCCTTGAGGTCTCTTCCAACCCTAACAATTCTATGATTCTATGAAATTTGAGCACCTGTATGCATAGATGATTTATCACCTCTGTTCTAGTGCACCCTTCACTGGATTAAAAACTGCCTGGATGACCAGGTGCAGAGAGTGATTGTGAATGGTGCAGCATCCAGTTGGTGTCTTCTGAGCAGTGACATCTCCCAGGGATCAGTACTGGACTAATTTCTATTCAGCATTTTATTGATGACCTGGATGAGGAGATAAAATAGAATAGAATAGAGTAGAATAGAATAGAATTAACAAGGTTGGAAAAGACTTTTGAGATCATCAAGTCCAACCTATCAGCCAACACCATCTAATCAACTAAACCATGGCACCAAGTGCCCCATGCGGTCTCTTCCTAAAAACCTCAAGTGATGCTGACTCCATCACCTCCATGGGCAGCCCATTCCAATGGCCAATCACTCTTTCTATGAAGACTTCTTCCTAACATCCAGCCTAAACCTGCCCTGGTGCAGCCTGAGACTGTGTCCTCCTGTTCTGGTGCTGGTTGCCTGGGAGAAGAGACCAACCCCCACCTGACTACAATCTCCCTTCAGGTAGTTGTAGACAGCAATAAGGTATCCCTTGAGCCTCCTCTTCTCCAGGCTAAGCAACCCCAGCTCCCTCAGCCTCTCCTTATAGGGCCTGTGCTCCAAACCTCTCACCACTCTGTTGCCCTTCTCTGGACACCTTCCAGCAACTCAACATCCTTCCTAAACTGAGAGGCCCAGAACTGGACACAGCACTCAATGTGTGGCCTAACCAGTGCTGAGTACAGGGGCAGAATGACCACCCTGCTCCTGCTGGCCACACTGCTCCTGATACAGGCCAGGATGCCATTGGCCTTCTTGGCCACCTGGACACACTGCTGCCTCATGATCCTATGCCTCCATGATCTCACCTCTGTGCCTGGAAAGATCATGGAGCAGATCCTCCTGGAGGCACTACTGACTCAGAAGAATAGTGAAGAGGTGATTTGGAATACTCATCATGGTTTCACCAAGGGCAAATCCTTCCTGACAAACCTGGTGGCCTTTCTATGAACAGGTAACAACATTAATAGATGAGGGGCCCGGAACTGATGTCATTTACCAGGACCTGAGCAAAACCTTCGACACTGTCCTGCAACGCATCCTGGTCTCCAAACTGGTGAAACATGGGTTTGATGGGTGGACCACTAGATGGATAAAAATCTGGCTTGATGGCTGCACCCAAAGAGTGACTGTCAATGGGTCCGTGTCCCAGTGGAGGCCAGTGACAAGCGGAGTCCCTCAGGGATCAGTCCTGGGACCCGTCTTGTTCATCATCTTTTGTCTGTGACATGATGCCTTGGTCCGGAGAGGGAAAGAGACTCAGTTCTTTTGAAAATTCCTGTGTTGTGAAATGAGAGGCACAAATGAGGCCAAAATATCAACAACTAGACTAATTATTACATAAATAAAGTGGATGGATCAGAAGGGGAGAGAGAGAAAATAGAGAGGGAGAGAGAGAAGAGAGAGAGAAAAGGAATTATATTACCACACCCATCACCCTCCCAAGACAGTTTGAGTCCTTTGGAGGAAAGGTGCTGCAGGAGATGTTGGGTCTGTAGAGAAAGGGTGCTGAGGCTTTGGCTGTAGAAGAGATGTGGTCCTCTGGGCAGCCTCTTCAGCTCCATGAGTTGCAGCAGGCAGAAATTAGGGTACAGAGAGGGGGCTCTGCTTCTTTCAGGCTCTGTGATGATGTCTCTGTCATTTTTACTCTCCTGGTATTCTCTCTGTTTTCCTTCTCATCACCATTGTCCTTCTACTGTGTTTTTCCTCATCTGCATTTTCCTTCTGTGTTTTCCTTCAGCTGTGTTTTTGGTTCTGTGTTTTTCTTCTGCTGAGCCAGTAGTTGCTCAAGTCTTTTATACAGTTTTTTAGTCCTTAGCTATGTGTCCAAGTATTGTTCCTCAGGGAATCAGGGGCCAGGTGGTGAATCCCTTGTCTCACCATCCTCCCTTTCTGGGGTACTTGATGGGTGGAGATTATCTTGTCTTATGCATATTCCCAAAGGTGGCCTCAGTCTTGATTTTATCTTTGTTGAGTCACATCAGGAGAGACAAGCTTTTAGTCTCTCACACAAAGAGAGTGGCATTGAGTGCACCCTCAGCAAGTTTGCTGATGACACCAAGCTGTGTGGTGCAGCAGACACGCTGGAGGGAAGGGATGCCATCCCGAGGGACCTTGAGAGGCTGGAGGAGGTGGGCACAAGCCAACCTCCTGAGCTTCAACAAGACCAAGTGCAGGGTCCTGCATCTGGGTCGAGGCAATCCCAGGCACAAATCCAGGCTGGGCAGTGAGTGGCTGGAAAGCAGCGCAGAGGAGAGAGACTTGGGGGTGCTGGTGGACGAGAAGCTCAACAGGAGCTCTCAATGTGCACTTGCAGCCCGGAAAGCCAATCAGATCCTGGGCTGTATCAGGAGAAGTGTGGCCAGCAGGTCAAGAGAGGTGATTCTCACCTCTACTCAGCTCTGGTGAGACCCCACTGGAGTACTGGTCCAGTTTGGAGCCCCTATTCCAAGAGGGATCTGGAGGTGCTGGAAGGTGTCCAGAGAAGGGCCACGAGGATGATCAGAGGGCTGGAGCACCTCTCCTATGAGGACAGACTGAAGGAGTTGGGGCTGTTCAGTCTGGAGAAGAGAAGGTTCCGAGGTGACCTTATTGTGGCCTTCCAGGATCTGAAGGGGGCCTACAAGAAGGCTGGGGAGGGACTTCTCAGGCTATCAGGTAGTGATAGGACTAAGGGGAATGGAATGAAGCTGGAGGTAGGGAGATTGAGGCTGGAGGTGAGGAGGAAGTTCTTCACTGTGAGAGTGGTGAAGCCCTGGAATGGGTTGTCCAGGGAGGTGGTTGAGGCCCCATCCCTGGAAGTGTTTAAGACGAGGCTGGATGAGGCTCTGGCCAGCCTGATCTTGTGTAGGGTGTCCTTGCCCATGGCAGGGGGGTTGGAACTAGATGATCCTTGTGGTCCCTTTGAACCCTGACTGATACTATGAGACTGTGTTCAGCCGGCTTTCAACCAGTACCCCCAGGTCGCTTTCTGCCTGGCTGCTCTCTTGCCACTCTGACCCCAGCTTGGAGCACTGCATGGGGTTGTTGTGGCCGATGTGTAGAATCTGCACTTGGATGTGTTAAATCCCATGCTGTTAGATTCTACCCATCTGTCCAGGCTGTCAAGGTCCCTCTGCAGAGCTCTCCTAACCTCTAACAGATCAACACCTGCCCCAGCTTGATGTCATCTGCAAATTTACTGATGATGGACTCAATGTCTTCATCCAGATCATCAATAACAATATTAAAGTGCATGGGGCTCAGCACTAATCCTTGGGGGACACCACTAGTGACTGGCCACCAGCTGGATGTGGCACCATTCACCACCACTCTCTGGGCATGGCCCTTCAGCCAGTTCCTAACTCAGCAGAAATTGCTGCTGTATGAGCCGCAGGCTGACATCTTGGCCAGGAGTTTGCTGTGGGGGACAGTGTCAAAAGCCTTGCTGTAGTCCAGGTAGACTACATCCACAGCCTTTCCCACATACACCAGGCCGGTCACCTGATCATAGAAGGAGATCACATTGCTCAGGCAGGACCTGCCCTTCCTGAGTCCATGCATGCTGGGCCTGGTCCCTTGGCCATCCTTCAGGTTGTGTGTGATTGCTCTCAAGATGACCTGTTCCATAATCTTGGCTGGCACTGAGGTCACGCTGACAGGTCTGGAATTCCCTGGCTCTTCCAACCAGCTCTTCCTGTCAATGGGCATCACTTTGGCCAGCTTCCTGTCATCTGGAACCTCTCCAATGAGCCAGGACTGTTGAAAAATGGTGGAGAGTGGCTTGGCCAACTCATCTGCCAGCTCTCTCAGCACCCTAGGATGCATGCCATCCGGTCCCATGGACTTGTGGGGATCCAGGCAGCTAAGCAGGTCTCTAACTACTTCCTCCTGGATTACAGGGGAACTGTACAGCTCTCTGACTCCATCTGCCAGCTCAGGATGCCAGTTGTCTGGAAGACGACCTATCCTGCTATTAAAATCTGATGCAAAGAAGATGTTAAGTACCTCAGCCTTTTCCTCATCTTTTGTTACAATGTTCCTCTCCACGTCCACTAAAGTGTGGAGGTTGTCCTTGGCCTCCTCTTGCTATTAATATATTTGTAGAGTAATTATTTTTGTCCTTCACAGCAGTGGCCAGTCAAAGCTCTAAATGGGCTTTTGCCTCTCTAATGTTTCTCCTGTGATGGTTTGAGGCAGACCCCCTCCCCACCACGGGCAAAAATAATGACTCAGACAAACAGATTGCAAAAGTGGTGGAAACTTTAAATGGAAAGCGATGAATGTTTACAGAGACCCAGAAGTGCAGTGACAAAAGGAATCCCACAGCAGACTCATAAACATCCCATCTCCACCTGAGGGTACATCCAAGACCTCCAGGTCTCCTTCTTCCCCACCCCCCCATCCACTGCTAGGCTAGTCTTAGCTGGCCATATCTGAGACTGCCCAACACCCCATGGCCTTGGGCCTAGCCAGGCCCAAGGCCGGGAGACATCTCCCCCAGTTACCAGGTGCCGGGGAGGGAAGAAAGAGGAAGTGCCAAACCCCACACTGGATCTCATAGTGGTGCAGGGAATTATGGGATGAAAATACCTGTTTTCCTGTGTCCACCTCTCTCTCTCCAGCCGGACTTTTGGACACAGGAAGTACACCTTGTATAAAACCAGCAGAGGGCACCCAGCCCAACCTGCTACAATTACCTAGCAACATCCTTAAACATTTCATGGGTTACCTCTCCTTCCTTCCAAAGATGATACACACTCTTTTTGTCCCTTAATTCACCCAGAAGTTCATTGCCCATCCAGGCCGGCCATCTACCCCAGCAACTCATCTTCCAGCACATTGGCACAGCCTATTCCTGTGCCTTCAAGAATTCTTTCTTGAAGAAGGTGCAGCCATCCTCACCCTCTTTGTTTTTAAGGGCTGTTTCCCAAGGTACCTTCTGAGTTAGTTCCTTGAGTAACCTGAAGCCTGCCCCCCAGGAAGTCCAGAGTAGAGGTTTTGCATATTGAAAACTCAATTATTTGATGGTCACTGGACCCCAGACAGCCTCCAACCACCACATCACCCACGAGTTGTTCTCTGTTTGTAAAAAGAAGGTCAAGCAAAGCCTAACCCCTGTTAGGCTAACACAGCAGCTGGGATAAAAAGCTATCTTCCATACACTCTAAAAACCTTCTAGATTGCTTCCTCTCTGCTGCAATAAGTTCCCAGTAGATATCAGGCAGAGAGATCCAGGTGAAACATGTGGATGTCCACTTGGTTTCTGGAGTTGTAGATGCAAAGGCTCAGAGGGAAATTATACTCTAACAGAAAAAGAGATACTAGCTGCTTATGAAGGAGTAAAAGAGGTCTCTGAAGTAATTGGAATTGAGTCACGACTTCTTTTAGTTCCCAGATTGCCAGCTTAGAATTGGATGTAGAGAGGTAAAGGTTCTTCACCACATCATGCAACAGATGCCACACGGTCTAAGTGGATGGCTCTGATAACACAGAATCCAAAGGGGAAATCTTGAGAGACCTGATCTGGTGGAAGTGATCAAAAGCTGGCCAGAAGACACTGACTGCACAAAACCTCCACAGGAGAGAGTAACTCATGCTGAGAAGGCTCCACCTTACAGTGATTTTTCTGATGATGGAACTCTGGGCATGGAAGTCTGCAGTGTTGCAGAAGCAAAAGATGGAGAAGGTGAATCCAGCCAGTTTGCAGAGCTAAAAGCTGTCCAGCTAGCTCTTGACATTGCTGAACACGAGAGATGGCCAAAGCTTTATCTCTGTACTGATTCATGGATGGTAGCCAACACTTTGTGGGGTTGGATAAAGGACTGGAAGAAGAATGGCTGGCAGAGGAAAGGAAAGCCTATTCATGCTGCTGATCTGTGGCCAGACATTGCTGCTCTCATCAAGAAAATTCCAGTGAAAGTGAGACACATTGATGCTCACATACCTAAGAGTAAAGCTACTGAGGAACAGCAACACAACCATCAGACAGATCTAGCTGCAAGAGTTCCTCAAGTAGATGCAAACTCTGATCTTGATCTTGACTGGAAACACCGAGGTGATCTCTGTCTAGCTTGGTGGAATTATGATGCATCAGGACATCAAGGCAGAGATGCAACCAACCAATGGGCTCATGACAGATCCATAGATATTTCTATGGATGCTATCATACAAGACATCCATGACTGTGACATTTGTGCTGCTATTAAGCAGGCAAAGCAAATTAAGCCCTCGTGGTATGGTGACTGGTGGTCCAAGTACAAGTATGGTGAAGCATGGCAGATGGATTACATCACTCTACCTTCTTCACAATCAGGTAAACGATATGTGCCTACTATGGTAGAAGCAAGCACTGGATGGCTGGAAACTTATCTGGTTCCACATGTAACTGCATGCAATACCATTCTTGGTCTGGAGAGACAAAGCCTGTGGAGACATGGAACTCCAGAGAGAATTGAGTCAGACAATGGAACTCATTTCAAAAACAATCTTGTGAAAAACTGGGCCAAAGGACATGGCTTTGAGTGCTCTTTCTCTACATTCCCTACTATGTACCAGCTGTAGAAAAATTTGAACACTACAATGGTTTGCTGAAAACCACTCTGAAAGCCATGGGGGGTGGATCTTTGGAAAACTGGGAGAAACATCTAGCACAAGCAATCTGGTTGGTAAATAGTAGAGGTTCTGGAAATTGAGCTGGAACTGCACAATCAGATTTGCTGTGAAAGGTAGAAGGAGATAGAGTCCTTGTTATTAGAGAAAATAATATATTAGGGAAAACTATTTGGGTATTTTCTCTTTCAGGAGAGGCCAAAACTTTCCAAGGGGTGGTTCTGCCAAAGGTCCTGGTCACTCCTACTGGGTAATACAAGAGAATGGTGAAATAGTAATAATATTATTAATAATAGTAATAATATTGTTACTAATAGTAATAATAAAAAAAGAAACAACAACAATAAACACAACCAAACAAAAAACAAACAATCAAACAATCACTATTTACATTTTACCCAATATGCATGGTTTTAAAATTCCTGAAGTGTTGATCACAGTAGTCAGGCATAATCAAAAGCCTCCAACATGGGAACAAGCACAGCTCTGCCTATATTTATTAGGTTTGTTTCTTTGTTTCTGTGTTTTCCTAGCATTAGGTATATCTCCCTTGAGTTTTACAGGTGCTATATAAATTGGATGATTAAAGCAAAGGCCCAGTCAATTGGAATTTGAAGACATGGTGAGTGTTATAACAAAAAAATAAATAAAACCTTGTGCCTTCACAGTTAAAAGAAATCAATGAAGTTTAGAGGAGTAATGCAAAGAAAGAAAATAAGAAAAGGCTAATTGCTCTATCTTTTTGCGGAATTATTTCCTGAGTTACTTTCCAATCTTTTTTTTTTTAATGTCTCTGCACCATGACCCTTGCTCTCCTTTTCACATGTATGCAAAACCATTGCTACATTAACATCTTTTCTGCTTTCTTCCTTGATTCCTTTTATTTCCTGCTTCAACTTGCCCTTTCTGGCCTTATTACACACAGTGGCTAATGCACTCATCTGGGATAGAGGAGATGTAGGTTCAACCCATAGTTCTACCCCTATCTAAGTGAATTATCTGGGGTATGATGTTTAATGAGTTCTCTGCTTGTGTAATAGGACTGACAGCATTCACTTGTCTCTTCTGACTGTGTAAATTGTTATCCCGTCTGGTAGGATCATTACATTTTCAGAGTCAGAGTTCAGATCCCATTCCTAGTTTGGATCTCTGGCACTACAGTAGTTGGGGAAAAAAATAGTAATACAAGTAAATTTAGTTCTACAGGGAGAAGTGGCAATATTTGCAGTTATATTAAGGATCTGTTTAAATATTCACTTGTCTCAGCAGTGCCCAACTCTAAGAAAAATACTTCTGCTGCTAAAAGTGCCTCTCCATTAATTGGCAAGATGAAGAACGGGCTGTTAACTTTCCTGTTCGTGGTCTCTGTACAGGTAAGATGAGTCTTTTAAATAAGACTTTGTATCCTGTGGTTTCAGTGTCACTTACAAACATCAACCTAGACTCTTCTATCTCTCTCTTTTTTCCTTTTCCTTTTTTTTCTTTTGAAACTCAGACCTTCATTTTTTCTACTCTGATAGCCCTGAATTAGTCTTTTCAACTTGAATTTGAATGCCTGAATAAATATATTTCCTTGGAAAGGTTCAGCCTACCCATCAAGTCATTGCCGAAGATTAGGCTGCTTAATTAGAAGTTTAAACATGGACTTCAGCTTCAAACATTTAAACAGATGACTTGGAACGTCTTGGTGCACACTTTCCCTGTCTCAAGCTACAACATGGATACTCTCCCAGAAGTCCAGTGCTATCAGAATGTAAACATTATTCCCCCTACTGAGAATCATAATTGTGATCATTCCCAACCAGGGACTTCTCTTTGTTAGTTAAGGGCTTTCCCAATATCTTGTAAGGAAGACAAGTCATGTCATGATAACACAACGCAACTGAGATGAGCCAGCTAGTGTTAAGAAGTCAACTAAATGATGTAAAGATCAATTCTATATCTAGGAGGCATCCTGGTGAGTTGGACACAAAATAAATTATAGTCTAAAATAAAACATCTATGCTAAGAAAATGGCTGCATGCCCTGCATATCTTCTCTACAACATGATAAAAAGATGTTGCCAGCAATCCAGATGTTGCCTGGTCTTCTTGCTGCTTCTGGTTTCTTTTTGGGCTCTGTTGTTGAATACTGTCAGTGTGTACCTTCAGATATCTCCTAGTTTAGCTCCTGAAGCCCTAATTCATCATCATGCTCTGTCTTCTCTCTGTTACCTCTCTACCCTAAGGTAGAAAACTAAGGGAAACAAAGAGGCTGTATCACCTTTGGAAGGAGGGGAAGGCTTCTCAAGGTATGTTTAAGGAAGTTGTTAGATTATGTAGGAAAAAAATTAGAGAGGCAAAGGCCCAGTTGGAACAGAAGCTGGCCACCTCTGTGAAGGATAACAAAAAGCATTTTTATAAATACGTTAATGCTAAAAAGAAGGGCAAGAAGAACCTGCTCTCCATATTGGACCTGGAGGGGAACACAGTGGCTGAAGATGAGGAAAAGGCTGAGGTCCTGAACACCTTCTTTGCTTCAATTTTTAACAGCAAGGCAGGAGGAGTTCAGGACGAGTGGCCTCCTGAGCTGAGTGATGGGGTCAGGGAGCAGCATAATGCCCCAGATATCCATGAGGAATTAATCTGGGACCTGCTGAGCCACTTGGACACTCACAAGTCCATGGGGCCGGATGGGATCCATCCTAGGGTGCTGAGAGAGCTGGCAGATCAGCTGGCCAAGTCACTCTCCATCATTTTCCTCCAGTCCTGGCTCACTGGTGAGGTGCCAGATGACTGGAAACTGGCCATTGTGGTCCCCATCCACAAGATGGGTCAGATGGAGGAACCCGGAAACTCTAGGCCAGTCAGCCTGACCTCAGTGCCAGGGAAAATGATGGAGCAGATTATCCTGGCGGCAATAACTGCGCACCTGCAGGATGGCCAGGGCTCAGGTCCAGCCAACATGGATTTAGGAGGGGTAGGTCCTGCCTCTCCAACCTGATGTCCTTCTATGATCAGGTGAGGTGAAACCTTGATTCCTTTGAAACCAATAGTAATTTTGCCACTGAATTCACCAAGGCAGTATTTAATTTGAAGACAAACCTGCTATTTTTTAGGGTAAAAATTAAACAGCCTTTGGAAGAATTTTTGTTTGTTTGTTTGTTCTTCCTTTTGGTGAATATCACATTTCAAGGCTTACACTAAAAAAACCCCTATTAATAGCACCCCTCTCCCCCCCATTTTGTTATATTTAATGTCTTTAAATTTGGTAGATATATCCCAGGCAAACAAGCGTATTCCATTCACCTTACCCTGAAGGATGAAAAGTCCAAGGGCAAGACTATGGATGGAAGAAAGAAGAAACAAAGATATATTTCTTTGTGACTAGTTTAAGCTGTGCCTTTAGGAAAGAGACAGTTGCTGAACACTCTGGCTGAATGTTTTTGATATTTAAACAAAAACAAGATAGTCTAAACTAATCTCATTGGTAGATTGTAGAATGCAATTTTAAGTTTGGGTTCTGTTAGTTCAGTCTGTGCTTCTCTGTCCTGTGGGCTGGACGTCTTCTCTCTTTCTGAAGCAGGAGTGACCTTGGTTAATAAGGCTAACCAGATAAGAAAACTAATTCTTGCATTCGCTTTGAGCTAACAGAATTTTCTTCTTTAATTGCCTTTCTCTCTCTCTCTAACCCTTTTGGTGGAAAAAAGGGGAGGTAGGGAGGGAGAGAGGCGGGGTTCAGGGAACCCCCCTGGCCGGCTGGATGGAAAAGGCTTTTCTGCATTACATTCATTGCTGTGTATTTCTGTATATATTGTAAATTTGTGTATATATTCATTGCAGTCCATTTATGCCTGTAAATTTAGCTTTCATCTGCTTTTCCGACTGAGCTAGCTGTGGTTTCTTTCTTTGTGTGTGGGGAGGGAACTTTCTCACCCCACCACATTCTGTTAATTAAAGCACACATCCACTAAGCAAGTGTGATTCTTCCAAAAAGAGACTTTAACACAGAAAAAGTGCTACATGTGTGAAATGCCCAATAATCTTATCAGGAGGGGAGAGGGAAAAGGGGAAGAAAGCAGGATTTTTTGAATGTGGAAATGAAAATTATTAAGGTGTGAGAAAATAAACCAAGATGTGAAATTCTTACTGCAGCAGAACTGAGTTGTGCTCAGCTTTAAAGCAAATTGTGACCAAAACTTTGCCTTTACCTACTACTCCTTTTGTTTATATGATGTGTCTACTGTGGCCATGTCTGTGGAAAGCCTCAAATACCTTTCCTCAAAACTGTATATTTTCTTCTCAAGTAAATTAAATTAATTTTCATCCAGGCTGAGTTTTGGGTTGGGATTTTAGTTTGAAGTTTGGTGGGTTTTTTATCATTTGTGTGGTTTTGTTTTCTTTATTTTTTGTTTGCTTATTTGGGTTTTTTGTTTGCTTGTTTGGGGGGTGTTGTGTTTGTTTTTTTTCCATCTCATTTTGTTCAAATTTGGAAAATAAAACTATTAAAAAGGCAATATTTACTAACTGGAGACCCTAACTCACTCTACCTCTGTGTCTTAAAGAACACATCTTCCCTTCCCTTTTATTCTCATCTGCTCTTCCCACTGACATGATATGCTGATATTTTGCACTTTCAAGTTGTTCAGTTGGTGCTTAAGCCTCTGACCTTAATTAGATCTAGGTAGCCATTTTACTGTAGAAATAGCAATAGGATAAATATATGTGCATGCGTGTGTGTGTATATATATATATATATATATATATACACACACATATGTATATATATCATCTATCCCACATATATATATATATGGCTTGGACAGGAACATACTGCTTTGGGTTAGGAACTGGCTGGAGGGACAAGCCCAGAGAGTGGTAGTGAATGGTGCCACATCCAGCTGGCAGCCAGTCACTAGTGGTGTGCCCCAAGGATCAGTGCTGGGCCCCATGCTCTTCAAAATCTTTATTGATGATCTGGATGAGGGCATTGAGTCCGTCATCAGTAAATTTTGCAGATGACGTCAAGTTGGGGGCAGGTGTTGATCTGCTGGAGGGCAGAGAGGCTTTGCAGAGGGACGTCACCAGGCTGGACAGATGGGCAGAATCCAACGGCATGAGATTGAACACATCCAAGTGCTGGGTTCTGACATTGGCCACAACAACCCCATGCAGTGCTACAGGCTGGGGTGAGAGTGGCTGGAGAGTGGCCAGGCAGAGAGGGACCTGGGGGTACTGGTTGATGGGAGGCTGAACATGAGCCTGCAGTGTGCCCAGGCAGCCAAGAAGGCCAGTGGCATCCTAGCCTGCATCAGGAGCAGTGTGGCCAGCAGGAGCAGGGAGGTCATTCTGCCCCTGTACACTGCACTGGTTAGGCCGCACCTTGAGTACTGTGTCTGGTTCTGGGTCCCTCAGTTTAGGAAGGATGCTGACTTGCTGGAAGGTGTCCAGAGAAAGGCAACAAAAGTTGGTGAGGGGTTTGGAAGACAAGCCCTATGAGGAGAGGCTGAGGGAGCTGGGGTTGCTTAGCCTGGAGAAAGAGGAGATGAGGGGTGACTTCTTGCTCTCTACAACTACCTGAAGGGAGGTTGTAGGCAGGCAGAGGTTGGTCTCTTCTCCCAGGCAGCCAGTACCAGAACAAGAGGACACAGTCTCAGGCTGCGCCAGGGGAGGTTTAGGCTGGATGTTAGGAAGAAGTTTTATACAGAGAGAGTGATTGCCCATTGGAATGGGCTGCCCGTGGAGGTGGTGGAGTCACCTTCATTGGAGGTGTTCAGGAGGAGACTTGATGGGGTGTTTGGCTGCATGGTTTAGTTGTTTAGGTGGGTTGGATTGGTTAATGGGTTGGACACGATGATCTTGAAGGTCTCTTTCAACCTGGTGTATTGTATTGTATTGTGGAACACTGCACATGAAGGAATCCAATACCTAAGAGAATTAGTGGTGTTGGAAGTTATCTATAGTGATTTAGATGATCAAAGTGTCTCCACAGATCCAGAGGATGTCCCATGCACACGGGCCATGTGGAGGAAAGTGACCCAAGGTGCTCCAGCATTGTATTCAAATAGCCTAGCATTGATGTCCTATGTGGATGAGGACGCACGATCTGTGGAGATAGTGTCAGCCTGGCTCCAGAATTTTGAACATAACCTCTGTATCAACTCATCTCCATGAGCCAGTGCGTTGTTGACCAGGTGTACTCCAGGAAATCCATCCCCTCCTGCCTCAGTTGGAGGGAAAGGGAGCACCAGACGCACACCACGTGGAGTACGCTGGATTTTTCTTCGTAACCAGGGTGAGGATATGAGGAAGTGGGACGGTGAACCCACTTACAAATTGGAAGCTTGGGTGCGTGAACTGAAAGGGAAAACAACAGTTAAAAAAGCATCATTTAAGAAAACAGCAAAGGTATCTGCAGTAGAAAGCCAAGAGAGTAATCAAAGATCTCTCAGGAGAAGAAGAACAGAGGTTATACCCCTTGATCCTGATGGGGGACTCTGGCCAGGTACCATCCAGATCAGATAGTGAATGCTCTGATGAAGACCAGGAGTAGAGGGTCCCTGCCTTTGGCCAGGAGGAGGAGAGGGATGACAGAGTGTATTGGACTGTATGGATTCGATGGCCTGGCACATCAAAGCCACAGAAATATAAGGCATTGGTAGACACAGGGGCACAATGTACATTAATGCCATCGGGACATAGAGGTGCCGAATCTCTTTGGATTTCTGGAGTGACAGGAGGTTGCCAGGAGCTGTCTGTATTGGAAGCTGACGTGAGCCTAACAGGAGACAAGTGGGAAGCACATCCCATTGTGACTGGCCCAGAGGCCCCTTGCATTCTTGGCATTGATTACCTCAAGAGAGGGTACTTCAAGGACTCAAAGGGTTATCGATGGGTTTTTGGCGTGGCCGCAGTCAATATAGAGAAGATCAGACCTTTCAGAAAGTCCCTTCATTGTGGGATTGCTGCAGGTTGAAGAACAACAGGTGCCAATTGCTACTAGAACAGTGCACCCACGGCAGTATCGTACAAACCGAGACTCCCTGGGTCCCATTCATGAACTGATTCACCAGCTGGAGATCCAGGGAGTGATCAGCAAAACACATTCACCTTTTAACAGCCCCATCTGGCCAGTGCCAAAATCTGATGGAGGTGGAGATTAACTGTGGACTATCGTGGCCTGAACGAAGTGACACCACCACTGAGTGCTGCTGTACCAGACATGCTAGAGCTCCAGTATGAGTTGGAGTCAAAGGCAGCTAAATGGTACGCTACTATTGACATCGCCAATGCATTCTTCTCAATTCCATTGGCAGCAGAGTGCAGGCCACAATTTGCTTTCACCTGGAGGGGTGTTCAATACACCTGGAATCGGTTGCCCCAGGGGTGGAAGCATAGTTCCACTATTTGTCATGGACTAATCCAGAGTGAACTGGAAAAGGGTGAGGCCCCTGAACATCTGCAGTACATTGGTGATATCATTGTATGGGGTGATAAAGCAAAGGAAGTGTTTGAGAAGGGAGAAAAAATTATTCAAATACTCTTAAAGGCTGGGTTTGCTATAAAGAAGAGCAAAGTCAAAGGACCTGCGCAAGAAATTCAGTTCTTTGGGAATAAAGTGGCAGGATGGACTCCGTCACATACCTATGGAAGTGGTCAACAAGATAGCAGCAATGTCTTCACCATCTAACAAGAAACAGACACAGTCCTTTCTAGGCCTTGTGGGGTTCTGGAAAATGCATGTTCCAGGCTACAGTCAACTTGTCAGCCCTCTTTATCGAGTAACTCGAAAGAAAAATCAGTTTGAATGGGGTGGTGAGCAGCAACAAGTTTTTGAACAAATCAAACAAGAGTTAGCTCGTGCAGTGGCACTTGGGCCCATCCGAACAGGACCATCAGTGCAGAATATCCTTTACACTGCAGCTGGGGAGCATGGTCTCATTTGGAGTCTCTGGCAGAAGACACCAGGTGAAACCCGAGGTCAGCCATTGGGATTTTGGAGTAGAGGATATCGAGGATCAGAAGCCCAATATACACCAACTGAGAAGGAGATTTTAGCAGCCTATGAGGGAGTATGAGGTGCATCAGAAGTAGTGGGTACAGAAGCACCTCTCCTCTTAGCACCCAGGCTGCCTGTGCTGCATTGGATGTTCAGAAGGAACATCCCTTCCACTCATCATGCCACCAGTGCTACATGGAGTAAGTGGGTAACACTAATTACACGGAGAGCTCGACTGAGAAAACCAAACCACCCAGGAATTCTGGAAGAGATTATGGACTGGCCAGAAGGTAGAGATTTTGGAGCATCACCTGAGGAAGTGGTTCTTGCCCAAGAGGCATCACCATACGAGTTACCTGAAGATGAAAGGCCTTATGCTCTGTTTACTGATGGATCATGTCGTGTGGTAGGAAACCACAGGAAGTGGAAAGCTGCTGTATCGAGTCCTACACGACAAGTTGTTGAGGCTACTGAAGGAGAAGGTGAATCGAGTCAATATGCAGAGGTGAAAGCCATCCAACTAGCTCTAGAGATTGCTGGAAGAGAAAAGTGGCCAGTACTTTATCTTTACACAGATTCTTGGATGGTGGCTAATGCCTTGTGGGGATGGCTACAGCAATGGAACAAGACCAATTGGCAACACAGGGGCAGGCCTATTTGGGCTGCCTCGTTGTGGCAGGACATTGCTGCTCGGGTGGAGAACATGACTCTGAGGGTACATCATGTTGATGCTCATGTACCTAAAAGTCATGCTAATGAAGAACATCAAAACAATGAGCATGCAGACACGGCTGCCAGAATTGTTATAGCTCAAGTGGATCTAGACTGGGAGCGAAAAGGTGAACTGTTTGTAGCTCGATGGGCCCATGAAACAACAGGACATCTAGGGAGAGACATCACGTACAGATGGGCTCATGACCGAGTGGTGGACTTGACCATGGAAGCCATCACACAGGTCACACATGACTGTGAAACTTGTGCTGCAATCAAGAGGGCCACGAGAGCCAAGTCTCCCTGGAACAGAGGGCGGTGGCTGGGTTTTTGCTATGGTGAGGCCTGGCAAATTGACTATATTGGACCACTGCCATGAACACACCAAGGCAAGCGTTACATCCTCACCATGGTAGAAGCAACTACAGGCTGGTTGGAAACATATCCTGTAAATCATGCTACCCCAGAACACCATCTTAGGCCTGAAAGGCAAATCCTGTGGCAGCACGGTACCCCTGAATGGATCGAGTCTGACAACAGAACTCACTTCAGGAACAATGCCATCAGCTCCTGGGCCAAGAAACATGGCATCAAATGGGTGTATCACATTCCCTATCACCCACAAGCTTCTGGGAAGGTTGAAAGATACAATGGACTGTTAAAGACTGTGCTGAAAGCATTGGGTAATGGGGCATGGAGGCATTGGGATGCAAATTTAGCAGAAGCCACTTGGCTGGTTAATTCTGGAGGATCTGCAAACTGTCCTGGTCCTGCCCAAACAAAACCTTTGCACACTGGGGGGGGAGATAAAGTCCTGTAGTACACATGGGAAAATGGCTAGGAAAGGCAGTGTGGGTCTCCTCATGGGAAAAGGAAAACCCATTCGTGGGATGCCTTTGCTCAGGGGCTGGATGTACTTGGTGGGTAATGAAAAGAAATGGGGAGACTCAGTGTGTGCCTCAAAGGGATCTAACACTGGGGGAAAGGTAATATGAAATGTGAGTTGCATGTTGCAGAAAGTAATGAAGTAAAAAGAATCCAGACTGATGAAGGTTTGCAAGGATCAAGAGCGACACAATGGTTGAGATGAGCTGGAGTTCTTGGTGTCCAAGAACAGAATAACAAAAACAACAAAACAAACTCTCTTTAATAGAGGACTGAGACATTGATATAAATCTCTATATGTTGGAGTATTGAGATAGTTTAAGTATGTAGATCAGGTTGTGAATGTAAGCAAGAAATAATTGTTTTGATGTTTTGGTGTAAGAATCAAATGAGATGATTAAATGTATTGAAATGTGTAGAACCTGAGCATGATGCAAATGGTATGGAATAAGGGGTGGAGATTGTATTGGGTTGAATTGAGATGGAGTTAATTCTCCTCACAGCATCTTTCTAGTGCTGTGGGTTTTTGCAGCAGTAGTTGATAACACGGCAGTGTTTTGGCTACGGCTGAATCCAGTACCCAGGCTGTGTCCTTTCAACATTTCCCTGCTCCACGAGTAGATTGAGGGGCGGGCAAAATCTTGGGAGGGGACACAGCTGAGCCAGCTGACTCAGACTGGCCAAAGAGGTATTCCATACCATATGACATCAGCTCAGGTATAAGAATGAAATGAAAGAAGGAAGTGTTGGGGATTCGTCCATGGCGTTTATCCTCCCAAGGAACCACAAAGCTTAGAGAGCCCTGCTTCCCGAGACTGACCATCATCCAGCTGATGGGAAGTAGAGACTAACATCTCTCTCTCTGCTTTTCTGCTTCTGTGTGGTCTATTGCCATTTGCTTATTAGTGTTATTAAATTGCTCCTATTTTACCCTCTGCCTTCTGTTATATTTTCTTTCCATTCTTCCCCTGTTCGCTTAAAGAGGGGGAGTGATAGAGTGGCTTTGGTGGGCATCTGGTCCCCAGGCCAGAGCCAAACCACCACATGTATATATATATTTATCTACATATATATATATATTATTATTTATCTCACACTATGCAAATTTAATACCCTTACTACCTCTTATTCCAGAAGAAGGCTGGAGGCTTCCTTACAGTTTTTGCTCTGGGTAAATGAGAAAATGTACTTCTATTACCCTGAAAATATGGGACTTTTACACAATGTTTAGACTGGGGATCTATCTTCAGCTTATGAGATTTATAGCGCTTTAGTAGCAGCAAGGAGGAAAACACCACCTCTGCCTTATTTACAAGTGACATTGAACTTATGCAGAAGATACTTTGTATACATCTGGATAATCTATTTCTATAGTTAAAGCCACTCCAGAAAACACTAAACTTGGAAAGTAAAAATAGTAAAAATAATACAAAAATAGCCACACAGAAAAATGTGTAAATATTAGTTGAATGCAAAAAGGCATTTGCTAGGGACCGAAGAGCCAGAAAATTGTAACCATTTAAGAGAAATGCTTCTTACTTTAAATTCAATTGAACACCCCATAATAATATGGCTCACTATGGCAGACTGCTAGTCAGAGGGAAAAAAGTCTTGAGTTCAATAGTTGCTCACTGATTGTAAACATGACAAGAAACTCTGCAAGCAGTGCTAAAATATAGTGTAATTTCCTCTTTCTTAGATTCCATGAAGTCTGCTATGTTAATGATTAGGCTCTGTATGCAGTACATATAACAGAATTACACAGTTATTTTCTGCAGTGCTTTACTTGTCTTTTTAATCTCCTTTTAAAAAGAAAAAAAAAAAGAAAAGGAGGGCAGGAACACGTGACAAAATAATCTCACTTCTTCCTTTCCTTCTCTCATGATACTTTCCACCTCTCATGTTAATGTGTAGAACAGGATATTCAGTGAGTGACATCTCTGTGATGCCCTGCATTGCACTACATTGATTTTGATGAGAGTTTAACCTATATCAGCTACTTCAACACAGTCTTTCTCATTGCTCTTTAAAGAGAAAAGAAAGAAAATGATTGTTCAAAGTCAAAAAAGACATTAATTTATTGTGGAGTCGGTCTACAATTTCTAGCACATAAGCCTTCTCCTTAGCCTAGCCATAAAGTCCCTAAAGCAACAGAGGTCCTAAAATGCTGAGAACACTCTCCACGTCCTGGTTTCCAAGAGAAGGAACATTAGATCCAGAAATTAGAAAGGACTCATGGACCGTCCCATAGGCTGTCCCAGTCAGACCAAGAGTGTCATAAGGTGGTGGCATTGTCACTGCCACCTGGCTGCAAACCAAGTGGCCTTTGGAAATATCTTGGCTCCCTGCTGCACAAATATAACATTAGCCCTGAAGAGAAAGTGTCAGGACTCCAAGGAGATAAGTGGTTCTGAACAACCTTGAACAATGTCACTCAAAAGCCCTGTTCACCTACTGCCATGGAATAAAAGTCCTGTTTCAGTTTGGACATGGACACAACATCTGGTCCCAATACTTTAGGATGGTGTGCTCCAACTCTGCCTACTGAGTGGGCTTTAGACCTGCACTATGGGTTGTTCATCTCCTGCATAAACCTTTTAGGTATCTGGTGTGGCTTGTCTCAAAGCCTTGTTTCTACCTTCATCTCTTTTTTCATCCTGATACCATATACAATTAGACCCTGGATCCAATTCATCCCAGTTAATTCATACAAGTTCTCCTATCTACTCACCATATAAGGACCCCACATGACTGTGTTGTCAGTGAGGTCACTGCCTGTTCTGTGTCACTTTCAATTTCTCCCTCTTCACAGGGAAGCCCCATTCAGTGCACCCTGACAGAGAATAAGAGAAGAAAGGTAGTTGTGCTTGCCAACTGTGAGTGCAAACAATGTTCTATTTGTATTATAGAATAATAGAAGAGAATCATAGAATCAATAAGGTTGGAAAAACCCTCAGAGATCACCAAGTCCAACCTGTCACCCAACACCTAATGACTAACTAAACCATTGCTTCAAGTGCCATGTCCAATCCTTTGTTGAAAACCTCCAGGGACAGTGACTCCTCCATGTCCCTAAGCATCACAATCCTAAGGCGATCACTGTTTCTGTGAAGAACTTTCTCCTCACCTCAAGCCTAACCTTCCCCTGGTGCAGCATGAGGCTGTGACCTCTTGTTCTCTTGCTGGATACCCAGGAGAAGAGACCAACACCCACCTGGCTACAATCTCCCTTTGGGTAGTTGAAGACAACAATAAGGTCTCCCCTAAGCCTTCTCTTTTCCAGGCTAAACATCCCCAGCTCCCTCAGCCTCTCTTCACAGGCCAAGCTTTTGCTTGAGACCTGTCACCAGCTTTGTTACAGTACCATAGTATCATGGTATCAGTCATGGTTGGAAGGGACCACAAGGATCAGCTAGTTCCAACCCCCCTGCCATGGGCAGGGACACCCCACACTAGATCAGGCTAGCCAAAGCCTCATCCAGCCTGGTCATAAACACCTCCAGGAATGGGGCCTCAACCACCTCCCTGGACAACCCATTCCAGGGCTTCATCACTCTCATGGTGAAGAACTTCCACCTCACATCTAGCTCAATTCCTCCCTCCAGCTTCATTCCTTTCCCCTAGTCCTATCACTACTGATAGCCTGAGAAGTCCCTCCCCAGCCTTCTGCAGGTCCCCTTCAGATACGAAGGCCACAATGAGGTCACTAGGAGCCTTCTCTTCTCCAGACTGAACAGACCCAACTCCTTCAGTCTGTCCTCATAGGAGAGGTGCTCCAGCCCTCTGATCATCCCCGTGGCCCTTCTATGGACACATTCCAGAACATCCATATCCCTCTTGTAATAGGGGCTCCTGAACTGGATGCAGTACTCCAGGTGGAGTCTCACCAGAAGTGAGTAGAGGGGGACAATCACCTCTCTTGACCTGCTGGCTGCACTTCTCTTGATGCAGCCCAGGATCTGATTGGCTTGAGTCCTGATACTTCATCCTTTAGCTCAGCCACCAGACTGAGAAGATAATTCACTTGGTCACACTTCACATGGGTGTTGTCTCCTTCACCCTCCATTCCAAGTGCCAGGCTCCAGCACTTTCTGCAGCTAGCAGCCTGGTGCTCCGGCTCTGTCTGGGTATCTCCCATTTTTCTAGTAGCCCTTGGCCAAGTAGTTACCATGGCTGGATCTCTTCAGGCAGGGGAATTCAATTTTGGGTTTTTTTATTGTTTGTTTTTAAATATATATATTCCACCTGACAACAATATTTTGCCCAAGCTACCACAGAGTTTTCTGCACTCTGTCAGCTGACCCAGTACATGCCACTAGCTGCAACCTCATGTCCTCTGCATGAAAAGAATAATGTTGCAATAATTTTCCTAAAGAAATAAATCAGCAGTGTTCCACTCTGCATATCGTCCTCTACCACTGCGGCACAATAAAACCTTTTATAGTGCATTTTTTCTTCCCTTAATTAAGTTTTCTGAAAAAATGTGTTATCTAATCCTAAGTCATCTTCTGGATACTCCATTGGTGGGGAGGAAACAAATTTCTCTTTACCATAGCATTGCCTTATTTCATGCTTTCAGAGACCACAGGCAACTTCTGTGGTGGAGGCGCATTCTGCCCAGATACTAGATCTTGTCCCAGCGCGTGGACAGGTTTCCCCTCCTTCATGAGGAAGACAAAAGCCAAGGCATTAGCCAGGCCAGCACGCACTCAGCGCATGCAGTGCTTGTGCAGCACTGCAAGTATGCCCAAGTATGGGCATAATTCCAGCTTCACGCTTTCTATAGGCTGAAGCCAGTTGTTTGTGAGAGTGCCCATTGGTCAAACCCAGCCTTGAGGAATCTATAAGTATTACCCCTGTTGGTAAACAAGTTGCTCCATTCACTTTGTCCCTGTACTTGCTCAAGAGAACAACTCTTGAGCCACAGCCTTTACCATTGAGCTTGTTGTTGTTAGCTTCTATCATACATGCATGCATACTGAAAGCCTCTGCATCATGAGAAGCACTCTGATCATGAGGATCACCCCAGAGGGAGGACCTTTGCTGAGCCTGAGAAGCCAGCATCGTTACAGCCAGTTGTACCAACTGGGAGAGCCCACCGTGCTACCGGGGGACTGGACCAGCCCCCAAGGGACTTGAAAGAGACTGAGTCTGCATATGTCTAGCCCCGTTATAGCAGGAGAGGAGCTGCCACATGTGCTGCTCTGAGCCCTGTAAACCTCAAGGAAGAATAAAGCACTGTTCGTGCCTATACTGCACCGAACCCGGGACCATTCTGAGCGTCCTGTTGTTTCTTTAAGCCCCGTAACTGAGAAGCCGCCGCTCAGCGCAGCTGCATTCTCTCTCTGAGGCTGTTTACATCAGCCCCAAGACTCATTGCCATGGGGCCAACCCCATAGCTATTGTTTGTTGTTGTTGTCCAACCGGGAACCTCTGAGCCCACCTACCAGCAACCGTTGCCCCGCCCTGCCATGTGAGCCGACTCCAAGGGCCAGCCCCTGGGGCCGAACCCTACCAGGACCTATCCCTATTGTCTGGAGGGAACCAACCGAGTCCTGAAGGGAAACTGCTTCCGAGCTAAGCCCAGGTTCCAGTATTCTCTCTCCACTGCTGTGGAGAGAGGAGACAGTAACCCAACACCACCATCCAACTCAACCAGGAACCGGTCCAGTGACAGAAGTCTGCTGGACCCCCCACCTTGCTACAAGCAACAGCTACAGAGTATCTTCCCCATGCTTTCCATCCACTAGCACTCAGTTCAAAGTATCCGTGTGTAGCAGAGTAATTGCTGATGTGTAGAAAGATATAATATTGCTGTATATAGCCAGAAGCCATCCGCATCCCGCCAAGTCGCCAGCTAGTGGCCAAGCGGCGGAACTGTACCCTTCATTATATAAAATATAGAAATACTCTGTAGATAGTTTAATTAAGTTCTAATCATAATACTAAGACACTTATGGAATGTATTTCACAAATGTGCACTAGAACATGTATATAAATTGTTGATTCATCAGTTATTAATAATTTTATAATTAAATATATTTTCATAATTCATATTTCATATTAATAAATTTAATAACCTCTTTGCAACAACTTCAAAGGGTCTCACAGGCAAAATATTGCCTTAGTTACAGATGTGACACCACTCAACTAGATGTGCCCTTCATATCTTTTCTGTAACAGCTGATTCAAGATTAGTTGTTAATGGGTGCTGTTTGATGAGGTGTTGGACATAAGCCAGCAATATGCATTGACAGCCCAAAGATCTAGTCATATCCATTTTTTCCATATGCATTTTTCTAATCTAAGAGTCAGTTTACATTCTTATTAATCAGAGGTGTCCATAGCATTTTTGTTAAAGAAAGATGAACAAACCATTCTGAGTATCAAACTGTCCTTTCAGATTTCCTTGGCAAACCAGACGTTATGAAATCCTTCATGCTTCACTGTGGTAATAGGGTTCAAACAAACAGCCTCCTGTGAAATGAAACAGTCTTTTTTTGCAATATAATGTAAAAGATAGTTAAAATGTTCAGTTAAAAAAGACCCAACACTTAAAACAAGTTGATTACTTTGCAGTTAATGTTGCAATAAGGTATAATATCACTATTTGTAATCTTGTGTAGCATGCTAGTCTGATTCAGAAAATATATTTTAGGCCTGGGATTCTATATGGTCATTATTCTATAATGATCGATATCATTAGTAGCATTAGAAATAGCAAAAGATCACAAAACGAAATGTTTTTTGTTCCTTTAATGGCAGTCAGAGGTGATGACAGGTCGTGCTTTCTGGTGTTTGAGATTAAATTCAAGTGAAAGCTTATCACAAGTGTTTCTTCTGCTATCTGATATACTTTTCCTATCATTTGTCCTTTCTCTTTGCCAACCCCATGTTTTCAAAACAGAAATCCCAAATTCAAGTCTCTGCATCTGGTGTCAATTGAAATAAAACAAAGACAGGCTCATTTTAGCCACATAATTTAAGAAAGAAGACACTATTATAATATTTAGAACAAGCCTTGTACCACAAGCCAGCCATTATCCTTCAGAAGCAGGTGGCAGATGGCATGAAATCATCTACATCAGACCTCCAAAGCTTTGATGCCACATTTGGAAGGATGTTTTTTATAATGACTACTTGCATATTCATACTGTGTGATGGGAACTTCTCAATTTCTGTGCACCTCATTTTGGAAAGAATCTAATATGGCTACACATCTACTTTATTTCAGTGTTCATATTTGGCAACTGTAAAGTGAAGGAGAAAGGGAGTTTTGGGGGTTTGTTTTGTATTGTGTTTTTTTTCCTGCATCATCCTTCTCTGTTTGTGTCAGAATGGCACAGGGAATTGAAATTCATGGCAAAATCTCAAGCACCAAGGCTTCCCTTAAGCCATGATGAGATCAGCTGGTATGTAATGTCTCCTATGAGATAATACTAGAACTATTACTGCACAAGTCATACAACCACATATGGCAAAATCTAATCCTTCTGGTCTGGAGTTCAAGGATGGCTTTCTAGGGCTTTTCTAACATGATTTTCAAAACCCTTTTGAAAGCTAGGTATGCAATGATACCCGCAGTTAACAAATTGGTAAGGTGAGTCATACTGTTTTCCCAAAGCTGTCAGGACAATCAGTGGCAAATATGGGCAATTCACTTCAGGTCATGGAAGAGTAATTTGCTCATGCCTTATTTGCACTATCAAATCCAGTTTGTTGCTGGGAGTTCAGACAAGTTCATGACAAGGCTTCCCTTGGTTTTAGCAGGACATCACAGTATTGACAAATTTCACGATTGTGCCATAAGATTTGTAGTACCTTATGCTTCAGTTAAAGACCTTTATAAGCTAGTGTTGGAACAGGAATCAGTTCTGTTACTGCATAGTGTTAAAGATAAAGCTCTTGGTTCATGCAACTACTGAGAAATGCAGAAAAAACATAAAGGCTCAAAGCAAAATAAGAATAGATTAATTATTTCTGTCTCCTTCAACTTTAGTTACAAGTCTCATCTTGTAATTCTGCAACCCCCTTTTATAGAAAAAGAATGAAAATAAATGTACCTGATCTTTTATCTTTTTGCTGAGCAGTGCCTCATCTGTGGTCAAAGACAACATGGTGCTTTGGAAATTCTCTATTGTATTATACGTGGCTGCTTGAAGTTCCTGAAACTAACATTTCCACTGTCACAAAAACCAAATTGCAATGTTGTATTCTGCACTTCATTTCCCAGCCTGCCTGCATGAGGAGAACAAAAGGCAAGGCCCACAGGTTCAGAAGAGAGTGAGAAGGTACAAGTGTACATGGACAAGCAACTCAGAAAAGCCTTCACACCTGAAGAAGAAACAAAAACAGATTAAATAGCAACCTATTTTGGTTCAGAGTACTAGCCGACTGTGTCCTCATGTTTTCCAAGATATTTCTTATAATTGATAGTCACCAAATCCCCAGGTAGCAAAGTATTTGTTCTCAGTTTAAACACATGCTTAATTTAAGCATGTAAATAATCCAATTCATGTTGGATCAGGGCCTAATTTTTTCTCATTATAATTTTTATTTTAAAAACTTAACAATTATGTTACTGGTTTCTTTCATTCTTTTCATTGGCATTTTTCCCCTTTGGTTTTCCCTTTAATTTTGCTGCATTAAAACATTGCATATTCATATGGCAGCTACCATTTTTGTTGTAAAACAATACACTGCATTCTAAAACTAGTCTACCCACTAGGAAGATATTATTAAATACCATAAACAAATACAGATACATTCTGTGACATCTGGATGGAAATAGCACCACAGTAGCATTTTACAAAGGAAGCTAAACTCAGAGGAAGAGCTTAGACATATAAAAGGACATTAATGGCATCTTAATGCACCTCAGCTGCCTCTAAGGGGTTCAGATATGTTGCATCAGAATCGGTTCCAATGGAGGTTTATCAGCAGATGGAACATCATGTGAATTCAAAATGCTCTATCAGAGCCCCAGACTGATACATTATGATTTTCTGTTTTGGGGATGGAGAGATGCTTATAATAAATATTTATTTATTTTGTTGTTAAGCTGATTGGTATTGGCATAGTAAGATGTTGCCTTGTTTTGTTGTTTTGTTTGGTTTTGTATTGTTTTGCTTTTTTGCCAGGGGTGGGTCATAGGCACAGAACATTGAATGAATAATAGGAAGAAAGACTTTGTTGGGGTCTTCTGTCTGTGCTTTGTGGGGGATTTTGGGGTTTTGGTTGGTTGTGGGATTTTTTTAATTTGGTTGGTTGTTGTTTGCATTTGTTCGGTTTTTGTTTTGTTTTGTTACTTTCAATTTTATATCGATTAGTTTAATTAGAATTTTATAGTCCACCCATAGCAAAAATAAAAATAAATGGCAAAATAACAGAGCAATTTGAGTTATGTATATGAATGTTTCTGTGCATATTTATGCCATTATAAATACAATGTTAATGCTAATATGATATATGTATGCAAAGAAACTCACTGAATGAGGGAAGACAATTGAAAGAAACAACAGACTTAAATAAAAAAAATATAATTGAAAGAAACATAGTTGTTATTTTTATTGAACCAATGGATGCTACATGTCTAAAATCTGTTGTTAAAAATTCCGGAATGCCTTTGTGCAGAAATCTCAAGTTACACTAGACTGAAAGTCCTTCACATTTAAATATCATTCACCACTGAAAATAAGAATGTCTAGTGTTATGCCTTGTTTATACTCAGTTTTATGAGATCATGACATTGAGACCATTGTGAGAAAAGAATTGTACAAGGAACTAGATTTTTAATTTTTTAATGTGTGAGTAAACACTCAGGAAATAGTGTTTAATGGAACTGGTTTCTAGTTAGTGGAATTGCTCCCCAGGACGGTGCTATTTGTATGAGAGTTTTGTTTCTGGAAGACAGAATTGCCTTCCTCAGTCCTTTTTTTTAGATCCATGGCCATATAAGCAGATGCTACTTCTGTGACTGGTCTTTGAGTATGGAGCAAACATGGCTTATCATTCATGCCACTGCCTGGAAGAAAAAAAAAAGTTATTTTCTAGTTGGCACCATTTCTTTAGCCTCAGATAGAGTGGTTTAATCTAATTTCTTAACAGAATGGGTTAAAAATTAATCAATGGTTTTTGTCTAATGAACTGCAAGTTGAGTAACAGAAACAAATCGTATGGACCTGATTGAAACTGAAGGAATAATTTAGTTAAGCGTGATTTAACTAACACTCCTTCAAGCCTGGTTAATACAATATAAAGTCTTCCAAGACACTCAGTGTAATTGTAGCAACTGCAACTTTTTAGGTTTGTAAAGTCATTCATATAAAAGATGTCATAAGATAGGAATATTTTACACATATATTCATATATATATATTCATATATATATATTCATATATATATATTCTCAAATATATATATATTTATTTGCCTCTCAATACCAAATAACCTTCCTTTAATTTTTTATTCTCAATAAGATAAAAAATAATTCTTAAACCATTTCCTTTTTTAACAAAATTATCATGGTTCTGCTGGGATTCATAAATACACACATTTTCACACACATGTACAGAATCACAAAACATTAGGTGATGGAGGGGACCTTGAAAGATCACCTAGTCCAATCCTCCTACCAGGGCAGGATCACCTATACAAGGTGACACAGGAACACATCCAGGAAGGCTTGAAAATCTTCAGAGAAGGGCAGACTGTTGTCCTGGGCAGCTTGTTACCCTGTTCCATCAGCCTCATAATGAATTTTTTTTCTTTATCACAGTAGCACAGTATCACTAAGGTTGGAAGAGATCTCGAAGATCATCTCCAACTGACAAACATGTGCTCCCAACTTGGTGTCATCTGCAAATTTACTGACGACTGTCTCAATCCCCTCATCCAGATCGTCAATGAAGACAATGAAGAGGATGGGGCCCAGCACTGATCCCTGGGGGATATACCACTGGTGACTGGCCTCCAGCTGGAGGTGGCACCATTGACCACCAATCTCTGGGCCTGGCCCTCCAGCCAGTTCCTGACCCAGCGCAGAGTGTTGCTGTCCAAGCCATGAGCTGACAGCTTAGCCAGCAGTTTGCTGTGGGGGATGGTGTCAAAGGCCTTGCTGAGGTCCAGGTAGACCACATCCACAGGCCGCCCCATATCCACCAGGTGGGTCACCTGATCATAGAAGGAGATCAGGTTGGAGAGGCAGGACCTGCTTCTCCTAAATCCATGTTGGCTGGACCTGAGCCCTGGCCATCCTGCAGGTGCGCAGTTATTGCCGCCAGGATAATCTGCTCCATCATTTTCCCTGGCACTGAGGTCAGGCTGACTGGCCTGGAGTTTCCGGGTTCTTCCATCCGACCCTTCTTGTGGGTGGGGACCACAATGGCCAGTTTCCAGTCATCTGGCACCTCACCAGTGAGCCAGGACTGGAGGAAAATGATGGAGAGCAGCTTGGCCAGCTGATCTGCCAGCTCTCTCAGCACCCTAGGATGGATCCCATCCGGCCCCAAGGCCCCATGTTTCCATGGAACTTCGTATGCCTCAACTTCTACCCATTGTCCCTTGTCTTGTCACTGGGCATCTGTGAAAGACTAAAGCTTGTCTCTCCTGGTGTGACTCAACAAAGATAAAATCACTTGCTGCTTGCCCAGACAATAGCTGATGTGCGTTGGGCAGAGCCACTGGAAGGACTCTTGGAAGGTGTCCAGTTCTGGGCCCCTCAGTTTAGGAAAGATGTTGTCTTACCGGAGCGTGTCCACAGAAGGGCAACAAAGTTGGTGAGGGGTTTGGAAGACAAGCCCTATGAGGAGAGGCTGAGGGAGCTGGGGTTGCTTAGCCTGGAGAAGAGGAGACTGAGGGGTGACCTTCTTGCTCTCTACAGCTACCTGAAGGGAGGTTGTAGCCAGGCGGAGGTTGGTCTCTTCTCCCAGGCAGCCAGTACCAGAACAAGAAGACACAGTCTCAGGCTGCGCCAGGGCAGGTTTAGACTGGATGTTAGGAAGAAGTTCTATACACAGAGAGTGATTGCCCACTGGAATCAGCTGCCTGTGGAAGTGGTGGAGTCACCTTCATTGGAGGTGTCAAGAAGAGGCTTGATGGGGTGCTTGGTGCCAGGGTTTAGTTTTTTAGTTGTTTAGGTGGGTTGTATTGTACTGTATTGTACTGTATTGTACAGTATTGTACTGTTTTGTACTGTATTGTACTGTATTGTACTGTATTGTATTTAGGTGGGTTGGATTGGTTGGACGTGATGATCTTGAAGGTCCCTTCCAACCTGTTGTATTGTATTGTATTGTATTGTATAACATTGCTCATGGGACTGCAGCTGGCCTACAACAATGGTCCAAGGGTCCAGCCATCACGCCTTCAGGACAAGATCATTTCCAGCCATCAGATACCCCAGGAAAGGACAATGGATTCCCTGATGTGTAAAGGGTGTGTGGGTAGGTAGATGGAGCAGGAGGAGGTGGAAGCCTCCTCCCCACTCCATCCAGACGGCTGCCCAAACTCACCTGAGTACACAAAAAGATTTCCTGGGGAACGATACCTGGACACTTACCTAAGGATGATTTCCCAGAATGATATCCTGGGGAACAACACCTGGACACTTGCCTGAGGACTAAAAAACTGTATAAAAGACTGGAGCAACTACTGGCTTTGGTGAAGAAAATTGAAGAAGAAAGCTGGAGAAGCAAGATGCAGCACCACACGCTGGAAAGATCACGGGCCAACACAACGGATCCTGGACTCTGAAAACCCTCTCTCCATGCCCTAAGTTCTGCCTGCTGCAACTCATGGAGCTGAAGAAGCTGCCCAGAGGACCACATCCCTTCTACAGCCAAAGCCTCAGCACCCTTCCTCTACAGACCCTACATCTCCTGCAGCACCGTTTCTCTACAGACCCAACATCTCCTGCAGCACCTTTCCTCCACAGACTCAAACTGTCTTGGGGGGTGAGGGGTGTGGTAATATAATTATTTTCCTTTTCTCTCTTCTCTCTCTATTCTCTCTCTCTCCCCTTCTGATCCATCCACTTTATTTATGTCCATCCACTGTATTTATGTAATAAATAGTCTAGCTGTTGATATTTTGGCCTCGTTTGTGCCTCTAATTTCACAACACAGGAATATTCATTAAAAACCTGAATCTCTTTCCCTCTCCGGATCGAGACATTAGACCTTTACAGCATCACCAAGAAGATCTTGACTCCATCCTGTTGGCACTCAACATTTATTTATAAACACTAATGAGGTCAACCCTCAGTCTCCTCTTCCCCAAGCTAAAGTGTCCCAGCTCCCTCAGTCTCTCCTCATAAGGGAGATGTTCCACTCCCTTAATCATTTTTGTGTCTCTGTGATGGAAGCAGTGCCCTGTCCTTCTTGAACTGAGAGGCCCAGAACTGGATACAATATTCCAGATGCAGCCTCACTAGGGCAGAGTAGAGCAGGAGGATAACCTCTCCCCAACAGACTAATCACAGCCCTTCTTATACACCCCAAAATGACTTTGGCCTTCTTGGCCACAAGAACAAATTGCTGGTTCATAGTCATCCTTCCATCCACTAGGACCCCCAGGCCCTTTTCCCTTTCACTGCTCTCCAACAGGCCAGTCCCAGTCCAGTACTGAGATTGTTGGTTCTTGTTTCCCAGATGCAAGACTCTACACTTGGCCTTGTTGAATTTTATTCAATTTCTCTCTGCTCAACTCTCCAGCCTGTCCAAGTCTCACTGAATGGCAGCACAACCTTCTGGTGTGTCAGCCACTCCACCCAGTTTGGTGTCATCAGCAAACTTGCAGACAGTGCACTCTGTTCCCTCATTCAGGTTGTCAATGAATATATTGAATAGCACTGATCCTAGTACTGACCCCTGAGGGACTATACTAGACACAGGCCCTTCAACTAGACTCCATCCCATTGCCCACAACTCTTAGACTTCTTCAACCAGTTCACAATCCACCTTATTACCTGATACCCAGACCACACACCCTCAGAAAGATTTGCAAAAAAAGACCTCATCTGTCAGACAGCTTAATCCTTTGCCAATTCAGTTTATGTTAAAACTTTTAAAACAGACAAGTGTTTAAAATTAGTTGGAGATCAAATAATGTCTTAGTATATTAACTAATCTTCTGAAGCAGTGTGTGTCCTTCTGTGACACTTTACTGTATATTTGCTAATCACTGTTAGTTTTTCTTCCCTGAGGGAAACACTGCCTCATTGTAATCTCATGTATGTTGTATTGCTGAAAAGCACAGGGCTTAAACCATGAGCTGCTAAAGTATGATTGATATGTGCCATGAATTAGCAAAACAACCCAAACAACAACAACACAACAACCAGACAAGCAAAAAAGAAACACAAAAAACCTCAGTGTGATGAACATGAATTCACGGGAACTAGTTTCACAGGAAGGCTGTTATTGCCCCCATAAGCATCTAAAAAATCAAATGCAGAGACATCCTAAGTAACATATTGAACTATCCATAAAGTAATTTAAATGCTGTGAATGCAAACAAGAATATGCTCAAAAATTCAAGAGAAATATGTATGTGCTATCTGCACAATATCAGTTTCTTTGGTTGTTTAGTTTTTGGTGATTGGATTTTTGTTGTTTTGTTGGGTTTTTTGTTTGTTTGTTTGTTTTATGGAGCTATCACCATCAATTAAATTACTGACTCTTTGATTCAGTTTAGTTTTTGACACAGAGTGAAGGCAACAACTCGAGAGAGCATTATTTTCTCCACTGCTCCCTAGACAGCCATGGAGTAAATGCAAAGAGGTGGAAGTATGGAATATCACCACTGCTGAATCAGTATTCCAAAAAAGGTTTAACAAAAATACTGAGCCAGTTTCTTAGGTGGTGAAATAGGCTGTAACTCCACAATGTACAGAGAAGGTAGAGCTAATATTGAAAGCAAAGCACTGAAATGGGAGTCTATAACAGTATACTCTAAGGTACAAAATGCTTCTACATAAAGTGCACAGCTCTTATTAACAGAAGGGCAAATACACAAACATGAGTCATGAGAATCATGTAACAGTTTCTATTCAGTTATGTTACAGCAGAAATTTGTGATTAGCATAATATTTAACTAATTCTTCAAAACAGGGTCTCAAGAAAACAAATAGGACATAAATAACAGTAACTCATAGTAGGAAGGTGCTGGTAACCTTCTTACTCCTCTTATGATGCCACACACTATGATCCAAATACAGTTTTGGATTACAGTGGTTTTGTGAGGATTCAGTTAGAATTTCACCTTGAGTTAGCCCTAGTTCTGCTCATCCATTTCCTTTTTGTTTCTCAGTCTGACACTCATCATTACAGAGGAGTGGTTGGTTTTCTATATATTATACAGCTCTGAACATAAGATCAGAGCCTACCATATAATTAGCAAAATGCATATAGAAGGAAATTCATGTCATTCTGACATGAAAGATACTGAATGCTGAATTCACATCTAACAAATTGTTAAATAAAGTGACTTGGGCAACTATTTAAAGTGAAAGGAAGGCAGCTGAGTCTTGCCACAAGTCTGGGCCTCTGGTTTTCTGAGGCACAAAACAGTACAGAGGATCGTGACATTGCCTAAAAATGCACTGACCTGGGAATTGCTGACGTCACTGTTGGTAAATCCTCATGCACTGTAGAAGGTTACAATGTTATGCAAGGCAGAGGAGTTGGACCTGAAGATCTCCAGACAGATCTTCCAAATCCTAATATCCCATGATACTGTGATTTAAGCTTAAAATCTTTCAGAGGAGAATTTCCACTTATGGAGGTTCTTTGGGGCTGCTAGCTGGTCTTTTTGGTATGAATGACTGACACACTACAAAACATTAGCTGTGATATGCACTGCACATAGGCTAGCAATGATTTATTAAATTAGTAAGACAGAGGATATATTATGCCCAAAGAGACAGATGATATAACCCACTTGACTACCACTATAAACATAACAGAAATAAGAATAAATGTTGGCTATGGCTTATGGATTGCAGAGGGACCTCAACTGACTGTACAGATGGGCAGATTCCAATGGGATGGCATTCAACAAGTCCAAGTGCCAGGTGCTGCACTTGGGCCACAACAACCCCATGCAGAGCTACAGGCTGGGGTTGGAGTGGCTGGAGAGATGCCAGACAGAGAGGGACCTGGGGGTGCTGATCAACAGCTGCCTGAACATGAGCCAGCAGTGTGCCCAGGAGGCCAAGAAAGCCAACAGCATCGTGGCTTGCATTAGGAATAGTGTAGCCAGCAGGTGCAGGGAGGTCATTGTGCCCCTATACTCTGCTTTGGTTAGGCCACACCTTGAGTCCTGTGTCCAGTTCTGGGCCCCTCAGTTTAAGAAGGACATCGAGACACTTGAACGTGTCCAGAGAAGGGCAAGAAGGCTGGGGAGAGGCCTTGAGCACAAGCCCTATGAGGAGAGGCTGAGGGAGCTGGGGTTGTTTAGCCTGGAGAAGAGGAGGCTCAGGGGAGACCTCATTGCTCTCTACAACTACCTGAAGGGTGGTTGTAGCCAGGAAGGGGTTGGCCTCTTCTCTCTAGCAACCAGCAGCAGAACAAGAGGACACAGTCTCAAGCTGCACCAGGGGAAGTTTAGGCTGGAGGTGAGGAGAAAGTTCTTCACCAAGAGAGTCATTCACCATTGGAATGGGCTGCCCAGGGAGGTGGTGGAGTCACCGTCCCTGGAAGTGTTCAAGAGGGGATTGGACATGGCTGTTGGTGCCATGGTCTAGTCATGAGGTCTGTGGTGACAGGTTGGACTCAATGATCTTTGAGTTCTCTTCCAACCTTAGTGATACTGTGCTACTGTGCTACTGTGATTATGTATGTCACTGATGGAATCAAGATTTCTCAAAAGGATGCTGAAAAAATAAACCATGAATCATTTCATTCTATATGAAAGTGTGGCCAGCAGGTCAAGAGAGGTGATTGTCCCCCTCTACTCAGCTCTGGTGAGACCCCACCTGGAGTACTGCGTCCAGTTCTGGAGCCCCTATTACAAGACGGATCTGGAGGTGCTGGAAGGTGTCCAGAGAAGGGCCACGAGGATGATCAGAGGGCTGGAGCACCTCTCCTATGAGGACAGACTGAAGGAGTTGGGGCTGTTCAGTCTGGAGAAGAGAAGGCTCCGAGGCGACCTCATTGTGGCTTTCCAGTATCTGAAGGGGGCCTACAAGAAGGCTGGGGAGGGACTTCTCAGGCTATCAGGGAGTGATAGGAGTAGGGGGAACGGAATGAAGCTGGAGGTGGGGAGATTCAGGCTGGATGTGAGGAGGAAGTTCTTCCCCATAAGAGTGGTGAAGGCCTGGAATGGGTTATCCAGGGAGGTGGTTGAGGCCCTGTCCCTGGAGGTGTTTAAGACCAGGCTGGATGAGGCTGTGACCAGCCTGATCTAAGGTAGAGTGTCGCTGCCCATGGCAGGGGGGTTGGAACTAGATGATCCTTGTGGTCCCTTCCAACCATGACTGAAACTATGAAACTATGAAACTATATGCCTATTCATTTCCTTCTCCATCTCCAGCTTCCTATTCCCCCAGCTAAACATTCATTGACTATAAATCTTGGTAGTTTTGCTAATGGAGGGACTATACCTAGAGGATCAGAGGTGTGGTCATTAGCTCTGTACAACTCCTTTATCAACTGTATTTAGCAGCAAGTGCAATCAGAAGCTATTCTAGACTTGTCTCTGATAACAAGTCGCAAGTATGATATACACAACAGAAATGGTTGAGCCACCAAGTTCTGCTTTAGACAGATATATTTCAGATACGAAATATACCTCCAGGTATATGTGAAAATAGAATATCAGAAGTGAATGTAACTTCCCCCCCCCCCCTTTTTTGTTTAAGACTGGTTTGGAGAATTTGATATATGGAATAATTTGCAGGAAGTGAAATATCAGCTGCAATGAAGAAAGGGGAAAAAAGGAAAAAATAAAAGAAGTTCTGTGTCTAATTGACAGATAAGAAAGATAGATATCAACTATATTCATCCCAGGAAAAAGTATCAAAAATAGGATGACCGAGACAAGGATTTGGTTAAGCAAAGATAATAAGGAGAAACAGAAGGCGTTTGAAAAGTTCAAAGGATATGTTAAGTGGGAGGAATGGGCAGATTATAAGTGTAGATAATGCAAGTAAGAAATAATTGGCATGAAAATGAACACTGAACATGAAACAGGCCAAGACATTTCAACCCCATGGGGTTTTGAGTTATTTACACAATAGGCAACTGGGGAAAAATGTAGTCTCTGTAATTGTGATAATGAACTGAACATTATAACGCATCAGAACCACAAAAATTCTGTTCCTTATTTCTGGACTTTATTCAAAGCCTGACAGACTTGGTGGCAATCTTTCAGTAACTTGTGGATGATTAGACCAAGTGAAGCATAGCCAGTAGTTCGAGGAAGGTGATTCTCCCCCTCTACTTTGCTCTGGTGAGACCCTACCTGGAGTACTGCATCCAGTTCTGGAGGCCCTATTACAGGAAGGATCTGGACGTGTTGGAACATGTCCCAAGAAGCACCATAAGGATGATTAGAGGGCTGGAGCACCTCTCCTATTAGGACAGACTGAGGGAGATGGGGCTGTTCAGTCTGAAAAAGAGAAGGCTCTGAGGAGACCTTATTGTGGCCTTCCAGTGTCTTATGGTGGCCTACAAGAAAGCTGGTGAGGGACTTTTTAGGGTGTCAGGTGTGGCAGTTTGGGCTGGGTGCCTCCTGCTGCTGTCATATGGGATGCACCTCTGGTGCACTGGGTGTTCAGCCCATCAACCAGCAGCCCCAGGTCCCTCTCTGCCTGGCCGCTCTCCAACCACTCTGACCCCAGCCTGTAGCACTGCATGGGGTTGCTGTGGCCAAAGTGTGCAGACCCCAGCACTTGGATGTGTTAAATCTCATGCTGCTAGATTCTGCCCATCTGTCCAGCCTGTCCAGGTCCCTCTGCAAAGCCTCTCTGCCCTCCAGCAGATCAACACCTGCCCCCAACTTGACGTCATCTGCAAATTTACTGATGACGGACTCAATGCCCTCATCCAGATCATCAATAAAGATGTTAAAGAGCATGGGGCCCAGCACTGATCCTTGGGGCACACCACTAGTGACAGGCCACCAGCTGCATGTGGCACCATTCTCCACCACTCTCTGGGCTTGGCCCTCCAGGCAGTTCCTTCTCTGCCCTTCTCTGGACCCGCTCCAGCAAGTCACCTTCATCCTGGTTGGGTGGTCTATAACAGACTCCAACCAGGATGTCTGCCCTGCTGGTCTTCCCTCTAAATCTCCCCCACAAGCACTCAACCCAATCATCCCTGATCTCCAGCTCAATGGCATCTAGTGCCTCCATGATGTACAGGGCCACCCCTCCACCACTTCTTCCTTGCCTGTCTCTCCTGAACAGCCTGTAGCCATCAATTGCAGCGCTCTAGTCATTTGAGTCATCCCACCGTGTCTCTGCGATGGCAACTACATCATAACTTTCCTGCTGTAACAAGGCTTCCAGCTCCTCATGTTTGTTACCCATGCTTCATGCATTAGTGTGCATGCACTTCAGCTGGGCTGCTGGTTTCACCTCTGGCTCTAGCTTATCACCCCCAGACTTCTGCCTGAGGGGACTGGTTTCAGCCCCTTCCCCCTTAAAATCTAGTGTAAAGCCCTATCAATGAGACCTGCCAATTCCCTTCCTAGAATCTTTTTACATTTGGGCGATAGGCCATTCTTGTATATTGTGACCTTCCCCCTCCTCTGGGACAGATGTACTCCATCTGTTGCCAGCTGACCTGCTGCAGTAGAAAGTTTTTCAAGATTGAAAAACCCAAAATTCTTTTGACTGCATGAGTCTCTAAGCCACTTGTTAACTATAGCTTCTGACCTGTTCCTTCTGGTATTCCCTCCTGCAACTAAGGCTATTGATGAAAAAATTATTTGTGCACCTGACCCCTCAACCAGATCTCTCAGGGCCCTGAAGTAATTTTTTATAGCCCTGGGAGTTCTGCTTGCAACATCCTCATTCCCTAACTGCATAACTAGTAAGGGATAGTAGTCAGAGGGCTGTACCAGACTGGGCAGCCTTCTGGTAACATCTCTAACTTGGGGTCCTGGGAGGCAACAAACTTCCCTATGAGATGGGTCTGGCTGACATATGGGGCCCTCTGTTCCCCTCAGGAGGGAATCACTAATAACAATTACCCTCCTCTTTTTTTTAAGGGAGCAAGTCCTGATGCCAGGGGAAGGTTGTTTAACCTTAGGCTGCTTTGCCTTAGGCTGTTTAACCTTAGGCTGTTTAGCCTCCGGGAAAGCCCCAGATGGTGTGTCCTCCAGTATCAGAATCACCTCACCCTCGATCTCCAGTACCCCATACCTGTTTTCCAAGGGCAGCAGGGAAGGTGAGGGAAGACAAGGAGGTTTTACTTTGTGTCTTTTGAGAGGAACCTGCGTCCATTCCCCTCTGCTTTTTGGATAACCAGCCTCTACTGGAGGAGCCTCTGGAGCCTGCTTACTCTGGTTCATCTCTTTTCTACATTCCCTTACAGCTCTAAGTCTAGCAACCTCGTCCTTCAGTCTGACCACCAGGTTAAGCAAACAGTCAATCTGCTCACACCTAATGCAGGAGCTGCACCCACTACCCTGGATCTCAAGAGCCAGGCTCCAGCACTCTGTAGCCAGATACCTGGACAGATACCTGCTTGTGTTCCACCTCAGTCTGGGTCGACGCTGATTTTTTTAAGGAGTTTTTGCTATGAGTTACAACCATGCCTGTCCCTGGCCAAAGCACCTACTGGACAAAAAATATTAGAAAAAGTGCAGTGGTGCGTGCGGCTGGCTGCCGCTGAGTGAGAGCACGAGAGAAGACGAGAGAAGATGGGCTTCCCACTGAAACGGAAGCCCTGTGACCCACCACTGTCCCTTTAAAAATTTGCCTCTGGTGACGCAGGCATGACGAGCCACAGGCACACAAAAAGATGGCCCTTCTGAGCCTTGTCATGTGTCTAGGAATCTCCAGGGTCCTGGCGGTTCCCATAGCCTGAAAAGGAGAGCAGTGGATGCCCTCCGAGGCTGCTGGTCTTGGCACGGTCCCGAGAGAGCTTCCCACTGAAATGGAACATTCCCCTCCATGTCCACTAGGGAGTGGAGGTTGTCCTTGCCCCTCCTCTTGCTATTAATATATTTATAGAAGGACTTTTTGTTGTCCTTCACAGCAGAGGCCGGTCTAAGCTCTAAATGGGCTTTTGCCTCCCTAATTTTCTTCCTACATGACCTAGCAACATCCTTAAACATTCCATGTGTTGCCTCCCCTTTCTTCCAAAGATGGTACACCCTCTTTTTTCCACTTAGTTCTTTTGGAAGTTCATTACCAATCCAGGCTGGCCATCTGCCCTGGCGGCTCATCGTCCGGCACATTGGTACAGCTTGTTCCTGCGTCTTCAAGAGTTCTTCCTTGAAGTAGGTCCAGCTCTCCTGGACCCCTTTGTTTTTAAGGGCTGTTTCCCAAGGAACCTTCTGAGTTAGTTCCTTGAGTAACCTGAAGTCTGACATGCTGAAGTCCAGAGTGGAGGTCTTCTTGCTGCCCCTCTTAGATTGACTGAGTACTGAAAATTCTATTATTTCATTATCACTGGACCCCAAACACCCTCCAACCACCACATCACCCACCAGCCCTTCCCTATTGATGAAGAGAAGAGCACCTATTGGAAACCAAACAAATGAACAATCCACCCAAACAAACAAGAATAGGTAATTAAGCAGTAAACTAAATATTTGCTTTTATTACCTTGCTTTTAAAATTCTTTGCTTAGGGAACAAATAACAAAAGTTTGAGGTGAATTTTACAAATTACAAAATTAGTCTAAGGTATTTTCAGTGGAATAGAAAGACACTCTTCAGCAACGATCATCACCTGGCAAATTCAATCAACTAGGCCTTTCCTGTGGTGTGTCTGTCCACTGAATTAAATTATCAAACTGTGAACAGGACAGTATTTTCTCAGTACAGACCATGGAATGTTTATAGGCATGTCATTAAAAGAAGCCAAACTAGGACAACTCATTGTGTGTAATTTTAAAAAACTGCTCCAGATGTTGTAATTAGTCTAGTTCTTAGATTATATATAAACACAGAGTCATAAAATCAGTTACATTGGATCAAGCCATATAATTTCATGATCAAGTCAGATCATTGAATCAAGCCATAAAGATAATACTACAAAGTCCACTAAACACTAAACCATGTCACCAAGTATTGTATCTACAGTTTTTAAAATCCATACCAGGCAGATGACTCAATCACTGCCCTGGGCAGCCTGTTCCAATACTCAAAAACATTTTCAGTGAAGAATTATTGACTAATGTCCAGTTTATATGTGACACTGAGTCCATTTACTTTCATTATACCTCTTGGTCCACATTACTGGAAGAAGACACTGACATCCACCTCACTACAACATCATTTCAGGTGGTTGTAGAGAGTGGGAAGGTCTCCCTTCAGCATCCTATAGGCTAACCAAACCCCAGTTCCATAGCCAGTTATCAGAAACCTTGTCCCCTATACCTCTCTCCAGCTTTGTTTCCCTCTAGCACTTCAATGTCTTTCTTGAAGTGAAGAACACAAACCTGAACACAGAATTTGAGGTACAGCCTCACCACTACTGAGTACAGGAGTACCATCATTCCTGTTGGCCACAGTATTTTTGATACAAGTCACAGTGGTATTTGCTTTCTTGGCCCCTTGGGCACACTGCTGGCTCATATCATCAGGTTCACAGGTGTTTTTCCAAAAGGTATCATTCTAGCCAAGCTTCCTGAATTCTGTAAAGTTGCACAGGATTGCTGGGACCCAACTGCAGACTCTGGCACTGTCCCCCAAAGGGAAAAAGATTCTGGGAAGAGAATTGGCAGGCCTCATTGACAGGGCTTTAAACTAGCTTCGAAGGGGGAAGGGGCTGGAACCAGTCACCTCAGGCAGCAGTCTGGGGGAGATAAGCTAGGGCTAGAGATGAAACCAGCAGCCCAGCTTCAGTGCATGTACACTAATGCACGAAGCATGGGTAACAAACAAGAGGAGCTAGAAGCCCTGTTGCAGCAGGAAAGTTATGATGTAGTTGCCATCACAGAGACATGGTGGGGCGACTCACATGACTGGAGCGCTGCAATTGACAGCTACAGGCTGTTCAGGAGGGACAGGCAAGGAAGAAGGGGTGGAGGGGTGGCCCTGTACATCAGGGAGGCACTAGATGCCGTTGAGATGGAGATCAGGGATGACCGGGTTGAGTGCTTGTGGGTAAGAATTAGAGGGAAGCTCGGGAGGGCAGACATCCTGGTTGGAGTCTGTTAAGACCACCCAACCAGGAGGAAGATGTAGATGAGGCATTCTATAGGCAGCTTAAGGCTGTCTCAAGGTCACCTGACCTCATTCTCATGGGCGACTTCAACCTGCCTGATATCTGCTGGGATCTCAACACAGCAGAAAGAAGGCAGTCTAGAAGGTTCTGGAGTGTATGGAGGACAGCTTCTATCCCAGGTGCTGTGTGAACCTACCAGGGGTAAGGCCATGCTTGACCTCCTCTTCACCAACAGGGAAGGGCTGGTGGGTGATGTGGTGGTCGGAGGGTGTTTAGGCACCAGTGACCACGAGATAATCAAGTTTTCGGTATTCAGCCAAGCCAAGAGGGGCAGCAAGAAGACCTCCACTCTGGACTTCAGGAGGGCAGACTCAGGCTACTCAAGGAACTAACTCAGAAGGTTCCCTGGGATGCAGCCCTAAAAATAAAGGGGTCCAGGAGGAGCTGGAGCTGCTTCAAAGAAGAACTCTTGAAGGTTCAGGAACAGGCTGTGCCAGTGTCCGGAAGATGAGCCGCCGGGGCAGACGGCCAGCCTGGTTGGTCAATGAACTCTTAATAGAACTAAGGGAAAAAAAGAGGGTGTACCATCTCTGGAAGAAAGGGGAGGCAACCTATGGAATGTTTAGGGATGTTGCTAGGACATGCAGGAAGAAAGTTAGGGAGGCAAAAGCCCATTTAGAACTTAGACTGGCCTCTGCTGTGAAGGACAACAAAAAGTCCTTCTATAAATACATCAATAGCAAGAGGAAGGCAAGGACAACTCCACTCCTTGGTTGACACGGAGGGGAAGGTTGTAACAAAGGATGAGGAAAAGGCAGAGGTACTTAACACCTTCTTTGCTTCAATCTATCCTAGCATGGCAGAACATCTTCCAGACAGCTGGCCTGCAGAGCTGGCAGAAGGAGCCAGGGAGCTGCATGGTTTCTGCTGCTCCAGGAGGAAGTTAGAGATCTTCTGAGCCACTTGGACCCCCACAAGGCCATGGGACCAGATGGGATCCATCCTAGGGTGCTGAGAGAGCTGGCAGATGAGCTGTCCAAGCCGCTCTCCATCATTTTTCAGCAGTCCTGGCTCACTGGAGAGGTCCCAGAAGACTGGAAGCTGGCCAACGTGGTGCCCATCCACAAGAAGGGCCGGTGGATGAGCCAGGGAATTATAGGCCTGTCAGCCTGACCTCAGTGCCAGGCAAGATTATGGAACAGGTCATCTTGAGTGCGATCATGCAGCACTTACAGGATGGCCAAGGGATCAGGCCTAGCCAGCATGGCTTTAGGAAGGGCAGGTCCTGCTTGACCAACCTGATCTCCTTCTATGATCAGGTGACCCGCCTGGTTGATGTGGGGAGGCCTGTGGATGTGGTCTACCTGGACCTCAGCAAGGCCTTTGACACCGTCCCCCACAGCAAACTCCTGGCCAAGCTGGCAGCCCATGGCTTGGATGGGAGCACACTGCGTTGGGTTAGGAACTGGCTGGAGGGCCGAGCCCAGAGAGTGGTGGTTAATGGTGCCACATCCGGCTGGCGGCCAGTCACTAGTGGTGTGCCCCAGGGATCGGTGCTGGGCCCCATGCTCTTCAACATCTTTATTGATGATCTAGATGAGGGCATTGAGTCCATCATCAGTAAATTTGCGGATGACACCAAGCTGGGGGCAGGAGTTGATCTGCTGGAGGGCAGAGAGGCTTTGCAGAGGGACCTCGACAGGCTGGACAGATGGGCAGAGTCCAACGGCATGAGATTGAACACATCCAAGTGCCGGGTTCTGCACATTGGCCACAACAACCCCATGCAGTGCTACAGGCTGGGGTCAGAGTGGTTGGAGAGCGGCCAGGCAGAGGGACCTGGGGGTGCTGGTTGATTGTAGGTTGAACATGAGCCTGCAGTGTGCCCAGGCAGCCAAGAAGGCCAATGGCATCCTAGCCTGCATCAGAAACAGTGTGGCCAGCAGGAGCAGGGAGGTCATTCTGCCCCTATACACTGCACTGGTTAGGCCGCACCTTGAGTCCTGTGTCCAGTTCTGGGCCCCTCAGTTTAGGAAGATGTTGTCTTACTGGAGCATGTCCAGAGAAGGGCAACAAAGTTGGTGAGGGTTTGGAAGACAAGCCCTATGAGGAGAGGCTGAGGGAGCTGGGGTTGCTTAGCCTGGAGAAGAGGAGACTGAGGGGTGACCTTCTTGCTCTCTACAACTACCTGAAGGGAGGTTGTAGCCAGGCGGAGGTTGGTCTCTTCTCCCAGGCAGCCAGTACCAGAACAAGAGGACACAGTCTCAGGCTGCGCCAGGGCAGGTTTAGACTTGAAGTTAGGAAGAAGTTCTATACTGAGAGAGTGATTGCCCACTGGAATCAGCTGCCTGTGGAAGTGGTGGAGTCACCTTCATTGGAGGTATTCAAGAAGAGGCTTGATGGGGTGCTTGGTGCCAGGGTTTAGGTTTTTTTTTAGTTGTTTAGGTGGGTTGTATTGTACTGTATTGTACTCTTTTGTACTGTATTGTACTGTATGGTACTGTATTGTATTTTAGGTGGGTTGGATTGGTTGATGGGTTGGACGTGATGATCTTGAAGGTCTCTTCCAACCTGTTGTATTGTATTGTATTATTGTATCTTGTTGAATCTCATGGAGTTGGTCCTGGTCCATGAATTCAGCCTGTCCATATCCCTCAGTAGAGCTTTCCTAGCCTCAAGCAGATGAATTTTCCCACTCAACTTGGTGTTGCTGAACTGACCCCAGTATTGAGCATGAGGAAACACCACTTGTGACCAGTCACCAGCTGGATTTAGTTTTATTCACATTAACACTTTTTAACCATCCAGCTATTTTTTCACCCAGCAGAGCATGCACATACAAGCAATAAGCAGCTAGTTTCTCTATGAGAATATGGCGAGAAACAATGCCAAATATTTAACTGAAGTCTAGGTAGATCACAGTATCACAGTATCACTAAGGTTGGAAGAGACCTTGAAGATCATCAAGTCCAACCCATCACGACAGACCCCATGACTAGACCATGGCACCAACAGCGATGTCCAATCCCCTTTTGAACACCTTCAGGGACGGTGACTCCACCACCTCCCTGGGCAGCCCATTCCAATGGTGAATGACTCTTTTGGTGAAGAACTTTCTCCTCGCCTCCAGCCCAAACTTCCCCTGGTGTAGCTTGAGACTGTGTCCCCTTGTTCTGGTGCTGGTTGCTAGAGAGAAGAGGCCAACCCCTTCCTGGCTACAACCACCCTTCAGGTAGTTGTAGAGAGCAATGAGATCTCCCCTGAGCCTCCTCTTCTCCAGGCTAAACAACCCCAGCTCCCTCAGCCTCTCCTCATAGGGCTTGTGCTCAAGGCCTCTCCCCAGCCTTCTTGCCTTCTCTGGACACATTCAAGTGTCTCGATGTCCTTCTTAAACTGAGGGGCCCAGAACTGGACACAGGACTCAAGGTGTGGCCTAACCAATGCAGAGTACAGGGGCACAATGACCTCTCTGCACCTACTGCAAGCCAGGATGCCGTTGGCCTTCTTGGCCTCCTGGGCACACTGCTGGCTCATTTTAAGGTGGCTGTTGATCAGGACCCCCAGGTCCCTCTCTGTCTGGCATCTCTCCAGCCACTCCACCTCCAGCCTGTAGCTCTGTATGGGGTTGTTGTGGCCAAAGTGCAGCACCCAGCACTTGGACTTGTTGAATGCCATCTCATTGGACTCCGCCCATCTGTCCGATCAGTCGAGGTCCCTCTGCAGGGCCCTCCCACCCTCTAACTGACCAACATCTGCTCCCAACTTGGTGTCATCTGCAAATTTACTGACGACTGTCTCAATCCCCTCATCCAGATCGTCAGTGAAGACAATGAAGAGGATGGGGCCCAGCACTGATCCCTGGGGGATGCCACTGGTGACTGGCCTCCAGCTGGAGGTGGCACCATTGACCACCAATCTCTGGGCCTGGCCCTCCAGCCAGTTCCTGACCCAGTGCAGAGTGTTGCTGTCCAAGCCACGAGCTGACAGCTTAGCCAGCAGTTTGCTATGTGGGATGGTGTCAAAGGCCTTGCTGAGGTCCAGGTAGACCACATCCACAGGCCTCCCCACATCCACAGGCCGCCCCATATCCACCAGGTGGGTCACCTGATCATAGAAGGAGATCAGGTTGGAGAGGCAGGACCTACCCCTCCTAAATCCATGTTGGCTGGACCTGAGCCCTTGGCCATCCTGCAGGTGCGCAGTTATTGCCGCCAGGATAATCTGCTCCATCATTTTCCCTGGCACTGAGGTCAGGCTGACTGGCCTAGAGTTTCCGGGTTCCTCCATCCGACCCTTCTTGTGGGTGGGGACCACAATGGCCAGTTTCCAGTCATCTGGCACCTCACCAGTAAGCCAGGACTGGAGGAAAATGATGGAGAGCGGCTTGGCCAGCTGATCTGCCAGCTCTCTCAGCACCCTAGGATGGACCCCATCTGGCCCCATGGACTTGTGAGTGTCCAAGTGGCTCAGCAGGTCCCGAACTAATTTCTCATGGATATCCAGGGCATTACACTGCTCCCTGACCCCATCACCCAGCTCAGGAGGCCTCTCATCCTGAATTCCTCCTGCCTTGCTGTTAAAAATTGAAGCAAAGCAGGTGTTCAGCACCTCAGCCTTTTCCTATCTTCACTCACT
>CM026897.1:14798598-14892067 GCA_015227895.2 Colaptes auratus | reverse complement strand
AGGAAAACTAGGCAGGTGGCTTAAAATCTTTTAAGTAAGGCAGAACTCAGAAAAATTTTGTCTTTGAATCTGGGCTGAAATATTAACTATATGATAATTTAATCAGAATGTAGTTAGATATGCCATTTATACAGCTTTTTTTTTTTTTTTTGGTATCTGTTCTGTTGGAACAACAATGTTGTGGGCAAAAGTTCCCATCCTGTCTACCTTTGCACAGATATACAGAACCCATTAAAGCTTAAATAATTAAACCTTATTTAAGGACTCAGATCAACACACTTATAAACCAGATTGTAAAATTCAATACAGTTTCACCAAGGGAGAAAACCTTAGTTCTCTTCTCCCTTCCCTTTCTGGTTTTCTAATGCACATGTTGAAATAAAGTGATGCTTCCAGAAATCACATAGGAATGACATTTTTTGGAAGATAGATAAAAAATCCTTATAATTTATTTTCATATATACATGATCATTAAATGCAGATGAAGTATGCTTATGATACATGCAGTGTGTACATATATTTAATATATATCCTTTATACATGTATACTTTGTACGGAGAATTCTTAGGTACAAGATAAATGTATACATGAAACAATATGAGTATATGTGCTTATACACATGCTTATATTTTAAGATAATTAAATTTGAAGAGAGAAGTAGATAAAATAGAAAAAGGAACACACAAATATTTAGGAAAATTCTGTTATGAAAGAAGATCAGCTAAAATGCTTTTACAACCTTATATATGTTAGGTGCAACCGACGCTCCCTGTAATATCCAGAGAGATGTGTCATTTTTAACCACCTCATCCTGTGGTGTCACCATTACTATAATCAATGAATTACCATAACAAACTGCAGTGACTCTAAAGTTTTAGAGAATAAGCAGCCATTACCTGTGACAGTGTGGGTTGGTGGATACCAATAGCATGTATTTCATATGGAATTGGTTAATGACAATAACACCAGCAATGTCCTTCACTTAGAGAAAAAAAAATCAACTTAGAACCTTCTAAAATGAAAAACTTTGCCCTCTTGATTCCTTTCCTAATAGAAAACAAGTTAAAATGTACCATTGGGCAGGTTAATTGACTTACAAGTATGTCTGTTTAATAAGTGTCATAAAGTATGTCATGCAGCTGAAACTTGCTTTCAGTGCATTTTTAAACTGTTGTCAAGCAGATTAAAGTTTATTGTTCACATGTAAGTTTCTGTTTTCAAGCTGTAATGAAAGACATTAAGTTGATTCGCCACGCGTAGATATGAAGCAGGTTATGTCCTTTTCTCTTTGTCAATGTGCCTTTCCCAGATGCTTGCTTTGTTCACTGTTTTTCTAAGAAATGAATGTTCAAAACTTCATTTCTTTGATGTCCTGTTTAAGTCAAAATTTAGTGTATACAGGGATCTGATTCACCACAGCTTGAATTCAGTCTTGGGGTTTGTTTTTTAGAGTTTTGATGGACAAATGATTGAAGAAATTCTACTGTGAATCAGAATTTAACAATGTGTGGTTCAGTGTGCTGTCTTCTTTGTACAGCACCAGCATGATGGGACCTTGTTAATAAAATTTGCATCTGGCATAACTCAACTCTGGAATAATCTCAGCTTTTGGATACTTAAAAACACAGTATGTAAATTGATATTGCACCTCATTTTCCTATTATTGGCAAATGATATAATTTAAACCATTTTCTCTACCTTTGAAGGAAAGAACAAGATCTTAAGTAAACTGTAGCACATTTAACAAGATTATTTCACCATTACCATCCATAACTATAGAAATCCATCTGCCATGCCTCAAAGCTAAATGAGGTTATTCTCTACTCTCTATATTCTCTATTCTCTGTTCAGCAAGCTGACTCAGGACTGGCACTCAGGACCAACGTGCTTGGGCCAAAAGGCACTCCATTTTACTTTCCTTTTCAGAATTTTCAGGGCAGGAGGACCCTGGCAGACAGCAAGGACCAGATGAGTTCTGGACTGCCTCCTCTTTGCTAAGTTCCCAGTAGATATCTGGCAGGATAAAGTCACCCACAAGGAAGAGATCTGATGATCTTGAGACAGCCTTCAGTTGCTTATAGACTATTTCATCAACCTCTTCATCCTGGTTGGGTGGTCTATAACAGACTCCAACCCGAATGTCAGTTTTGTTAGCCCTGCCTCTGATTTTAACCCACAGGCACTCAATGCTTTCATCCTCTACCTCAAGTTCTGTGGCATCAAGAGACTCCCTAATGTACAGGGCCACCCCTCCTTCTCTTCTCCCTCACCTGTCTTGGCTAAAGAGCTTGTAACCACCCAGTGCACTACTCCAATTGTGTGAATTGTCCCACCATGTTTCTGTAATGGCAACTACATCATAGTCTTCCTGGTGAACCAAGACTTCCAGTTCCTCTTGTTTGTTACCCATATGTGGTGGGTTAACGCCCTTTTCTGAAAACAAAAGAACAAAGCAGAGTGGAGGGCTTGCAGGTACTTTTCACTCCCTGCAGGGCATTTCTCCCCTGGGAAGCTGAGTCTGTCCCACTCCCCACTCCCTGCCCAGCTAGGGTATAAAAAGCAGAACATTGTAGCTGTTGGCCCTTTTTTCTGGCTCCTGCCTCTGCTGGATGAGAGCTACTGCTGCTGCCCTCCTGCTCCTCTGCCACATGGTCGGACCTGATCTTTCTCCCTGCTACCTCCACGCTTCCTCAGAGAAAGACTGGCTTTTTATTTTCTCTTGGTTTTGTCCCCCTCCCATCCATCCTTATTCCTTGCCCTTGTGAACATTTTGTGTTATATATATATTTTTTTTTAAAGAAACTCTTTACCTCTCTACTTCCAAGCTGACTCCAAATTATTTTTTGGTGGATTTGCTTCTTCCTTTTCTCCCCTCTCTATTGGGAGGGAGGAGGGGGGAGTGGGGGAGAGATTCTCAGCCTTGCCCCCACCTCTTAACTTCCAGCTAAGGCTCAAACCACCACACCACACTGCATGCATTGGTGTACATGCACTTCAGCTGGGCTGCTGATTTCTCAACTAACTCTTGTTTATATCCCTATGTCTCCTCTCCAGAGAGACTGGTTTCATCACCCACCCCCTTCAAACCTTGTTTAAAGCCCTCCCAATGAGCCCTGCCAACTGTAGTGCCAGAGCCCTCTTGCCCTTTCTAGATAGATTCACCTCATCCAGGTCCAGCAGGTCAGATGCAGTAAAAGTTGCCCCTTGATCAAAGAACCCAAAATTCTGCTGCAAGCACCCTCCCTTGAGCGATTTGTTGATGGCATGGGTTCTCCTCTTCCTTTCAGTGTACACCCCTTCATTCTACCGCTACATTCCCTGCTGATAAAGAGTCCCTCCTCATCATTCCTGGACCCCCTTAAAGTTCTGAAAGGCCACAATAAGGTGTCCCCAGAGCCTTCTCTCATACAGCCTCAGCAAACCCAGAGTTTCTCTCAGACTCTTCTCATCGTGGAGTTGCTCTAGCCTTTGATCATCTTTGTGGGCCTTCTCTGAACCCTCTTGAGCAGGTCCATGTCTTTTTCACACTAGGGGCCCCAGAGTTGAATGCAGTACTCCAGATTGGGGTCCCACCAGAATAGAATAGAAGGGGAGAATCAACCCCCACATACTGCTGGCCACATTTCTTCTGATGCAGCTCTCAATGTGTTTGATATTCAGAGCTACAAACACACTTGCTGGTGTATTTAGGTTTTCATCCACCAACATCCCCATGTCCTTCTCCATAGAGCTCTTTTCAATCTACTAGTTGCACTACCCATATTTGTGCTTGACATCACCTCATGCGCCAGACTTTGAACTTGGCTTTGTTGAACTTCATGAGGTTTGCATAGGCCCACTTCTCAAGCCTCTTCATGTCCCACTGGATGGCGTCTTTTGTCTCCAGCATTTTGACTGCACCATAAACTTGCTGTTGTCAGGAAGCTTGCTGAGGGTGTGCTCAATCCTACTGTCTATATTGCAAACAATATTGTTCAATAACATCCAGTCAGTAAAGTACAAACAAGATAATAATAATGTTTTTTTTTAATTTGATGTTCCTGTGTGAATCCAGTCCACTAGAATCTTGTCAACAGGACAAGAATTTACAATGTAACATGGCCATGTCTAAAGAGAGTATCCTCAGCTGAGCTTTGCCATTCTTCATAGATCACACAAAACCCATTTACTCTATTTACACATAACAATTACCTCAAGAAGGAAAGGGGTATTTCAAAACATGTTTCAAGCTTATCACTCAGGACATTATTTTCTTTTTCATACAGAATTTATCAGCAAGAAAATTCACAGAAATTACAATGGAGTGTTGTGGATTGTGAAATCAGACTCATGATCAAGTTGATGTCAGTTATAGGACTTGAGAGACAGTTCATGTCAAATCCTGTTATAAAATTACAGACATTTTGACAATGTTCTTTGTCATTGTCCAGTTGCATGTGAAAATGTGTTTTAATTTTCCATTTTGGAGGGATAAGGATACATCATTTTAAAACAGAAGTAAGTAGTAGAAAGGTCAGGCAGGGGTTTAGCTGCTGGAAGGAGATATAAGTCAGGTCAAGAGAAAATTGTAATATTTGTTCTAATTAAATTGGTCTGGATGATTACTTGCATAGCTCTGGTGCTTTCCACTTAAGGAAACTGAAGAACTGAATGCCCAGTACAATTTAGGTTAATTGTAAATGTTGTAGTGGAGTCAGATGGAAATTGTGGTTCATGTGCAGATAGTTTTTATCATAATTTGTTTCTTTCTTTCTTGTTTGGGGGTTTGTTTGGTTTGGTGGTACAACACTGTCCATCTTTTCCTAGGAAAAATAAATAAATGATGGGTCATGATCAAAGAAACTTGATTTAAAGTTAATGATATCATGAAAGCAATGGTGAGCTAAGAAGTAGAGATACTACATCTGATAAACTGTTGCAGAACAGGATTTTTCAATTATTATTTAATTTGGTATTAAAAGTATAATATCTTCAGAAGAAAATGTCATCCTTGTTCATTCTTATGTAATGACACAATAATATTTTGTGTTCCTATTACTACCAGGCTACCTTTCTCGAGTGACTGTCATTTTTCTGTTCCCTTGAAGATGGTAAAGTACATATAGCTACTGCTAAAGTCAAAGTAAAATGTTCAGTTACATGAGTCTTCTCGAGACAGAATTGTGTCTCACTAGTGAACTGTATTGCAATATTGAGCACAGTAAATAGTATGAACCCTAATTCAAAGGTGGGAGAGTGAGGCAAATGTTAAGAATAGGACATGAATTCCAGAACTACACAGTGAATCAGCATTATAGCAAGAAATTAACATGTTTTCTTTCCCCAGTACACTACTATTATTGTTGGTTATATATTCAACACTTAGTATAGCACCTTTATTTTTTTTTTTTAATCAGTACACTATAACTTAACAAATCAGAAAAAAAAAAAAAAAAAAAGGGGGGGGGCGGGGTATGGATAAGAAAAAAATGAGTAATTTTATCTCCCTGTCAGCAAAAGGGGAAAACATTTATTTGACATATTGCTTCTAAGTATGGTTTTCATTTCATCCCACTCCATATCTTGGCTGTATTCAGCATTTTATAAATATTTTATTAACTGCTCTTTAAAGAAATTGTTAATTTAAAGCTTTTTAATAAAAATTATAAATTCCTAAAAATATTTATTAATTTGAATGAAGTGGCTTTATCTTGCCTGGCTAGCCAATCCTCAGTGAATGTTTCATAGTTTCATAGTTTCATAGTTTCAGTTAGGGTTTGGAAGGGACCACAAGGATCATCTAGTTCCAACCCCCCTGCCATGGGCAGCGACACTCTACACTAGATCAGGCTGGCCAGAGCCTCATCCAGCCTGGGCTTAAACACCTCAAGGGACGGGGCCTCAACCACCTCCCTGGACAACACATTCCAGGCCTTCACCACCCTCACGGTGAAGAACTTCCTCCTCACATCTAGCCTGAATCTCCCCACCTCCAGCTTCATTCCATTCCCGCTAGTCCTATCACTCCCTGATAGCATGAGAAGTCCCTCCCCAGCCTTCTTGGAGGCCCCCTTCAGATACTGGAAGGCCACAAGGAGGGCACCTGGGAGCCTTCTCTTCTCCAGACTGAACAGCCCCAACTCCTTCAGTCTGTCCTCATAGGAGAGGTGCTCCAGCCCTCTGATCATCCTCAGGGCCCTTCTCTGGACAAGCTCCAGCACCTCCAGATCCCTCCTGTAATAGGGGCTCCAGAACTGGAGGCAGTACTCCAGGTGGGGTCTCAGCAGAGCTGAGGAGAGGGGGGAGAATCACCTCCCTTGACCTGCTGGCCACACTTCTCCTGATGCAGCCCAGGATCTGATTGGCTTTCCGGGCTGCAAGTGCACATTGAGAGCTCCTGTTGAGCTTCTCGTCCACCAGCACCCCCAAGTCTCTCTCCTCTGGGCTGCTCTTCAGCCAGTCCCTGCCCAGCCTGGATTTGTGCCTGGGATTGCCTTGACCCAGATGCAGGACCCTGCACTTGGTCTTCTTGAAGCTCATGAGGTTGGCTTGTGCCCACCTCTCCAGCCTGTCAAGGTCCCTCTGGATGGCATCCCTTCCCTCCAGCGTGCCTGCTGCACCACACAGCTTGGTGTCATCAGCAAACTTGCTGAGGGTGCACTCAATGCCACTGTCCATGTCACCCACAAAGATGTTGAACAAGCCTGATCCCAGGACTGATCCCTGAGGTCCTCCGCTTGTCACTGGCCTCCACTGGGACATGGACCCATTGACAGCCACTCTTTGGGTGCGGCCATCAAGCCAGTTCTTTATCCATCTAGTGGTCCATCCATCAAAGCCGTGTGTCACCAGCTTGGAGACCAGGATGTGGTGTGGGATAGTGTCAAAGGCTTTGCTCAGGTCCAGGTAAACGACATCAGTTGCATCTTGGGGGCAATCACAGTGCATCTGCAGGACGGCCAAGGGATCAGGTCCAGTCAATATGGATTTAGGAAGGGCAGGTCCTACCTGACCAACCTGATCTCCTTCTGTGGTCAGGTGACCTGCCTGGTGGATGTGGGGAAGGCTGTGGATGTCGCCTACCTGGACTTCAGCAAGGCCTTTGACACTGTCCCCCACAGCAAACTCTGGTGAAACTGGTGAAACTGGTGAAACTGTCAGCCTGTGGCTTGGACAGCATCACTCTGTGCTGGGTTAGGAACTGGCTTAAGGGCCAAGCCCAGCGAGTGGTGGTGAATGGTGCCACATCCAGCTGACACCCAGTCACTAGTGGTGTGCCCAGGGATCAGTGCTGGACCAAATCCTATTCAAGATCTTTATTGATGGTCTGGATGAGGGGATTGAGTCCACTATTAGTAAATCTCTGCCTGAGACTGTGTCCTCTTGTTCTGTTGCTGGTTGCCTGGGAGAAGAGACCAACCTCCACCTGGCTACAACCTCCCTTCAGGGAGTTGTAGACAGCAATAAGGTCTCCCCCTGAGTCTCCTCTTCTCCAGGCTAAACAATCCAGCTCCCTCAGTGTCTCCTCATAGGGCTTGTGCTCAAGGCCTCTCACCAGCCCTCATGCACACACATCTTGCTGTTCTAGAGAAGTACTCATGTGATGGATTAATGCCCATCCTGAAAACAGGGAGTGGAGGGCTTGTGAGTGCTTTGCTCTCCCCCTGCAGGGTGTTTTACCCCTGGGAAACTGAGTCTGTCCCACTTCCCACTTCCCACTCCCCCCTCCCTGTCCAGCTAGGGTATAAGAGGGAGGACACTACTGCCCACTGTAGACTTGAACCCACAACCTTGCCATTTGGAGTCTCATGCTCTACCAACTGAGCCACGTGTTCAGTTGTCCCAGCATCTCAGGGCCCAGCTTACTATTGGCTCACCCTCTTTCCTTGCATAATCCAGATGAGTTTGCCTTAGTTCCTTTCTGGATAGATGTGGTGGGGTGAGAAAGTTCCCTCCCCACACACAGGGAAAGAAACCACAGCTAGCTCAGTCGGAAAAGCAGATGAAAGCTATATTTACAAGCATAAATGGAACGCAATGAATATATACACAAATATACAATATTTACAATATATACAGGAAATACAACAATGAACACAATGCAGAAAAACCTTTTCCCTCCAGCCGGCCAGGGGGGTTCCCTGAACCCCCCTCTCTCCCTCCCCACCTCCCCTTTTTCCCAAAAGGGTTAGAGAGAGAGAGAGAAAGGCAATTAAGAAGGAAAAAGTCTGTTAGCTAAAAAGCACATGCAAAATTAGTTCTTATCTGGTTAGCTGTTACTCAAGGCCGTTCCTGCTTCAGCAAGAGAGAAAGCACAGACTGCACCCAGCCTGCACCCAGACCAGACACAGACTGAGACCAACAGAACCCAAACTCCAAACTGCCCCCCATAAGCACCAATGAAATTCGTTTAGACTATCTTGTTTTTGTTCAAATATCAAAAACATTCAGCCAGAGTGTTCAGCAACTGTCTCTTTCTTAAAGGCATAGCATCAACCGGTCACAATAGAGATGTAACAATTATTTCCTGATCTGACTCATCTTTATCCACTGCTGGGATCTGTGAGGTGCTGGGCCTCACTGATGTGCCTTCCTCACCATCTGTGTCTGGAGATTATTTTTGCCTTCTTTTCCTGCATGTGGTGACCTGTGCTAGAGAAACTGCCTCAACCATCTGCCATAAGGTGATACAGCCTGCCTGAGAGAAAGGTGGAGCCCCTGAGCATCTGCAGTTCATTGATGACATCATTGAATGGGGGGAGAAAGCAGAGGAAGTTTGCCAGAAGGGTAAGAAGATAATTGATATCCTGTTGGAGGCTGGCTTTGCCATAAAGAGAAGCAAAGTAAAAAGGCCTGTCAGGGAGATCCAGTTCCTGGGTTTTTAGTGGCAAGATGGCCATCACCACATCCCTCAGGAGGAGGTGAACAGGGTAGCCACTATGGTGCAACCCATGAACAAGGAAGAGATACAGTCCTTTTTGGGGCTTGTGCATTTCTGGAAAATGCACATTTCTGGGTTCAGTCAATTTTTTTATACCCTAGCTGGGCAGGGAGGGGGCAATGGAACATACTCAGTTTCCCAGGGGGAAAATGCCCTGCAGGGAGTGCAAAGCATTAACCCATCACAACTCAACACTGTTGAGGCAGCACCTTGAATACTGTGTTCAGTTTTGGGTCCTCAGTACAGCAAAGGTATTGAGGTGCTGTACAGTTTTCAAACAAGTAAAGTCCTGTAAGAACAAGCTGAGGCAGCTGGGCTTGATCAGTTTGAAGAAAAGGAGGGTCATGGAAGACCTTCTTGTTTTCTTTAACTGGGATCAGCTTATAGTGAGGCGGATGTTTGCCTGTTTTCCCATATAACAATCAACAGGACAAAAGAAAGTAGTTTCAGATTGTGCGAGGGGAGGCTGAGATTGGACATTAGCTAATAATTCTTTACTGAAATTGTTGTTGAACATTGGAACAGTTTGTCCAGGGAAGTGATGGAGTAACTAGTCCAAGAAGGTATTTAAAAGGTGTAGATATGACCCATATTGACAGAGTTTACAAATGGGACTTGACCCTGATGGGTTAACTTGATGGTCTTAGAAGTCTTACAACCCAATCAATTCTATGATTCTATAATGTAATAGAGTATGTGAGAACTAATGGTCTTTGTTTGTTAATTTTGTGAGTAACTGTAATGTCTCGATCAGGAGAGGGAAAGAGATTCAGGTTTTTAATGAATATTCCCGTGTTGTGAAATTAGAGGCACAAACGAGGCCAAAATATCAACAGCTAGACTATTTATTACATAAATACAGTGGATGGACATAAATAAAGTGGATGGATCAGAAGGGGAGAGAGAGAAAATAGAGAAGAGAGAAAAGGAAAGGAATTATATTACCACACCCCTCACCATCCCCCAAGACAGTTTGAGTCTGTGGAGGAAAGGTAAACGGTGCTGCAGGAGATGTTGGGTCTGTAGAGGAAGGGTGCTGAGGCTTTGGCTGTAGAAGGGATGTGGTCCTCTGAGCAGCTTCTTCAGCTCCATGAGTTGCAGCAGCAGGAACTTTAGGGCACGGAGAGAGGGTTTACAGAATCCAAGATCCGTTGTGTTGGCCCGGTGATGTTTCCACCATATGGTGCTGCATTTTTCTTCTCCAGTTTTCTTCTCCATTTTTCTTCTACTGTTTTCTTCTACTAAGCCAGTAGTTGCTCCAGTCTTTTATACAGTGTTTTAGTCCTCAGGCAAATGTCCAGGTGTTGTTCCCCAGGATATCGTTCTGGGAAATCATCCTTAGGTAAGTGTCCAGGTATCGTTCCCCAGGAAATCTTTTTGTGTACTCAGGTGAGTTTGGGCAGCTGTCTGGATGGAGGGGGGAAGAGGCCTCCATCTCCTCCTGCTCCATCTACCTACCACACACCCTTTACACATCAGGGAATCCATTGTCCTTTCCTGGGGTATCTGATGGCTGGAAATGATCTTGTCCTGAAGGCGTGATAGCTGGGCCCTTGGGCCATTGTTGTAGACCAGCTGCAGTCCCCTGAGCAATGTTCTCTTTGCACCTTCCAAGAGTCCTTCCAGTGGCTCTGCCCAACGCACATCAGCTATTGTCTGGGCAAGCAGCAAGTGATTTTATCTTTGTTGAGTCACACCAGGAGAGACAAGCTTTAGTCTCTCACAATAACATAGTAGCGCTGCCCCCTTTGCTTTTTTTCTGTAGCTTTCAGGTGGATTTCTGCAAACCTGAATATTTTCTCTTTATCAAGGTCAATTAAGATACATTTTGTTTAAATGGGTTTTTTCTTTCTTTTCTTAGCAGACAGTTACCCAGGGGTCCTTTCATTTTAGCAAATGCTTTCTTCATATCCCACAAATACATATTTTTTTCCAATTGAATCTAAGTCTATGCTTTTCTTTCCAGATAAATTATGAAGAATTATTTGGACAATTTACTAATAAACTACACCATTATGCCATAATAAAACAATATGTGTCTTTTGAGGTTTCTTCCAGAGGCATCAAGAAGGAAAGAATTAGCCCTATGTATAATATGCTCCAAGATATTGTAGAAAAATTACGTCTCAGAAAATTTAAATGTCTTCTCATCTCATGGGTAATATATACAGTCTAATCAATAAGTGAGAAAACAGAAGAGGTCATTACAAGCAGAAGCTGCTCAGATAAGAAAAACCAGAATTGCCTTAAAAACCAAGATTATAAAATATAACTCACTACGACCCTACCTAATTTTAAAGTGTGGGTCAAGTAATCCAAACAAAAAATCCTTCTACAAATATGTTAATATCAAGAGGAGGGGCAAAGACAACATCCACTCCATGGTGGACATGGAGGGGAACATAGTAACAAAAGATGAGGGAAATGCAGAGGTATTTAACACCTTCTTTGCCTCAAGTTTTAATATCAGGATAGGATGTCTTCCAGACAACAGGACTTCTGAGCTGGCAAATGGAGTCAGGGAGCAGTATACTTCCTATGTAATCCAAGAGGAAGTAGTTAGAGACCTCTGCAGCCGCTTGGATCCCCACAAGTCCATGGGACTGGATGGGATCCATCCTAGGGTGCTGAGAGTGCTGGCAGATGAGCTGTCCAAGCCACTCTCCATAATTTTTCAACAGTCCTGGCTTACTGCAGAGGTCCCAGATGACTGGAAGCTGGCCAACATGATGCCCATCCACAACAAGGGCTAGTTGGATGAGCCAGGGAATTCCAGACCTATCAGACTGACATCAGTGCCAGTCGATATTATGGTCCAGGTCATGCTGAGTGCAATCAAACCGTACTTACAGGATGGCCAAGGGATCAGGCCCAGACAGCATGGATATAGGAAGGGCAGGCCCTGCCTGACCAACCTGGTTTCCTTCTATGAGGCTATGGATGTAGTCTACCTGGACTTCAGCAAGACCTTTGATACCATCACCCACAGCAAACTCCTGGCCAAGCTGTCAGCCTGTGGCTTAGACAGCAGCACTCTGTGCTGGGTTAGGAACTGGCTGGAGGACCGAGCCTAGAGAGTGGTGGTGAATGGTGCAACATTCAGCTGGCAGCCAGTCACTAGTGGTGTCCCCCAAGGATCAGTGCTGGACCCAATCCTATTCAATATCTTTATTGATGATCTGGATGAGAGTATTGAGTCCATCATCAGTAAGTTTGCAGATGACACCAAGCTGAGGGCAGGTGTTGATCTGTTAGAGGGTGGAAGAGCTCAGCAGAGGGACCTTGACAGGCTGGACAGATGGGCAGAGTCCAATGGCATGAGATTTAACGCATCTAGGTGCTGGGTTCTACACATTGGCCACAATAACAATACAATACAATACAATACAATACACCAGGTTGGAAGAGACCTTCAAGATCATCGCGTCCAACCTATCAACCAATCCAACCCACCTAAATACAATACAATACAATACAATACAATACATACAATACAACCCACCTAAACAACTAAAAAACTTAACCGTGGCACCAAGCACCCCATCAAGCCTCTTCTTGAACACCTCCAATGAAGGTGACTCAACCACCTCCATGGGCAGCCGATTCCAGTGGGCAATCACTCTCTCGGTATACAACTTCTTCCTAAAATCCAGTCTAAACCTGCCCTGGTGCAGCCTGAGACTGTGTCCTCTTGTTCTGGTACTGGCTGCCTGGGAGAAGAGACCAACCTCTGCCTGGCTACAACCTCCCTTCAGGTAGTTGTAGAGAGCAATAAGGTCACCCCTCAGTCTCCTCTTCTCCAGGCTAAGCAACCCCAGCTCCCTCAGCCTCTCCTCATAGGGCTTATCTTCCAAACCCCTCACCACCTTTGTTGCCTTTCTCTGGACACGCTCCAGCAAGACAACATCTTTCCTAAACTGAGGGGCCCAGAACTGGACACAGTACTCCAGGTGCGGCCTAACCAGTGCAGTGTATAGGGGCAGAATGACCTCCCTGCTCCTGCTGGCTACACTGTTTCTGATGCAGGCTAGGATGCCATTGGCCTTCTTGGCTGCCTGGGCACACTGCAGGCTCATGTTCAGCCTACAATCAACCAGCACCCCCAGGTCCCTCTCTGCCTGGCTGCTCTCCAGCCACTCTGACCCCAGCCTGTAGCACTGCATGGGGTTGCTGTGGCCAATGTGCAGAACCCGGCACTTGGATGTGTTCAATCTCATGCCGTTGGACTCTGCCCATCTGTCCAGCCTGTCCAGGTCCCTCTGCAAAGACTCTCTGCCCTCCAGCAGATCAACTCCTGCCCCCAGCTTGGTGTCGTCTGCAAATTTACTGATGATGGACTCGATGCCCTCATCCAGATCATCAATAAAGATGTTGAAGAGCATGGGACCCAGCACTGATCCCTGGGGCACACCACTAGTGTCAGGCTGCCAGCCGGATGTGGCACCATTCACCACCACTCTCTGGGCTCGGCCCTCCAGCCAGTTCCTAACCCAACGCAGTGTGCTCCCATCCAAGCCATGGGCTGCCAGCTTGGCCAGGAGTTTGCTGTGGGGGACGGTGTCAAAGGCCTTGCTGAGGTCCAGGTAGACCACATCCACAGGCCTTCCCACATCAACCAGGCGGGTCACCTGATCATAGAAGGAGATCAGGTTGGTCAGGCAGGACCTGCCCTTCCTAAAGCCATGCTGGAGGCTGGGGTCAGAGTGGCTGGAGAGCAGCCAGGTGGAAAGGGACCTAGGGGTACTGGTTGATAGTAGGCTGAACATGAGCCTGCAGTGTGCCCAGGTGGCCAAGAAAGCCAATGGCATCCTGGCCTGTATCAGGAACAGTGTGGCCAGCAGGAGCAGGGAGGTCATTCTGCCCCTGTCCTCAGCTCTGGTTAGGCCACACCTTGAGTCCTGTGTCCAGTTCAGGGGCCCTCAGTTTAGGAAAGATGTTGACTTGCTGGAATGTGTCCAGAGAAGGGCGACAAAGCTGGGAAGGGGTTTGAGTTGCTTAGCCTGGAGAAGAGGAGACTCAGAGGAGACCTTATTGCTCTCTACAACTACCTGAAGGGAGGTTGTAACCAGCTGGGGATTGGTCTCTTCTCCCAGGCAACCAGCAACAGAACAAGAGGACACAGTCTCAAGCTGTGCCAGGGGAGGTTTAGGCTGGATGTTAAGAAGAAGTTCTTCACAGAAAAAGGGATTGGCCATTGAAATGGGCTGGCCAGGGAGGTGGTGGAGTCAGCATCACTATAGGTATTTAGGAAGAGAATGCTTGGGACGCTTGATGCCATGGTTTAGTTGATTAAGTAGTGTTGGATGATAGGTTGGACTCGATGATCTTGAAGGCCTTTTTCAACCTTGTTAATTCTATTTTAATTCTATTTTAATTCTATTCTAATTCTAACCAAATAAAACATATTTGGGAGAACCAGACTTTCTATCTTCTCAAACTGTGTGTGGTAATACCTGGCCTTGATAAACAAAGTAATGGTTTTTGATAACACTCAATGGTTCTCATCAACTTTCCAGAGCTGCCGTGCAGAACTGCTCCTGGCAGATGGTTTAACAATGGGAAGAAATAAGTCCTGAAAGGGTGGAATTCTTTCACAGACTCACCAAAATATTCAGGTTGGAAAAGAACCTCAGGATCACCAAGTCCAACCAATAACCGTACTCTACAAGGTTCACCCCTAAACTGCATCCCTAAGCACCACATAGTTTCATAGTTTCAGTCATGGTTGGAAGGGACCACAAGGATCATCTAGTTCCAACCCCCCTGCCATGGGCAGCGACACCCTACACTAGATCAGGCTGGCCAGAGCCTCATCCAGCCTGGGCTTAAACACCTCCAGGGACGGGGCCTCAACCACCTCCCTCGATAACCCATTCCAGGCCTTCACCACTCTCATGGGGAAGAACTTCCTCCTCACATCTAGCCTGAATCTCCCCACCTCCAGCTTCATTCCATTCCCACTAGTCCTATCACTCCCTGATAGCCTGAGAAGTCCCTCCCCAGCCTTCTTGTAGGCCCCCTTCAGATCCTGGAAGGCCACAAGGAGGTCACCTGGGAGCCTTCTCTTCTCCAGACTGAACAGCCCCAACTCCTTCAGTCTGTCCTCATAGGAGAGGTGCTCCAGCCCTCTGATCATCCTTGTGGCCCTTTTCTGGACACGTTCCAGAGCCTGCATATTCCTTTTTTAATAGGGGCTCCAGAACTGGATGCAGTACTCCAGGTGCGGTCTCACCAGAGACCCCATCCAAATGACCTTTAAACAAATTCTGGGTTGGCATCTCAACCACAATCCTGAGCAGCCCATTCGAATGCCTGACCACTCTTTTCATGAAAAAAAATTCATAATGTCCAGTCAAAACCTACCCAGTTACAGCTTGAGGCCATTCCCTCTTGTTCTACCACTAATTACCTATGAGAAGAGACCACATCAGCCTCTCTATAATGTCCCTTCAGGTAGTCCTAGATAGCCTCCCTTCAGCTTCCTCTTTGTCAAACTAAACATCCCCAAATCACACTATCACAGTATCACAGTATCACCAAGGATGGAAGATCATCAAGTCCAACCTGTCGCCACAGACCTCATGACTAGACCATGGAACCAAGTGCCACGTCCAATCCCCTCTTGAACACCTCCAGGGACGGTGACTCCACCACCTCGCTGGGCAGCCAATTCCAATGGCAAACAACTCTCTCAGTGAAGAACTTTCTCCTCACCTCGAGCCCAAACCTCCCCTGGTGCAGCTTGAGACTGTGTCCTCTCGTTCTGGTGCTGATTGCCTGAGAGAAGAGACCAACCCCCACCTGGCTACAATCCTTCTTCAGGTAGTTGTAGAGAGCAATGAGGTCACCCCTGAGCCTCCTCTTCTCCAGGCTAAACAATCCCAGCTCCCACAGCCTCTCCTCACAGGGCTTGTGCTCAAGGCAACTTACCAGCCTCGCTGCCCTTCTCTGGACACGTTCAAGTGTCTTGATGTCCTTCTTAAACTGAGGGGCCCAGAAATGGACACAGGACTCAAGGTGTGGCCTAACCAATGCAGAGTACAGGGGTACAATGGCTTCCCTGCTCCTGCTGGCCACACTGTTCTTGATGCATGCCAGGATGCCATTGGCCTTCTTGGCCTCCTGGGCACACTGCTGGCTCATGTTTAGGTGGCTGTCAATCAGCACCCCCAGGTCCCTCTCTGTTTGGCTGCTCTCCAGCTACTCTGACCCCAGCCTGTAACTCTGCATGGGGTTGTTGTGGTCAAAGTATCACAGTATCACAATATCACAAAGGTTGGAAGAGACCTCGAAGATCATCGAGTCCAACCTGTCACCACAGACCTCATGACTAGACCATGGCACCAACAGCCACGTCCAAACCCCTCTTGAACACCTCCCAGGATGGTGACTCCACCACCTCCCTGGGCAGCCCATTCCAATGGTGAACGACTCTCTCGGTGAAGAACTTTCTCCTCGCCTCCAGCCTAAACCTGCCCTGGCGCAGCTTGAGACTGTGTCCCCTTGTTCTGGTGCTGGTTGCTAGAGAGAAGAGGCCAACCCCTTCCTGGCTACAACCACCTTTCAGTTAGTTGTAGAGAGCAATGAGGTCTCCCCTGAGCCTCCTCTTCTCCAGGCTAAACAATCCCAGCTCCCTCAGCCTCCCCACACAGGGCTTGTGCTCAAGGCAACTTACCAGCCTCGCTGCCCTTCTCTGGACATGTTCAAGTGTCTCGATGTCCTTCTTAAACTGAGGGGCCCAGAACTGGACACAGGACTCAAGGTGTGGCCTAACCAATGCAGAGTACAGGGGCACAATGACCTCCCTGCTCCTGCTGGCCACAGTATGCCTAATGCAGGCCAGGATGCCATTGGCCTTCTTGGCCACCTGGGCACACTGCTTGCTCATGTTTAGTAGGCTGTTGATCAGCACCCCCAGGTCCCTCTCTGTTTGGCAGCTCTCCAGCCACTCTGACCCCAGCCTGTAGTTCTGCATGGGGCTGTTGTGGCCAAAGTGCAGCACAATACAATAGAATACAATACACCAGGCTGAAAGAGACCTTCAAGATCATCGTGTCCAACCCGTCAACCAATCCAACCCACCTAAACAACTAAACCATAGCACCAAGCACCCCATCAAGTCTCCTCCTGAACACCTCCAATGAAGGTGACTCCACCACCTCCACGGGTAGCCGATTCCAATGAGCAATCACTCTCTCTGTATAGAACTTCTTCCTAACATCCAGCCTAAGCATCCGGCAAGTGGATTTGTTGAATGCTATTATATTGGACTCTGCCCATCTATCCAGTCAGTCGAGGTCCCTCTGCAGGACCCTTCTGTCCTCTAACTGATCAACATCTGCTCCCAACTTGGTGTCATCTGCAAATTTGCTGATGACTGTCTCAATCCCCTCATCCAGATCGTCAATTAAAGAGGATGGGGCCCAGCACTGATCCCTGGGCACACCACTAGTGACTGGCTGCCAGCTGGATGTGACGCCATACACCACTATTCTCTGGGCTTGCCCCTCCAGCCAGTTCCCAATCCAGCACAAAGCGTTGTGTTCCAAGCCACGAGCTGACTGCTTAGCCAGCTGTTTGCTGTGGGGGATGGTGTCAAAAGCCTTGCTGAAGTCCAGGTAGGCCACATCAACAGGCTGCCCCACATCCACCAGATGGGTAACCTGATCATAGAAGGAGATCAGGTTGGAGAGGCAGGACCTGCCCCTCCTAAATCCTTGTTGGCTGGATCTGAGCCCTTGGCCATCCTGCAGGTGCACAGTTATTGCCGCCAAGATATTCTGCTCCATCATTTTCCTTGGCACTGAGGTCAGGCTGACTGGCCTGGAGTTTCCGGGTTCCTCCATCCGACCCTTCTTGTGGATGGGGACCACAATGGCCAGTTTCCAGTCATCTGGCACCTCACCAGTGAGCCAGGACTGGAGGAAAATGATGGAGAGCATCTTGACCAGCTCATCTACCAGCTCTTTCAGCACCCTAGGATGGATCACATCTGGTCCCATGGACTTATGAGTGTCCAAGTGGCTCAGCAGGTCCTGAACTAATTCCTCATGGATATCTGGGGCAATACACTGCTCCCTGACCCCATCACCCAGCTCAGAAGGCCTCTCATCCTGAACTCCTCCTGCCCTTGCTGTTAAAAATTGAAGCAAAGAAGGTGTTCAGTACCTCAGCCTTTTCCTCATCTTCACTCACTCTGTTCTCCTCCGGGTCCAATAAGGAATGGAGGTTATTCTTGCCCTTCTTTTTAACATTAGCATATTTGTAAAAATGCTTTTTATTACCTTTCACAGAGGTGGCCAACTTAATTCTAACTGGGGCCTTTGCCGCTCTCATTTTTCTCCTACATAATGTGACAACATCCTTAAACATACCACAAGAAGCCTTCCCCTCCTTGCAAAGGTGATACAGCCTCTTTTTTTCCCTTAATTCCTTCAGGAGCTGCTTGCTCATCCAGGCCAGTCGCCTTCCCTGCCGGCTCATCTTTCAGCAGATGGGAACTGCCAGTTCCTGTGCCTTCAAGAGCTCCTGTTTGAAGTAGGTCCAACCATCCTGGACCCCTCGGTTCTTGAGGGTTGCTACCCAGGGAACTTTCCAAATAAGTTTCTTAAACAGGCTGAAGTTTGCCCTCTGGAAGTCCAAGGTGAGGGTTCTGTTAGTGCTCCTCCCTATCTCCATGCATATTGAAAACTTCACTAGCCCATGATCACTGCACCCTATGCAGTCTCCCACCATCACGTCTCCCACCAGCCCTTCTCTATTGGAGAGCAGCAGGTCAAGCAGAGCCTGACCCCTGGTAGGCTCACTTAACAGCTGCATCAGGAAGTTGTCCTCTGTATGGTCCAGGAATCTTCTGGACTGCCTCCTTTCTGCTGAGTTAAGTTCCCAGCAGATATCTGGCAGGTGAAAGTCACCCACAAGGACAAGATCTGATGTTTTTGAGACAACCTCCAGTTGCTTATAGAATAATTCATCTGCCTCCTAATCCTGGTTGGGTGGTCTATAACAGACTCCAACCAGGATGCCAGATTTGTTAGGCCTCCCTCTGATTTTAATCCACAGGCTCTCAATCCCTTCATTTTCCACCTCAAGTTCTGTGGCAGGGAGACACTCCCTAATACACAGAGCCACCCCTCCTCCTCTTCTCCCTCGCCTGTCTCTCCTAAAGAGCCTGTAACCCCCCAGTGTAGCACTCCAATTGTGCATGTTATCCCACCATGTTTCTGAGATAATGACTATATCATAGTCACCCTGGTGGACCTGGACTTCCATCTCCTCTTGCTTATTGCCCATGCTGCGTGCATTGGTGTACATGCACTTCAGCTGGGCTCTCTATTTCTCAATTAACCCTATTTTGTGTCCCATTCTTTCCTCTTCAGAGGGACTGATTTCCTCACCCACCCGCTTCAGACCTAGTTTAAAGACCTCTCAATGAGCCCTGCCAACTCTAGTGTTAGGAGTCTCTTACCCTTTCTAGATAATCGCCCCCCATCAGGACCCAGCAGGTCGGGTACAGTAAAAGTTGCCCCATGATCAAAGAAACCAAAATTCTGCTGCTGGCACCATCCCCTGAACCAATTGTTGATGGCATGGGTCCTCCTGTTCCTCTCAGTGTACACCCCTGCCACTGAGAGAACTGAGCAGAACACCACTTGAGCTCCTTCCCCATCAATCAACTGTCCAAGGGCCTTGAATACTTTCTTCATCCCCCTGGTGCCCTTCTTGTCAATTTCATCACTTCCAGCTTGTATTACCAGCAAAGGGAAATAGTCAGTGGGCTGGATCAGCTTTGGGAGTCTCCTTGTGATGTCCCTTACCCATGCCCCAGGTAGGGAGCAGATTTCCCTGTGGGATGGGTCAGGATGTCATATGGGTCCCTCAGTCCCCCTCAGGAGAGAGTCCCCAACAACTATAACCCTTCTCTTTTTCTTTGTGGAGCTGGTCATTAATATTGGTGGGAACTGTTTTGCCTTAGGCAATCCTTCATTTGTTCTTCATCATATATAGTCTCTAGGCCCTTCACTGGCTTCTTTGCCCTACTCTGCACTGACTTCAACACCTCAACATCTCTCTTGTATTGAGGTGTCCAAAACTGGACACAATACTCAAAGTGTGGCCTCAACAGAGCTGATTACAAGGGAATAATCACCTCCCTACACCTACTGGACACAACATTTCTAATACCAGCCAGGATGCCATTTCTTTCTTTCCTTGCTCTAAAACATTGCAACTGCAGCTGGGAAAAATCTATGTATAGTATTACACTGGAGGGACATCAAACAAACAAGCAAGCATGGCCTCACTTTGTGAACTGGAAGGCCAATCTGCATCTGGAAGTTATAGAAACACCCCAACTTCTTGGGACCAGAGTGTTCATGCTCTTTAACATCGCAAACAAGGTTGGTGAGGGGTTTGGAACACAAGCCTGTTGAAGAACGGCTTAAAGAGAGAGGGCATGGGCCCCTAGAAGCAGTGCACAACCCAGGCTTTGACGGTGATCAAGTAAATAAGTATGTAAATAAGTTGGTAAGTTTGGGCTGTTAGCATAACTATAGGCTGAGCTGGATGTCAGCCAGCAAGCCTTCAAGGACGGTCTGTCCTTGAGAACTTGGTAAACAAACTGCACTGAAAGACAACAGGTAGGGGCCACTGTGAAAGACCACAGGTGGGAGGAGTATGTAATCAGGACCCTTTAGGTTAGAACCAATAAGATTGCGCCGGGCAGGCCCATGTTGATTATAAAAGTCTGATGCAAACCAAAATAAAGTGGCACTTGTTTTATCACTCATATTGAGTTGGTCTCATGTCCGAGCTGTGGGAAAAATTCCCTCCGTCTACATAAGCCCTATGAAGAGAGGCTGAGGGAGCTGGGGTTGCTTAGCCTGGAGAAGAGGAGACTGAGGGGTGACCTTATTGCTCTCTACAACTACCTGAAGGGAGGTTGTGGACAGGTGAAGGTTGATCTCTTCTCCCAGGCAGCCAGTTCCAGAACAAGAGGACACAAGCTGTGCCAGGGGAGGTTTAGACTGGATGTTAGGAAGAACAGAGAGAGTGATTGCCCATTGGAATGGTCTGCCCAGGGAGGTGGTGGAGTCACCATCATTAGAGGTGTTCAGGAGGAGACTTGACGGGGTTGCTTGGTGCCATGATCTAGTTATTTGGGTGGGTTGGAATGGTTGATAGGTTGGACGCGATGATCTTGAAGGTCTCTTCCAACCTGGTTTATTGTATTGTATTATTGTATTGTATTGTACCATAGAAGCCTATGATCAAGGACACCACAGAAGAACGTGAACTAATCTCCTGAACTAATCTCATGAACAATTTGCTGGATCCAAGCATGGCAATATCTTTCTTTCACTACTAATTCTTCTCTCCTCTCTCTTTTCTCCCATTTTTCTTTTTCTTTTCCATTCCTCTCATCTAACCAAATATCTTTAAGACACAAATGACTGAGAGCTATCACAAAATGTGCCATGGATTAAATAAACAGAACATAGTAGTCATTTGGTGTTGATTCCCCTTAATTTACTCCAAGGGAACTGTTGAATCGAGCACAACCTCCCCACTGCCCAGAATTGGCTTGGGAAATCAGGTCATGACAATAGTCTTCTCTCATCTCCTCTAACTATAGAGAGTCTGATAATCTGTCTTACTCATTAAGTTCTTTAATTTAAACACTAATATGTGTTTAATAAATCATTCTATGACAGCCTGTTTTGAATGTAACACTGAGGTGGCAACATGTGGCATTCATGAAAGCCTGAAATATATATAGCATTGTTCTATGAAAATCTGTCACTATAGACAGTACAGCATGTACAGACAGCATGTATATTTCAACATGTGTTAATAGGAATTATTATTCTGGTTTGTTTCTTTACACTTTTGAGTACTGCATATTAAAATCATAATCACCACTTGCTCCACAGATACCATTACATAAGAAATCTTAGAATGCTGCCTGGGGCTTTACAAATGCAAAACACTGGGCATTTGTGTGAAAAGCTGAATGTCATCTCTGTTCAAGGAAGCAACAAGAGAGCTCTGAACTGATAATGAACTGGAAATGTCCAACTATTAAGATCATATCCAAAGCCCAATGACATCAATGGGGAAACCTCATGGATTTCATGGGGCATGGATTGGATATTCAGGCACATTCAACAAAGCCCTTATGCATATGCAGATGGTCCTCATTCTTCAAATAATTTAAGCAACTATGAACTTTCAGTAAGTACTCACAGCTCCACTGAAGTAAATTTAAGCATGTTTTTAAGTGATTTGTTGAACAGGGAGGAAATTCTGAATCTGGGACTCAGTGAATTTTAGGGAAATGCATGACGTACTTAAATATAACATATTTATGAAGTAAACTCTCAAATTTCTCCACTGAGTCCAATTGAAAAATGAATAATACATAACCTCTGGCCTTGTGTTTCTTTTGAGCTACAGAGGCCAAGCAGCTGAAAAGCTAAATGGTTTCCTACTTCTATGCCAGTCTTTTCCTTGAATCACAGCTGAAGTTTGTACTTAATGGAAAAACTAAACTTCTGTATTCATCTTTCTATTAATCCCTTGTCACCAGTGTGGAAAATGGCAAATGGATCTTCATCTAGGAAAAAAAAAAACAACAAAAATTTGTTAATTTTATTTGTACCAGTTCTGACTAGATCAATCCATATGTCCTCAAATTGCAATTTCCTTCATTTAAGTTGGACTCAGAAGTTGACAACTTCCACAAACTCTATCCATGAGAAATACTAGTTATGTATAAAATTTAGTATTTAGTACAGTGCTTATTTTAATGCTAAAGGTTTCTGAGTAGCTGAGATGAGTTAAGCAGTTAGCAAGCTTCAAGGGAAAGGGCAATAGTAAAATGAAGAACTGCACCTTGTTCTTCCCTATAGTTCTTTGGCAAGAAATGTATTTCTCATAATGTCTGCTTTTGTAACAGAAATTCTATTCTGGCATAAGAAAAAATAAGTAAATCTAATACAAACTTTTTAAAAGGCAGACTTCTTCTCTATTTTATTCATATATATGGAAGGACAAAAATAATCATGCAAATCTCATTACTTCAACGAGATTTATGGACCACTTCTGACAGCTACCTCCCTGTTGACATGTACTTAGTTCTATGAGTAATCCCAAGATCTTCAGACTTGTTTCCAACCATTTTGTGTCTTTCGCTGATGGATTCTGTAATTATGCTTGTCAGAGAACATTTAGAAAAGAAAATGGTATAGATTTATCTATTCTGAAAATACTCAGGGTTTCAGATACTGGTGTTAAAGCCTTAATATTGTAAATACTTATGTATCAGATTTACCTGTAAGTCAAATAGGGTGGCTCACAAGAATGAAACAGTATAGGTAAATGTTGGATGTAGAGCTATAAAATGGTGCCTTGCTCTATGGTACACAACTGTAACAAGTATATTGAAAACTGCTGCTCTGAATACATATTTATAGCAACTTTCACTAACTGTTGTCAAAGGCAGCAAAAATATCATGCTAAACACAATATAAATGATACTGCAACATAACTGATATTATTAAAAGGGTGTCTCTTCTCAATACTATGAAGAAGTAATTGGTATTAAATGTGAAATTGGTATGAATTGTGAAATTCATCATTCCTGTAAGTTAATAACTCAAAAAAGTGAACAGTTGAAATAAGTAATACTGAAGAGAGTATCTTTCTTCAGATAAGAATCTAGATTTACTATTATTATTATTATTATTATTGTTATACATTGTGGTGGGTTGAAGTTTCCCCCACAGCATTAGCTCAGACAGACTAACTCAGTTGGAAGCAAATGCAAGCTGTATTTACAAGCAAAAACTACACTCTACAATGGAATGGAATGAATATGTACAAAATATACAGCATTTACAATATTATATTTGCAATTTATTGCAAACAAAATATTACAAAATATTAATTTGCAATTAGCAAATAACATGGAAACCCCCCTGGTCCAGAAGACCAGGGAAGCCATCTACTGTCCCCCTCAAAACCTCCACCTGAACCGTTACATGTATGTGTAAGTATCTAAGGTGTGGGAGATTTTCACTAAAAGCAAGTTTCAGTGCTAGCTTAAAGCTGTATGATGGATTTTTTTTCAAACCCTTAGACAGAAATCTCTGTAAAATTTTGAACATAAACCTACTTTCAAGCTTTGTCTCACTTGGGTAGCCCTTGCACCCATCAGGTTTGTTATGATACCTGAGTTCTCACAGCTGAATAGTTGCAATGTTAATTTGAGACTTCTCTGATCAGCCTGTTGTATTGCAGCCCACAACACATCATTTTAGTATTATGTATTGGATACATTAATTGAAATTCCAATTAAGATGTCCAAATGAGGATCTTAATATTAATTAATATCACCTGAAACCAACTACCAAGTGCCACCTATTGTGTTAGCTAATAAACACATCTTTCGGTGGAAAAAAATAAAATTTAACAATTATCACATTATCCTTGAAGCCACAATTAGAATGCACTTTGCCTCTCCATGGCTGCACAAGTGCAAACAATGGTAATGCATCCCCATGATTTTTATGTCTGTTCATCTTGTGCAGTTATGACAGTTTAATCTAAATTATAAAAAAGATTTTTTTATATGTATGAATTTCTGTATTGATGTATACACATAAATGAGCACAGAACTATGTAGATGTAAATACATAGCTGTAATTATAATAAAAATATATTGCTTTCCACCTAGGAAAGCTTATTAAAGAAGGTAAGAGTATGTCTTGCTGTTTAAGATATGTATAAATAAAAGAAGAAAGACATGAAACAAGTTATGTAGTAAGACACTGGATAAACTGATAAAATCCCTTGTTTCACAAATGTAGGCTCCTTCTGTCCACTCATCTCTACTGCTTCTCCTAATCCAATCTCAATTATGGACCAGATTGGAAAAGCAAGATTAAACTTGTCTCAAGGGTTCACTTCATTGTTGTGACTGGTTTAGGCTATGCTTTTAAGAAAGAGACAGTTGCTGAACACTCTGGCTGAATGTTTTTGATATTTTAATGAAAACAAGATAGTCTAAACTAATTTCATTGGTAGATTGTAGAATGCAATTTTAAGTTTGGGTTCTGTTAGTTCAGTCTGTGCTTCTCTGTCCTGTGGGCTGGATGGCTTCTCTCTTTCTGAAGCAGGAGTGACCTTGGTTAACAAAGCTAACCTGATAAGAAAATTAATTCTTGCATTCGCTTTGAGCTAACAGAATTTTTCTTCCTTAATTGCCTTTCTCTCTCTCTCTAACCCTTTTTGGAAAAAAGGGGAGGTAGGGAGGGAGAGAGGTGGGGTTCAGGGAAACCCCTGGCCGGCTGGAGGGAAAAGGCTTTTCTGCATTACGTTCATTGCTGTGTATTTCTGTATATATTGTAAATATTGTATATTTGTGTACATATTCATTGCATTCCATTTCTGCCTGTAAATATAGCTTTCATCTGCTTTTCCGACTGAGCTAGCTGGGGTTTCTTTATTTGTGTGTGGGGAGGGAACTTTCTCACCCCACCACAATTGTCTTGACTGAAAAAAAAAAAAACAAACAAAAAAAACCCCACAATGAAACAAAATGAAAACCAAAGCAAAGCAAAACAAAACTAGTCCAAAAAAACCAACCGAACAAACTCTACAGTAAAACCCATTAAAAAAAAAACCAACAAAAAGATCCAATGAAAAAACAATAGGAGGAAAAAAAAATCTGCACTGTGAAACAAAGGCTAGTATCAGCAAAAATCTCTGACTAGAGGTCTCAGAGCCATTTGTTCCTGGGCAGCTCTCCTCCTTCTCACTCCCTGATAATTAACCATCATTTCTGCACTTCCTCATCTTCTTTGTATTGATCTTTCATCATTTAATAGGTGCAAACAGCAAGAGGAAGGCTGAATAACAAATATTAAAATGAATAAATAATTACAACCACAAATCTTCCCCAAGAAACTTATTATTTGTTCAGTGGCAATATTACAAGAAATTGGTTTATTATTATTTAAAAAGACACTAGCAAGTCAGGGTTTTTTTAATACCATTTTTCCTCTCTGTACACTCCCAGGAAAGGTGTGCAGGTGTTGGCAGTATGTCTTTAAAAGACTACAAGGGTTTAACTTCTTAATCACTTTTCCAGAATCTTTTTGATATTCATACATTTCTGAGGAAGTAAAAAGGGATTATCAGTTATGTGGAATGAATTACCTTTCTCAAAGTTCTATGAAATTGTTGACACAGAGTCTATGTGTGCCTGATATTCCTATCCTAAACTTGTTCCTCTTACAGATCTGAAGACATTTAGGTAGGCTGGTAAGGGTAGAAAAAGTTAAAAGTGTGAAGAATTAGTCAGGAGTAGAGATCAGGGATGAGGAAGAATGTCAAGAATCCTTCTACAATCTCCTCTGCAGGCTGCCCAAGGCTTGGACTGGTATACTCTGTGCTGGGTTAAGAACTGGTTGGAGGCCTTAACACAGAGAGTGGTGGTGAATAGTGCCACTTCCAATTGATGGCCAGTCACTGGTGGTGTCCCCCAGGGATCAGTGTGTGGCCCCATCCTATTCAATATCTTTATTGATAATCTGGAAAAGGGTATTGAGTCCATCACCAGTAAATTTACAGATTACACCAAGCTGGGGGCAGGTGTTGATCTGTTAGAGGATGGAAGAGTTCGGCAGAGGGACCTTGACAGGCTGCACAGATGGGCAGAGTCCAGTAGCATGAGATTTAACACATGTTCTACACATTGGCCGCAACAACCCTATGCAGTGCTACAGGCTGGGGTCAGAGTGGCTGGCGAGTAGCCAGGCAGCAAGGGAGCTAGGGGTACGGGTTGAGAGCGATCTGAACATGAACTTGCAGTGTGCCCAGGTGGCCAAGAAGGTCAATGGCAACCTGGCCTGTATCAGGAACACTGTGGCCATCAGGAGCAGGGAAGACATTCTGTCCCTGTAGTCAGCACTGGTTAGGCCACACCTTGAGTCCTGTGTCCGGTTCTGGGCCCCTCAGTTTAGAAAATGTTGCTGGAAGGTGCCCAGAGAAAGGCAACAAAGCTGGGGAGGGCTTTGGAGAACAAGCCCTATGAGGAGAGGCTGAGGGAGCTGGGATTGTTTAGCCTGGAGAAGGGGAGGCTCAGGGCAGACCTTATCGCTCTCTACAACTACCTGAAGGGTAGTTGTAGCTAGGTGGGGTTTAGTCTCTTCTCCTAGGCAACCAGCACCAGATCAAGAGGACACAATCTCAGGCTGTGCAGGGGGAGGTTTAGGCTGGATCTTAGAAAGAAGTTCTTCACAGAAAGAGTGATTTGCCATTGGAACGGGCTGCCCAGGGAGCTGGCGGCTTCAGCTTCCATGGAAGTGTTTAAGGCTGAGTGAGGTACTTAGTGCCTTGGTTTAGTTGATTAGCTAGGTTTGAGTGATAGGTTGGACATGATGATCTTGGGGATCTCTTCCAACCTGGTTGATCCTGTGATTCTGTGATAAAGCTCATGTGCACTAGCCTTGCTTAGGCACATCCTTAAGATGAGGCTTTTGTGTAAATGGCTCAATATTAGTAAGAAAGGCTCAATATTCCACATCTGACTGGAAGTACATCACACAGTATCACTTTGGGAGGTAAACACGAGGGAATTTCTGCCTTCAGTGTGGGAATTCTGTGTCACAAAGACACATCGGGCCCCCAGCACAAGTTTAATATGTTATATTTAATTTTCAAAAATTCACCATAGTGCAATCATCCTTATCACAAAGATTACAGACATCAGCATTCTCACAATCAAGAAAGCTTGCTGTTGCCTCTGTCTTAAATGGTCTTTGATCATAATGCATGCTATTAGATATTTCATTACTGTCATGGGGTTGTCTGATAGCAATACCTATGGATAGGTATATCTATACCTCAAACTCCTGAAACAAGAAGAATTAAAAATACTATCTTGTTCTAAGGCAAGATTTTGAAGGTGTGAAGTCAACTGTGTTTCATTCATTAATGTACTTCTCCTTCTGAAACTTCTGTAACTAGATGTCCACAAGTAATGACCTAAAATTGCACAATTTACAGTATGATATGCTGGCATAAAGTTTTCTAAAACCTCCCAGAAGTGCACTCTCCAGAAACCCGCTGTACATAAACATAAAGGTATGCAATCTGTCAGTTAATATTAATGTGGTCATTTGCTGGTAAATTGCAATAACATGATGCACATGGGACCTGCTGTACTGACCTTTTTGGAGGAAGAGATTCTTAAAATGGTCACTCATTTAGACAGCAGTAACTATGTGCACAGCTATTATCATTTTAGAACTTAACTATGTATTAATTGCTTTCAAAAAGTCTTTTTTTCCCCAAGATTAGCTGAATACCATTTTTCATTATTCATTAAAGGAAATAATTTTAAATTCAGGAACATTAATTACAAAATGGTTGGACATTTTGTATGAAATGTCTAACTTCATATTAGTCCAAATGGCTGTGTTATTATCTCTGTGCTTTGAAACCTATGGCTCAAATAATTACTTACACTGCTAAACACTAACACAAAATGTTTCTTTCTTTCCTGGGCTGCTTTTTCATCCTAAATTCCCACATAATTTACAGAGTATATAGAAAGAATGAAAATAGGGAAAGATTTCAAATAACTAATAATATACCCCTAAACTAAGAGTCATCACCTTCTATAGGTACCTGCTTCTGTCATCAAGTTTACTGACTTCTGTTAATTTGAGTTTAAATTTTGTACAAAATAAAACCTGAATATAGATACAGAAATTCTTACAGGATCAGACCAAGTGTAGCAAAATTCTAAAGCAAAGTAATTTTCCTTGATGTCCTCATGGGTTCCAGGCACCTTTTCTTCCTGTTTTTCAGAGCTTCTAAGAAATGTTTGAGAAAGCTGACAGAAACTCAGAGCTAGCAGATATCAACACTCATGTTTTGTTTTTTCTCTACACCCTTGGTTTTTGGATCATAGGTCAGTGCACTACAGCTGTTAACGCCTATCTTCCCTCATTTTAATGGTGTCCTGAAGGGACAAAAAGCTGCAAAAATGCTCTGAATCAGACAATGGGGCAAGAGGCAGCAGGTCTGTTTTTTCAGGAAAATGCCCACCTTGGCCAGGCTTGTCTGAACATACCTTGGAGTCCAAGTGGGCCAGGTGTGTATGCCTTTGGCCATGTTTGGAGAAAACTCATTCTATAAGTTAAAGTATCAGGCATTTATCTCTTAATCTTTATTATCATTGGCCATCATTATCTCAGTGTGGTGGTTTGAGCCTTGACTGGGATTTAAGGGCTCAGATGGGGGCAAGGCTGAGAACTCCTCCCCCACTCCCCTCCTCTTTCCCAATAGAGAGGAAAAGAAAGGGAAGTAGCAAATTCACTAAGAAATGGTTTGGAGTCAGCTTGGAAGTAGAGAGGTAAAGAATTTTCTTTATATATATATATATATAAACACATATTAATATATATATTGATTGAATATATATAATTAATTACATTAATTTATATATTATTTAGATTATATATTATTATACCTTTATTTCTTAAATATTATATTATTTAGATTATATAATTCTATATATAATGTTGTTAATCAATATATAATTAATTATATTAATTTTAAATGTCTATTTTAGCATATTAACATATATATATATAACAAATAGCAGGAAGGATTCACAAGAGTAAGGAACAAGGATGGATGGGGAAAAAAATAAGAACACAAAAACAGTCTCTTTGAAGAGGTGTGGATGTAGCAGGGAGAAGAATAAGGCCTGACCACGTGGCAGAGAAGCAGGGAGCCAGCAGCAGTCCTCGTCCAGGCAAAGGCAGTGGCCAAGAGAGCTAACGGCTGCAGTGTCCTCCTTTTTATAGGCTTGCTGGGCAGGGAGGGGGAGTGGAACAGACTAACTCAGTTTCCCAGGGGAAAAACCCCCTGCAGGGAGTGCAATGCTCTCACAAGCCCTCCCCTCCCTGTTTCCAGCATGGGTGAAACCCATCAAAATCCACCCCTCTGTTCCACTTCCACTCTCCTGTCACAGCCCCTTCATCTAATCTTGACATGTGGTATTCGAATCCTCAATGCAAGTCCCACGTTATCCAGGCTCTCTCTCTCTCTCCGGACAGTCTCTCCCTCTCTGGTGCTGGTCAATGTAGGTGGTGTTACTGGGCAGGGATGTGGAGAAGAATCAGGAATTAGTCTGTCTTTGAAAGGGAAACTAAAAGATCAGGAACAGTCCATTGCTGTAAGGACATCAGGAACAGGTGCAGGTGAGGTGACACAGGAGCTCTCTGGATTGGTGTGTGGTGTGTTCATGTTGAGTGCTGGATGCTAGGCTGGTATTAAGCTAGGACAGAAAAATCTTAGAACTTAGTCACTTATACAGTGACTATAATACATTGGTGTGTGCTGCCCCCTCTGAGTTCATCCCTTCTCAGCCAGATTCAGATACACTGAATATCCCCAGTTTCTAACATGACCCAGTATGTGTGACCAGACCCCTAAGCAGAGACCACCCCTCGGGTTGGTTTTCCCCCACCAGCAGCAGGAAAAACCCACACTGACTTCCCCAGCAGGTTTTTCTCAGAAATTGCAGGAACTCCATCTCCATCCACTGTTTGCAGCAGGTCGGACTGGGCAGGACCAGCTCAGTTCACAGATCTTCTGCTGTTCACTAACCAAGTGGCTTGAGTTAAATGTTTTTCCCAGTTCCTAAAGGTTCCACCCCCCATGGCTTTTAGGGTGGTCTTTAGCAAGCCACCTTCCCCGCAGCTGGTGCATGGTATGGGATGTGGTAAGTGGCTTACTCCAAACTAATCTTCTCCAGGAAAAATGCACAATAGATTTTTCAGGCAAGGTTGCACACAAGAAAAAACAACCAACCTGGGCTTCTCAAGGAAGTCACACTATTTCCCTAAGAGAGCCCACACTTGCTAAAGCATCTAAGCTTTTGTTCCTCAAATTTTCTGTTACAACAGGACAAGAACCCTGTGTTTCTTAGGGAAGAGTCACTCTGTTTCCCTGAGAGAACACACACCTGCAAAAGTTTCTCAACTTCTGCTTCAATACTGGGCTTCTTGGTGAAGCCACACTCTCCCCGACAGAATACACACTTTGCAAATATCACCAAAACTGGGTTTCCCAAAACAGGGTACTGAGAATTCTCAGGGAGGTCACACTATAAAATCAACATTTGTACCCCAGTTAATCTTCCCTGGGAAAACACACATTTAAAGCAGGGTACAGAGGATTCTCGAGGAGGTCACACTATAAAGTCAACATTTGTACCCCAGATAATCTTCCCCAAGAAAGTACGAACATTTAAAGATTTTGAGAACTCCCACAGAGTCTCTCTGGAAATTTTTGCTTCATCCTTCTCTGGCAACTTTCTCTCAGGAGAGTGAAAACACGAATCTGGACTCCGCGTTCACTTCATTCTCAGAGTATGTCTCAGACATGCATACACATTTTGGGGTTCTCAGAAATGCAATAGTCTTGATGTGATATATTCACTGCATGGGAATCCTGCTGATTACACCAATATTAATGTCTTGGTACAGACTCAGGAAAGAGACTCAGTTCTTTTGAATATTCCCGTGTTGTGAAATGAGAGGCACAAACGAGGCCAAAATATCAACAGCTAGACAATTTATTACATAAATAAAGTGGATGCAACAGAAGGGGAGAGAGAAAATAGAGAGGGAGAGAGAGAAGAGAGAGAGAAGAGGAAAGGAATTATATTACCATACCCCTCACTCCCCAGTGAGGGGCATTGTCCTTCTCCTGTGTTTTCCTTCATCTGTGTTCTTGGCTGCCGTCGATTCCAGCTCATACTGGAGCTCCAACATGTCTGGCATGGCAGCGCTGATTGGAGTGGTCACTTCATTCAGGCCACAGTAGTCCATGGTCAGTCTCTATTCCCCAGTTGCCTTCTGCACTGGCCATATTGGGCTGTTGAAGGGGGAGTGAGCCTTGCTGATCACCTTCTGGCTCTCCAGTCATCAAATCAATTGGTGCACGGGGTGCAGAGAGTCTCAGTTGGTCCTGTATTGCCTATGATGTACTATGCGAGAGGCAATAGGTAACTTTAAATCCTGCACCTTATGGCTGCCCAGTACAAATGGGTCATCCGTCAACTTGAGTGTGGTAGACAGATGTTCTTTGACTGCAGTCTCTGAAGCTGCTACCCCAAGTGCCCACTTGTGCCCCCTAGTGTCCTTGAAGCATCCCTCCAGCAGAAAGTCAATGCCAAGAATGCAAGGTGCATCTGGACCTGTCACTATGTCGTGCTTTCCCCATTCATTCCCAGTCAGGCTTATCTCAGCCTTCAGTACAATCAAGTCTTGTGAGCCCCCTATGACTCCCTGAATGCTTATGGGCTCAGCCCCTTTGTACCTCGACGGTATCAGGGTGCATTGGGCCCCTGTGTCCACCAGAGCTCAGTACTTCAGGGCTTCTGAAGTGCCAGGCCATATCACGTAGACATCCCAGTACACTCTGTTGTCTCTGGCCTCCACTTGGCTGGAGGTAGAGCACCTGTAATGCTGGCAGCAATGCCCACACTTGCGACAGGGTCCTGTGTTACTAGGAGAAGGGTCTCTTGAGCAAGAGGGAGCACTCCAGAAAACTGGGGCAGCCTTTCTCCTGGACAAGTTATCCCTGTGATGCCCACCTTGCAGTTCCCGCACTCTGTTCCAGAGGGCAGAGGTGGGTTGGCCATGCCAGGTGTCCATGTCCTCTCCGTGGTCACAGAGGAACCTCCACAGAGACCCTCTTGACATCCCCCAATTGGCTTGGGGTGATCTCCTAGGGGAAGGTCGCCTATTCCTGATTGCCGAAACATGGACCCATTCTGAAGGAGAAGGGGAAAAGGAGATAATGCTCCCCTTTTTCAGTTCAGACATGGAGGTCTTGATCTCTTTCACAATGTCTTTAGCCATAGTTTCTGTGGCTGAGATTAGGGGTTTCTGATTTACACTGTCCTCATATTCCTTTAAATCATCAGCTAACTCACAGATAGTTTTAGGTCTTCCATCCTGTCCAGTCAGGAGCATCCCTCCCAATGTGTAAACATGTTTTTGAGGGGTACCCTGGTTGAGTTTCTTTATGAAGGGCCATCTCATGGGCATCTCATCTGGGTCCAAAGGGAGCTAGCTATCCCCATAAATTATTTCCAGCATGGTCATCTGTCTCAGATACTGACTGCCCTGTTCCATAGTTGTCCATCTAATTGGGGCCCAGGGCAGGTGGTCCTTTGAGCAGTACTGGCTCTTGATGGCGTTGAGGATCCGGGCCCAGAGAGTGTGGGTTCCATCAAGTTTGGCTAACTCTTTGTCCAGACCAGCATCACGAGTCAGGGAGCCTGAAAGCTTCACCTCCCTCTTATCCAGGTCCACTGTGTCCACCCCGTCATCTCAACATCTCAGGGCTCACCCTCTTTCCATGCATAATCCAGACAAGTTTGCCTTAATTCCTTTTCTGGGTAAAGATATAATAGTTATTGTTTTCTGATCTGAATCATCTTCATCCACCACTGGGTTCTGCGAGGTGCTAGGCCCTTCTGACATGCCTTCCTCAACATCCATGCTTGGAGATGATTTTTGTCTTCTTGTGTGTAGTGACAGGTGCTAGGCAAACTGCATTGGCATGAGCATCAGGGGTTAAGTGTGGAACTGCTGGTGGTGGGGCAAACCCTTGTGCCTGGGGCTCAGTCTGAGATCTGGCACACTCACTACAACCTGACCCCTCCCTCTTTGTGTTTACACAGTGCTCACAACGCCCACAGCAGACACCCCCCTGGTCATTAAAGAGTACAAAGGACTGCCTTACCACTCTCCAAAGAGCTCTTAATGGGTTAGCTCTTCCCTCACCCAACATAGTCACAGCAAATGACACTATAAGGATTATATTTAAGCATATAGAACATATTGTAATAAGCACAACCACCAAGCAGATCTGGCTGCTAAAATCTCCCAAATAGACTCGGACTGGGAACACAACAGTGAGCTGTAAATAGGTTTTATTAATATTTTCCATGGGATTTTTTAGTTAATATTTTTATTAATCATTCTGCCTATTGAATATTAATAACCTCCTGACAAACATAACAAATGGATATGAGACTTTCTCTGCTGTAGATTAGTGGGATGGTTTTCTTGTTTTTTAAAACAAAAAAACACAACAAAAGAAACAAAAAAACCCAACAAAGACATTTGAGTGAAAAAGTGAAGAGCGTGTAGGAGAGTCCCTGGTGAATGCAGTAATATTTCAGTCTGGCTACTGATCAAGCAGGATTATGAACATGGATATGGGGGAACAACATTCTGCTTTCTCTATCATTTAATGCTTTTCTGTTCCACATTTGTAGATATGTGACTACAGGTCAGGCAAAATGTACAGTAGTCCTTTGTTGAGCCATGCATGACATATAATTATACTTTCCCCCCCACTAAATTTCACTTCTTCCTAGAAATTTAATAATCCTGAGATGTGAAATAAGAACACAGAAACACAGCATGACCATTAAGTCAGCAACAGTAACCTACCAGCAGAGTGGCATCTTTTCAAATTTTCCAATGCACTGTCTTGAGAGATGGTCTTATGAGGCATACCCTACAAGATGGGCTATCAAATATTAGAAGTGACCATAGGAATGACAAGTTTTTTCATGTGAACAGTTACAGTCAGTCTGTTTAGCAAGGCATCCTTTTTTACTTTCCAGTGTACTGTTAAAGGGTTTATATTTTTTTGCAAAATTCTCCAGTATCTCTTCAGTTTACAAAAAGCACTTGCATTAAAGCAAATCTGGGAAAACACAATCCCACTGGGAAGTAGTGCAGCAATGCAAAATCATTATCCTAACAGCCCTAAATACTCTAAACTAGACTATTGCTTCTTAACATGTTGATCACAGAAAAGCTGAGTGGCATGTGCATGTGCTGTAGATAAATGGCACATTTGCTTACAAATGAAGTGGGGAAAATGGCCATGGAAAAATAAGCTCTTAGTGTGGCCCAAGGGAGAGGAGAGTTCAAGTTCTGAAATAACCACACAAAAAATTCATAGACCAATGTGACAGTCTAGTATCTAATACCTCACTTTGATTTTGCAAAATAAGCATGATAGTTCCCTTTTTGGAGTTTTATTATAAGAAGAAAACAAGGCCTTTAGGCAGCTTTCATTTACAATAAGATACTTAAAAGTGTGAAAACATGCAGATTGACATACTATGCCCCACCCCAATTATATATGTGTGTACATATATATAAAGAATAAAAACTATTGTAACACCCCACAAGTGAAGTTTTCTGTTATGTCATCATAAAAGAAAATAATAATTAACAATTAAAATATATACAATACAGTTCTTACATAAGACAAACTTTATTATAGGAAATCTGTGCTTTTACAACTTTTGCTTTAAATTCATTTTTTAGCATTTAGCAATATTATGAGATCTTCACACTGTGTTCAGTATTAAAAGCATAATTAGCTGTGGAAAATATTTAGTTGTCACCTTCTATTTATTTATGTTCCTGGGATCATGTAAAGTTATGCTACATTAAAATTTAATTTGAAAGAAAAAGAATTTTATACATTTTTCATTGTAATGACCATCACGTGAATGATAAAATATTGTTTGAACACACTTTTCCATTTTTTTTCCAGGCATTTATGTACACTCCTAAAGAAAACACTGCAATGCTGTGTTGTCTGACTATTTGACAGAAGAATTGTAGACACAAATTTTATTCTCAGCATTTTGTCACGAGATGTTTGCAGTTCCATCCATTATTTAGCACTTAATTTTTCAATTGATTGATCAATTGGGGATATTTTACACTGGGATTAACATGCGCAGACACAAAAATCTTGTCTCCATAGTAAGTTCAGGAAAATTGTATCAGAATGTAAAAAATTCTAATGCTTAAGAAGGTCATGGTTTTGCAACAGCTGAAAATAACTCATTGATTGGAACATAAATATTTTGGATCAAACCACTGAACTCATTTGATTTGGTCTAAATACTCCTCTCCTGTAAAAAAAAAAAAAAAAAGGAAAAAAAAAAGCTATTCTCTGTGAAAGAAAACTGCATTTATTACCTCATTTCTTCTGCAGAAATTAGTTCCCTGACCAAAAATGAAAGAAAGTTATTGTTAAACTCAGAAATCAAATGTTCTTTAATGCCATGATAGTTAAGGACCTTAGACTTTTCTACTCACCACACTTGGCTAGAATTTTAGGAAGTCTTTTAACTGATATTTGTCAGAATCTATATGTATATGGAGTTCATTTAAGATTGGACTATAGTATGAGGTTTATTTCTTAGTGACAATATTGCTTTAAGCAGCCCCTAGTTTCTGCTCCTTTTCAAACTCACTATTAATTCTATTGTGTTGCAAAGCCTCCTTTGAAAGTTATCTTGATTATTATGGAGAAACTCAGTGATTCTGCTCTGGTCCCCTTTGAGCCACAGTCTGCATACATCTCACCCAATACATTTGACAATGTTGTTGCAGGTCCATAAAACCAGAGTTGTGTGACCATGGCATTCATTCAGAGTTCTTCTATGATACTTGTTCATTAAAATTACAGAATACAGAATTAAACAGGTTGGAAAAGACTTTTGAGATCATCCAGTCCAACCCATCATCCAACACCATCCAATCAAATAAACCGTAGTACTAAGTGCCTCATCCAGTTTCTTCCTAAAAACCTCCAGTGATGGTGACTCCACCACCTCCCTGGGCAGGACATTCCAATGGCCAACCACTCTTTCTGTGAAGACTTTCTTCCTAACATCCAGCCTAAACCTCCCCTGGTGCAGCTTAAGACTGTGTCCTCTTGTTCTGGTGGTGGTTGCCTGGGAGAAGAGACCAGCCCCCACCTGTCTACAACCTCCCTTCAGGAAGTTGTAGACAGCAATAAAGTCTCCCCTGAGCCTCCTATTCTCCAGGCTAAATAACCCCAGCTCCCTCAGCCACTCCTCGTAGGGTTTGTGCTCCAAACCCCTCACCAGTTTTGTTGCCCTTCTCTGGTCACCTTCCAGCGAGTCCACATCTTTCCTAAACTGAGGACCCCAGAACTGGACACAGTAGTCAATGTGTCCTAACCTGTGCTGAGTACAGGGGCAGAATGACTTCCCTGCTTCTCCTGGCCACACTATTCCTGATACCAGCCAGGATGCCATTGGCCTAATTGGTCACCTGGGCACACTTCTGGCTCATGTTCAGCCTACTGTCAACCCCCTGGTCCCTTTCCACCTGGTCATTCTCCAGCCATGCTGTCCCCAGCCTGTAGTGCTGCATGGGGTTGTTGTGGCCAATGTGTAGAATCCGGCACTTATATGTGTTAAATTTCATGCCACTGGACTCTGCCCATTTTTCCAGCCTGTCAAAGTCCTACTCTCTAACAAAACAACACCTGTTCCCAGCTTGGTCTCATCTGCAAATTTACTGATGATGGACTCAATCCACTCATCCAGATCATCAATAAAGATATTGAACAAGATATTAAACTTGCAGCACTTTGACAGCTATGCTATCAGGGTTCTTAAGAAGTGATCAAAATACCATTCACTAAGCTTTGTCTTGAACAAATTGCTTCCACATAGAGTAACATAACAATGTTCATCTCACCAAGAAAGACTTCACAGCTTTTGAATGTATGCAATGACAAGTACTAATAAGGAAATTAAAGTAGGCAGCTGCATACCTCTATATATTATCCATACATTTTGTTCATTTATTATTTTTGATACTATTCCAGTTTTGTGTTCCATGTTCTGCTTTGTGTTGATTGAATGACTGTGCACAAAGGCAAAACACTCTCATTGTTGTAAACAGAGAGAAAGAAAGAAGGTGTTATTGAAAAACTGCAATAAAACCCAGCCATAATGGTCCTGGTTCTGTGATTAGATGTGTTTGTAGGTCTCCAAAAGCTTTTCATTGTGTTCTGTGAGTAACGATGAAAAAGTGGGGCAGTATTTCGTATTTGGATTTTTTTAGTGGAGAAGAATACATTGAGAATATTGGGACATGCACCAATTCAGGAGGCAATCCAGAGTGCTAACCAAACTGCATGAATTAAATTCCAAAAACCTCATCATCAAATGCTCAAGTGATTTCCTCTTCTATCTGAATGTGTTCCAGATTTACCATGAGGTTTATGTTTCAGTTTTGGAAGCTCTTTCCCCTGTTGATTTGACTGGGGTAAAAGAACTTGCATACAAACAAACATATGCAAGTGAAAGGAAAAGAAACAAGCAGGAAGAAGAGGGGGAGTGATGGAGACCAACAACTTGTTTATCAGATTCAAGTTGAACCATCTGTTGTTAATGATTAGATCTTCAGCTTCCAATTTTCATTTGAATGTTATTGCTCATTTCTAGCTGGGTACTGAAACGTCGCTTACCACTGCACTTGGGATGCTAAATAAGAGACTATTTTGATTGGAAATCTGTTGGAGGAGGAAATTATGTTCTGTGTTATACAGCAAAATACCTTTTCTAACAGTGACACTTTCTGGTTGTATTGCTGACTTTTTAGGGAAGGAGACTCAAAGTCTGAGGCTGAAAAATTAATTCATTGGTGGTGTAAATTACATTAGGACTGGAGGGGGTATGGTGAATGGTTTTGACTTCAGGCACAGTGTTGTAAAACAAGAGAAAAAATAAAAATATGTAAAATAGATACACCACAGCTTACACCTGCTAACATGTTTCTTAGCTATTTTCTCCACTTCTAATTCCTTTTATAAACATAGCAACAAGCTAGTAACTCTCAGTCTGGAAACTGGCTGGATGCTTTCTCTGGTGCAGAGAGTAGAAACAAATTAAAAAAGCCTACCTAAATATCATCTGTGACTGGATATCCACAGCTACTTCACAGATAGTGAAAGTAATATTTTAAATTTTATTTTAATATAAAGATATCTGATATCAGCTACACTTGTATAATCTATTGCTAGAACATTTTTTTCTCATACTTTAGCATTTATATTCCTAGGATTTCTGAAGGCCTGTGCCAGGTTACATCCATCAGTGATGGGGGGCAGAAAAGGACCCAGCCCCCCAGGTGGATAAAAGAAAACCTGATCCAGATGGACAGAGAGAGAGACTTGGCTTTCCCACTCCCAGGAGGAGGGGTACCCCTGGGTCAAAGGTGGTCTATTCCACTCCCCGTTCCTGTCAAGCAAGCTTATTTAAGGAGAGACATTCTCTTTCCCTTGCGCATTGACTGCTCAACAGAAGGGTCCCTACTGCTCCTGCTTCCTGCATTGACCATGTGGTGGGGCTTACTTTCCAAGCTGTACACACATTTCTAAAGGACTTCATTCACAATTCCAAAGGATTGCATCCACTTGCATCCAGGGAATCCAATGCCAGATGAGCCTGGTTTTGTATATTTTCCTATTTATGCTCATCCTTTACCTTTGTAACCCTCCCTGTTACTGCTATATATCTATATTATTAAAAAATTACTTCCAAAATTATTCCAGACCATTTTTCTTTCATGATTTTTACCTCCCCTTCCTCCTGCCTAATTCCTTTTACCTTACTGGGAAAAGGGAGAGGGAAGGGAATCTAAGTCTGTTTCCATTTGGGCTTTTGAACTCTGGGTAAAGCTCAAACCATCACAGGCCAAATATATCTTTTTAGTTCTATTTAAGAAAAAAGAAAATAAATATTTCTTAACAGCATTTCTATTTGTATCCCATCTTCCTTGGTTTGTTGATAAACAATTAAAAGATTATTCATAAATCCACTTCAAAGTTCTAAAATTAAAAAAAAAATGTGAATACATATATACAGAAAGGCAGAAAAACAAACAAAAAACTTCAAAAAACCCCAATGAAATAGATGTACAAAGTCTTGCCTCATTCTAAAGTAATTGTATCTAAAAATCATTGTGGCAACTCCACACTTTTCTTTTTTTCTTCCAAAAACCACAAAAGTTATGTGGTGTGTTTTGCTAACAATTTTTCTTAACCAGGTGACAAAATGACTAATCAAATGACATTGTATAACAGAAAATCCCCAAGTATTATTTGGGTAATGAAAAAATACGCAACAATATGAGGCACTTATTCCTCTTTTTTAAGTAGGAAATGAGAAAAACAGAAGTATCATTCTGCAAAGTTAAGTGACTTCTGTATACACACATTAATCACATGGGTACTTTGGAGTCTGGATCCCACTGGGATCTTCAATGTTTATATAATTTATGAAAACAGGACATATAAGACTGTGTTACTTAGGTGATTTAGGAAAAAAAATGATCCTAAAGGGAGAACTCATATGGTTGCTTTTTTGCAGTTACTTTGTTTGCTTTACAGTCATATTTTACTTATGGAACCATTGTGGTCTTACGTTTGCAGGCTGCAAGAGAACTTTAATTTGCTACTTTTCACAGCTTGTATTCAGCATGTACAATTTGTTCTATTGATTGCAGGTAATTAAATTGTATTTGTTTGTATTCATCACTCTGTGATTCATTTGAAAGCCTGACCCACAATCTCTATGATAAATATAACATAGAGTGTTTCACCTATAGAGTGTTTTACCTTAGTTTTAGTGTCAAAAAAACAGGACAGAAAGCTGTTAGACAAGTTGGTGCTTTGCACTTAAAAATGTGCAACATTTCCACCTTTTCAGATGTTTCAAGTGTTCAAAAGCTGAATCATTTATATTCTACTCCTTTTAACATCTCTTGGAAAAAGAATAAGATGTATTAATTTGTTGTTGAATTAAATGCACTACAGTGTGTCATGAAGAGACATATCACTGCAAACTCATTTAAGTGCTATGTGTATTTTAAAGCAATGATGTGCAAACATGAAAAATACAAAACCTTATGGTGTCTGTGCAAAATAAATAACACCAGATTAGAAGTATGAGTGATATGCAGATAGATAATTAATTATTGGGACATTTGCAGTCCATCAAAAGAATAAAAAGGTTCTGTCAATGTCACTGTGATATTCTACATTAAACACTGTGCTGTCTTGGTATCTGAAGCAGTTACCTGTGACTAGCAGGACCAAAAAGTGCCATTAACATATGAAGACTCAGGTGTCCTGGGAATCAGAGAATCATAAAATAGGAGGAGTTGGAAGAAACCTATGGAGATAGAATAGAATAGAATAGAATAGACCAGGTTGGAAGAGACCTTTGAGATCATGTCCAACCCATCACCCAACAGTATCTAATCAACTAAACCATGGCAGCAAGCACCCCATCAAGTCTCCTCCTAAACACCTCCAGTGATGCCAACTCCACCACCTCCCTGGGCAGCCCATTCCACTGGCCAATCACTCTCTATGAAGAATTTCTTCCTAACATCCAGTCTAAAACTCCCCAGGAGCAGCTTGAGACTGTGTCCTCTTCATCTGGTGCTGGTTGCCTGGGAGAAGAGACCAGCCCCCCACCTGTCCACAACCGGCCTTCAGGTAGTTGTAGAGAGCAAGAAGGTCACCCCTGAGTCTCCTCTTCTCCAGGCTAAGCAACCCCAGCTCCCTCAGCCTCTCCTCATAGGCCTTGTGTTCCAAACCCCTCACCAACCGCGTTGCCCTTCTCTGGACACGTTCCAGCAAGTCAGCATCCTTCCTAAACTGAGGGGCCCAGAACTGGACACAGGACTCAAGGTGCGGCCTAACCAGTGCAGTGTACAGGTGTGGGACAGTGTTGAAGGCTTTGCTCCGGTCCAGGTTTCATAGTTTCATAGTTTCAGTTAGGGTTGGAAGGGACCACAAGGATCATATCAGTTGCTCACCCCTCAAAATATAATTTACTGGATGCAAAAAGCATTTCCTGAGATGTATAGAAGCTCAACCTTCATCATTATTAGTGCAGACTTATTCCAAGCTTCCTAAATTTCCATGACAGCTTTTCAGTGGACTATATTTGGGGTTTTTTTCTTCAGCTTTTCAAACCCATCTTTTGTCTCTTACAATGAAATCAAAAGCACTTCTGCATCTGTAAAATGTTAAGTTCTGATCCCACTTTTTTTGCTAGTTTTAGTAAGTGAACTTTAGGCCACATCAAAAAACTTTTGCCAAAAATTCATCTGATTGTATCCTATTGGGCAATATTTATATGTCAAGCATCCAAATGTCTTACTTCAGTTATTGGATTAGAAAAGCCATTTTCTATAAGAGATACGTAGATCAGAAGAGGAGAGGGCAGTATCTTCTGACTTATCAGCAACAAAGGACAGGTAGCAATGAGAGGCAGCATGGGATACCGTAGAAACTACAGGAGCCCATATATGAGGAGAGGCTGAGGGAGCTGGGGTAGCTTAGCCTGGAGAGGGGGAGACTCAGGGGTGACCTTATAGCTCTCTACAACTACCTTAAGGGAGGTTGTAGACAGGCAGAGGTTGGTCTCTTCTCCCAGGCAACCAGCACTAGAACAAGAGGACACAGTCTCAGGCTGTGCCAGGGGAGGTTTAGGCTGGATGTTAGGAAGAAGTTCTACACAGAGAGAGTGATTGCCCATTGGAATGGGCTCCCCGGGAGAAGTGGTGGAGTCACCATCATTGGAGGTGTTCAGGAGGAGACTTGATAGGGTGCTTGGTTGCATGGGTTAGTGTTCAGGAGGAGACTTGATGGGGTGCTTGGTGCCATGGTCTAGTTGTTTAGGTGGGTTGGATTGGTTGATAGGTTGGACACAATGATCTTGAAGGTCTCTTCCAACCTGGTTTATTGTATTGTATTGTATTAGGTGGGTTGGATTGGTTGATAGGTTGGACACAATGATATTGAAGGTCTCTTCCAACCTGGTCCTATTCTATTCTATTCTATTCTATTCTATTCTATTCTATTCTATTCTATTCTATTCTATTCTATTCTATTCTATTCATGAGGTCTCGGGTGACAGATTGGACTTGATGATCCCTGAGGTCTTTTCCAGCCATATTGATTCTATTCTATGATTTTACTGTAGTTGCTGCTGACACTGATTAAAGAATGACCTCCCTGCTCCTGCTGGACACACTCTTCATGATGCAGGCCAGGATGCTGTTTGCTCTCTTTGCTACCTGGGCACACTGCAGGCTCATGTTCAGCTTACCATCAACTAGCACCCCCAGGTCCCACTCTGTATAGAATTTCTTCCTAACATCCAGCCTAAATCTGCACTGGTGCAGCCTGAGACTCTGTTCTCTTGTTCTGGTACTGGCTGCCTGGGAGAAGAGACCAACCTCTGCCTGGCTACAACCTCCCTTCAGGTAGTTGTAGAGAGCAAGAAGGTCACCCCTGAGTCTCCTCTTCTCCAGGCTAAGTAACCCCAGCTCCCTCAGTCTCTCCTCACAGGGCTTGTGCTCCAAATCCCTCACCAGCTTTGTTGCCCTTCTCTGGACACCTTCCAGCAAGTTGTCGTGAAGGCACATTATGACCGGATATTGAATCTTGTCCCAGCATGCAAGCAAGTTTCCACTCTTTCATGAGGGAAACAAAGGCCAAGGCATTAGCCAGGCCAGCATGGATCACTGCATGCACCCATCGCATGGGATGCTCTTGCTAATACCAAGAATGGGCATAATTCTAGCTTCATGGTTGCTGTAGGCTGAAGCCAGTTGTTTACAAGAGTGCCCATTTGTCAAATCCAGCCTCAGGTTTGGAGCACGAGCCCTGTGAGGAGAGGCTGAGGGAGCTGGGGTTGCTTAGCTTGGAGAAGAGGAGGCTCAGGGGAGACCTTATTGTTCTCTACAACTACCTGAAGGGAGGTTGTGGACAGGCAGAGGTTGGTCTCTCCTCCCAGGCAAGAACAGAGCACCAGCACCAGAACAAGAGGACAGTCTCAAGCTGCACCAGGGGAGGATTAGGCTGGAGGTTAGAAAGAAGTTTTACATAGAGAGAGTGATTCTCCATTGGAATGGACTGTCCGGGGAGGTGGTGGAGTCACTGTCATTGGAGGTGTTTAGGAGACTTGATAGGGTGCTTGGTTGCATGGTTTAGTTGATTATGTGGGTTGGATAATAGGTTGGACACGATGATCTTGAAGGTCTCTTCCAACCTGGTCTATTCTATTCTATTCTATTCTATTCTATCCTATTCTATTCTATTCTATTCTATTCTATTCTATTCTATTCTATTCTATATGTATTACCCCAGTTGGTAACCATGTTGCCCCCTCTTTCTCTTTGCTCTCTCTCCTTGCTCAAGAGAGACAAAGCTTGTGACTTAGCCTCTGCCATTGAGTTAATTGCTATTAAGTCTTCCCTCTCATATATGCAAGCAAACTAGTAGCCTCTGCATGATGAGAAGAAGCCAGCATCGAGGCAGGCCCGTTGAGCCTTAGCCCTTAGAGTGTCTCCAGAGGAGGGACCTATGATCCTATGATCCTATGATCCTATGATACTATGATACTATGACCTTTGCTGAGCCTGAGAAGCTCCAGTTTTGTACTGACAGTCTGATCGACCGGAAAGCCCACTGCATCTGAAGAGGACTGGACCCGCAAGGGTACAATCTGCCCAGTTGCTGCGGAAAGGGACTTAACCATGTCCAGCAGTCCACATGTCTGTGTTAGCCCTAAGCAGCAGACTGACAAGTGGACACAACCCTGTGTGTGTGTCAGATTGGAAAGCAGGATCACATGCCTGAACAACCCCACTATCACAGGAGAGGAGTCACCACTTCTGCCACTCCATGCCCTGTAAACCTCATGGAAATCCAGAGAATTGTCTGTGCCTGTGCTCGAACGAAGGGGGCACTCTGAGAGGGACCTGCTGCTCCTTTGAGCCAAGCAAAGGGGAGGCCACTGTTCCACACAGCCACACTTCTTCTCTGGGGCAGTCTATGGCTGAAGACCATTGACACAGGGCTGACCCTGCTGGGTCCAGCCCCCGCCTGCTACTGTGCCAGATCGGAAACCTCCAAGCCCGTCTATCAGGAACCTTCGCCCCGCCCTGCTGTGCAAGCCAACTCTGTGAGGGCTGACCCCGTCCTGGGACCAGCCCTACCAGCCCTACTGGGCTGACCCCGCAGGACCACTCCCTATCATCTAGAGGGAATTGCCTGAGTCCTGCAAAGGGAACCTGCCTACCAGCTAGCCTAGGGTTCCATCTCCACCCTGCTGCTGCGAAGAGAGGATTGCCACCCATGGTCACCATCCAGACCATCTAGGAACTAGCCTGGCAACAGCAGTCTGCCAGAACCTAACCTTGCTACAAAGGACACAGTGTGTCTTCCACGTGCTTTCCACCCACTAACATTCAGTTCAAAGCATCTGTGTCTAGCAGAGTAAGCTCTGACTCATAGCAATATCTCTGTATATAGTTAGCAGCCACCCACGCCCCTTCAAGTCACCATCTGGTGGACAAGAAGCCAAATTTCACCCTTCATTATATAAATAGAAAATTATTCTGTAAATATTTAAATTTAGTCTTGATTATCTTTACTAAACCACTTATAGGATGTATTTCACAACCATGCAATAGAACATGTATGCAAAAAAAGTGATGTATCAGTTATTAATAAATTTTAAATAATAAAATATTTACATAATTCATATTTCATATTAATAAATAAGTAATCTCTTCATCACACAAGTAAACATCTTTCCTAAAATGAGGGACCCAGAATTGGACACAGGACTCAAGGTGTGGCCTAACCAGTGCTGAGTACAGGGGCAGAATAACCTCCCTGCTCCTGCTGGCCACACTGTTCCTGATACAGGCCAGGATGCCATTGGCCTTCTTGGGCCGCCTGGGCACACTGCAGACTCATGTTCAGGCTACTGTCAACCAGCACCCCCAGGTCCCTTTCTGCCTGGCTGCTCTCCAGCCACTCTGACCCCAGCCTGTAGCTCTGCATCGGGTTGTTGCAGCCAATGTATAGAACCTGGCACTTGGATGTGTTAAATCTCATGCCGTTGGATTCTGCCCATCTGTCCAGCCTGTCCAGGTCCCTCTGCAGAGCTCTTCCAACCTCTAACAGATCAACCCCTGCCCCCAGCTTGGTGTCGTCCACAAATTTACTGATGATGGACTCAATTACCTCATCCAGATCACTAATAAAGATGTTGAAGAGCATGGGGCCCAGCACTGATCCTTGGGGCACACCACTAGTGACTGGCCGCCAGCTGGATATGGCACAATTCACCACCACTCTCTGGGCATGGCCTTCCAGATAGTTCCTAACCCATCACAGAGTGCTCCTGTCCAAGCCACAGACTGACGTCTTGGTCAGGAGTTTGCTGTGGGGAACAGTATCAAAGGCCTTGCTGAAGTCCAGGTAGACTAAATCCACACCTTCCCCACATCCACCAGGTGGGGCACCTGATCATAGAAGAAGGACAAGACCTGCCCTTCCTAAATCCATGCTGGCTGGGCCTGATCCCTTGGCCATCCTGGAAGTGCTGTGTGATTACACTCAAGATGTTCCACAATCTTGCCTGGCACTGAGGTCAGGCTGACAGGCCTATAATTCCCTGGCTCATCCAACCAGCCCTTCTTGTACATGAGCATCATGTTGGCCAGATACAGTGCAACCATTATGCTGGAGCAGGTTTGTGTAGACCAGGTTGTGGTCAGGGAAAGAGAGTCTAGTTGGAATTCTGTAATAAGTGGTGTTCAAAATGGGTCAGTACTGGGTCCAGTCCTGCTCAATGTATTCATCATCGGGGCAATCTCATTTAAATTACACTATTACCTAGAAAGCTTGGGCCAGAGGATTCTTGGGATCCTTTCTAACCTGACATTCTGAGATTTTGTAACTTGGATGAAGGGATAGACTCTAAAGTTCCTGACAGCATGACCTGGAGAGGATGGATGGGCAGAGTAACCTCATGAAATTCAAAATGTGCGAATGTCAGGTACTGCACCTGGGAAGGAATAACACCATGTGGTGAAGGCACATTTTTGCCCAGATACTAGACTAGGACAAGTTTCCCCTCCTTCAGGAGGAAGACAAGGCATTAGCCAGGCCAGCACGCACTCAGAGCATGCAGTGCTTGTGCAAATACCAAGTATGGCATAATTCTAGCTTCACGCTTTCTATAGGCTGAAGATAGTTGTTTATGAGAGTGCCCATTGGTCAAACCCAACCTCTATAAGTATCACCCCAGTTGGTAAACAAGTTTCCTCCTCTTTCACTTTGTCTCTGTACTTGCTTGAGAGAACAACTCTCGAGCCATAGCCTCTGCCACTGAGCTTATTGTTGTTAGTTCTATCATACATGCACACATAAGAAGCAATTGTGAGGATCATTTCCAGAGGGAGGACCTTTGCTGAGGCCGAGAAGCCCAGCGTTGCCACAGCCAGTTGTACTGACCGGGGAGAGCCCACTGTGCCACTGGAGGACTGGACCAACCCCCGAGGGTAAGATCTGCCCAGTTGCCGGGGAGAAGGGACTTGATCGAGACTGAATCCACATATGCCTAGCCCCGCCATAGTGGGAGAGGAGCCGCCACGCATGCCACTCTGAGCCCTGTAAACCTCAGGGAAGACTAAAGCATGTAATGTAATGGCATTAGGTGTGTTAAGCTTATTACTGCTTTTATGTATATATATATATATATATGCGTGTGTGGGGGGGGGTATAATTTTATTGTTATTAGTTTTATTTCACCTCTTTTAGTTTTCTTTTCCAATATGTAAGTCTCTCTCCCTTATTTTCTTTGTCTTCCACTTTGGGAAAGGAGAGAAGTTAATAAAGAACACCTGTTACTCTTGTAGTGACTGGCTCATCCCTAATACTTGATACAGACCTAGAAATGTTTTTCTTTAAATAAAAAGGAAAAAGAGAAGTGTTTCACTTTAGACATTGTAAAATGAACCCATGCTTAATCTCAATATGCTGCAACTGAATGAGGCAAAATGAATGATGTCTTTAACACTGTTCACATCACAACATTTAAATTGTACCTGCACAGCATCAAGATTGTGTTACCAACCCTTGCTTCTCAAAGGCCAGTAAGCTGAAGATGAACATGAGATTAGGAGAGTACATGCCTAGGACAGATAACCCAAACTGACTAAAAGTATGTTCCCTACAATATGATTTGTGCTCACCAATAACTATGAGCTTCTGGGTCTACTCCGAACCAAAAGAAAAAGAAACATAGAGGGAAACGTGGAATGTTACAATTTGAAGATTACGAGGGCATTACAAGAGTATACAGAGATGCAGTTAGGAAAACAAAAGCTCATCTTGAAATAAAATTAGCCAAAGATGTTAAAAACTTCAAAAAAAGAGGGTTCTTAATATGTGCTAACAATGAACAGAAACAGAAGGAGTCTATAGGCCCACTATTAAACAGAAGAGGTAAACTAGTTACCAGCAACTCTGAAAAGGTTATCCCAGGTGCTGCGTGAACCTACCAGGGGTAAGGCTATGTTTGACCTCCTCTTCACCAAGAGGGAAGGGCTGGTGGGTGATGTGGTGGTCGGAGGGTGTTTAGGCACCAGTGACCATGAGATAATTGAGTTTTCAGTATTCAGCCAAGCCAAGAGGGGGTAGCAAGAAGACCTCCACTCTGGACTTCCTGAGGGCAGACTTCAGGCTACTCAAGGAACTAACTCAGAAGGTTCCCTGGGATACAGCCCTTAAAAATAAAGGGGTCCAGGAGAGCTGGACCTGCTTCAAGGAAGAAGTCTTGAAGGTTCAGGAACAGGCTGTGCCAGTGTCCCGGAAGATGAGCCGCCGGGGCAGATGGCCAGCCTGGATGGTTAATGAACTCTTAATAGAACTAAGGGAAAAAAAAGAGGGTGTACCATCTCTGGAAGAAAGGGGAGGCAACCCATGGAATGTTTAGGGATGTTGCTAGGACATGCAGGAAGCAAATTAGGGAGGCAAAAGCCCATTTAGAACTTAGACTGGCCTCTGCTGTGAAGGACAACAAAAAGTCCTTCTATAAATACATCAATAGCAAGAAGAAGGGCAAGGACAACCTGCACTCCTTGGTTGACACGGAGGGGAACATTGTAACAAAGGATGAGGAAAAGGCAGAGGTACTTACCGCCTTCTTTGCCTCAATCTACACTAGCATGGCAGAACATCTTCCAGACAGCTGGCCTGCAGAGCTGGCAGGAGGATCCAGGGAGCTGCATAGTTTCCCGCTGCTCCAGGAGGAAGTTAGAGATCTCCTGAGCCGCTTGGACCCCCACAAGTCCATGGGACCAGATGGGATCCATCCTAGGGTGCTGAGAGAACTGGCAGAAGAGCTGTCCAAGCCACTCTCCATCATTTTTCAACAGTCTTGGCTCACAGGGGAGGTCCCAGAAGACTGGAAGCTGGCCAACGTGGTGCCCATCCACAAGAAGGGCTGGTTGGAGGAGCCAGGGAATTATAGGCCTGTCTGCCTGACCTCAGTGCCAGGCAAGATTATGGAACAGGTCATCTTGAGTGCAATCACACAGCACTTACAGGATGGCCAAAGGCTCAGGCCTAGCCAGCATGGATTTAGGAAGGGCAGGTCCTGCCTGACCAACCTGATCCCCTTCTATGATCAGGGGACCCACCTGGTGGATGTGGGGAGGCCTGTGGATGTGGTCTACTTGGACCTCAGCAAGGCCTTTGACACCGTCCTCCACAGCAAACTCCTGGCCAAGCTATCAGCCCTTGGCTTGTACAGGAGCACACTGCGTTAGGTTAGGAACTGGCTGGAGGGCCAGGCCCAGAGAGTGGTGGTGAATGGTGCCACATCCGGCTGGCGGCCAGTCACTAGTGGTGTGCCCCAGGGATCAGTGCTGGGCCCCATGCTCTTCAACATCTTTATTGATGATCTGGATGAGGGCATTGAGTCCATCATCAGTACATTTGTGGACGACACCAAGCTGGGGGCAGGAGCTGATATGCTGGAGGGTAGAGAGGCTTTGCAGAGGGACCTGGACAGGCTGGACAGATGGCCAGAATCCAACGGCATGAGATTGAACACATCCAAGTGCCAGGTTCTGCACATTGGCCACAGCAACCCCAGGCAGTGCTACAGGCTGGAGTCAGAGTGGCTGGAGAGCGGCCAGGCAGAGAGGGACCTGGGGGTACTGGTTGATTGTAGGCTGAACATGAGCCTGCAGTGTGGCCAGGCAGCCAAGAAGGCAATGGCATCCTGGCCTGGATCAGAAACAGTGTGGCCAGCAGGAGCAGGGAGGTCATTCTGCCCCTGTACACTGCACTGGTTAGGCTGCACCTTGAGTCCTGTGTCCAGTTCTGGGCCCCTCAGTTTAGGAAGGATGTTGACTTGCTGGAGCATGTCCAGAGAAGGGCAACAAAGGTGGTGAGGGGTTTGGAAGACAAGCCCTATGAGGAGAGGCTGAGGGAGCTGGGGTTGTTTAGCCTGGAGAAGAGGAGACTCAGGGGTGACCTTATTACTCTCTATAACTACCTGAAGGGAGGTTGTAGCCAGGCAGAGGTTGGTCTCTTCTCCCAGGCAGCCAGTACCAGAACAAGAGGACACAGTCTCAGGCTGCGCCAGGGCAGGTTTAGACTGGATGTTAGGAAGAAGTTCTATACAGAGAGTGATTGCCCATTGCAATGGGCTGCCTGGGGAGGTGTTGGAGTCACCTTCATTGGAGGTGTTCAAGAAGAGGCTTGATGGGGTGCTTGGTGCCATGGTTTAGTTTTTTAGTTCTTTAGGTGGGTTGTATTGTACTGTATTGTATTGTATTGTATTGTATTGTATTGTATTGTATTTATGTGGGTTGGATTGGTTGATGGGTTGGACACGATGATCTTGAAGGTCTCTTCCAACCTGGTGGTGTATTGTGTTATTATTATATTGTATCCTGAACACCTTCTTCACCTATGTCTTTGCCAGGACTCTTGGATCCCAGGCTATGGGAACAAAAGTGCAGATTAATGCAGATAGAAAGCCACCTGCAGAGAAGGAAGAATTGATGTATCAACTGTAACAGGAGTTTGACCCATACACATTGATGAGCTTGGATGCCATCCACCAAAGGGTGCTAAGAGAGCATAGTGAGGGTGCTTTCCATAATCCTTGATAAATTGTGGAGATTTGGAGCTATCCCTGAAGACTGGAAGAAGTCTAACATTGTTCCCATCTATAAGAAGGGTTCTAAGGAGGACCCAGGTAATTATAGACCTATTAACCTCATTTCAGTCTTTGAGAAAGTTATGGAACAAATCTTTGGGGTTCTCACAAGTCAGCTGAACAATGTCACTGGGAAATGCCAACATGGACTCACAGCGGGGAAATCATGCTTGACAAAATTGATAGCCTTCTATAACAAAATACTTCCCTTGACTGATGTAGGGTAAGCAGCTGGTATTATCTATCTGGACGTTTCTAAGTCTTTTGACATGGTCCTCAGAGCCTCCTCCTAGAAAAACTCACTGACAGGTGGTCTATGTGGTGGGTGAGGAATTGGCTGGCAGGCCATATCCAGAGGGTGTTAGCAAATAATTATTTCTCAAATTGGCAGCCAGTCATAAGTGGGGTCCCCCAGGGGTCAATATTGGTCATACCTCTGTTCAAAACTAGATGATGCTTGATATCCCTTCCAACCCTAGCAATTCTATGTTTCTGTGGATGCTGGGATCTAGATCACCCTGATGTAGATTGCAGATGACACCAAAATGAGTGGGGAAGCTAACATTCCAGAAGGGAGACCCATTCTCCAGGAAGACCTGAACAGGTTGAGTGAGTGTGCTAGCACGAAACTTACAAAGTTCAGTGGGTATGACTGTAGGGTCTTGCACCTCAAAATACATAACCTGGGAGAGAGGCACAGACCAGGATCTCCCCAGATGGAGAACAGTCCTGTGGAAAGGGACATGGGGAGCTTGGAAAACAAGCTCAACATGAATGAACAGAATGCTTCAGTGACAAAAAATGCCAAGAGGATGCTAAGTTGTATCAACAAAGGCATCACCAGAAGTGATAAAGAAGTAATCACCCCACTCTACTCAGCACATGGAAGACCATATCTGAAGTACCACATTTAGTTTTGGTCCCTGCTATGCAAAAAAGTTGTGGACAAGCTGGAAAGTGTCCCGAAAAGGGCCACAAGAATGACCAGAGGACTGCAAGACTATATGAAGAAAGGATGAGGGAACTTGGTTTGTTCAGCCTTGAAAAGAGAATGTTTAGAGGAGACTTTATTACTGTGTACCACTACATAAAGGGTGGCTACCTAGAGGATGGACACTCCCTTTTTACAAGAAGCCACATGGAGAATGCAAAGGCTAATGGGTGCAAGTTATTCCTGGGGAGATTTTGACTGGACTCCACAGGAAAATTTTTCACCATGAAAGCAGTTAGACATTGGAACAATCTCCCAATGGAAGTGGCTTCCCCTACATTGGACAGTTTTAAGATTCAGCTTGACAAAATTCCATGCCATCTCATTTAAACTACACTATCACCTAGAAAGCCTGAACTAAATGATCCTCAGGGTCCTTTACAATTTGGCAATCTGTGATTCTGTGGATAAAATGTAAGAGAAAGGAGGAAGATAGAGTCACACTGAGTGTCAGAAGCATTCATTATTGAAGTGTTTGTTTTCCAAAGCAACCAATACACATAATGAGGTCCTGCTTCCCTAGAAGAGGCTGAACATCATCTGCTAATGGTGCTAATGGAAAGTAGAAAATGTGTGTGGTTTTGGTTTGGTTTGGTTTTAATTTTTCCCAAATGTAGCCTTTGCTTTATTTCATCAAACTGCTTTTGTCACAACCCATGAATTTTAAATCTCATTTTCTCAGTCTGTTCTATTGAGGAACAGAAGTGAGAGAATGGCTTGATGGCCACCACTGGCCAGTTGATGTCACCCCACCATGATGTCTTTTCATTTTTTTAATATTACTATTTTTTCCCCCCTCAAGTTCCTGTATTATAAGAAATGCTGAATAACTGTTGTTCTTCTACCTCTTGCACACTCATCACTCACCATTTATCATCAAAGGTCATAGGTCTCCCTGAGTGGTTCTTCTGTGTCTCCCTAAAGCGACACCCTTCTTCTTAAAGGAAGATATGTTGTCTTCTACAGAATTAGTTGCACACTGGGGCATTCATTCTCAGAGACAAGTACTTTGTTGATGAATGAGAGTGTGAAGGCCTCTATATTCTAGGTGGTTTAATTATCTACTTACCTAATTGTTATTGCACCTATGGACAGTAGATGCACTTTAACTGCATTCTATCATCAGTATCAAATTAACTTTTGTAAAAGCCAATTACCTCTGTAAATTATTCTACTTCAATTAAAACAAAATGATCAAGGTCTTAATATATTATGAGAGATCAAAAAGAAAAGTTGAATCTTTTAGGTTTTTTTTTTTAGGAAATGCTGAATTTTCTGGAAGGAATGCAATACAAAATAAGAATCAGGCTATCATCATTTTAACTTAATTTGCCAACAGAGTAATATATCTAGCTATATTAAGCACTTGACAAATCAATTCCAGTTTTAGTGAAACTTTATACGATTTTACTTTTATTTCATTAATTACAACATAATGTTGTTTTAAAATTTTGGTTGCATGCTAGTGGGCCAAAATATAAATGATGTAACAAGGTTAACCACAATCTCCCAAAACATGCATATTTTAGAATGAAAAAGTAAAGTAATTTACAGCATAAAATGTTAGAAGTAATGCAGCCTGCAAGATGGTTTGTTAAGTTGGCTAGATGCCTTTATTATGTAGTACCAATACTATAAATAACAATTATAATAATGGCAATAGCCATAAGCTATTTGAATTTTACAGATGACTTGGTTGTGGGTGGACACCAGGTCCCCAACAAGCTGCACTATCACTTTCCTTCCTCAACTTAACAAGGGAGAGAAAATATGATGAAAGACTCATGGGTCAAGATGTGGACATGATCACTCACTATTTACTATCATGGACAAAACAGACTCTACTTGTGGAAATTAATTTAATTTATTACCAATCTAATTAGAGAAGGATAATGAGAAACAAACTCAAATCTTAATGTCAAACAAAAACATTTTCTCATCACCCCTTTCTTCTTTCCAGACTCATTTTTTCTCTAACTTCTTCCTCCAAGCAGCACAGGAGGACAGGGAATGGGATCTGTGGTCAGCTCATCACATGTTGTCTCTATTGTTCCCTTCTCGGGGAGAGGACTCCTCACACTTTCCCTTGCTCCATTATGGAGTCCCTTCTGCAGAAGTTAGCCTTCAAACTTCTCTAGTGTGAGTCCTTCCCTCATCATCTTTCTAACTCTCTGCTGGACTTTCTCCAATAGTTCCCTGTCTCTTGAACTGATAAGCCCAGTGCTGGACACAATTTTCCAGATCTGGCCTCATCAGGGCAGAATAGACGAGAAGGAGCATAATTTCCCCCAAACTGCTGTCCACACTCTTAATGCACCTCAGGATACCACTGATGACCTTGTCCCCAAGTTCATGGTGAACTTGCTGTCCAGTTGGTTATCCCTTGTCATTCTTCACAGACTGCTCTCTAGAAGGTCACCCTCTAACCCATAGTGATGCATGAGGTTATTCCATCCTAGGTGCAGGACTTTATACTTGTGTTTGTTGAACTTCATAATGTTCCCCTCTGCACAACTCTTCAGTGTGTCCAGGTCATGGTGAGTGGCAGCACAGCCTTCTGTTGTGTCAGCCAGTCTTTCCAGGTTTTTGTCATCAACAATGTTATGGAAAGTAGTATGGAATGGAATGGAATGGAATGGAATGGAATGGAATGGAATGGAATGGAATAGAATAGAATAGAATAGAATAGAATAGAATAGAATAGAATAGAATAGAATAGAATTAACCAGGTTGGAAGAGACCTTTGAGATCATCAAGTCCAACCTATCATCCAACACTATCTAATCAACTAAACCATGGCACCAAGCATCCCAACCAGTCTCTTCCTAAACACCTCTAGTGATGTTGACTCTACCACCTCCCCAGGCAGCCCATTCCAATGGCCAATCACTCTTTCTATGAAGAACACCGTGGCCAGCAGCTCAGAGAGCACTAACTGCTTTCCTTTTCAACCTATGGCTACGGCAGGACCCCTGCAGTCTCTCAGCATTGGCTAGAATCAGCCCTTGCTGTTTCTCCACGTGCTTGCTGCTTGGGATCTCTCGGGCTCCCCACATCACCAGCAGCCCTTTTAAAAACTGGTGGCACCTCGCAGGTGGTTGCATTCCAGCCCATGTGCTCTCACTTAGCTGCAGCCAGACGCATGTGCCGCTGCACTTTATCTAAATCTTTGTCCAATGGGTCATGTGGGCAGGACAGACATTGTGGTAACATGCCGCAATAACACCTTCAAAACATCAGTCTCGACTCAGACTGAGAGGGAATATAAGCAGGTAGGTAGGTGTCATAAGCAAGAGGTAGGTGTCCAGGCATCTGGTTGCAGAGAGTGCTGGAGCCCGGCACTTGAGATGCAGGGTAGTGGGGACAACTCCTGCATTAGGTATGAGCAGATCGACTATCTGCTTACCGTGGTGGCCAGACTGAAGGATGAGGTTGCTAGACTTAGAGCTGTAAGGGATTGTAGAAGGGAGATGAACTTGAGTAACCAGGCTCTGCAGGCTCCCCCAGCAGATGCTGGTTGTCCACAAAGCAGAGGGGAATGGATGCAGGTTCCTCTCAAAAGACACAAAGTTAAACCCCCTTGCCTCCCCTCACCTTCCCCACTGCCCTTGGAAAACAAGTATGAGGCACTGGAGGTCAAGGGTGAGGTGATTCTGATGCCGGAGGACACACCATCTGGGGTTTTCCCAGAGGCTAAACAGCCTAAGGCTAGACGGCCTAAGGTTAAACAGCCTAAGGTTAAACAGCCTTCCCCTGGCATCAGGACTTGCTCCCTCAAAAAGAAGAGGAGGGTAATTATTATTGGTGATTCCCTCCTGAGGGGAACAGAGGGCCTCATATGTCAGACAGACCCTTCTCATAGGGAAGTTTGTTGCCTCGCAGGAGCCCAAGTTGGACATGTAACCAGAAGGCTGCCCAGTCTGGTACAGCCCTCTAACTAATATCCCTTATTGGTTATGCAGTTAGGGAATGATGATGTTGCAAGCAGAACTCCCAGGGCTATCAAAAATGCCTTCAGGGCCCTGAGAGACCAGGTGCACAAATAATTTTTAAATCAATACCCTTAGTTGCAGGAGAGAATACCCTAAGGAACAGGTCAGCAGCTATAGTCAACAAGTGGCTTAGAAGCTGATGCAGTCAAAAGAATTTTGGGTTTTTCGATCTTGGAGAACTTTCTACTGCAGCAGGTCAGCTGGCAACAGATGGAGTACATTGGTCCTAGAGGAGGGGAAAGATCAGATTGTGTGAAAAATTGCCTGTCCCTCAAAGGGAAAAAGATTCTAGGAAGGGAATTTGCAGGCCTCATTCATAGGGCTGTAAACTAGATTTGAAGGGGGAAGGGGCTGAAACCAGTCCCCCCAGACAGGAGTCTGAGGGTAGTAAGCTGGAGTCAGGGGTGAAACCAGAAGTCCAGCTGAAGTGCATGTACACTAATGCACGAAGCATGGGCAACAAACATGAGGAGCTGGAAGCCTTGTTGCAGCAGGAAAGTTAGGATGTAGATGCCATCACAAAGACGTGGTGGGACTACTCACGACTTGAGTGCTGCAATTGATGGCCACAGGCTCTTCAGGAGAGACAGGCAAGGAAGAAGGGGTGGAGGGGTGGCCCTGTACATCAGGGAGGCACAAGATGCCATTGAACTAGAGAACAGGGATAATCGGGTTGAGTGTTGTGGGTGAAAATTAGAGGGAAGACCAGCAGGGCAGACATCCTGGTTGGAGTCTGTTATAGACCGCCCAACCAGGAAGAAGATGTTGATGAAGCATTCTATTGGCAGCTTAAGGCTGTCTCAAGATTGCCTGACCTTGTTCTCATGAGTGATTTCAACCTGCCTGATACCTGCTGGGGTCTCAACACAGCAGAGAGGAGGCAGTCTAGGAGGTTCTTAGAGTGCATGGAGAACAGCTTCTTATCCCAGGTGCTGCGCGAGCCTAGCAGGGGTAAGGCTCTGCTTGACCTCCTCTTCACCAAGAGGGAAGGGCTGGTGGGTGATGTGGTGGTCGGAGGGTGTTTAGGCACCAGTGATCATGAAATAGAATTTTCAGTATTCAGCTAAACTAAGAGGGGCAGCAAGAAGACCTCCACTCCGGACTTCCGGAGTGCAGACTTCAAGTTACTCAAGGAACTAAATCAGAAGGTTCCTGGGGAAACAGCCCTTAAAAATAAAGGGGTCCAGGAGAGCTGGACCTACTTCAAGGAAGAACTCTTGAAGGCGCAGGAACAGGCGCAGGAACCCTGCATCTCAAGTGCCAATGTGTCGGAAGATGAGCCACCGGGGCAGATGGCCAGCCTGGATGGGTAATGAACTTTTAATAGAAATAAGGGAAAAAAAGAGGGTATACCATCTTTGGAAGAAAGGTGAGGTAACCCATGGAATGTTTAAGGATGTTGCTAGGTAATGTAGGAAGAAAATTAGGGAGGCAAAAGCACATTTAGAACTTAGACTGGCCTCTGCTGTAAAGGACAACAAAAAGTGCTTCTGTAAATATCTTAATAGCAAGAGGAGGGGCAAGGACAACCTCCACTCCTTGGTGGACATGGAGGGGAACATTGTAACAAAGGATGAGGAAAAGGCAGAGGTACTTAAGACCTTCTTTGTCTCAATTTTTAATTGCAGGATGGAATGTCTTCCAGACAGCTGGCCTGCAGAGCTGGCAGAAGGAGCCAGGGAGCACCATAGTTCCCCCTGAGTTCCAAAAGGAGGTAGTTAGAGAGCTCCTGAGCCGCCTGGATCCCTACAAGTCCATGGGAACAGATGGGATCCATCCTAGGGTGCTGAGAGAGCTGGCAGAAGAGCTGGCCAAGCCGCTCTCCATCATTTCTCAACAGTCCTGGCTCACTGGAGAGGTCCCAGAAGACTGGAAGCTGGCCAACGTGGTGCCCATCCACAAGAAGGGCCGATTGGATGAGCCAGGGAATTATAGGCCTGTCAGCCTGACCTCAGTGCCAGGCAAGATGATGGAACAGGTCATCTTGAGTGCAATCACACAGCATTTCCAGGATTGGCCAGGGGCTCAGGCCTAGCCAGCATGGATTTAGGAAAGGGAGGTCCTGCCTGACCAACCGGATCTCCTATGATCAAGTGACCTGCCTGGTGGATGTGGGGAGGCCTGTGGATGTGGTCTACCTGGATCTCAGCAAGGCCTTTGATACTGTCCCCCACAGCAAACTCCTGGCCAAGCTGGCAGCCCATGGCTTGTACAGGAGCACACTGCGTTAGGTTAGGAACTGGCTGGAGGGCCAGGCCCAGAGAGTGGTGGTGAATGGTGCCACATCCGGCTGGCGGCCAGTCACTAGTGGTGTGCCCCAAGGATCAGTGCTGGGCCCCATGCTCTTCAACATCTTTATTGATGATCTGGATGAGGGCATTGAGTCCATCATCAGTACATTTGCAGACAACACCAAGCTGGGGGCAGGAGTTGATCTGCTGGAGGGTAGAGAGGCTTTGCAGAGGGACCTCGACAGGCTGGACAGATGGGCAGAATCCAATGGCTTGAGATTGAACACATCCAAGTGCCAGGTTCTGCATATTGGCCACAGCAACCCTATGCAGTGCTACAGGCTGGAGTCAGAGCGGCCAGGCAGAGAGGGACCTGGGGGTACTGATCGATGGTAGGCTGAACATGAGCCTGCAGTTTGCCCAGGCAGCCAAGAGGGCCAATGGCATCCTGGCCTGCATCAGGAAAAGTGTGGCCAGCAGGAGCAGGGAGGTCATTCTGCCCCTGTACACTGCACTGGTTAGGCCACACCTCGAGTTCTGTGTCCCATTCTGGGCCCCTCAGTTTAGGAAGGATGTTGACTTGCTGGAAGGTGTCTGGAGAAGGGCAGCAAAGCTGCTGAGGGGTTTGGAACACAAGCCCTATGAAGAGAGACTGAGGGAGCTGGGGTTTGCTTAGCCTGGAGAGGAGGAGACTGAGGGGGTGACCTTCTTGCTCTCTACAACTACCTTTTGGGGGTTGAAGACAGGAGGATGTTGGTCTCTTCTCCCAGGCAGCCAGTACCAGAACAAGAGGACACAGTCTCAGGCTGTGCCAGGGCAGGTTTAGGCTGGATCTTAGGAAGAAGTTCTATACAGAGAGTGGTTCCCCATTGGAATTGGCTACCTGTGGAGATGGTGGAGTCACCTTCATTGGAGGTGTTCCAGGAGGAGACTTGATGGGGTGCTTGGCTGCATGGTTTAGTTGTTCAGGTGGGTTGGATTGGTTGATGGGTTGGACGCGATGATCTTGAAGGTCTCTTTCAATCTGGTCTATTCTATTCTATTCTAGTCTATTCTAGTCTAGTCTAGTCTAACCTGCTTGGACCTCTCTGGCTTGAAGTTGCCTTGAGTTGCATTGCCTTTAGTGCCCAGTCCAGAGCTTGTGCTAAAAGCCATAAACCTCCTCACTGTGAGCGGGAGAAGCTATAAACCTTGGAGCAGGAGCCAAGCCTTTCTTTCCCTTGCAACTACAATTTTGCTGTGCTTCAGTTTACTCAGGTGTGACCGGTTTAGGCTGTGCCTTTACGGAAGGCACAGTTGCTGAACACTCTGTCTGAATGGTTTTGATATTTAAACAAAAACAAGATAGTCTAAACTAATTTCATTGGTGGATTGGTAGAATGCAACTTTAATTTTAAGTTCTGTCAGTTCAGTCTGTGTTCAGCCTGGGTTCATTCGGTACTTTTCCCTCTGTTCATGTGGCCTGTTTCTCTTGCTGAAGCAACAGCTTTGCTGGACAGGAGCAACCTTGAATTAACAAAGCTAACCAGATAAGAAAACTAATTCTTGCATACGCTTTGAGCTAACAGAATTTTTCTCCTTAATTGCCTTTCTCTCTCTCTCTAACCTTTTTTGGGAAAAAAGGGAGGTAGGGAGGGAGAGAGGGGGGTTCAGGGACCCCCCCTGGCCGGATGGAGGGAAAATATTGTATATTTCTGTATATATTGTAGATACTGTATATTTGTGTACATATTCATTGCATTCTATTTCTGCTTGTAAATATAGCTTTCATCTCCTTCTCCGGCTGAGTTAGCTGTGGTTTCTTTGTGTGTGGGGGAGAATTTTTCTCACCCTACCACATCAGGAAAAAGTAGGTGCCCATTGTGATAAGTGTCAAAAATCCACCTGCCATCTTACTGAAATCAGACCAGCCCCAAGACCACATGGTCATCTTGCTGGCAACCAGATGTGCCAGACTCATGAGAGCACCCCATAAGCCTCACCAGCTAAAACACAGCAGCAGCACTCCCCACTTGGTTGTAATCAGCTGTGAGTAATTAATTTATTCCCTCTTTGGCTTAACCATTCTTATTGAGTCTCCCCTCAATATGGTCAAGTGACATTTTGCTCCCAGGAGTTCTCTCTGTTATATCCTTATGGTTTGAATAAAATTGTAAAAATTGTTTTATTGCCTAAATACTGTACATTCCCACTGTTTTACTAATATCCATAGTTGCCATATCATTTATAAACTAAATAAATTTCTGTAACACAGACCCTGCTATTCTCCAAGAAACAAAAATTCTACCAGTTCATGGTCACTATGCCCAAGATGACTTCCAAACACCACACCACCCACCAGTCCTTACCTGTTCATAATCAGTACATCCAGTGGGGCAGCTCTCTTAGTTGGCTCACTTAATAGCTGTGTCAGGAAGGTATCTTCCACATGCTCCAGGAACCTCCTGAACTGTTTCCTCTCTGCCATGTTGTATTTCCAGAAGACATCTGGTAAGTTGAATTTGCCCAGGAGAACAAAGACTAGTGATCATGGCTCTTCTGACAGCTGCTTGCTGAATACTTCATCTGTCTTTTCATCCTAAGCAGCATATCTGCCTTTGCCTGATCCTTATTCATAAACATGCAACATACCATCATTGAGTTTTGTACAATCACAACACTCCCTAATGTAGACCTGCTCCAATACCTCTCCTTCCTTGCCTGTAATTTCTGAAGAGCTTAGAGCTGTCCATTGTAACAATCCAGTCACGAGAGACACACCACTATATTTCTATGATGGCAAATTTGTCATAGTTTTCCTGACATACAATGACAATCAGTTCCTCGTGTTTGTTGCTCATTGTGCATTGGTATAAGTACACTTCAGATGGTCTATTATTCTTGCCTCCAACACTGACACAACACCCCTAGGCTCATCTCAATTGAGCCTGATTTTTATACCCTGCCCCACTTTGAATATAGATGAAAGCTCTCCTAAATAACCTTTTCTAACTCCTGAGATAGAATCCTATTCCCTCCTTTAGACAAGTGAACCTCATTTGTGATCAGCGTGCCTTGTACCATAAAAACCATGCCATGATTCACAACTTCAAAGTTTTTCCAATGTCATGGTCCTCTGACACAAGTTGATTAGATGGATCTTCCTATACCTTTTTGTATTCTTAGATGCTACCTAGGGATTGAAGAAAACACTACTTGCTCTCCTGATCCTCCAACAAATTACTCCAGTGCTATGAAAACCCTTTAGACTTGTCTCAGTTAGCTCATCACTGCTGAACTGAACAACTGATAGCAGGTAATCATCAGAGGGTTGTACCAGACTAGTTTTCTAGTAATGTTCCTGACCTAAGCCCTAGGGAGGTAGCAGACTTCTTTATGGAATGGGTCAGTTTGGCACACTGGGCCTCAAAGCTCAATCTTAGAGCTTGATAGCCACAAATTTTCTTATTTTCTATAATAACAAAAGTGTCTCTATTTCTACCATTTTATAACCATTAAATTTATTAAATGCAAAGAAGTATGTTCTTCCCTTTTTTTAATTCTTCCCTTACTTCTTTTTCCTTTATAGTTAATCACTTAGAAAGAAATAAATGTGTATCTAGTACAGTAGGTGGTATATAATCCCAACTCCCCCCAAAAATAAATGTGTTTTTGCATTAGAAAAAATTTTCTACATTGTTGAAGTTCATTACTCTGAACTATTTGTGCAAAAGATCTGCAAAGCACAAAACAAAAATGTTTTAAAGGGAAATGCCAATATTTTTCATTTTTTAAAAACCTGTAGGTACATTGAACAGGCAAAATATACTTTAGAAGGTGTATTGATCAGGTGGGTGTATTTATTTGCTTGTATATAAATTGAAAGGTGAATGAGAGGCTCTTCATATGCTATGAAGTTTATAGTCAACATGGGTATGCTGAAATCAAACCGCTATGAGTCAGTGGAAATTAAGGAACACTGAAGTGATTATCTTGGAAAAGTGATACCATATATATACATAGGCTTATCTCTCAGAAATATTTTAGGACCTTGAATTTCTTATTCATTATTAGATTCATCAGTTCCAAATGAGCTGACTTCACATGCTGAAAATTAGACAAAGTAAAAACAAGTTTCAGCTCAGAGAGAAGGTGAAAATGTGAGCAGCAATAAGATGTGCAGACATCTTTTAAAATATACTTTGACAGTGCATTTTGATAGCTAGAGAAAGGATTATATTTATAAGTGGATTTATAGCCACTGGTGCAACTTTCCTTTGAAGCAACAATACACAGTGAGGTGAAAACAGTCCTGAGGATAATTGTAACAGACTGATCTGTGCTACAGGGAAACTTTTTTTCTCTATATTGTTTTGTGGTTCTAAAAAGATTCTGTAGTGTAATTCTGTGTGAATGTATCCACAGTACAAACTCTGACTTCTCTTGTGTAAACTAAGGGTGTCTTTTTTGCTGTGTTTGATGGAAAAAACCTGGTAATGGGTGGAGCTAGGAAACTGAATGCAATGATGAAGAAATATAGGGTTCAGGACCTTACTCTGGTCCTCTGAAAGGGCTTTCTCATCTAGAGCACTGATAAGAAAGTTTTATTCTTCATCTGTAATTATATACCTTGCTGTGGATATCCACAAAAAAAAAAGATAAACAGATCCCTATATTGAAATATACAATACAATACAATACAATACACCAGGTTGGAAGAGACCTTCAAGATCATCGCGTCCAACCTATCAACCAATCCAACCCACCTAAATACAATACAATACAATACTTACAATACAACCCACCTAAACAATTGAAAAACTAAACTGTGACACCAAGCAGCCCATCAAGCCTCTTCTTGAACACCTCCAATGAAGGTGACTCAACCACCTCCATGGGCAGCCGATTCCAGTGGGCAATCACTCTCTCGGTATACAACTTCTTCCTAAGATCCAGTCTAAACCTGCCCTGGCGCAGCCTGAGACTGTGTCCTCTTGTTCTGGTACTGGCTGCCTGGGAGAAGAGACCAACCTCTGCCTGGCTACAACCTCCCTTCAGGTAGTTGTAGAGAGCAAGAAGGTCACCCCTGAGTCACCTCCTCTCCAGGCTAAGCAACCCCAGCTCCCTCAGCTTCTCCTCATAGGGCTTGTGTTCCAAACCCCTCACCAACTTTGTTGCCCTTCTCTGGACATGCTCCAGCAAGACAACATCCTTCCTAAACTGAGGGGCCCAGAACTGGACACAGGACTCCAGGTGCAGCCTAACCAGTGCAGTGTACAGGGGCAGAATTACCTCCCTGCTCCTGCTGGCCACACTGTTCCTGATCCAGGCCAGGATGCCATTGCCTTCTTGGCTGCCTGGCCACACTGCAGGCTCATGTTCAGCCTACAATCAACCAGTACCCCCAGGTCCCTCTCTGCCTGGCCGCTCTCCAGCCACTCTGACTCCAGCCTGCAGCACTGCCTGGGGTTGCTGTGGCCAATGTGCAGAACCCGGCACTTGGATGTATTCAATCTCATGCCTTTGGATTCTGGCCATCTGTCCAGCCTGTCCAGGTCCCTCTGCAAAGCTCTTCCAACCTCTAACAGATCAACCCCTGCCCCCCAGCTTGGTGTCATCCGCAAATTTTACTGATGATGGACTCGATACCCTCATCCAGATCATCAATAAAGATGTTGAAGAGCATGGGGCCCAGCACTGATCCCTGGGGCACACCACAAGTGACTGGCCGCCAGCTGGATGTGGCACCATTCACCACCACTCTCTGGGCTCGGCCCTCCAGCCAGTTCCTAACCCAACTCAGTGTGCTCCCATCCAAGCCATGGGCTGCCAGCTTGGCCAGGAGTTTGCTGTGGGGGACGGTGTCAAAGGCCTTGCTGAGGTCCAAGTAGACCACATCCACAGGCCTCCCCACATCCACCAGGCGGGTCACCTGATCATAGAAGGAGATCAGGTTGGTCTTGCAGAACCTGCCCTTCCTAAATCCATGCTGGCTAGGCCTGATCCCTTGGCCATCCTGTAAGTGCTGTATAATTGCACTCAAGATGACCTGTTCCATAATCTTGCCTGGCACTGAGGTCAGGCTGACAGGCCTATAATTCCCTGGCTCATCCAATCGGCCCTTCTTGTGGATGGGCACCACATTGGCCAGCTTCCAGTCTTCTGGGACCTCTCCAGTGAGCCAGGACTGTTGAAAAATGATGGAGAGCGGCTTGGACAGCTCATCTCCCAGCTCTCTCAGCACCCTAGGATGGATCCCATCCTGTCCCATGGACTTGTGGGGGTCCAAGCGGCTCAGGAGATCTCTAACTTCCTCCTGGAGCAGCGGGAAACCATGCAGCTCCCTGGCTCCTCCTGCCAGCTCTGCAGGCCAGCTGTCTGGAAGATGTTCTGCCATGCTAGGATAGATTGAGGCAAAGAAGGTGTTAAGTACCTCTGCCTTTTCCTCATCCTTTGTTACAACCTTCCCCTCCGTGTCAACCAAGGAGTGCAGGTTGTCCTTGCCCTTCTTCTTGCTATTGATGTATTTATAGAAGGGCTTTTGGTTGTCCTTCACAGCAGAGGCCAGTCTAAGTTCTAAATGGGCTTTTGCCTCCCTAATTTTCTTCCTGCATGTCCTAGCAACATCCCTAAACATTCCATGGGTTGCCTCCCCTTTCTTCCAGAGATGGTACACCCTCTTTTTTTCCCTTAGTTCTATTAAGAGTTCATTACCCATCCAGGCTGGCCGTCTGCCCCGGCAGCTCATCTTCCGGGACACTGGCACAGCCTGTACCTGCACCTTCAAGAGTTCTTCCTTGAAGCAGCTCCATCTCTCCTGGACCCCTTTATTTTTAAGGGCTGTATCCCAGGGAACCTTCTGAGTTAGTTCCTTGAGTAGCCTGAAGTCTGCCCTCCTGAAGTCCAGAGTGGAGGTCTTCTTGCTACCCCTCTTGGCTTGGCTGAATATCGAAAACTCAATTATCTCATGGTCACTGGTGCCTAAACACCCTCCGACCACCACATCACCCACCAGCCCTTCCCTCTTGGTGAAGAGGAGGTCAAGCATAGCCTTACCCCTGGTAGGTTCACGCAGCACCTGGGATAAGAAGCTGTCCTCCATGCAGTCCAGGAACCTCCTAGACTGCCTTCTTTCTGCCTTGTTGAGATTGTACTCACCTCTGTGAGTATTGAAAATCTCCCCCAACAACTGTCACTGTTATGCACTATTGTGCACTGCAAGAGCACCCAGGGGTCAGAACCTGCTAGCCTAAATCTTTTATGCAATCCATACATTCCCAGAAGTTTTGTCTGAGGCAAGCTCTTGATTTGACACAGAATCTTAGAAAAGATTTTGGAAATTGCATACCACATTCAGCTTTTCCTTTTCCTTTGTTTCACTTCTCCCCCTCCCAGGTGCTCCCACCCCCTACCCCCCATCCTACCACATCTCCAAATGCCTCTTCATCTCAGCAAGATTTTGACATTTGGGGAAAAAAATCCGCTGATTTTTTTTTTCTCTTTCCTAAAAACAGTTTGGCACAAGAGAGCTGCAGCTCTTCAGTTCCCATTAGAATTTCTGAAATGACAATAGCTGAAAGGTTAGGGCAAAACCTATTAGAAAAGAAAAGTTGAGGTAAATCAGGTGAGCTCATCGAAGAAAATAGGGAAAGATTGGTTCCCTTTTGGGATTAGGTCTAATTAAGGTGAGCAAGCAGCTGTGCCTGTTTGGAATAACAATTGTGCTAGCATGTCACTTTTTTTCTGCTTAGTTGAAATTTATATAGTTTGGGAATGGTGGATGTAAGAAAATTAGAGCTCATTTAGAATCTGTTGAAAGGACACTGCACCTTCATTATTAGTTTTGCATCTGAATTTTCCTGGGGCTGTCCTCTCACTCTTATAGGTAATGGATTTTTCCCCAGATGTAATTGGATGAGTTTAATTTTTTCTTTCATTACCTGTCTAGAAGCCCTCTGCCCTGTTTCCCTTTGTGTTTTATTAGGACTGTAACCCCTATTTAAATAAAGGCTTTGATTGTGATTATATATGTTCAATCAGCACTTTCTGATTGAATAGTTCTGGTCACACAATGCATTTGCCTAGCATTTTTTACTAATTACATTTTAGCCATTGTTGTGTACCTTAGAACTTAAAATAGTGTTTTATACCTTTAAACTCTGTCTAAAAGTTTGTACTCTTGTGATCCAAAAAGTTCTCTGCTATCCCTCTAATGTCAGCGATGGATGAGGGAACACTGAGGAAGAGCCAACAGGTCAATCCATGGCTCTGGGGCTGGTGCCATCGACAGGGATTTGGGTTCTACAATCATGGCTTGCTTTACAAGGCACCAGAGCTGAAACCAACTAATGGGACACAGTTGTCCCAGAGGGGGAAAAGGATCCTAGGGCAGGAACTGGCAGGGCTCATTGACAAGGTTTTAAACTAGATTTGAAGGGGGAAGAGGTTAATAGTTTCCTGCTGGCCTGTGACAGAGGGGCAGCTCACCAGAGGCAGAGGGATGGAGAGCTGGTAAGGGCTCTCAACTTTCTGCCCTGAGGCAAGACACAAATGACACACCAGGACACCCTGTGAAAACCAAGGGGAATTGGCAGAAGAGGATGACATGGCCAGCCCAGCTGAAGTACTTCTATGCAAATGCACGCAGCTTGGGCAACAAACAGGATGAATTAATGGCCACCGTGCTGCTGGGATGCCATGACATAGTGGGCATTACTGAAACTTGGTGGGATGATTCCCATGACTAGAATGTAGGGATAGACGGGTACAAGCTTTTTAGGAAGGATAGGCAGGGAAGGAGTGGAGGAGGTGTTGCCCTCTATGTCAAGAACCAGCTGGAGTCAGCAGAACTCCACCTGGGGAGGGATGATGAGCTGGTTGAGAGTGTATGGGTTAGAATTAAAGGCAAGACAGGGGAAGGAGATACTACTGTGGGGGTCTCCTACAAGCCACCTGACCAGCAGAACCAAGCAGATGAGGCCCTCCACAGGCAAATAGAAGCGGCTTCCAGGTCACAAGCCCTGGTCCTCATGGGTGATTTCAACCACCCTGACATCTGCTGGAGGGACAACACAACAAGGCACCAGCAATCCTGGACTGCATAGAAGACAACTTCCTCCTCCAAATGGTAGAGGAACCAAAAAGAAAAGGTGCTCTGCTGGACCTTGTTCTCACCAACAGGGAAGGGCTGGTAACCAATGTGAGGCTCAGAGACAGCCTTGGCTGCAGTGATCATGAAGCAGTTGAATTTAATATCCTCAGGGCTATCAGGAGGACCTATTCTAAGCTTATGACCCTAGACTTTAGGCGTGCAGACTTCGATCGCTTCTGGAATCTGTTAGACAAAGTGTTGTGGGACGAAGCCCTGGAGGGAAGAGGGACCCAGGACAGCTGGTCAGTATTCAAGGACCACCTCCTCTGTGTCCAGGAGCTATGTATACCAACAAAGAGAAAAGCAGGGAAGAACGCCAGGAGGCCTGCCTGGATGAACAAGGAGCTACTGGGCACACTATTACTTAAAAAGAAACTCTACAGGAAGTGGAGGGAAAGACAGCTAGAACAGGGGGGATATAAGGAAGCTGCCCGAGCAGCAAGAAGCCTGGTTAGGAAGGCCAAAACAGAGTTTGAATTGAATCTAGCCAGGGAGGTTAAAGGGAGCACTAAGAACTTCTACAGGTATATTAATGGTAAGAAGAAGAGTAGGGAAGGTGTGGGCCCCCTCAGAAAGGAAACTGGTGAATTAGTCACAAGTGATGTGGAAAAGGCTGAGATACTCAATAACTTCTTTACCTCAGTCTTCATTGCAAGGGCCTCCAGCCACACTCCTGGAGTCATGGAAGACGATGCCAGGGATGGGGAGGAAGAACTGCCCATCCTAAGTGAAGCTCAGGTTCGTGATCACCTGAAGAACCTGAAAGTGTTCAAGTCCATGGGACCTGAAGGGATACACCCACGGGTGCTGAGAGAACTGGCAGATGAGGTTGCTAAGCCCCCTCTCTAGTCTATTCCAAAAGTCCTGGCAGACTGGGGAAGTCCCCACAGACTGGAAAAGGGCAAATATTGCTCCCATTTTCAAAAAGGGTAAGAAGGAGGAACCAGGGAACTACAGGCCGGTCAGTCTCACTTCTGTGCCTGGAAAGATCATGGAGCAGATCCTCCTGGAGGCACTACTGACTCAGAAGAGTAGTGAAGAGGTGATTGGGAGCAGTCAGCATGGCTTTGTCAAGGGCACATCCTGCCTGACAAACCTGGTGGCCTTCTATGAACAGGTGACAACATTAATAGATGAGGGGCAAGCAACTGATGTCATTTACCTGGACCTGAGCAAAGCCTTTGACACTGTCCCACACCCCACATCCTGGTCTCCAAGCTGGTGACACATGGCTTTGATGGATGGAACACTAGATGGATAAAGAACTGGCTTGATGGTCTCACCCAAAGAGTGGCTGTCAATAGGTCCATGTCCCAGTGGAGGCCAGTGACAAGCGGAGTCCCTCAGGGATCAGTCCTGGGACCAGGCTTGTTCAACATCTTTGTGGGTGACAGGGACAGTGGCATTGAGTGCACCCTCAGCAAGTTTGCTGATGACACCAAGCTGTGTGGTGCAGCAGACATGCTGGAGGGAAGGGATGCCATCCAGAGGGACCTTGAGAGGCTGGAGAGGTGGGCACAAGCCAACCTCCTGAGCTTCAACAAGACCAAGTGCAGGGTCCTGCATCTGGGTCAAGGCAATCCCAGGCACAAATCCAGGCTGGGTAGTGACTGGCTGGGGAGCAGCCCAGAGGACAGAGACTTGGGGGTGCTGGTGGATGATAAGCTCAACATGAGCTCTCAATGTACACTTGCAGCCTACAAAGCCAATCAGATCCTGGGCTGCATCAGGAGAAGTGTGGCCAGCAGGTCAAGGGAGGTGATTCTCCCCCTCTCCTCAGCTCTGGTGAGACCCCACCTGCAGTACTGTGTCCAGTTCTGGAGCCCCTATTACAAGAGGGATCTGGAGGTGCTGGAGCGTGTCCAGAGAAGGGCCACGAGGATGATCAGAGGGCTGGCGCACCTCTCCTATGAGGACAGACTGAGGGAGTTGGGGCTGTTCAGTCTGGAGAAGAGAAGGCTCCCAGGTGACCTCCTTGTGGCCTTCCAGGATCTGAAGGGGGCCTACAAGAAGGCTGGGGAGGGACTTCTCAGGATCTCAGGTAGTGATAGGACTAGCGGGAATGGAATGAAGCTGGAGGTGGGGAGATTCAGGCTGGATGTGAGGAGAAAGTTCTTCAGCATGAGAGTGGTGAAGCCCTGGAATGTGTTGTCGAGGGAGGTGGTTGAGGCCCCGTCCCTGGAAGTGTTTAAGCCCAGGCTGGATGAGGCTCTGGCCAGCCTGATCTAGTGTAGAGTGTCCCTGCCCATGGCAGGGGGGTTGGAACTAAATGATCCTTGTGGTCCCTTCTAACCCTGACTGAATCTATGAAACTATGAAACTTGCAGTAAATGTAGGCATTTTCATATATTAAGGTATATGAGCTGAGCTATCGGTCATCCTGCCAGGTTACAGTAGTTGCCCACTAAAAAGATATAGCATGGATTACAACCTCTCAAAATTCTTTGGACTTATAAATCAAGTCAGTACTTCTTTAGTCTTCTGAGCTTTGATTTTCAGAGCTCTCTTGTGGGGGGTGTTTCTTTCAATTTATTTTTCTTGTTTCAAATTTTTTTTCCTCCCAGTTTAAAGATCTGTATTTTGCCATTTACATGTTTAAATATTACTGTTACTGTGGAAAAACATGTTGAGCTTCCTGCTGTCAGAAAGGACCATACAGAAACTAATTTGCTTCTTACAAATATTGATTTATTCTGATCTAATTCTGGTATTCTGATACTGTTACACCAGAGGAAGGAGGCATTTCATTTTAGACTTCTAGGTTTTGCAAAGATCTTTGGGAGCAGGATGTCCTCTGTAAATCCTCCTCAGTGTCTTTAGCACTTTTAATTACTATAAGAGACCTAATGAAAAAAAAATATTACATTTGTTAGACTAAATTTATAAGTGTAACTCTGAATATCTAAGGACCTATCTCTTTCCAGCCTCTTATGTTAATACATTAATTATATTTATTTCCATGGTACTTAAAGTACCATAGTAGTTTCAATCTACTCAAGAGAAATTTCCTGGAGGCTTTGGCTCCATTTAAAGTGATCATGAGTTGGACAGGAGACCAAACCAAATGATAGCATTTGCCTTTTAAACCTCTCAGGAAAGTGATTATACAAAGCTGCAAAACTTCCCTTATCTAGTCTGACACAACTTGAAGATGCTCATTATACTACCTCTCTGGGTCTGTAACTAAGGCCAAATAATGTGGCTGAGCGTTTAACAGTGGAGAATGCACCAGAAAAAAACAGTTTTCCTAGTAAATGGGAAAGGGATTATATAGGTCTAGATCTCTAGTCTAAACTAAACAATGCTGTTGCAAGGTGTGAGATGTATCAACCTCATACAAGCTTACAGAATCTGCTTTTTCAGGGTATTTGTGGCCAGATATATTGAATGGACACTTTATTACCTGTATATTTCCAACATTAATTTGCTATCTGCAGATGAAATTGTGGAAGATCTATTTGGTATTTCATCTTTGTAACATTTTCATCCATCATATTATTACAAAATAACTGAACAGTGGGTGGTTCTAAGAGATCACTATTGGAAGAAGATTAGAGATTTGTTTTATTACTATCCTATTGTGCATACAAACAACTTGTATGCCTCCATACATATTTATATAACTGATATAATTTTTCAGTTCTTCTATCCTGAATAATTTCAACTCCACATAAAAGCTATTTCAAAACAAATAGACAACCTTAAAGTAAATTAGTAGTAGTACTTATAGATAAATAAATTAAGTTTCGCACCTTAAATTTACATTAGTTGCAGTATTTCTTTGGAGAACTTTATCCATTTCTTTGCAGAATTCATCCTTTTCAGGGATCTGCTTGGCAGAGTGTCATGGGATAAAACCATGTGAAGAGGAGCCCAAGAAAGTTGGTCAATATTCAAGGACCATCTCCTCCAAGCCTAGGGGCAGTGCATCCCAAGAAGGAAGAGGTAGACAAGAATGCCAGGAGGTCAGCATAAATGCACAAGGTGCATTTCCCAGACTTATCTGGGGAAAAAAGAGGTGAAGCAAGAATGGGCCACATGGGAGGCCTACAAAGAAATTGTCTGAGAAGCCAGGGATCAGGTTAGGAAAGCAAAAACATGGATAGAGTTAAACCTGGCTAAGGATATAAAAGGGATTAAGAAGACAGTGATAAAAAGAAGGCTAGGGAAAACGTGATCCTCTCCTATAAGAAAATGGATACTTGGTCACAAAGGATATGGAGAAGGTGGAGGTTCTCAATGACTGTCACCAGCAAGGACACTAGCTGCACCAGCCAAGCTCCAGAAAAGAAAGGCGGAGCATGGGAAAAGGAAGATCTGCCCACTATAAACAAAGGTGAGGTTTGAGACCATCTAAAGAACCTGAAGATCCACAAGTCCATGGAGCCCAAAGAGATACACCCACAGATCCTGAGGGATCTGGCAGACAAAGTTGCCAAATCACTGTCCATCATATTTGAACAGGCATGCCAATCTGGTGAAGTCTCTGCTGACTGGAAAAGCAGAAACATAACCCCCATCTTCAAAAAGTTAAAAAAAAGGAGCTCCCATAAACTATAGGCCAGTCAGTCTCACCTCTGTGTCTTGCAAGATCATGGAGCAGATCCTCCTGAATGTCTTGAAAACTCATAAAGAGAATAAAGACGAGATGATTTGTGTTAACCAGTGTGGCTTCACCAAGGGCAAATCCTGCTGTATGAATTTGGTTGCTATCTATGATGGAGTTACAACTTCAGTAGATAAGGGAAGTGCAAGATATGCCATCTACCTGAACTTCTGTAAGTGTTTAACACTGTCTTCAATGATATTCTGGTCATCAAATCGGTAAAGAGAGGACTTGAGAGGTGGACCACTTGCTGGATAAAAGATTGGCTGGGTGGCCACACTCAGAGAGCAGCAATGAATGCCTCAATGTCCAAGTGGAGACCTGTGACAAGTGCACTGCTCAGGGATTGGTGCTGGGACCAGTGTTGTTTAACATCTTTGTCAGTCATATCAAGAGTGAAATTCAGTACACCCTCATCATGTTTGTAGAAGACATCAGACTGTGAGTCCTGGTTCACATGCTGGAGGAAAGAGATCCAGAGGGATCTGAACAAGCTTCAGAGGTGGACTCAAGTCAATTTCATGAAGTTCAACAAGGTGTAGCAGGGGAGAGTTAATTGGAGTTTGATTAGAAGTAGCCAGCTGCCAAGGACTGCCTGGGAATAATTGGTGTTTGTGCCCAGCTGCCTGGTGGTGTTTGGGAACATTTAGTGTTTGATCAGAAGCTCCCAGGTGCATGATAAGGGTAATGGATAACATGTATCTGTAGGCCCCTTTGTTTATGGAACTGAGTGGGGATAGGAATTTATTGAATGTGTTGACATCGTGAGATGACTCCAAGCTCTCCCCTTGACCTCTAATAGACCTGAAGGAGATGAAGATGAGGAAGGCTATTGCTGGGCAGGGAGTGTACAACCCCCTGAGTGGGCTGTGCACATAAGCAGTAGGATGAAAAGTTACATAACATGATTGTGAAATATGTGTGGGGCTTTCGTTCCAAGACCCATCCTGCTGTGATGCACTGGCCCAGCATCACAGTACACGGGACCCTTAAAAAATACCTGATCATCGCTACTGGTGGGGGCCACTTCTCTGATCCAACAAGATAAGATTTACTCTCACGGGGATGCCAGCCTGGATGGGAGACAGTCAGCTCTGCCACTGCTCAATCTTCAGTACAACCATGTTTCTTGTAGAGTGCTTAGGTAAGTTAGCTGCACTTTACTGGGGGATCAGCCTCTGCTTTTGGGTTTGCTTGGTAGCTTGCAGGGTTGTGCTGCACTTGGGATTGGGCTCTGCTTTCGGATTTCATGGGTAACTCATGGAATTGTGCTTCGTTTTGTGGTTCATGCCTTGCAGTGATATGGCACAGCCTCATCTGCCTTTTTATATTAAATAAAGCTGTACCTACTAGCACCTGTGGTATGTGTGATTAATTAATTCCTCATTAAAATAAGCTGCCAATATGTGCTTGTAGCGCAGAAAACCAACTGTATCCTGGCCTATATAAAAAAAAAAAAGTTCACACAGGACAGGTGTAGTAATTCTACTCCCTAGTCTGCTCTGGTGAGACCTCAGCTGGAGTACTGGGTTCAGTATTGCTGGATCAGGACCAGAGAAGGGCCATGAAACTGATCAGAAGGCTGGAGTACCTCTCCTATTTGGAGACAAGCTCTGAGAGTTGGAGCTGTTCGGTTTGGAGAAAATAAGGCTCCAGGGTGACCTTATAACAGCCTTCCAGTACCTGAAAAGGGCCTACAAGAAAGATGGGAAGGAGCTTTTTACAGGGTCTTGTAATGATAGGGTAAAAGGAAAGGGCTTTAAGCTTGAGGATAGTAGATTTAGTTTCATAGTTTCATAGATTCAGTCAGGGTTAGAAGGGACCACAAGGATCATTTAGTTCCAACCCCCCTGCCATGGGCAGGGACACTCTACACTAGATCAGGCTGGCCAGAGCCTCATCCAGCCTGGGCTTAAACACTTCCAAGGACAGGGCCTCAACCACCTCCCTGGATAATCCATTCCAGGGCTCCACCACTCTCATGCTGAAGAACTTTCTCCTCACATCCAGCCTGAATCTCCCCACCTCCAGCTTCATTCCATTCCCGCTAGTCCTATCACTACCTGAGATCCTGAGAAGTCCCTCCCCAGCCTTCTTGTAGGCCCCCTTCAGATCCTGGAAGGCCACAAGGAGGTCACCTGGGAGCCTTCTCTTCTCCATACTGAACAGCCCCAACTCCTTCAGTCTGTCCTCATAGGAGAGGTGCTCCAGCCCTCTGATCATCCTCACATTCCAGCACCTCCATATCCCTTTTGTAATAGGGGCTCCAGAACTTTAGACCATATATCAGGTTAAAATTCTTTACCGTGATGGTGGTGAGACACTGAAACAAGTTGCCCAGCAAGGTTGCAGATCCCCCCTCCCTGCAGGTCTTCAAGGCCACATTGGATGAGGCCTTGAGCAGCCTGGCCTAGTGGAAGGTGTACATGGCAGAAGGCTTGGAACGAGAGCAATCCAAACTATTCTGTGAATCTATGACTATACGAACCATCATCAGGTGTAACATGATAAATTCACAACTGCCAAACTTCTTAGTTTCAGAGCTGAAAAGGCAAGGCACTAAAGATTTTTGCTGTCAAAACAATACACTGAGGAAAACCAGGTATTTTGTTAATGATTTCTAGGGAACACAATGACGTTAATAACAACAGGCTTTGAATATTGTTATACTAATAGCAAATTACTTGCTAACTTCTTCATTTTCAAAATGTTTTCATAGTTTTGATACTGACATGAAGTGAAAAATTGGAGTCTTATATAGTGGATTTTTAACTTTATTTTGAATTTTATTTTACTCAGTATGAAATTTCAGTTTTGCTGTTAGTTTTTTTGTTTGGAGATTTTGTGTGTTTTTTGTTTTTGCTTTTTGCATGTTGAAAAGAGCATCTGCTAATAAGCAGAAGCTTAATTTAAAATTGGAAGGAAAAACAAAAGACAAATTATTTTCTCAGGGAAGTTGAAAGTGAAGTGCGTATCTTTTTTGATATTACTATTTTTTCAAAATTAGAAGAATAACAGGTGGATGGCTGTTTGTTTGAATTTTCCTACTCTTTTTCTATTGTTTTAAAGTAATTACTTCCCCAAAAGATTACATTTCATAACAGAGATGGTCTCTTTTTTCTTTCAGAGTGTCATCTACATATTATTTTTAACTTCTTTGGTTGGTTACATTTCCTAGCAGCTAATAATGACATTGATTTAATATTTTCAGTACAAAAGGATTCAAGACTTCAGTGTTTAATGCAAATGGAGTCTATTTTGTAGACGGAATTAACAAATTCACTCATTACTAAGTTCTCCATGGAATTACAGCCACCAATGGATAGCTAAAATTAGGGCAGTTATCTAACCTAAGTCTATAACTTTTTATATTATAAGGATATTATCCTCTAACCTTAAATAAGCCTTTTGGGGAAAATTTAACTTTAGAAGAATATAATTACTAGGAATATGCAAGTAGTGGATTTTCTCATGAATATTTATTTAAATATAAAGCAATCTCTGTGCAGTAAAGGCAAGGTTTGTGACTACCTGAGGAAGCTGAACGTACACAAATATATGGGACCTGATGAGATGCATTGCAGAGTCTTGAGGCAATTGGCTGATGTAGTTGCCAAGCCACTCTACATATTTGAAAAGTTCTAGTGGTCAGTTGAAGTCCCTGGTTACTGGAAGAAGGGAAACACTGCACGCATTTTTAGAAATGGTAAAAACGAGAACACTGAAAACAATCTGTCAGCCTCACCTCTGTGTCTGGGAAGACCTCATAGTTATGGAGTGATTGAATGGTAGGGATTGGAAAGAACCTCTGGAGATCACCTAGTCCAATCCCCCTGTCAAAGCATGATAACCTAGTGAAAGCCACACAGGAACATGTCCACGTGGGTTTTGGTACTCTTCAGAGAAGGAAACTCCACAGCCTCTCTGGGCAGCAGTGCTCATTAACCCTCAAAGTAACGAATCTTCCCCTTAAGTTCAAGAAAAATTTCCTGTGTTCTAGTTTGTACCCATTGCCCCTAGTTCTATCACTGGCTACTCAGCCCAGCCCAGCCTCATCTTCATGACCTCCACCCTTTAGATACTTAGATGCATTTATAAGATCCCCTGTTTTCCAGGTTAAACAGCCCGAGGTCTCTCAGACTTTCCCAATAGGACAGATGTCCCAGTCCTCTAATCACCTTTACAGTCTTCCTTTGGGCTCTGTATTATTTCCCTGTCTCTTTTGAACTTGGGAGTCCATAACTGGACACTATACTCCAGATGTGGCCTCAGTAGGGCAGAGTAGAGGGAAAGAAGGACATCTCTCAACCTATTGGACACAATCTTCTTAATGTGTCCAAGGATACCATTGACCTTCTTGTTCACAAGGTGACATTGCCATTCTATGAACAAATTATTGTCAACCAGGACATCAAGGTCCTTATCCATGGAGAACATGGTGCTGTTTCTCACCAGGTGCAGGACTACACTTACATGTTGCCTGGGCCTGATCCCTTGGCCATCCTGTAAGTGCTGTGGGATTGCACTCAAGATGACCTGTTCCATAATCTTGCCTGGCACTGAGGTCAGGCTGACAGGCCATAATTCCCTGGCTCTTCCAACCGGCCCTTCTTGTGGATGGGCACCATGCTGGCCAGCTTCCAGTCTTCTGGGACCTCTCCAGTGAGCCAGGACTGCTGAAAAATGATGGAGAATGGCCCAGCCAGCTCATCTGCCAGCTCTCTCAGCACCTTAAGATGGATCCCATCCGGTCCCACGGATTTGTGGGGATCCAAGCAGCTGAAGAGATCTCTAACTATCCCCTCCTCCTGGAACAGAGGGAAACTATGCTGGTCCCTAGCTCCATCTGCCAGCTCTGCAGGCCAGCTGTCTGGAAGACATTCTGTCCTGCAATTAAAAATTGAGACAAAGGAGGTGTTAAGTACCTCTGCCTTTTCCTCATCTTTTGTTACAATATTTCCCTCTGTGTCCACTAAGGAGTGGGGGTTGGAGCTGCTTGAGTCCTGGAGAAAGGCCATATGGCACAGCCCCACTTCATGCTGCCTACAGCCTTGAGAAGACTATGTGGCACAGTCCTGCTCCCTCAATGTGTAAATAACTACATTATGCGCAGAATTATGGCCCAAATATTACAACACAATACAATACAATACAATACAATACAATACAATACAATACAACAGGTTGGAAGAGACCTTCAAGATCATCACGTCCAACCCATCAACCAATCCAACCCACCTAAAATACAATACAGTACCATACAGTACAATACAGTACAAAAGAGTACAATACAGTACAATACAACCCACCTAAACATCAAAAAACTAAACCCTGGCACCAAGCACCCCATCAAGCCTCTTCTTGAACACCTCCAATGAAGGTGACTCCATCACTTCCACAGGCAGCTGATTCCAGTGGGCAATCACTCTCTCAGTATAGAACTTCTTCCTAACTTCCAGTCTAAACCTGCCCTGGCGCAGCCTGAGACTGTGTCCTCTTGTTCTGGTACTGGCTGCCTGGGAGAAGAGACCAACCTCCGCCTGTCTACAACCTCCCTTCAGGTAGTTGTAGAGAGCAAGAAGGTCACCCCTCAGTCTCCTCTTCTCCAGGCTAAGCAACCCCAGCTCCCTCAGCCTCTCCACATAGGGCTTGTCTTCCAAACCCCTCACCAACTTTGTTGCCCTTCTCTGGACACGCTCCAGTAAGACAACATCTTTCCTAAACTGAGGGGCCCAGAACTGGACACAGGACTCAAGGTGCGGCCTAACCAGTACAGTGTACAGGGGCAGAATGACCTCCCTGCTCCTGCTGGCCACACTGTTTCTGATGCAGGCTAGGATGCCATTGGCCTTCTTGGCTGCCTGGGCACACTGCAGGCTCATGTTCAACCTACAATCAACCAGCACCCCAGGTCCCTCTCTGCCTGGCCGCTCTCCAACCACTCTGACCCCAGCCTGTAGCACTGCATGGGGTTGTTGTGGCCAATGTGCAGAACCCGGCACTTGGATGTGTTCAATCTCATGCCGTTGGATTCTGCCCATCTGTCCAGCCTGTCGAGGTCCCTCTGCAAAGCCTCTCTGCCTCCAGCAGATCAAATACTGCCCCAGCTTGGTGTCGTCCACAAATTTACTGATGATGGACTCGACGCCCTCATCCAGATCATCAATAAAGATGTTGAAGAGCATGGGGCCCAGCACCGATCCCTGGGGCACACCACTAGTGACTGGCCGCCAGCCGGATGTGGCACCATTCACCACCACTCTCTGGGCTCGGCCCTCCAGCCAGTTCCTAACCCAACGCAGTGTGCTCCTGTCCAAGCCATGGGCTGCCAGCTTGGCCAGGAGTTTGCTGTGGGGGACGGTGTCAAAGGCCTTGCTGAGGTCCAGGTAGACCACATCCACAGGCCTCCCCACATCAACCAGGCGGGTCACCTGATCATAGAAGGAGATCAGGTTGGTCAAGCAGGACCTGCCCTTCCTAAAGCCATGCTGGCTAGGCCTGATCCCTTGGCCATCCTGTAAGTGCTGCATGATTGCACTCAAGATGACCTGTTCCATAATCTTGCCTGGCACTGAGGTCAGGCTGACAGGCCTATAATTCCCTGGCTCATCCAACCGGCCCTTCTTGTGGATGGGCACCACGTTGGCCAGCTTCCAGTCTTCTGGGACCTCTCCAGTGAGCCAGGACTGTTGAAAAATGATGGAGAGCGGCTTGGACAGCTCATCTGCCAGCTCTCTCAGCACCCTAGGATGGATCCCATCCTGTCCCATGGCCTTGTGGGGGTCCAAGCAGCTCAGAAGATCTCTAACTTCCTCCTGGAGCAGCGGGAAACCATGCAGCTCCCTGGCTCCTTCTGCCAGCTCTGCAGGCCAGCTGTCTGGAAGATGTTCTGCCATGCTAGGATAGACTGAAGCAAAGAAGGTGTTAAGTACCTCTGCCTTTTCCTCATCCTTTGTTACAACCTTCCCCTCCGTGTCAACCAAGGAGTGGAGGTTGTCCTTGCCCTTCCTCTTGCTATTGATGTATTTATAGAAGGACTTTTTGATGTCCTTCACAGCAGAGGCCAGTCTAAGTTCTAAATTGTCTTTTGCCTCCCTAATTTTCTTTCTGCATGTCCTAGCAACATCCCTAAACATTCCGTAGGTTGCCTCCCCTTTCTTCCAGAGATGGTACACCCTCTTGTTTTCCCTTAGTTCTATTAAGAGTTCATTGGCCAACCAGGCTGGCCGTCTGCCCCGGTGGCTCATCTTCCGGGACACTGGCACAGCCCTGTTCCTGAACCTTCAAGAGTTCTTCTTTGAAGCAGCTCCAAAACATTTTTTATTGCCAAAACATATCCCTACATGTTTTGCTCAAACCCCACTTCCCTCTCCTTCTGGAGTGGGCACTCAACCCCAGAACTGAGAAAACAAAGGGCCAGGCATCAATAAGCCTGGGTAAATAACCCAACCTGCCTTGTTGGAGTAAAAAAGAACATGCACCCACCATATGAGTTGCTTGTTCTGTAATTCTTCCAAGTATGGAAATATTCTGGCCATATGCTCTGCCATTGGCTAATGGTGTTTACCAAGATTAACTATTGGCTAAATCCAAGCCTTGGGCAAATTGTAAATATTACCCAAATTGTAAACAACTTGTTGTTTTGCTGTTAAGCTCTTTTGCTCATTTGCTCTTTTGTTCTGCTTCTGCTCTTTCTGCCCTTGTGCACATGTTCTACCTTTGTCTGCAGTCCAGAGAGAAGCCTTGCTACCTGGGAAGTGCTATTTTACCTTCAGCTTACCCAGAAACCACCAAAGAGTCCTTCAGATAAACCTTCACTGAAACTACAGCCAGCTTAGTGCTGTACCCCAGTCCTGCCAGTACAAAGAAGCTACCTAACCGTGTCCTGAAGGGACAGAGACCCAGGAAGCCAGGGAAAACTTGGCCAAATCCTGTTTGGCAGCTCTAAGCACATCTGCTACAAGCACAAAGCTGCAGAGCTGTGAGCCAAAGCTGGCCCCATCACCTGCTGCTTGCAAAGCCAGAACCATGCCCAGCTGCTTCTGTGCCAGCCACTAAGTTGCAGGAAAAGAAAACCACAGCCTGCTGCTCCACAGCCTTGTAAGCCAAGAGCCAAGGTAATCCAGAGCACTGTCTGTGCCCTGCTGGTATTGCTTGTGAGTGTTTTGGACAGCTTCATAAAGGACTTCCCTGTTACCCTAGATACTGGATGTGCAAGACCCTTGCCTACTTCTGAGCTAAGCCAGGGAAAAGTTGCTACGCACTGACCCCCACTTTCCAGATGCTCCCCCACAGTGTCTTGAATCCTCTGCAGCAATGCCAGCACTGGGAATTGCCCAAGAGCCTGTTCCGAGTGAACCATCCCACACCACAATCCCACAGCCACAGGAGAAATCTGCCTCCCCTGCAGCTGGAAGGGACCACTCCTGGAGCCAGCTATGGCAGCAGCCAGCCTAGCAACCAGTTTAGCAACCGCTTAGCAACAAGGCTTCACCAGTGAAACTGTATCTTTTTCACTGTTCACAGATTTAACACCAGTTTTGGTTATGTTTAAAATCCCCAAGCTTTAGTCTATGTAGTATTGTGACCTGTGAATTATAATGCAGCAGCCCAGGAATTCCTGGAGTTATAGTTCATGACAAAAAAATTGGTTTAAGCCTTTGACAGATTAGTTTTATGTGCCTTGACACTTAGCCTCACCGCTCTATTCAGCTGCTGAGTGCCTGCCGTGTCACTGCCTCTTGGACAAATGGAAAATTGCACCCTAGTTCTTATTGAATAACTGTTTTATGTTTTTCTAATTTGGTTCAAAATTGTTAAACTGTACCAGTTCATGGGATATCCACAACTGTACACTAGAACTGTATGCACACACACAAACACACACACATATATATAGTTTAAAGGTTCATAGTTTTTATATTAATACATTAAAAATATTTTCATATTTCATAATTCATATTAATAAACATGGCACCCACAAAGTTTGTGTGCCTGATGCCAATAAACTTGGAAATTCTTCTGTGACAACTGCACAATTTCAAGCCAGGGAAATAGTGATATATTTCCTGCTGTTTTTCCTCCCCATTTCCCCTCTGTTCCAGTCCAATCTAATGAACTTAGTTCATCAGTCATTTGGCTTTTTTCACCTTTATTTACTCCAAGGGAATACATCCATTAAAATTAATAGCTGTCTGAAAAACTGCAGAGCCTGGACTTAGGTGTCTTGATGGTCAAACAGAACAATCTGACAGGCCCTTATATTTCTTCTGGAGGTGTTGCTCCAGTTTGGCATAGGTATCATGTGGGCATCATGTTCCAGGTCAACACTGATATCTTTCAATAAACTGGTTGCAGTGTATTTTCTGTGCACAGGTATCTGTCAATTAGATGAGTACAGGCAATTTACTATTTCTTTTCTTTGAGATACCCGTGCTGTATATTTAATAATTGAACAAGCATTTAATTAAAAAAAAAATGTATTCTCTCCAGGTTGAAAAAGTGTAACCTGTCTAGTAACACACTCTTAAGGAGCTGATTAGGCAATGGATAGCTGGATATTTTAAATTATATTATTTTTGTAAAAGATGAGCACTATACAAAAAAATCCATATTCAGGGAGATAAAAGGAAAGAATTAAAAAGATGACTGGGTCACTGTGGTTAGATATCTCAGCTCAAAGAAGATGGCCCTGGAAGATGTCTGTCTTGCGTCAAGTTAGCCACAAGTGTCCAGTGTGGAACAAATGTACAGTCTGAAGAAGCACAGATATAATGAATCTGGATGAAGAAATAATAGGAGCAATAGTAATAACAGCAGCATAATTGATAGGAGTCATAGTGACTTTACATTAATTTGATATTTCCAACTAATGTTTAAGAATTCTAGTATTAATAAAAGGTAGAGTCCAAATGTATTATCTTTGTATAGTCAAATCTGATCTATATTATGCAGAGAATCCAGCTCATAGCAGGAAAAATTCCATTCATGTTTACAATGTCTCTGACAAGAGCTTGTCATTAGAACAATGATGATGCCATATTACATTAGGAATAGGTCTGACATGCTTTTAATGAATATCACTTAAATTTGGGAAGACCTAAGCAGAGATACTACTCAATTCACTAATATATACTGTCTGTGCAATTAACTTCATGAGGTTAATAATCAGCATAGATATTATATTTACAATGAAAAAAGGATACTTAACATTTAACTCATGCCTTTTTTTTTTCCTTTTTTTTGAGACAGGGACATGTTTTAAATCATCATCTACTTTATATATGATGCAAAATATTAGTTTGATTTATAGTATTTTCTTACTGACTGCTAGACATATCACAGATAATGCTCATGGAGTTGGCCCTTAATGGAAAGTTGTCAAAGGAAGTAGCATGCAGCCATGACTTCTAGTTAACATAAGCAATAGGTATATCCATTGAGCTGAAAAAAACATTTAGGAAATATTTTTGTTTCCATATATCATCCTGTGGTAGGGTGAGAAAAGTCTCCCCCACACACAAAGAAACCACAGCTAACTCAGTCGGAAAAGCAAAATGAAATAAGCTATATTTACACGCAGAAATGGAATGCAATGAATATGTACAGAAATATAGAGTATTTACCATATATACAGAAATATACAGCAATGAACGTAATACAGAAGACCCCCAGCCAGGGGGATTCCCCTGTATCCCCTCTCCCTCCCTACCTTCCCTTTTTCCCCAAAAAGGGTTAGAGAGAGAGAGAAAGGCAATTAAGGAGAAAAACTCTGTTAGCTCAAAGCATATGCAAGAATTAGTTTTCTTATCTGGTTAACTTTGTTAATTCAAGGTTGCTTCTGTCCGGCAAAGCTGTTGCTTCAGAGAGAGAAACAGGCCCACACGAACAGAGGGAGAAAAGTACAGACTGAACACAGCCTGAACCCAGACTGAACTGACAGAACCCAAACCCAAAACTGCACTCCACAAATCCACCAATGTAATTAGTTTAGACTATCCTGTTGTCATTTAAATATCAAAAACATTCAGCCAGAGTATCTAGGCAATTGTCCCTTTTCTTAAAGGCACAACCTAAACTGGTCACACATCCTAATTTTAGTTCATGGAAATTTTAGACTGGAAGAAAGTCAACATCTCTAGCTGTGATTTATAGGTAGGATAGAGTAGAAGGGCACATAGTTGAGACTGCCAGGGTGAGAAGGGAGGAGTACTACACAGTCAAGTAGCCATTACTGTATCATAGAGCTGGAATCATGTACTGCAACTGCCAGCTAATAGGGAATGATGAAAAAAAAAACCACAAAGAAACAACAGTTCCCCAATTCCATCTTCATTCACAGTAAATTAAAGCCTGAGGTGAACACACAATTAGCTGAAGATAATAACGAAGTTAATCCAGTTGATTCTTAGGTATATGCTTGCTACAAAAACATATTTCTTCTCTACAAACTGCTTCTCTGATCAGGTTTGAATCTAAATTGCTCTGCATTCCATACTAATGATGAGACCTTATCAATATTTACAGAGGCTCAAATATATTCAAATTATCAAAATTTGGAATAATATGATTTGTTGCATTCTTCAAGTTTTCTAAGCAGCATTTATCAAGTGAGAAGGGATTGTATAATAAGGGTAACTAAATCTCCACTTCTATCCTCTTGCAACATGCCACCTAAAAGTCTGATCCTGCAGACTGTTGATTTTCCTTTCACAATATGCACCCCAGAAAATATCACTATCAGGTAAGGCATTTACCTAATGAAAGAGTTTTCCCTTCATCATCCCTGGAAATTGAATGATCACAGAGTTTAGGAGGATAGGAACATTTGGCTCAATTACCAATTCTTTCCTTATCAAACATGATTTCTGAAGGGCAATCTTCTTTTGAGATGGTAAAAAGATTACTCCACTGATGTGTATCATCAGCTTATATTTAGGAGCAAGGCTGGAAGTGACTTGGAAAGAAGGGAATTCCATTAGCTTAATAATTGAATCAGAATGTCTTATTAGTATCCTCTCTGTGTAATCTGATATGAAAGTCACTAATATGATATGACTGTAACATTGTATTAGCTACAATATAGTCTGATATGATATGAATGTTAATGTAATACAAAGGAAAGTTGCTAATGTGCTAATCGGATAAGATATTGCTAAAAAGATATGAAAGACTCCACTGAAAAATATATTGCTTTCCTTAACTTTTTTAGGGTAGGATTAACCTTGTTCACTAGGAATACTTCAAAATGTCCTTTTATCTTTCCTGCACATTTGCTGTTCTGTCTGTTCACAATTCAGGTTTGATGGCACTAGTATTTTTAAATTATATATTATTTAGGCTCAATAATAAAGAGTATAAAGAAGAGTGTTTTGTGTAATGTCAAGACAGCACACAGCATGGAAGCAATGTGCATGTTTAGACAAATATTTCATCGAATTATTTAGGTAAGAAAAGATCTTTAAGGTCGTGAAGTTCAACTGTAAATATAACACTTGTAGGTTGCCATCAAACCATGTCCTTTAGTGTCAAAACCAAACCTTTTAAACACCTCCAGGGATGGTGACTAAACCATCTTCTATGGCAACCTGACCAGGGTTAACAGCCCTTTCAGTGATGAATATTTTCCTGATGTCCAATCTAAATTTCCCCTGGCAAAACTTGAAGCAATTTCCTCTTGTCCTGTCACTTGTTGCGTAGGAAAAAAGAACAAACCCCACCTCTGTAAAACCTACTTTCACATATTTCTAGAGAGCAGTAAAGTCTCCTCTGAGCCTTGTTTCTCCCAATTCTGTCACTTCTTTTAAGACTTCTTCTCTTGTTTCAACTGATCTCCAATAATTTTGCAAAAATTAGGACTCACATCACATCCAGGTGAGAGTAGTGTCCTTTCTCACATTACACAGGAGGAAACTGAGGGTCAGAAAAGTTAGGTTTCCATCACAGAACAGGATGACAATATGAACAGAGCTGTAGAATTACTGTACATAGAGGTCTACTTTATTAATGAGATTTTTCTTTTATGTCCTACTGCAAATTTTTTTTAATTGTCTTTTTCTTGATTCCTTTCTCTTTTTCTTTTTCTTTTTCTTTTCTTTTTCTTTTTCTTTTTCTTTTTCTTTTTCTTTTTCTTTTTTTTTTTCTTTCTTTTTCTTTTTCTTTTTCTTTTTCTTTTTCTTTCTCTTTTTCTTTTTCTTTCTCTTTTTCTTTTTCTTTCTCTTCTCTTTTTCTTTTCTTTTTCTTTTTCTTTTCTTTTCTTTTCTTTTTCTTTTTCTTTTCTTTTTCTTTTTCTTTTCTTCTTTTTCTTTTTCTTTTCTTTTCTTTTTCTTTTCTTTTTTTTTCTTTTTCTTTTCTTTTTCTTTTTTTCTCTTTTCTTTTTCTTCTCTTCTTTCTTTTTCTTTCTCCTTTTCTTTCTGTTTCTCTTTTTCTTTCTCTTTTTTTTCTTCTCTTTTCTTTCTGTTTCTCTTTTTCTTTCTCTTTTTCTTTCTCTTTTTCTTTCTTTCTCTTTTTCTTTCTCTTTCTCTTTTTTCTTTTTCTTTCTTTTCTTCTTTTCTTCTCTTTTCTTTCTCTTTTTCTTTCTCTTTTTCTTTCTTTTTTTTTCTTTTTCTTTCTTTTTCTTTCTCTTTTTCTTTCTCTTTTTCTTTCCCTTTTTCTTTCCCTTTTTCTTTTCCTTTTTCTTTTCCTTTTTCTTTTCCTTTTTCTTTTTATTTTCCTTTTTTTCCTTTTCCTTTTCCTTTTCCTTTTCCTTTTCCTTTTAATTTTATTTTTCTCTTTTTTTTTTTTTTTCTGCACTGAACATTATCATTCATTGTTTTCTAAGGCAAGAGAAGAACTGTGAACACCAAAGTATATCTTGGTAAATCAATGGGATTACAAATTGTCTCAGATTAATTCTGTATTTGTGTGCCTCCATACATTTTTGAGAAATAGTTAACTACCCTTTGAATCTGATGTTCTAAATTTTATGTTCGTTTATTTTGTTCTGTGTAAGTGATAACTTTGAAGCCCCCTCCAAGAGAAGACATGTTATCCTCCCTGATATTTATCACTGTCTGGATGTGTCCTCAGATGACTATTTAGGTTTTGTCAGTGTCATGTCAACTGACAGATCAAAATGTATTACAAATCTTTTTAACTTACTGCCACACCATACTTTGGATAAAATGATCAGGGAATTCAGTCATGAGTGGATATTTCTCTAAACTACATTGTAAATCTAGAGCTCTTTTAAAGAATTCAATGAATTTATTTATTATGCACATGAGATGAAGGTGAATTAGTCCTGAGATGCATATGCATTAGCAGAAATGGTGAATGTAACACACACATATATATATGTGTGTGTGTGTGTGTATATACATGTATATATATATATTAAAAAAAAATGTATAGTGTTAACGCATCCAAACTGCTGTGCACCGGAAGGAAGATTCAGTGGACGAATTTACAATTAGGTGCACATCTATGCATGAATTTATATATTACATTATGTTATTAAAATATATAGACAAACATACTGGCTTCTCAGACTGAAAATACTTTGGCTTTTTTTTTTTAATTCACTTTTCAACAGATAATTGCATGTGTATGTGAGGGTGCATTGATATTTGTTCTTGCTAACTATGTACTATGTAAGGTCGTATTTTCATACTCATAGTTAAAATTACATGATTATCATAGGTTTCATCCTGTTTAAAGCCTAACGCCTTCCTATAGGTGGAATCTTTCTTACAACAACAGTGTATTACCATAAAAGTTAGAACAGAAATAAGAGACAAAAAGTATAACCTTTCCTCTTTTTCTTCATGGCTCCCTTTTTTATACCATTTTAACAAAGTTATATAGCTATTTTGTGGTTTAGATAATCTGGAAAATGGGTGTATTAATAATAACCTTCTTGCAGAGGCAATTATAAACTGTTTAATACTGATTAATAATTAGAAATGTTTTAATCCCCTTTGCAGGAAGGGAACTAAATGTAAAGTACTATTATTACTGTTAATGCACAGTGAATTTTCATGCTTATATGTAGTGGATTTCTCTTTTATGCATTTCAAATAATAATACTTACTTCATAAATTGAAACTATATTAGCCAAAGTTATTCAGGAAAAAGCAGAATGGTGGATGCAAGGGTAAATTTGAGGTAGAGGGCGAGTTACTGAAGGGAAATAAAGCCACTGACTTCATTGTGTCCTACAATAGAGTGGAGGAAAGCAACACAAAAGAACTATTAGTATTATTATGAATAATTACCTACAAATATTCTACTTGTTAAATATGTAATCAATTCTCTGGTCTCAATGAATGTCTATCTTCCCTTTTGTATATGTGTTTATTATAATTTAAATACATACATTATAATCACTTTCTTGGCTTACTGGTTTAAGGTACAAGAGATTATTCATTTAGCAGTCAGATATTTATTCATTTATATTGGATCGGAATTGCAAAGTCCTTGCTTAGCAGATTAAGTAAACCAAGTAGTTATTCCATAGGGTAATAAGGTTAAAAGTGATATGATGCAGAGGTTTCTAAAGCTGACAGAGGCAGCTAGTGCTCAGCTTTGAGAGCTGCTAGTAGATGCATTGTTTAGATAGGTTTCAATGATAGTCACTCTGTTGGATCCCCACCAGAAGAAAATACTGGTTGTTTTTTTTTTTAATCATAGCCTGCTGATCCTCACTGAGTTGTTACAGGTTAGCAGGCTTAAAATGGAAAATTAGCACATTTGCATGATGTCCTTGGTCAAAGTATTAGACAAAATCCTACTCAGCAAAATCATGATCCACACAATCATTTCATTGGCATGAACTCTTCCATCTGTTTACCCACAGAACAAGATTGATTGATTCTATGTGGACCACCTAGTACTTAAGAGAATTTTGTGGAAATGGATTGTAACAATTGCTAAGGCAAGAAATCTATTGCCTCTAGTTTTGCTATTGCCTCTTCTCCAGCTGTCGAGCCAATGTTGTGGTTTGATTCCAGTAGTCAACAAAGCACTACACAGCTTCTTGCTTATTGGCCACACGTGGACTGCAGAAGGGAATTAAAAGCGTAAAAGTCCAAAAACTCATGGGTTAAGATAAAGGTAGCTTAAAAGCAAAAAGTACACATGTGCAAGCAAAGCAAAAAAACCCCAAAAAAACCCACAAAACCCAAACTGAACAATCACAAAAAGAAAAAAAAAACCACCCAAAAAATTAGCTATCTCCAGGAAATCAGGGCTTTGTCATATGTAATGGTTGCTTGGGAAGATTTGGTTGGTCAGTAGCAATCTGCTGTCTCAACTGTGACCCTCACAAATTCTTGTGCACTCTTAGTCTTATTCACTGAGGTCGGAAAAATCCCTTGATTCTGTGTAAGCAGAATTCTGCAAGAACTGAAACATACCTTTGTTATCAACACTGTGTTCATCACAAATATAAAGTATGGTCCTATGCAAGTTACCACAGGGAAATTTGAGTTCAAGCCAGTGTAACAGTTAAACTAGACACTAGTTTCCAAACATACAAATGGGCTTAACATAGTTCTTGTCTTCTCCTAGGTAAATAAGTTTCTCAACTAATGGATCTGTAGGACATGGAAATCATGATTGCTGTCTCTCTCACACACACACACAAACAAAAAGTGTAGTGTATTAATATATTTCCTTAATGAGAAAATCTTGAGTGTTACGGGGGGGGGGGGAAACAAAGCAAAGATAAAAAACAGTTGGAAAATGAAACTTCCCACCTTCTTGTATCTCTTGCAATGTTATTTCTTTATGAGAAAGAAATTTACCTGCATCTTCAAAATATAAACAGTCATCTACAGGGTATTCTCAATGCACTAGCTGCCTAAAATATAATGGGAATTCTAGGTAAATTAATATTTAGTGAGCACAAAAGTTGACCAAGTATTCAGAGATCTCCACATGCTTCTTGAGATTGAACAACTGGTAAACATTCACAAATTCACACATTGTGTTAGGTTGGAAGGAACCCTCAAAGATCACCTTGTCCAAACCCTTGCATTATGCAGGGACACCTCCAACTGCTCAGGGCCACTTCAAGACTGATATTGAATGTCTTCAAGGATGGAGCCTCAACCATATCCCTGAAAAACCTATTCCAGTATTTTATCACTCTCACTGTAAAGAAATCCCTCCTTATGTCAAATCTAAATCTACTCTGTTCCAATTTAAAACCATTTTCCCTTACCCTATTGCTATGTACCGGTATAAACAGTCCTTCCTCAAGCATCTGCATAGACATCTGAAAATGATCCAGCTGCTGACCCATATTCTTACGCAGATACCTGTCTAGTCTTCTCAAATATAGGTTTCTATATAGGAGTGTATGAGCAAAAAAAGACAAGGATAACCACATGTTGATGGATATTTTGTTGGATAGAAAGGCAGGTGAGAGAAGAGGTGATGAACAATTTTGCTAGAGATGAGAGCCAGTACTTTTTGAGACTTACATAATCTGGAAGCTGGGACTTCTCTTTGCTGTTATCACTGAGGGGAGAGCCTCCCCAAAGAGCATCTCAGACTGACCTGTTATCAAGCTGTTACAGTACTATTTTTTTCAGCTGTTCTCTCAGGTCTTCAGCCTCTTATGTCTCAGAAAGAAAGATAAAACTTTGATACCTATGTCCCACCAGCTGGACAATTCAACTTGAAAGGGAAAGAAAGAAAACAGCATTTCCATCTGGAAGGATTTTAATAATTTAATCTGTAATACTGTCCAGATTTCTTATATATTTCCATTACTGGGTGCTTTAATAATGTCTTCTTTCCCTCTTTCTTGAACAAACTTGGTTTTGGTTCCATTTATTCCTTTCCTTTTGATAGACTATAGATCTGCTCATCCAAAATCATAAATCTTCACTAGTGTGATAGCCAATGGAGATTTAAGATCTTTGCCTTTTGGGTCCAACAAAGACTTCAGAATTTCTCCTGCTGACATTACATTTTACCTTTTAAAATATCATAGCAGAGACATTTTCTATAACAGTGATATTAATTATTTTAAATCATAGATGTTAATGGTGACCCTATGCACTTAAAATATTAATAAGAAATCCTAATGAATGTATCAAAGGTTTTACAATTACAATTGGGGTTTGTTTCATGTCTTTTAGTTAAGATAGTAGAACTGGATTTAAAAACTGTTAAAAGAAAACATGACATCATGTTCTGTTTCTACTAAAAGATTCTCAATGTCAGCTTGTTTGCTTTTATACTGCACTTTTCAAGCAAGTACTTTGTAAAACTTTTTTTTTTTTTTTAAAGAAGTGGAATAAACTATGAGCTAAACTGATAGAGCTAATAGTTAATTTTCTGCATGTTCCTTTCATGAAATTAATGTGTGAGACATTGCATGTGAGGACAAGATTTTGCCTGTTCTTTAACTAGACAAAAATTTCCTTTATAAGGAAAAACTAAAACCAAAACTAAGACCACAAGCTATGAAAATTACCTTTCATAACAGCAGCAGATTTTATTTTGCAGTGTGTTACATGCTGTTATGTATATGATATTGTTTCTTAGATTTTTTTTTTACTGTAGTTCTCAAATAATTTTCCTTCTTTGTAATAAATCTCAGCCAAAAGGTCATATTTTCTTCTCCATTAGATAACATAATTTTAGGGAAAGGTAACACTAATAACACAACTTGTGAAGTTGTTTAAAGATATTTTTATCACTATCTATTTTACTACTGCTTTTCCAGAATCTCACTCAAACAAACATTCACAGAATTGCTAATCTAACATTCAAGCAAACGGTAATGTTTTGCAGTTTATAACACTGTTAGTTTGCAGGGCATATTAATTTGGACTAGCACAAGGTGTCATATCACATTGCATTCAGAATAGGATATTCTGCCCATTGATTGATAACAGATCTCATTCACCCTTTTTTCATTCTTTCCTATGAAAAGGAAGAGCAGAAGACAATTGAATGAGAAGGATAACAATCTGTCTTGCATAGTGATTTGTATTTTCAGGTGTGATTCATTTGACATTAAATAGATATATACAGACGGGATAGTTTTGTCTCAGGTAGTCACTACACAGTCTGTAGTAAATGTAGAGAAACAATCACATTCAAGACATGAGTCCTCTCATTTTAAAGCAGGGATCTGAAACACACCATGAAGAACATAACTCTGTTCACTGGCTCTAAAGGAAGATTACCCAAGATGCATACATCATTGTGCATGCTTAAAGCTAGATAAAAATCTAACTCTAACTAAATATACTAAGATGTTCCTACTCTGATTAAATAATATATATAATATATATATAAAACATTATAATATATAATATAAATTTCTGTGTATATCAAAGGTCTTTTTTCCCTATTTATGCTTTTTTGAAAGTAATTCTGCAAATCACAAGATAACTGCCAGTCTTTGATTCTACCTGTTTCTCCATCTTTCTCTTAATCTGGTCTGGAAGAATTTGTTACAGCCATCTATATTTTGTGCTTTAGATTTTAATTAATTTGAATTCCTTCCAGGCTGTGGAATGTCTCCAGTTTAAGGCAGTAGGATTATTTCACCTAAAATATCAAGATCTAGGGCTGTTTCCAATAAAATATGTTGACTTAAATAACACTGAGAGAAAAAAAATATATATATACCACTTAACAATAGAAAAACAGAGCTGAAGCATAGGATAATAACAAAGTGCCTGAGACATGTAGGATTGTGTTTGGTTAGGTTTGGGTTTAAATTCTATTTCTTCTTTTTATTTTTTTTTCCTCCTTGGGGAAAAAAAAAAAAAAGTACAAAACAACTCCACAAACAAGAAGTGACAATAAACATAGTGCCTGGAATCCCAGCCATTAATTTTATGCAGATTCCCCTATGAACAGCTTCTCGAGTGTCCATATGTTTGCTATGGTAATTTACGAATTTATTGTATTATACACCAAATGCACAGCTGGTCTTCTAATGTGGATTTCTTCACACTTGCTTCCACATAACCTTTCTTTGCAGCAAGTACTTATCTTTACAATTACTTTCCATGGTCTCTGATTCTCTAGGTAGCATAATATTTCGGGTTTCTAAGATGCTGCAGCAATGTGCATATTCAAATCAAAATATTAATGCTTTCAACTTCCTACATGGATAAAGTGAGAATTTTGCATCTTTTAAACTTATAGATTGCGGTGCAATACTCAGTGTCATACTTATCTATAGTAAAATTATGAAAATGATGAAGACTTTTTAAAAATGTTGGGGGTTTTGTTTGTTTGGTTTTGTTTTAACCTTTGTTGCAGTATGTTTGGGGCAAAACATAGATAAAATCAATTTCATGGTCTACACACATAGTCATTTAATACAATACAATACAATACACCAGGTTGGAAGAGACCTTCAAGATCATCGCGTCCAACCCATCAACCAATCCAGCCCACCTAAACAACTAAACCATGGCACAGACATAAAATAAAAGAAAAAAATGTAGTAATTGTTTCTTGACTGTGTTATGGGAACTGAATTGTGTCATTTCAGAGCAATTAATTTGGCCTAGACTTAGAGATGGACAACCAGACAACTGGAAAGCTAGAGTTGTCTGGGCACCAAGATTTTACACTATTATCTTTTGTTGATTTGACAAAGACTTTAGTAGGAATTCCTGTGTTGTGAAACAGACTTCAGGATTCACAGACAAGAAATTCTCTGTGTTGAATGTGTTGTATAAATGTATCAGAGCTATACTTACTGTGGACTAAGTGTACAGCAGTTAGAAAGAACTAAGAATCCAGATAACTACACAGTACCACAGACATGTTAATAAACTTTGCTTGACCATATAGCCTCATATACAGTAACAATGACAATGGACATTAAACCATTTTGGCAGTTTTAGGCTATGCTTTTAAAAACTAGCTGCAGATTTCAAGCCAAAAATTAGAAAAATATAAATAATTCACTATTGGGTGTAAAAAGAAAAACAAAATACTATTCTAAACAAATTCATTGATCAAAATGTGTGGGATGGCCACAGATGTACCCTAACAATCTTTCACATTTCACTTCTGTCATGGTCTGGGAGAACAATCCTCCCACCACGGGCAAAAATAATGACTCAGACAAACAGATTGCAAAAAATGGTGGAAAGTTTAAATGGAAAAACAAAAAAGAACAACAACGAAAGTTTTACAGAAAACCACAAGTACCATGACAGAAGAGAGAGATCCCAGAACATACCCAAGACTGTCCCATCCCCACCTGGGGGTACACCCAAAATCCCCCAGGGCTCTTTCTTCCTGCCCCCCGCCCCCATCCCAGCCTATAGTAACAAAGGACAAGGCAAAGGCAGAAGCACTTAACACCTCCTTTGCCTCAATTTTCAATAATAGGATAGATTGTCTACAGGAAGACTGGCCTCCAGAGCTGGGCAAGATGGAGTCAGGGAGCAATATAGTTCCCCTGTATTCCAGGAGGAAGCAGTTAGAGACCTGCTGAGCCACTTGGATCCCAACAAGTCTATGGGACTAGATAGGACCCATCCAAGGATAATGAGAGAGCTGGCAGATGAGCTTGTCAGGCCAATCTCCATCATTTTTTCACAGTGCTGGCTCACTGGAAAGGTCC
>CM026897.1:14671275-14798098 GCA_015227895.2 Colaptes auratus | reverse complement strand
CTGATGTCCTTCTTATCAATCTCATTGCTTCCAGCTTGGATTACCAGCAATGGTTAATAGTCAGTGGGCTGGGTTAATTTTGGGAATCTCCTTGTGATGTCCCTTATCCGGGCCCCAGGTAGGCAGCAGGCTTCCCTGTGGGATGGGTCGGCACGATGTATGGGTCCCTCTGTTCCACCCAGGAGAGAGTCTCCAACAGTTGTAACTCTTCTCTTTATGGTGCTGGTCCTTATAGTTGGTGGGGACTGCTTCACCTTAGGTATGTCCTTAGAGGGTTCCTCTTCAGCTTTCTCATCCACATTGCCCTTGGCCTGCAGGGCCTCATACTTATTGTGCAAGGGCAACGGGGGAGAGGAAGAAGGCTGGGATGGATTCCTTTTACTTCCCCTAACAGGGATCTGTATCCATCCCTCCCTATTTCTGGGGACGCCTTTCTCAACAGGGGAGGTTTGCAAAGCCTGCTCCCACATACCTAACTCCCTTTCACATTCCTGTATAGTCCTTGCTGTCGATGATGGAGAACGGAATCAATACGAACAATAGTATAGTTCGTTTATTAAGGAAACTTCTACATCTTATATAGACTGAGAGAGCATTGTTGGCATATGTGAGAGACTAAAAGCTGGTGTGACTCACTTGCTGCTTGCCCAGACAATAGCTGATGTGTGTTGGGCAAAGCTACTGTAAGGACTCTTGGAAGATGCAAAGATAACATTGCTCACTGGACTGCAGCTGGCCTACAACAATGGCCCAAGGGCCCAGCCATCACACCTTCAGGACAAGATCAACCAGCCATCAGATACCCCAGAAAGGGAGGATGATGAGACAATGGATTCACCACCTGTTTCCTGATGTGTAATGAGTGTGTGGGTAGGTATCACAGTATTGCTAAGGTTGGAAGAGACCTCAAAGATCATCAAGTCCAACCTGTCTCCACAAACCCCATTACTAGAACATGGCACCAAGTGAAAGGACATTGCTCCCCAGAGAGAACACTCCTGCCCACTGCAGGCTTGAACTCACGACCTTCCCAGTAAGAGTCTTAGGTGCTACCAACTGAGCCACATGAGCCAGCTAGATGGAGAAGGAGGAGGCGGAGGCCCCCGCCCTCCATCCAGACCCCTGCCCAAACTCACATGACTACACAGAAAGATTTCCTGGGGAACGATATCTGGATACTTACTTAAAAATGATTTTCTGGAATGAATTCCTGAGGGACAATACTTGGACACATAGCTAAGGACTAAAAGACTGTATAAAAGACTTGAGCAACTACTGGCTCAGTAGAAGAAAATTGCAGAAGAAAAACAGAGACCCAAAAACACAGATGAAGGAAAACACAAAAGGATAATGCCGCTGAGAAGAAAAGCACGAGAGAAGGAAAAGCCCAGGACAATGCTACTCCAAAGAAAAGAGGCCATGGAGCCTGGAAGAAGCAGACTGAACCCTCTCTCCGTGTCCTAAGCTCCTCCTGCTGCAAATCATGGAGCTGAAGGAGCTGCTCAGAGGACCACATCTCTCTACAGCCAAAGCCTCAGCACCATTTCTCTACTGACCCAACATCTCCTGCAGCACCTTTCCTCCACAGACTCAAACTGTCCTGGGGGGGTGAGGGGTGTGGTAATATAATTCCTTTCCTTTCCTCTCTCTCCCCCTCTATTTTATCTCTCTCTCCTTCTGATCCATACACTTTATTTATGTAATAGATAGCCTAGCTGTTGATATTTTGGCCTCTTTTGTGCCTCCCATTTCACAACACAGGAATATTCAAAAGAACTGAGTCTCTTTCCCTCTCCAGACTGAGACAGCATAGCTTCGTTGGTTCTCCACAAGTGAACCCACGTCATACTATTATAGATTATTGGTTAAACTGTCATACGAGGTTGTTGACAGATATGTGAGTCCTGTTATTCCCAGATAACTCTCTGTGTTTATAGGTACCGGTACCTTGCTTTAGTTACATGCTGCAAGCACAGCACTGTTTTGCTAAACTGCTAGCTACTTCTGCACTTATGGTAAGCATGGCCTACCACCATGTCAAGCTCTAAGCTTATATTGCCAGATTGCTTACACCACCTATTGCTATGATTGCCACACCTTGCTACTTCATCCTTTAGCTCAGCCACTTCATCGTTAAGCTCAGCCACTTCATCCTTAAGCTCAGCCACCAGGTTGAGGAGAAAATTCATCTGGTCACACCTGACACAGGTGTGGTCTCCTTCTCCCTCCATTCCAAGTGCCAGGCTCCAGCACTCTCCACAGCTAGCAGCCTGAATACCTGAGTGCTTGTGCACCAACTCTGTCTGGGTACCTACTGATTTTCTAATAGCCTTTGGCCAAGTTGTTACCATGGTTCAAGGGTTTTATTATTAGTTGTTAAAAATATATATTCCACCTAACTACTGTAATTTATCTGAGTTACCACAGAGGCTTCTGTACTGTCAGCTGACCCAGCACATGCAGTTGGACAAGAAGGCTCTCCAGCCAAAATGGCGTCATGTGGTCAGCCCTGCCAGGTTTTATAATTCCCGTGGCTGATGTCACAATCCCGAGCAGGCATGTGAGAAGATGACCCTGAGAGTCCTCGCCATCTGCCAGGGGTCCTTCTGACCTACAAATCCCTGAAAAGAAACCAAAAGAGAAAGATCTCAGCTCAAACACACCGGTCCCAGTGCCAGTCCCAATCAGCTCTCCAGCCAAATTAATAAACATTAATTTGACACAAATTAGTTTTACACTTTTAAGGGTGAGAAGGGTTGATACTACAGTTTTTCACATTTCATTTTTTTTCCAATAAGAAACATCATATGATACAATCTGGCTTCTCTTTTTTTAGCTGCTGCATCATACCCAGTAATCAGTAAATTCCATGAAGACCATACAACTCATTTCTTGCATCAGTTTGTCATCTACATATCATTTAAAGCAGACATCTTTGTGCTAGCACTTATTCAGCTAAAAATATGGGAATTTCAGTTATGCAGAACCTCGAGTTAGTGAAGCATGTGAAAGCCTAAAATTTAAACATCATCTTGGTTTTTAGCCTCAAAACTCTGCCACACACAGAGTATTGGTTATTCATACCATTGAACTTGTCTACCAGTTTAATATGTTGCTGTGTGTGGTGGGTTGAAATTACCCCTCAACATAAAATTGCCAGACTAGCTCAGTTGAAAGCAAAGTGAGCTGTATTTACAAGCAAAACTGCAATCTAAAATATGGAATGCAATGAATATGTACAAAATATACAATATACAGTATTTACAGGCATTTACAATTTATAAACAGCACAAGAACCCCCCTGGATAAACCAGGGGGCTACTAATAGCTATCCCACATCCTGCTCCCTTCCCTCCCACCTGTACATGGCACAAGAGAAAGAGCAGAGTTGCTGTTAGTACTTAACCACAACAAGAACACATTCAATGTCAGCAAAGCCAGCAGAAACACTAGTATCTGCTAGAGCGAAGAAGCTGAAAAGAGTTAGTATACAGATTTAACCTTTATGTTTGTTATCTGTCCAATGGGATTATTTAGACCTTATCATTATTTTTCCTTTTTTACATCCAATAGTAATTTAGTTACATTCAACTACTTTCTGTTCAAGATCTGTGGAAAATTTTGTAGGCACAGCCTAAAACTATTGCACTGTTGAAGTCAAAATCCTAGTATTGGCAGAGTTCCACAGCAATATGTTGTGTGGCATTATTTTAAAGTCCATGATCATTCTCTGGCAGGGTCTATGTTTGCAGATCCCTGTTATGATGAAATATACCAGTCTATCATGTTTGAGATCCACCCAACTGGCAACAAAACACCACACAGCTGCTCACTGACTCCTACTTCTCTCCTGTGGGATGCAGAGGAGAAAATACAGATAAATACTTGAGGATCAAGACAAAGGACAGGGAGGACTCATTCACCAATTGTGGTCATGGTATAAAGACATATCTGGCTTGGGAAAACAAACCAAATTTGATTTAAACAAAAACACCACCAACTCAGCAATTGAGTCAGAGTAAGACTGGATGATAAACAGACATTACTCCAACCTCTCCCTGCTTCCCACACCCAGTTCTGCTACCTCCTCCCAATCAGCAGTGGAGGAGGATAGGGAATGGGTGAGCCTTAGTCTGTCCCATGTTGTTCCTGCTGTTCTTTCCTGCTCAGGAGGAAACCCCTTGATGATCTCTTTCCTCAGCAATGTGGAATTTCTCCCTTGGGAGACAGTCCTCCACTAATTTCTTCCACCTGATTTGGCCCCTTCTATGATCTGTGATGCTCACAGGGATGTGTTGCTACAGTGTGAGCCTTCCTCAGAGTCATACACTTCTTCAGGAAGTCTTCCACAGGCTGCAAATTGGACTTTTCTCCATTGTCAAACCGCAAGTGCTACAAGGGCTTAGTTTGACATCTCAACACAGGCCAAAGGAAAATGAATGCTCTCATGTGTCTCCATACCTCATTCCTCACTGATCTTGATGTCTGCATGGTTGTATCTCATAAACCTAGTCTTTGCCAAAACAAAGAATGCTCAACTAAAAACCAGTTGCTCAACAGGTTTTCCCCTCTTAAGTATGTTATCAATGGAGGCACTGACTGTGTCAGCTTGGAGCTGGGGGAGTTTCTAGAAGCTTTTTACAAGGAGACATGCCAGTAGCCCCCTCCTTCACTAGCAAAACTCTGCTAGGCACATTCCCAACACAATGTCTTATCTGATCTGAATCACTTGTTAATTAATCATTGATTATTCATTCTTAGTTTTGCAGGATCCTTAGTCTTACGAGTTTAACAAGTCTTGGTCAACAGATGCAGCTGTGGGTGATTTGAATGTGTTTCACACTAAACAATAGAGAAGCCAAAAACTTTACATTGTACACTTGTTAACTAAGCTTAAATTACATGAAGTATTGGCCCAGTAATGAGAGAATTGCATCAACACATTGTACCAAATTTAATATATTCATATTAACCTTATATGAAGGCCTGTATAAATTCCACCTAATATTTTGGTACACAGTTCAGGAACTCAAGCAGGAAGAGTAGGGCCTTTAATTTTTGCATTCACTCTCAAGGAAAGATGAAGTCCATCTGGGATCTGAAAACCGCTAAGACACCACCGGTTTTCTAATAAGAAGCACAAAAATAGAAAGAATAGAATAGAATAGAATAGAATAGAATAGAATAGAATAGAATAGAATAGAATAGAATAGAATAGAATAGAATAGAATAGAATAGAATAGAATAGAATATTTCCTTTCAAAACCACCTACAGTTTAATTTTATTCTTTGGATATCTGGATATTAGTTGAGATGAGCCATTTGCAGCTGTCACAATTCTATCTTCTATTATGCTGAGAGACTTAATGTCTGAAGCTTCAGCTGTATGACTCCTAATATTTCTTATTGGCCAGCAGTTTGTCAGCACTTTAATAGAAACATAGGGATCTATCAGCATTTTTACTTCATGGAAAATGACTTTTTGCCAATACCACTTATCTCACATAACCCCCAGCTGTAGGAATCCTGCACTTCCACTGTGTATATAGCAGTGAAGTCACAAGAACTTGAAATCTGCTTTCAAGATTGAAACTTCTCTTCACTCTACTGGATTTGCAAGGCCACTCTTTAAATATTCAGCCAATTCTCTTTTGCAAGAGATATCTCCAGCATATTCCAGAGACCAGCCCTGAATTGATTTGACTTTCACAAAACAATACTTGCCTTCAGCTCTGTCTTTGACATGCCATGGACAACTCTGAATTGTAGAGTGGCTCTCAGCTTCAAAGTCTGTCTCCACATGAGAAATCCATTGCACATCAAATGATGATTAAACTATGTGGGAAGGGACTTTTTACAAAGGCTTCAAGTGATGAGACAGAATGGATTTAAGGTTGAGGAGGATATATTTAGACTGGGTATCAGAAGGAAATTATTTACAGTGAGGGTGATAAGACACTGAAAGTGGATGCCCCCTCCCTGGTGATGTTACCTGGTTGGATGAGGCCTTAAGCAACCTGGTCTACTGGAAGGTTGTCCCTGTTCATGGCAGGGGGTTTGGAACAGGATAATCTTTAAGGTCCCTTCCAACCCAAACCATTTTACAAATCTACAAATCTGAACAAGGGTAAGGTATAGCTACACTACTGAAAGGAATAGGGCTAGAATGAGAAAATAAGGAGTTACTGGACTATACAATAAAAAGTACTCCTTTATTGTCTTCGATATCCTGGCTAGCCTTTACATATTATCTCACCATTTTGCCACTTGCTGCAATAGCTATGACTTCTTTTTTTTTTTTCCCCACAATGGTAAGATTCATAATTGCACTTGAAAGCTGAACTTGCTGCATCAAGAAAATTTCAATACCTACAGAAGTAGATCATGCTAAAAGACAGTATTATTAGTGGAACTTCCTTACAAAAAATTGGCAAAGTTCAGTATTTTTCACACTCACTATGGCACCATGAAACAACTGACATTGTTCTGAGTTACAGAAATCCTCTTGATGTGGAGAGTATATTCTAGTAAAAATACTTGATTTAGCATAAACTAATTTAAAATTTTTGGCTAGTTGATTTGTTGGCTTTGTTTTTGTTGTCAATTTTTTTTTAATGGGAACATTTCAAAATGGAATAGGCAGTATTTTTATGTGGAAGAGGTCTTGCACAAGCACATGAAAAAGAACAAAAAAAAAAAGGCATTTTATAAATTAAATTCATGTGATTACATTTATCTTCAAGAATTTTATTGCCTTGTTACCTTACCTGACTTTTAACCCTGTAGTCTCACACAAGTGAAAAATACTGAAGGATCTGTGTGTGTGATGGATCAGAGAAGAGACCACAGAAAACCATGTTCTTTATTACATAGTATAATGTTTCCAGCTAGCCAACTGTTGCATCATTTTCCATTCAATGAGCACTTGAGTGCTAGCAGATTGCCTCTAGGTTGAGTGCACAAAATGCTGTAGGTGCTTTTTGTGACTCACTGAAGGGAATGCAACTGATGCTGACATTAATACACTGAGACAGATACAGAGTCAGGCCATGGAAAAAGAGTTTGTCTATAATGTTCGGTTCAGGTTCCTTCTCTCTTTCTTTTTCAGGAGCTGCCCATGTTTTATCTCAGAGAGGCTGGCCACTTGGGAGAGGTATAAGACCATTGTCATAGAATGTAGGGAGGCATCAAGGAAAGCTAAGGCATCCTGATCTTCATGACTGGGTAGTAATGTGCACTCTGAACTGGTTGAAGTGAAGAAGACAGAGAGTTGTGGTCAATTAGACAGTGTCTAGTTGTACACCTGTGTCTAGTGGGGTCCCTCAGGGGTCAACACTGGGACCGGTGATGTTCAGTGTATTGATCAATGGCTTGGATGAGGGAATAGAGTGCACTGTCAGCAAGTTTGTTGATGACACAAAACTGGGAGGAGTGGCTGACACCTCTTCAGGGTGTGCTGCCATTCAGTGGGAACTGGACAGGCTGGAGAGTTGGGCAGGGGGGGAAACTGACTGAAATACAAGGACAGTTATAACATCTTGCATCTGGGAAAGAACACCCCTATCTACTAGTATAGGTTGGGGACATACCTGTTGGAGACTAGCATAGAGAATAGGGTCATGGTGGTCCTGGTGAACTGAAGGATGATGATGATCTAGCAATTTGCCTTTGTGGTCAAGAAGGCCAATGGTATCTTGTGGTGTATTAGAAGGCAACTGTTTTGCGGGTCAGTGGTTTGCAGGTTCTCCTCCCTCTTTACTCTGCCCTGGTGAGGCCACATCTGGAATATTGTGTCCAGTCCTGAGACACTCAGTTCAAGAAGGACAGGGAACTGTTGAAAAAGGCCAGCAGAAACACAAAGATGGTTAAGGAAGTGGTACAGCTCTCTTCTGAGGGAAGGCTGAGGGAGATGAGTCTCTAGCTTGGAGAAGAGGAGACTGAGAAGTGACTTCATCAATGTTTACAAATATGTGAAGGGCGTGTGTCAGGAGAATGGAGTTGGGCTCTTTTCAGTGATGCCCAATAATAGAACAAAGGGCAATGAGCACAAGCTAGAGCATAAGAGGTTCCACCTGAACATAAGGAAAAACTCTTTCACTGTGACAGAACACTTGAAAAGGCTGCTCAGGAAGAATGTGGAGTGTCTATGAAGACATTGAAAACTCACCTAGACATGTTCCTGTGTGACCTACTCTAGGTGATCCTGGTCTGGCAGTGGGATTGGACTACATGATATTTCAAGGTCCCTTCCAAACCCTAATGTTCTCTGATTCTCTGATTCTGGTTCTATGATGTCTTCAGAAGAACTGAAGGTTATATCCATATGGTAGTATGAGGCATTTATATATCACATTGTAATAATGAATCCGTATTTTTATCAAGGGTCCTGTAGCAAAATCTGTAAAAATATATTGAACTTAGTGACAGAGAACACATCTGTGCATAGAAACTCGATCAACTACAGTGTTATATATTTAGACCTGCCTTTGACATATTTTTTACCTAAGCCATCTAGAATTCTTTGAATCAATTTTCAGACATGGATCAGGAGTTAACATAATTTAGAGGTGATTTCTAATGAGTAGTTCACATGCCATTACTTTATTTCAGAGGATAAGCAAGTTAAGCCAACACAGGTCGGGGTCATTCCACTTCTTTCAGTGCCTGAGAAAAATCCAGTCTTCTTTTCATTGATGAGGAGAGATGTAGCCACTAGTGTCACAGAGATTTGTCACAGAGGTCTCACTATACCATTGAGATGTCAGAAGAGGGCTTGCTAACCTCTGGAATATTTCTTTTACATGGATAAAACCACTAAACAACAGACACAACTCCATGTCACACTTCCTTAGCAACTTCTGGATGAAGCTCCCGTTACATGGTATCATGGTATCACAGTATATTAGAGGTTGGAAGAGATGTCAAGAGATCATCAGGTCCAACCCCCCTGTCAAAGCAGGATCACTTAGGGTAGTCCACACATTTAAAGTCCTTGTAACAAGAAGTCCTTCGAAGAGAAGGAGCAGCAGGGCAAAGTTCTCAGTTCATTCACCAGGACACAAAAGAGAAAATGGCAGTAGCACACAGAGTTCTGAATTCAGAGTTCATGGGTATGCCAGGAAAATAGCTACCACAAAGCTTGCCACAAAGAGGCAGCAGCCAGGTTCACCTCATCTGAGAAAAATTAATCACAAGAAATCCCACACCCCTTTGTAGACTGATCTTATGAGTGTTTGGGGGATTTTTTTTTCCTTTTTTTTTTTTCCTTGAAATATGGTGGCCATTAGTGTACTGTGAGTGATGTGGGCTGCTTGCAAGGACGTAAGATTGTCCTGAGTGACAAAGCAGTAAATCAAATGGATTGTGTTGACAAAAAAAAAAAAAAAAATAAAAAGAAAAAGAAAAAGAAAAGAAAAAAAAAAGAGAAAAAGAAAAAGAAAAGAAAAAGAAAAAGAAAAAGAAAAAGAAAAAGAAAAAGAAAAAGAAAAAGAAAAAGAAAAAGAAAAAGAAAAAAAAGAGAAAAAGGCAAACAAATACAGAATGGTCCTCCTGAACAAAAAAGCATAATAACAATGCATCATCTGATAATTGATTACTTGGTTACAAATTTTAAGAGTAGGTAATGTGTTAAGCTCTCCACTTAGTAAAGGATGTGCATACATAGGATTTAAGCAGCTCAAAGGCTTTTAAAAGACACTTGAAATGAGATAGAAGGATAGTAACACCAAAAAAAAAATTAAAAAAAGAGAAGATAACAGACTGAGACTTCTGAAATGTCTGTCTCTATTACCTTGACAAGGTACCCACTGTTATAAAAAGAGGAGTAAAGCATAATTTTCATATACTTCTGCATTAATTAATAAGAACTGAAACAGGGCTTATCTTATAATCAAAGCAGAAAAATGTTAAAGACAAAAAAGGTACAGTGATATAATTGGATGCAGTAAGGCATCATAGTTTAAAACCTCTCAGTCATGAAGACAGCTTAAAACACTGCAGATGAGTTTGAGTAGTAAATGTAAGCATTAAATGCTCAATGAATTTGACCACTTTCAAATATGCAATTGTATAGTAGTGTAGAATTACAGAATGATTTAGATTGGATCACCATGATCTTAAAGGTTGAAACCTTTAAGATTATCAAGTCCAACTGTGTATCTAATACTGCCAAGTCCACCAATAAACCATGTCTCTAAGCACCACATCTACCTGTCTTTTAAATACCACCAGGTACAGTGGCTCAACCCAGATTGTTCTAATGCTTAACCACTCATTCAATGACGAGATTTTTCCCCCCCCTTATATCCAATCTAAAACCTCCTCTGGCACAACCTGAGAACATTTCCTCTTGTTCTGTAATTTCCTACTTCAGAGAAGAGATCGATGCCCAGCTCAATACAACCTTCTTTTAAGTAGTTGTAGAGAGTGATAAGATCTCCTCTGAGGCATTTTTTTTTTTGCTCCAGAATAAATGACCTTAGTTCCCTCAGCCAACTCTCATAAGACTTGTGCTCTAGACCACTGATAAACCTTGCTGCCTTCTGTGGATATATTCCAACCAGATGTCAGATCAGTTGTCCCAAGGCCACAAAGTGTTTTTTTGATTGCTGTTCATATGCCCAACTGCAATAGACCACTGAGTTTTCAGGCAGAGAGATAATTTCTTAGGTTGCAAGGACAGATTAACTAAAGGATGTGTGAAAATTACATGATCAGTAATAAAAAAATTTCTAAATGAATGTATTGCAACAAGATTTTTAGGAAGTATTTACAAGTAAGTGAAATGGGTTGTATTACATTGTCATGAAGTTAAATATCTCTCTCTACCATACCTGATGTTTTCAATCTCATTTCACACCTATGAATTTCATTCTTTATCACATTTGAGAGAAGTAAAATGAGATAACACCAAATAATTCAATACTAAGTACTTCACTTTTAATAGTAAGAATAACATGAATGTTTATGGCTAGGCAGAATAGAAAAGTTAAAGAAGTTGAATTTGGAAAACCATGAGTGCTCAGAATGAAATGAAACTTAAAAGAAAACTCTCACATTTTAATCTTGTTTATTGTTTAGTGAAACTGATTTGTGGTCACTAGTGACCTTGGGGTGTGTTTTGCTTCATCCATATCTAGTTTAGGTTCATTATAGCTATATATTACCTTATATCTTATAAATGATTTCTTATCCAAAAAATATATATCTATGCATTTCTATCTGCACAAAAAAAAATTTGTAAAATATAGAATAGAATAGAATAGAATAGAATAGAATAGAATAGAATAGAATAGAATAGAATAGAATAGAATAGAATAGATCAGGTTGGACAAGACCCTCGAGATCATCGAATCCAACCCATCACCCAATACTATCTAATGAACTAAACCATGGCACCAATCACCCCATCCAGTCTTTTCCTAAACACCTCCAGTGATGGTGATTCTACAACCTCCCCGGGCAGCCCATTCCAATGGCCAATCACTCTTTCTATGAAGAATTTCTTCCTAACATCCAGCCTAAACCTCCCCTGGCACAGCTTGAGACTGTGTCCTCTTGTTCTGGTGCTGGTTGTCTGGGAGAAGAGACCAACCCCACCTGGCTACAACATCCCTTCAGGTAGTTGTAGAGAGCAATAAGGTCTCCTCTGAGTCTCCTTTTCTCCAGGCTAAGCAATCCTAGCTCCCTCAGCCTCTCCTCACAGGGCTCATGCTCCAGATGTCTCACCAGCTTTGTTGCCCTTCTGTGGACATGTTCCAGCAACTCAACATCAGTAAGAATGGATGTTATCTAAGCAACATGATTATACCTGTCTCATGTACAGACATGGAAATTCAGAGTTAAAAGCTCTTCGATTTCCACACAAACTAAAGATGTGGAAGTCAGTGTCTCATCATCTGTAGATCCAGGGATTTTGTATTCTTTTCCTGAGCCCTGACCTTAATCTGCCTGCATGATTTACAGTGTAGTGACATCTCTCTCTGTGGGGTAGAACTCTTTGAGTAAAATATTTCTAACTCTCTTTCCTCTCCAAATGCCTGTGCCACATCTTCCTTCTGATCATTTGATCTGATGACAAGGTCTGTGCAGTGCTTCAGGAAAGCATCTCAGTGTTTATATAATTGTTTTGCTAAACTCAGAATACATATTGTGACCCCACAGAGATGAACCACAGTATGTGAACTTAAAATAAATGTATTTGTGTCTTAGAGATAAGAACTGCAGACTTGTTTTCCTCTGAATAGATTTGAGTATGATATCCTTAAGGAGTTTTAAGATGTCTTTTCACTGACAAGACAAAGCAAATGCTCCAGTTTCTTTATGACGATGGAAGCCCTCCACTATGAGGATTTTGAATCCAAGAGATTCCTGTTCCATGACAATAAGTTTTCATGTGACAAGGGTAGATGCTAGTAATAAGGGGTCCCAGGAAAACAGGCCAGTAGAAAAACAGGAGATATGTTTGCAGACTACTTCTCTGTCTTTCACTGGAAAGGAAGCAACACTATGAACATTAGCAACTGTATTTCTCTAGTGATATTAACTTTTTTATAAGAAAACAAGTGAAATATTTTAATTCCTCAAACTTAGTTTATCTTAGATTGATTGTCTAGATGAATCCTGGGCAATATATACTGCAAATGACAATATATTTATTTTTTAATCCAAAAGTGCAATTTGCCTTTTTTTTACATTAATAATATATGAAGTGTTTTTATGCACTTAAATACCTCACATTAAAACATTTAAAGGATAGAATTATGGTGTAAATGAAAAGGGGTAAGGCAGGGAATTAAAAAAATAAAAGTAATTATTTATTAATTTAGCTCCACCACCCTGTGGTGGTTTGGAAAAAAAGACTGATATTTCCCACTACAAGAAATCACATATTTACAGCATTTTATGACTGTAGGGCATTGACATCCTGGACAAGGGATTCTGGGTCACATTCTTGCTTTCCAGGTCCCAAGCATGCAAGTGTTTTTCATTTGGTTTCTTACGGTTTCATTTATACGCTGGAGTAACCTGATACTTTTTTAGTGGAGGAGTAAACATTCTATGTGAGTAAACTGAATATAAAAACCTGTCTTTTTTTTAACCTCCCTGTCTTATCTCTGGTTAAGAGGGGAGGAAGGAGGCAGGGGTGGGGGGAGCCCTACAACCATTACATAACTATAGCCATTACAACTAAAAGCATTGTATAACTAAAACTATTATGTATCTATATATGAAAGTTATAAAATCTTACATAGACTTGGTATGTTTGGTTGAAAAATTTGTTCAGAATATCAGATTGTTTACAAATAGTTTGAGAAAACAGTATTTAGAAAAGATAGATCCCAATGCAGTGTTACCCCTACCAACAAAAGACAGGTATTTCCTGGAGAATCTAGGACTATGTCAATTTACTTAAAATGCTGCTTGCCAATTGTGGCGATTCCTCTGGTGTCTCTTTTTATCAGAAAATCCTCCTGCAACTGCTGCTGCTAGTAATTCGTGGGGGGGGGCAAATACCCAAGAAAGAAGGAGAGCCTCATGCTCTGCAGCACCCGTTTATGTACATCCAAGCTAATTTCTGTGTTGTAATGGTACCCAAAAGCACATCCCAAAAGCCAAACAGGGCAGAAACCTGGTAACTATTAGTTCTCTGCTTAAACATGCCCAGGCTTGTCCCAGCAAGGGGGATCTATGCCTGGCAAGTGGCTTAGGCAGAAGGGCCCACATCCATCTACCATCTACAGCCTGGGAGGGGGAGGTGCCTGTTCCCTTTTCCCACAGTTCTCTGTTTTCCCCCCATCTTGACTCTGCAGGGGGCAACAGATTTTGGATGTACTGCCACAAAGTGTTATGAACTAACATTTTAAACAGCAAACATTTGTTTTTACATTTTCTAGTGGCTTTCTATTGATGTGAGAATGTTTATGAGCCTGAAGGAACAGAAGAAGATACACACAATCTTTATTTAGTTTCATTCTGGAAAAGTAGAATAACTTTGGGGGAAAAAAATCGTGAAATGGGGAAATGTGGGAAACATTCTGGTTTTCTAACTAGCCTCATTTTAAAGGAAGAACAAAGAAATTTGAAGAAACCAGAATAATTTCACAAAGGAAACATTCTTTCTGTTTTCTATGCAGAAGCTACAGACCCTTTTTAGTAAGCAAAGAACATAGAAAATTCACTTTGAATGTTGTTACAACAAAGTAGGAGAGCAAATTCAATCTTCTAGCTGTAGAGAAGTGATTTTACTCCTATTTAAAATGCAAATCCCCAGACTCTTTGCATAGTGTCTCTACTCACCCCTTATAATGAATGGATTCTTCACTGCTGAAATCTTAAAATCTTTATCAAAACTTAGTGCCTTTCACGAATGTGTGTTTTAATTCAATGACAAGTTTTAGGATTAGGTGTAGGAACAGTGAAAGCCTATGCTGTGACTCATGCGGGTCAGATTACTTATCCAGAAGGTCCTTTGTGGTTGTAAAGTCAATGAATCTAATAATCATATATAAAGGTGTAAAAGCATGTAAGCAGGAAGGGAGGCAAAGAAGCAGCAGCAGCATAATTCAGGAGTTTTCCAAATTCCCAAAAGAAATATAAAGTAGTTAAAAGTGGCTTGGAGGGGAAAATGCAAAAAGTATTCTGATTTTCTTATATATATGCATACACACATATCACACCTCAGAGATTATCTTAATTTGGAAGATCAGAGCTATGTAGATTATTTTTATAAGAAGTCACCGCATCAATCCAGTTAATACCTTACCTGCCACAGCAACTGATAATCTGATTTAACCCTACAAAAGCCATGTTTTACCATGCACATCATTGAAGAGTTTGTTTAGCCACATATCAACAATGAGTGCTGCCATCCTGCACACTCTGTCATTGTGAATGCAATTAATGAAAAATTACAGGATAGAGGTACAAGGTACAAATCCACCACCTGATGTTGTCATGTGTTTGTTAAAGCAAGAATTCTCAACTCAGTGGAGATAGGGGAAAAATAATGAACAATTTACCGTATTTCAAAATACACCACTCCCCAGCTGAGTTACGTTAATCAAACCCATATGTCTTTCTATCCTCCTTCAAATGAAAAGTAAAATGTCTTACTTGAACTATTATAATTACTCAATATGGACAGTGTAGAATGCAGGGAGTTTAGGCTGTGTCACTGATTTTCTTTATATCATCCATCATTTTACCTACAGAAGATATTGGAAAATCTGTAATATATTTACCGTTGAGCATCTTATATAGAAACGTGTCTTAGGAAGATAAGCATAATGCTGATTATTGCAGCTTGGTCACAGAATCACAGAACATTAGGGGGGACCATGTGGCACAGTTGGTAGCACATAAAACTCTTACTGGGAAGGTCGTGAGTTCAAGCCTGCTGTGGGCAGGTGTGTGCTCTCTGGGCCAGGGGAAGTTTAGGCTTGAGGTGAGGAGAAAGTTCTTCACCGAGCCATTGGAGTGTGCTGCCCAGGGAGGTGGTGGAGTCACCATCCCCGGAGGTGTTCAAGAGGGCATTGGACGTGGCACTTGGTGCCATGGTCTAGTCATGGGGTCTGTGGTGACAGGTTGGACTCGATGATCTTCAAGGTCTCTTCCAACCTTAGTGATACTGTGATACTGTGTGATACATAAGATGACACTCTAGGGACTAACACCTATTAGGGATTGGAAGGGACCTTGAAAGATCTATACCCCCTGCCAGACGAGGATCACATAGAGTAGGTCACACAAGGTGGGTGGGTTTTGAATATCTGCATAGACGGACACTCCACAACCTCTCTTGGAAACCTGTTCCTGTGTTCCATCACCCACACAGTGAAAGAGTTTTTCCTTACTGTTGTGGTTTAAGGCCTCCCAGGGGGTGGGTGGAAAATTTCACTCCTTTGGTTGGACCCTAAGGTGCATGAACTCTCAATGGATCCAGGTGGGCATGGAAACCTGACCCCTTCAGGAAAGGGTCCCTGGGTCATATTTAGAATAGAATAGAATAGAATAGAATAGAATAGAATAGAATAGAATAGAATAGAATAGAATAGAATAGAAGAGAAGAGAAGAGAATAGAATAGACCAGGTTGGAAGAGACCTTCAAGATCATCGTGTCCAACCTATCATCCAACACCACCTAATCAACTAAACCATGCAACCAAGCACCCTATCAAGCCTCCTCCTGAACACCTCCAATGACGGTGACTCCACCACCTCCTCAGGCAGACCATTCCAATGGGCGATCACTCTCTCTGTATAGAATTTCCTCTAAACCTCCAGCCTAAACCTCCCCCGGCACAGCTTGAGACTGTGTCCTCTTGCTCTGTTGCTGGTTGCCTGGGAGAAGAGATCAAGCTCTGCCTGTCTACAACCTCTCTTCAGGTAGTTGTAGAGAGCAAGAAGGTCACCCCTCAGTCTCTTGTTCTCCAGGCTAAGCAACCCCAGCTCCCTCAGCCTCTCCTCATAGGGCTTGTGTTCTAAGCCCCTCACCAACTTTGTTGCCCTTCTCTGGACACGTTCCAGCAAGACAACATCCTTCCTAAACTGAGGGGCCCGGAACTGGACACAGGACTCTAGGTGCGGCCTAATCAGTGCTGTGTACAGGGGCAGAATGACCTCCCTGCTCCTGCTGGCCATACTGTTCCTGATGCAGGCCAGGATGCCATTGGTCTTCTTGGCTGCCTGGGCATACTGCAGACTCATGTTCATCCTACCATCGACCAGCACCCCTAGATCCCTCTCTGCCTGGTCGCTCTCCACTCCCATTTCCTGTCTACACTCTGTTTAAGGGGCAGCAACTTCCTGTCTTGCTCTCTCTTGCCTTCTCCTCACTGCTTTGACTGAGAGCTACTGCTGGTGACCATGTGGCTCAGGCCTACTCCATGTGGTCAGATGTGTCCAGAGAATCCACTGTCATCCAGAAAATCCATTCCCAGCTGTGAGCTGGTTCTTAGTATACCTGTATCTATCCCCTTCCCTTATATCTCTGTAACCCTTTTTTCCCTTAAATATCTTTTGGTTTTTGTTAAAATTACTTTCCAAGTCACTGCATGGGGTTTTTTTGGTGTTGTTTGTTTGTTCGTTTGGGGTTTTTTGGAATTTTTTTGTGTTTTGGGTTTTTTTTGTGTGTGCGGTTTTTGTTTGTTTGCTTCTTTTTTTTTTTTTTTTTTTTTCCTTCTATCCCTTTTTCTTCTCCTACGTAATATTTTCCAATGTGGGTAAAGGCAGAGGGGAGAGGAGGGCAACCTAAATTCAGTTCTGTTGGGTTTTGGGCTTTGTGAAACTCAAACAGTTATACTTACATTTAGGCAGAACCTTTTATGCTCTAGCTTGTGCTCATTGCCCTTTTACTTATCAGTGAACATCACTGAGAAGAGCCTGCCTCCCTCCTCCTGACACTCACACTTCACATATTTGAAGTGTGAAGTAACATAATGAAGTCACTTCTCAGTCTCCTCCAAGCTAGAGACCTAGAGCCCTCAGCCTTTCCTCAGAAGAGAGCTGTACCACTTCCTTAATGATTTTTGTGGCTCTGTGCTGGACTCTCTCAAGCATCTCCCTGTCCTTGAACTGGACAGAACTGGACACAGTATTCCAGATGTGGCTTCACTAGGGCAGACTTGTCCAGACTGAACAACCCCAGTTCTCTCAGCTGCTGCTCATACCACATGCCCTCCAAATGTTTCACCAGCTCTGTTGATTTTCTCTGGAACACCTTCCAGGACCTCAGTGTCTTTCTTATAGTATAACACACAGAACTGAATAGAGTACTCAAGCTGTGGCCTCACCAGGGCTGAGTACAGGGACACTGTCACTTGTCTACTCCTGCTAGACATACTGTTTTTGATACAGACCAGGATGTCTTTTGCTTTCTTGGCCACCTGGGCATACTGCTGCCTCATATCCATCCATCCGTCCATCCATCCATCCATCCATCCATCCATCCATCCATCCATTCACCAACATCCCTATATCCTTTTCCACGGGCTACTTTCCAGCCACTCTTCCCCAAGCCTTTAGTGTTGCTTGGGATTGTTCTGACCAGTGTGTCATGGGCCACAGTTTTCTCGAGGAGTATGCTGTGGGAGATGGTGTCAAAGATTCTGCTAAAGTCCATAGAATAGTTTTGGCTTAAAACCAACTCCCTGCCATGGGATGGGACTTCTTTCACTCAGTTATGTTGTTCAAGGCACCATTCAACCTAACCTTGAACAATTTCAATTCCACAACTTCTCCTGGCAACCTATTCCAATGTTCCACCAGCTGTTGTTTCATAGAAGGGCAAAATACATGCAACTTACAGGACCAGATATTCTACTTGTATAACTAGTCACTTCCTCTCTTTACTTGGGAAATATCATAGCTTGTTCTGAAGGATGCACACAATGAAAATCCCTCTAAAGGAAAAGTTTAAGTGTTTTCATCCTTATTTAATAGACATGGAAAGACAAAAGAACAAGGAAGAAGAGCATACACCTAAATTATTATTTTCATACCTGAATTTTCTTTTCATATATATACATACATATATATGTATATTTAAGTGAACAGAAGATAGAAAAGCAGCCTCAGTTCTGATTTTAAAGCTGTGGAAAGAAAAACAACATTGAGACTCAATTATAACACACTAGAAAGGGAGGGAGGTAGGTTGTGTAATTAAAGTCTATTTTCTGAACTATTATTTTTAAACTAGATGGCATAATCTGTGATTTCATAAATGTTCTGGAAGAAAGTGTAATGGATTGCATAATAGCCCCATCAAAAGGGTGGCTGATTAGTTGAGTCAATTTGGCATACATTCCAGCTATTATTTTCATTTGTGAATCAGAGGCTGAATGATAGAGCTGCTTTTATCCTCTGTACTTTGTAAATGTGCATCCTAAAATCTGAAGTTGTTCATTCTTACTGCTCCACAATTTGAGACAAAGCCATAACACTGTTAGAAGATCACAAAGCCAAAAAAATATTTCATGCTTCATGTTTGAAGGGAATTGTGGATGTCTTATTGCAACCATCCACTCAAGTCAGTGCCAAACCCCATGCATAACATACATTTTCTCATACAAGTGTTCCCAGTTATTTCTTCTAATACTCAATCACTGTCAGAACTGGGTGGTCTCTGAAATATTTACTTAAACTCAAAAGAATATAATTAGCTTCATAAGGGTAGCATTCATAGATGACAATGTGCTGCAGACTATGTAGTCTGTTTCAAATTATTCATTTTTAATAGAACATTTATTTCAGAAGTTCTGTTTCAGTGAACTCTTCAGCTTTGTCCACTGCCAGTATTTTACCCAAATCAAATCTCATTAATTCATTCTTTTTCTGGAGGGGAGGGCTTCTATTTATTCTGAACAATGGTTTAATTCCATACTTTTCTCACTCTTCACATTTAGAGGAAGATGCACTAGCTTAAACATACTGTTAGTATGACTCAACAGAAACCACATAGCTTTTGTTCTGAGAAAAGGAGCTTAATTCCTTTTTCATACTTCAAAATAGGCCCTCCTGGATGATACTAAATGTGTCTGGAACTGAAGATACACTGTCTGTATCTAAATTGTTAGATATTGCAGCATTTTCTGTCTGGTAAAGGGTGATTTGCTTGGGGTTAAATTAATGAGGTGGGAATTGCAAAAATATAGTTATCTTCATTTTTCCTGAAAACCCCACCCCAAAATTATTAGATTATTTATTATTAGATTATTTACAGGTTCTATTCAGTAGCAAATCCTACCAGGATGCTTATGTACTTTAGTACATAACTTTAGTACAGTTTAGAGAATTTAGAAAATGGAAAAGGCTACACCACAAAATAGCTCAGGACCTTATGGAAAGCCGATGAGAATTCTGGTTTTACTCATGAGGATGGAGCAGGAATTTGGAGACATGGAGACAGTCCCTAGGTCCTTCTTCAGTGGCAAGCTCCAGAACTGCAGGTTTTAAAATCCAGATTGTGGATAACGTGGCACAAATCCAAAGGAATGGGACCCCCCAGAATCAAAGTGTCCATAGACACAGCTGCTACAAGGCAAAACTTGTGAGCAGCAGCATTTTCTGAACAGCACAAGAAAGCTGCAGTTTCACAGCTGGCAGGGTCACTCCACGGCAGGCAGTGAGCAGGAGCCTGGGGCAGCCAGGTCCAGGGAGAAGCCAGGTCAGAGTGCTGGTTTCTCCAATTTCACCATGAATGCTGAGTGACTCCAAGATGAGAGTGGAAAATGGAGTGAGCAAGGTGAAGGTGAGAGTGAGATCCCTGACCACTTTCTGGCCACTCTAATTAAGGTATTTCTAGATAATATGTGTCCAAGGCCAAAGTACACTGGGAGTGAAGAACCGTGTTAATCACAGCTTCCAAACCCAGTGGACTTCCCCCACCAGTACATACCAGTGAGGGACCTTCGCCCCGGTGGGAAGAATGGGGGCCGTTTACCCTTCCCCAGGGGAAGGGGAAGGCAATTTCACACCTTGGAAGGTAATTTTGTGCCTTTGTCTTTCACACCTCTACTGCTGGACATGGGGAAAGAGGGGTTTGGAGCACACCATAACAATGGGCTAAAGCTTCAACAGCAGAAACTAGGTCCTTGTTCTATATATTTTTTTCCAAAGGAAAAACAAATAAACAAACAACTGTATGAAGAAATCTAGCATTACCAAGTCTCACACAGTGAACTGCAGGATCTTCGTGTGTGTTCTTCTGCATGCCTCATGCCACTTGAGACATACACATTATCCTGGGCTGCAATGACTTGTAAAGGTTATCAGAAATTATTTTTAGTATCTCTCTTGCACATATCATCTCTCCCAGTCCTTGCTATCATTCTGAAATATTCTTTATTTAAAGGATATTTTTCAGATTTTTTTCAGAATGTTGCTCAAGAAGAGTACAAATGTATCAAAACTCCTTTTATCACCATTCATTATAATTATATACCTGCTCAAGAATACACCAATATAAATAAGTTCTAGAGTCAAAGCATGCACAACATAGCTTTAGGAATCCCCCATAACTATTGTAGGGAACCTTGTATTTTTTATAAATTCAGATGGAGAACACAAGATGCAAAGCAGGGGCAGAAGGAAGAAGGAAGTGCGAATTCTTGCAGTCTTTTTCTTTCTTCCATTCTTATTTTTTGTGTCTTCCAGAGCTGTTTTTGCTTTTCTCTCTCTTTCATTTGTTTCTCTTATTTCTAGTCTTTCATTCACTTTCTTTCTTTTAGTCTTATTTTTCCTCTTTTTCCTTTCCTTTCAACCCACTCCATCTTTGTCAGTCTGCATCCACCCCACCTCTGTAAAATAGAGCTTTCAAAGTCTGTGTAGTTAGTGGATGTTGCTTGCTCTGTGAGAATGAGGGACACAGAAAGTAGTGACTAATATCAGAATAATGAGTGAAGATATGTTTTATTCATAAACCCTGCATCTCCAGTGAAATTAAAAGCAAAGCAAAGGGTCGAAGCTCTGAACCCTTTTTCCTGGAGCCTGTAAACCAATAAAGGTTTTATATTAGCTATCGATATCTATCTCTGACTTGGCTTAATAACATCTTATTCCCTGTTTTCAGCAGCCATCAATAATATTTCTGCCTGCCTGCTTAGGTCCCCATCTCTGCATGCAATTGCATTATAAGGGTCTATAAGCCCAATTTGCTTCACATTCTTATTTTTGGAAAAGGCTGGCTGGCTTTCGTAATGAGAGCAGCTGCCAAGAAGGCTTGACAGAATTTGTGGCCCATCTGGCTTATAATCTTCACTCAATATCGCAGGAGCCTAAACTCCCAGACCAGCTGATAAGTCAGAGTGTATAGGCAAGAGGTGGCAGTAATCTTCTTTGTGACTTCTCATTAAGAACAGGGATATCTCAGTGAATCTCTCATATCCTGGATATACATCGTTTTATATTCTTTTTTCTCTCTCTCTCTTTCTTTTTTTTTTTCCTGCTAACAAGCCAATGTTGTTGTAATTTTTAAAATTATGACAGAAAGCATGGGAGTTTAAAAAGTATTTGAGTTCTCTTTTATCATCTTTAGGAAGCTGGAAAATCAAAGAAATGATTCAGCAGTTTGCCTCTGTCCCCATATAAGGTATGTGTGCTGACATTTTCCTCTCAGAATCAGGGAAAGTAAGGCAATAATAATCCCAAGAAGTCATTTTAACAGTTTTTCCTGACACAAAGTTGGATCAGTTACATCTTCAGGACATCGAGACACTTGAACGTGTCCAGAGAAGGCAACAAGGCTGGTGAGAGGCCTTGAGCACAAGCCCTATGAGGAGAGGCGGAGGGAGCTGGGATTGTTTAGCCTGGAGAAGAGGATGCACAGGGGAGACCTCATTGATCTCTACAACTACCTGAAAGGTGGTTGTAGCCAGGAGAGAGTTGGTCACTTCTCTCTAGCAACCAGCACCAGAACAAGGGGACACAGTCTCAAGCTGCACCAGGGGAAGTTTAGGCTCGAGGTGAGGAGAAAGTTCTTCACCGAGAGAGTCATTTGCCACTGGAATGGGCTGCCCGGGAAGGTGGTGGAGTCACAGTCCCTGGAGGTGTTCAAGAGGGGATTGGATGTGGCACTTGGTGCCATGGTTTAGTTATGAGGTCTGTGGTGACAGGTTGGACTTGATGATCTTTGAGGTCTCTTCCAACCTTAGTGATACTGTGATACTGTGATACCGTGATTCTTAGGCCTTCACCATTGTTGTAGCATCCCCAGACTGTCTCTTTGGTGCATTAAACTGTAACACCTTGAAGGTTTTATTTAGAATCTCAATCCCTCTACAGATTGCATTTTTCACTCTGAACACAGAAGCAACTTGATTACTCTATACATCCCTTACCCTTTGAACACAAATATCTCTAGTTCTTTTACTCTGTCATTATTAAGTCCTGTTTTCTACACCTCTGCTCATATCTGCCATGGCTTTCATCCACAGTTCACTTTGTGGACATACAGAGATACTTACAGCCCAGATACACCGCCTACATTAGGCAGGCTGCCTAGGTTCCTGAGTTAGAACCCTGTTGTCTTTTAATATTTCACCCAGACTCAGCTGTCTGAAAGTTAAACCTCCACTTTAAACCTTCCTTTGGCCCTTTCTATGAGCCTAGACATCCTTCAAATGGCATAGACAGCTCCAGAGTACTAATCATTTCACTCAAAGATTTATCTTCAGAAGGTTTGAGATTCCTTTTGAGATAATGGCGTTTCTCTGTTGAGAAGTGGGGACAGGCTATGACCAGAGGCCCAAATTTTACAGAGCTATCAAGATAAATTCCTGTATTAAGAGAGGAAATGAATAATGTATCTTTCTTACAAGTATTCATGTCACATCTAATATTTTGATTTCTCTTAAGATTGGAAGACCACATTTTTGTTACCCTCTGCTAAAGTATTAATCACCCTTGTGATAAAAGTAGTTATCTTTAATATGTTAGGATTTTTCATATTCATACTTTTCACAAGAGCCTCTAAGATCTCTCAGTCCTTTGCTGCATCTGATCAGGTAGCCCAGGAAATATTAAGGGAAGGGACATCAGGTCAACTAGAAAAAACATAAACCCAAACATATTCATAGAATGTGAGAAGAAAACACACTTGAAAGGCATATGACCTAACGCTGGAAAAAAGAGTGGGTAATTAAGAAAATTGAGGAACTTCTTTTTCATTAATCTGCTTTTTAATCTCTGGAGGTTTCTTGGTTTGTGGTTTTTTTGTTTGGGTGTTTTTTGTTCTTGTTGGGTTTTGATTTGTTTGTTTTCTCTGGGTTTGGTTTTGGTTGTTTGGTTTTTTGTTTGTCTTGGTTTTGTTCATCAATCTCATTTTTAATCTACATTAGAGAATACAAGAATCTGGGGTAACATTATAGCTGCCTTCTAATACTTGAAAGGATCCTACAAGAAGGCTGGAGAGGGACTATTCATAAGGGTATCTATCATTAGGAAAAGGGGAATGGTTTTACACTGAAGGAGAGTAAGTTTGGGCTGGATCTTAGGAAAAAGTTCTTCAGTACAAGAGTGATGAGACTCTGGAATATGTTGCCCCTGGATGTCATGGATACCTTCCCCCTGGAGGTGCTCAATGCCAGGTTGGATGAGGCCTTGAGTGGCCAAGAATATTTGAGAGGTGTCCCTGCCCATAAAGGGGAGGTTGGAACAGGTGATCAATAACGTTCCTTCCAATCTAAGCCATTCTATGATTCTATGAAGTCAGATTTAACTGCAAACATGTTAGACATTATCATAAAACTAACCCAACTGACATTTTGCTTTATAGTCCTTTTAGCTATGTGGTGATCTTCTGTTTCATAGCATGGGGTTTTATGAGCAGTATGGCAAATAGTTTACTTCACAGATGGTTCCAGTGATTATATTTAGGGCTCATTGCAGTTTGGATAAGAGCAATATTTAATTTCTAGAACTACTTATTGTACTGCTACCATCACATGAAAATTGCAGGATAAAAAGCATAGTCCAGGTTAAAAAAATTTACTTCATTCTGTGGCTGAACTGCTCTCTACTAAAGTAGTTGTCCATGGAGTCTGTTGCAGTGGATGAATATGGGAAGAATTTTCATGCTAGCTTTCATATAGGTGACAAGAAGTTATTTAGAAGTAACACATTTTAGGAAAAGTATAACTAAAGTTAGAAATAAGTAGCTACAGGTAAGCCACATCCTGAAAACTACATATTACCTGCTTGCAGCAGAGAAATTCACCTAATTAGATTGCTAACTCACAAACTCATTACCTCACTGCTCATTAAGTACTTAGCTCCATTTGGTTCACTGCTCATCTTTCTGTTCAACTCTCACCTATTATCTGCTCCATGCACCATATCTGACTCAGAGTTGGTATAAAGCAATCAATTTCAGGGAAACTCTAAGAGGTTTAACTATAAAGCTTGCCCTCACTCTTTTTTTTCTTCTTCTTTTTTTTTTTTAATCTGTGTTGTATAGAATTCATATGACAAGCAGTCATTAACCTTTAGCATACTTGGAAAAAATAGCATACAGAACAGATTTATTTCTAAATTTAATCTTTGTCAGACTTAAAACTATATTTTTCTTAAAACCTTAAAGCTGCAAATTGACTATTTTGTGAAGTGGTAATGTTTGTTCAGTTCAGGGATACACTTTTGGATTCATAAGAATTTCAGCTTTTGCTTTTAACATTAAAAACATAAGTATAGCTACTGCAGTCAAAAGTATTAGTCATGCACTGAATGTGAATCAGAGTATGCTGCAGAAAGCTTAGAAGTAAAAGGAAAAATCACAAGCTATGGGGAAAAAAAATTTTAAAAAGCTAAACTTCATTTGTTGAAATGGGATCACCAGCATCAAAATCGTCATACATGCGTAGCAACTTATGGCCTGGAAAGCTAGCTTGTGTTTGTAGATCTTAACTAAAGTGGGATATTTATATTATTTATATGCCATGAATTTCGAAGGAGCAGATGAGATTAACATCCCACCACACCAGATTTGTTAAAGGAGGTTACTAATATAAAGGGATGAAATTATAGTCAGGTAGTCAAATCAGAGGAAGAAACAGATTTCCCTGTCTCAACAGACTTCCGCATGGAATCTCTGTTTCAGAGCTCTAGGATGGAAACTTTCTTGTCAGAGCAACCACCCACCAACCCCCTTGTCTTATTCTCATGCTGTTGCTACAAACCCGAACTTTTCTGCCCAGCCACTGGACCACATTCACTTTTGACTCCATGGTGTCAAATATAAAGAAAAAAATACCCTACTTGTCTGCAATTACGTGCTTGTTAATTTTAATCATAACAGTTTGCCAGAGTGGTTATAGTTCCTTCTTCAAGACAAAGGTATCATATTGATACTGATGTAGCAAATCAGAATAAGGCTCACAAATGCCTTTTTTCTTTCTTTTCTTTTTTTCTTTTCTATCTGGTCCTCAAAGATGGACATTGATTGAACGTGTCCAGAGAAAGGCAACGAAGTTGGTGAGGGGTTTGGAACACAAGCCCTATGAGGAAAGGCTGAGGGAGCTGGGGTTGCTTAGCCTAGAGGAGACTCAGGGGTGACCTTATTGCTCTCTACAACTACCTGAAGGAAGGTTGTAGCCAGGCAGAGGTTGGTCTCTTCTTCCAGGCCGCCAGTACCAGAACAAGAGGACACAGTCTCAGGCTGCACCAGGGGAGGTTTAGACTGGATGTTAGGAAGAAGTTCTATACAGAGAGAGTGATTGCCCATTGGAATCGGCTACCCATGGAGGTGGTGGAGTCACCTTCATTGGAGGTGTTCAGGAGGAGACTTGATGGGGTGCTTGGTGCATGGTTTAGTTGTTTAGGTGGGTCGGATTGATTGATGGGTTGGACGTGATGATCTTGAAGGTCTCTTTCAACCTGGTGTATTGTATTTTTTTTTTTATCTTTGTAAGAATCATGTTTCCATGTTTTGGGATGATGAGATTTCAGATATTGCAGAGTTATGGTTATATTTCCTAAAGCAGCTCCTGATGCATATGATTGTCAGCCAAATGGAAAGGTAGAAAATGGTGGCAAGGGTTAGAAAGAAATACACACAACATCAAATTAATACTAAGTAAAATTATTTCCAAATCTTCCCCATGGGGTCAGTAGTAGTCTATGTCCCTAGCAATGTAAGAAACAGAAATTGTGGGGGGAAAAGAGCACATGAGATGGGGAAAAAAAGAAAATAAAAAAGGCTTTATAAAAATTCAACTTCATTAATGGGAGATACTGCAAGAGGAGAGTTCAGGGATTCATTATCTCAAAAATATCAGCCCAGACTAACAGGAGTGGGTGAAAACTTCATGACCCCATGGACTAGTGGGTTTCACAGTTCCTTGATTTTTCTTTTTTAAAGTTAGGAGGTGGAAAAAAGAAAAAGAAAAAGAATAGCCCATTCTCTAAATCCTTGGGGCTTTTCTGCTACTGTAGAAAGGAAGTAGAGTGAAAAACAAGCATAAACAAACTAGATCCTCTGCCTACAAATATCCAACAGAGACTAGAAAAACATTACAATGTACAATAGTTTAAGGTCAATGTATTCCCTTTTCTACATTTGTAAAAACCTGACCCATATAGGGTATTAAAATTCATAACACATGAAAATTAGGAACTCCTGGAAGCAGTTTCTCTTTTTATAAGCATACATTTCACCACCTACATATATTATTTAAAGGAAACCATCCAGATAATTAAAATACCTATAAATGAAATGTCAAACTTAAATGTTTTTATTATTTTCCTTAGTTAAAAAAAACCACCAAAAAAAAAAAGTGAAATTTTTATTCTAATATAATGTGTCTTAAATACCAGTATATTTGTAAAAGAACAGACAAATTAAGGTATACCAAATAAAACAGGTCTATAGGTCTAACCATTTCACTACTCAGTATGTAAACTTTATGAAAGAGGGGAAGTTTATAGTAAGTATATATATTGTTTTAAAAATTGCCAGAATTTCATTATTTAAACGGGAGTCAAAGTGCATGTAGCTGTCAGTCCAGTGTTCTAGGAAGAAATTAATCATATACATAGAAAATATTAATAAAAAAGTCAGTATTTGGCAGCTTTCAGATTCCTTTTCATTACTCTCATTTTTTCTCTGATAGATGGGACTGATGAAACAAGAAATAAATCGTGTACAATTAGAATTAATAAAAACTAGGGCAAAAAATGTATTGAGGATTATGTTTAAGAAAATGGGAGACAGGGGGAATCTGTACCATTAAGGGATTTCAATCATGGGTTGGATTCTCTCATTTATCATTCATAGACACTGATACCTGAATTTTAATTGAAACCTCCTATGTGGTTGGCATCTATCAGGATGAAATAGTTCTTCATCATAAAGAGGGCAACCTTTGCTGTGAGCTGGATTTCAAAAGGGACAGTAAGTAGTAGGAGGCCTTCATGATAGCCTGGGAATGATCTTAGAAACTTTCTTCCCTCATGAATGCAGTTCAAGCAACATACAGTATCTCATGTCTTTTTTTGCTAGTTAAAAGGGTATAATATTTTTTGCATTATGAGACCAGTAATCAATTAATGAAAACACCAGCAATATGGACAGTGGAATTGAGCAGACCCTCAGGAAGTTTCTAGATGACACCAAGATGTGTGGTCCATTTGACTGGCTGGAGGGAAGGTTGTCCATCCAGAGGGAGTTGGACAGGCTTGAGAGGTGGGCCCAAATCATCCTCATGAAATTCAACAAGGCCAAGTACAAAGTCCTACACATGGCTCAGGTGAATCCCAAGCACAAATATAGTCTGGGCAAGGAGTGGCTCAAGAGTAGTTGCAAGGAGAAGGACTCAGCCATGTCAGTTCCTTAAAACCTCAACTTAATCTGACAGCATGCACTTGCAGGCCAGAAAGTCAGCTGTATCCTGGGCTGCATCAAAAGGAGTGTGACCAGCAGGATGAGGGACATGATTCTCCTCCTCTGCTCTTATAAGACCCTAATTGGAGTACTACCTCCAGTTCAGCATAAGAGGAACATCAAACTGTTGGATTGCGGCCAGAGGAGGGCAAGATGATCAGAGGGCTGCAGCACCTCCCTTATGGAGACAGGCTATGATAGTTGGGGCTATCCAGCCTGGAGAAAAGAATGCTCTGTGGGGACCTTATTGCAGCCTATCAGTACCTGAAGCAGGCCTACAAGAAAACCAGGAAAACCATTTTGCAAGGGGTTGTTGTGATAGAACAACAACAAATAGAACAGCAAATAGCTTTAAGCTTGAGGAGGGAAGTTTTAGGCACGATATTAGGAAAAAATTCTTTACAGTAGGTGTGACAAGGCACTTGAACAAGTTGCCCAGAGAGGTCATGGATGCCCTCTCCCTGGAGGTGTTCAAGGCCATGTTGGATGAGGTTTTGAACAACCTGGTCTAGTGGGAGGTGACCCTGCCCATAGCATGGGGCTTGGAACTGGAGGATCTCTTCCAACCTAAACCATTCTGTGAAACGTATGAAACCACAGCTGTGATGAGAAACAGCAACAGACGTCAACAGCTGAAATATCTCTGAAATGACGTTTTGCCATTTGAAGAGACATTTAAGCTGTTATTTTATTCTTATTTGTCAATTGAGGGGTGACATGGTCAAATTAAATTACAAGTACATATTTTTAACCACAGACTAGCATATTCTGCATCATCTTTCGGCTTACTTATAAAATAATTTAATTACTATCCACAAAAGATACTTTGAAAGGCAGAAAGGATATGTTTTTTCAAGAGATTTCTTGTTACATTTAAAAATAGGGACACTGATGAATTTGTCAATGCTGTGGTCTTCCACATAGGAAAAATGAAATAAAATAAAACACTGTTAAGTTTTGATAAAGACCTAAGCAATCAGGTTGGTAGAGTTTAACTGATTAATTTTCTTCTGTGGATAAAGATCTCCTTTATGTGGACTACTTGTTTTTCAGTTTAAAAACACTCAACTTGTGCAACAGGCTGGGGTCAGAGTGGATGGAGAGCGGACAGGCAAAAAAGGCACCTGGGGATACGAGTCAATAATAAGCTGAACATGAGGCAGCAGTGTGCCCAGGTGACCAAGAAGGCCAATGGCATCCTGGCCTGCATCAGGAATAGTGTGGCCAGCAGAATCAGGGAAGTCATTGTGGTTCTGTATTCATCACTGGTTAGGCCACACCTTGAGTACTGTGTCCAGTTCTGGGCCCCTCAGTTTAGGAAAGATGTTGAGTTGCTGGAACATGTCTAGAGAGGGGCAACAAAGCTGGGGAAGGGTTTGGAGCACAAGCGTTATGAGGAGAGGCTGAGGGAGCTGGGGTTGCTTAGCCTGAAGAAGACCTTATTGCTGGGAGAGATCTTATTGCTGTCTACAACTACCTGAAGGAAGGTTGTAGCCAGGAGGGGGGCTGGTCTCTTCTCCCAGGCAACCAGCAGCAGAACAAGAGGACACGGTCTCAAGCTGCACCAGGGGAGGTTTAGGCTGTATGTTAGGAAGAAATTCTTCATAGAAAGAGTGATTTTCCATTGGAATGGCCTGGCCAGGGAGGTGGTGGAGTCACCATCACTGGAGGTGATGAGGAAGAGACTGGATGGGATGCTTGGTGCCATGGTTTAGTTGATTAGATGGTGTTGGATGATAGGTTGGACTCGATGATCTCGAAGGTCTTTTCCAACCTGTTCTGTTCTATTCTATTCTATTCTATTCTATTCTATTCTATTCTATTCTATTCTATTCTATTCTATTCTATTCTATTCTACCTAATTTACAGAATCACATAATCACCAAGGTTGGAAGAGACCTCAAAGATCATCAAGTCCAGCCTGTCACCACAGACCTCATGACTAAACCATGGCACCAAGTGCCACGTCCAAGCCCCTCTTGAACACCTCCAGGGATGGTGACTCCACCACCTCCCTGCACAGTCCATTCCAATGGTGAATGACTCTCTCGGTGAAGAACTTTCTCCTCACCTGGAGCCTAAACTTCCCCTGGCACAGCTTGAGACTGTGTCCTCTTGTTCTGGTGCTGGTTGCTTGAGAGAAGTGACCAACTCTCTCCTGGCTACAACCACCCTTCAGGCAGTTGTAGAGAGCAATAAGGTCTCCACTGAGCCTCCTCTTCTCCAGGTTAAACAATCCCAACTCTCTCAGCCTCTCCTTGTAGGGCTTGTGCTCAAGGCCTCTCCCCAGCCTTGTTGCCCTTCTCTGGACATGTTCAAGTGTCTCACTTCTTCCCCTCTGATTGTTTTTGTAGCACTGTGTGGGAAGTAGTTAGAAACTTAGTGATTATTTAGTTGGGATATCTTGCTCTAATATCTTTGGATAGCATGAGTCCAGTAAAGAAATAAGGAAATTAGGAGGCAGTTCTTGACAATGGAGCTATTGAAATACCGGAACAGGCTGCTCATACATGTTACAGAGATCCCATCCCAGGAGACATTCAAGGTCAAACTTTATAGGACCTCAAGAAACCTTAACTAAGTAAAGATGTCACTGTTTACTTCAAGGGAGTTGGGCATGGTTATGTTTAATGATCACTTCCAACCCAATGCGTTCTATAATTCTATGAGATTATTCATCAGAATGTTATAGCATTTTCTCCTGTGCTGAGTGGTTGATGAGTTTTACTACCATTTTCTCCCTCATATCAGAAATGAGGAAGGATAAATGTGACCATTACTGTTTTCACAGTATGAAAAGAAAACTTTAGCACCTGACTACACTACAAAGTAAAAAAAGCACCCCTAGTGGAGCCCCTTAGGGGTCAGCACTGGGACCAGTGCTGCTCAAGGTATTTATCAATGACTTAGATGAGGGCACTGAGTACACTGTCAGCAAGCTTGCTGATGACACCAAACTGGGTGGAGTGGCTGACGCACTGGAGGGTTGTGCTGCCGTTCAGCAGGACTTGGACAGGCTGGAGAGTTGGGCAGGGAGAAATTTAATGAAGTTCAACAAGGACAAGTGCAGAGTCTTGCAGCTGGGAAAGAACAACCCCATGTACCAGTATAGGTTGGGGACTGACCTGTTGAAGAGTAGCAAAGGCGAAAAGGACCTTGGGGTCCTAGTGGATGGAAAGTTGACCATGAGCCAGCAATGTGCTCTTGGGGCCAAGAAGGCCAGTGGTATCCTGGTTGTATTAGAAAGGGTGAGGTCATTACGTTGAGAGAGATTCTCCTGCCTCTCCACTCTGTCCTGATGAAGCCAGATCTGGAGTATTGGGGAACTGCTTGAGAGAGTCCATCACAGAGCTACAAAATTGATTAAGGGAGTGGAACACTTTCCTTATGAGGATGGACTGAGTGAGCTAGGGCTCTTCAGCTTGGAGAACAGCAGACTACATGTTTATAAATATGTAAAGGGTGAGTGCTAAGATGATGGACTCAGGATTTTCTCAGTGATGCCCAATGACAGGACAAGGGGCAATGGGTTGAAGCTGGGGCACAGGAAATTCCATGGAAACAGGAGGCAGAATTATTTCATTGCGAGGGTGACAGAACACTGTAACAGGCTGCCCAGTAGGGTTGTGGAGTCTCCCTCTCTGGAAATATTCAAGACCCATCTGGATGAGTTCCTATGTGATGTGGTGTAGGTGATCCTGCTTTGGCAGGGGGGTTGGACTAGATGTTTTCTTGAGGTCCCTTCCAGCCCCTGACATTCTGTGATTCTGTGATTATGCTACAGGTGATACTGAAATGAGTCTGATGTTACACTGAAGAATACAGAGGGATTCATTTCCAAGAGTGTCCACTGTGATTTGAAGACTCAGTTCTCACCAGAAACTTAAAAGAATTAAGCTTCAAAGACAAACACATTCAACAGCTTTGATTATCATCCATCAGCTATAAAAGGAAAATTGACCCAGCTGTTGAGAAACTAAGCTGAAATTCAGAAAATCCAGTATTCTTGTTTATCTGGTGCCACTAAATTCTTCAGCATTTCCCAAGTTATTTCAGCTCTTAGTTCTTCAGTATTCCTACTGTAAAATGGAGATAAACTTACTCATGTCTCAAAATAGTGACAGGAGTGCAATTATACCAGTTTTGTTTTGGTGTTTGCATATTTTTTTAAATTGTTTTTGTAAGTTCAGACTCTCTGGTAGTGGAAGCAAGACAAAAGGATAAGACAAACAAGACAAATCAGTATAAAATTAAAAAAAAAAAAATTAGTTGGGCTTTTGGTACTGTTTTGCAGTCTCACGTGAATCTGTGAAAGAGAGATGTCTTCCCCAGGCTCACATGTGACAACAAAGGGTTAGTTTTGAATTCATGTTATCCTTTTCATTATTATTAGATGTCACATTCTTTCATTGATAAAAAGGATATAAAAACTTTCCTGGGGTGATGAGAAATAATAAAAAATAATACAACATTTCTCTTGTGCTCTGAGACCTATTAAAGAAATAACACTGAAAGGCTATACTGGCAGTAAGATGATAATATTAAAAATATTGTTGTTCTGGGTGGAGTAATTATTGTAATTTGATTTTTTTATCAGTATCTCAATATTTCCTTCTGTTTTTTTGTTTGATTTGGTTTTGATTTTGGTTTGCATTTTCAGTTTTTATTTTCAGTTTTTTTGGTCGTAGTTTGCTTTTAACTGAATAAGGGAATAAAAACTAGAAAAATGAGACTATGAATAAAAAGTTAGAAGGAGTTCTCAGTCTAATATCACCAGAGGAATTGTGAATAAAGCATTAATTGATGCAACATATATGTAGAACTTGGTCTTGCACATTGTGGCTGTTTAGGTTGGGTGCCTCCAAAAAAATGAAGCCACAGAGCTGACACCTCCAGTGCCTAGAGCATCCAGCCCATACAGAAAAAAACAGATTATTTTTTTTTTACATACAGAGAGATATTAATTCAGGGACAAAAATGTAGCAAATTACCTTTCTACTGCACTACAAAGATAAAAAGCGTTTGAACTGTCCAAGTAAGAAATAAATTTGAACCCAGGTGAAAGGGTTTTAGTAAGCCTCACTTCAGTTCCTCTTTACTCTGTGAAAGACCAAGGATTCATCAGACTATTCATGTGTTTAGATAGATATGTGCCTAGTGAGATTTTAAAAACCATCTATGCATTGATTTTGATGGGAATTAGGCATATGTGAACAGTTGGAATAGTAATTTGATGTCAATTTGGCTCTTTATGCATGTTAATAGCTATATAAGTGTTTAAGCTACTTCTGAAAGTGGATCTTAGCTATTTAAATGAATTGCATCTTATGATGCTTAGGTTGAAATAGCTTTAAAAATCTAAGCATTAAAAACTGATTTCTGATATTTCACTTAGAGCTAAATGTACAAATCATCTCCCCTAACACTGGTTGCCTAAAATGTTAACCTCCTATCTAAGCTACATGCCAAGTCTCTTTCTGTAATCAATGAAGAGTTAGATACCTTTAGAGGGTGATTCATTAAAAAAATGCTACCTAAAAGAGCTGACCTATCTCCACCTTTTTACATTAACTACAATGATTCTTGCCCAGAATTCAACTGTGAGACAATGTAAATTAGGGAAAATCATCCCCCCAAAAAGTATGTTGACTTCATCACAGAGAGGGGAGAGATCTGTTACGAATATCTAGAATCATGAAGAATTTTCTGTCATCAGCACTGACGTAATCTTCATCTTGGTGATACTAAGAAAAAAATGAATAGCAAGTTTTATGTGTATGAGGTAGTATCAAGTAACACTTATTTAAGACTTTTATACTTAATCTTTATTAAATTGATTTTTAAGTAGCCTTTGTTGTCTTTTTTGGCAAGTTCTAATTCCTCTTGTAAGCAAATTTTTAGATTTAATGAAAGTGCACAATTTCTTTTCCTTGTCTTCATAAATAATTTCAGAACAATAATGAAAAGTATATATTAGGTATGTCTCTCTTTACCATATGAAGTAATGTACTCACTGTTACAGGCATTTTTATTTCAGTTTACAGTAGTTAATGTAGGCAAAACAAGATCTTCTTCCTAGATAAAACTAAGTTCCACAGGCAGAGTCTGGAAAGGAGAGAATAGTACATGTGACTGAAAGATATTGATGCCAGCTTGATGCTGTGTGCTAGCAGGCTGCCAAAAATAATGGTAACATCTTTTCCTTTTTTATATTCTTTTTAAAGGAGCTGGTTACAGAGGACTTTTTATGGTTAGACAAGGGAAAAATTGAATTCTTCTTAAACTTTGCTCCTTTGTAGTGTTTCTTTAAGTCTAAGTCCACCACCTGTGTTTTTTGGCAGGTGGCAAAGATATTATTAAATTAGCTCTTGAGTTTAACAACATCAAGACAGACTGTCACAGTGCAGTAAAGTCTTTTAATAAAATATGGAGGGGTTTGGGTTTTGTAGGGTTTTTGGTGTGTTTTGGTGTTTTTTTTTAGGGGGTGGGGGATGGGGTGGTGTTTTGCTTTCTTTCTTAAATGGTTGAAAACTGTCGTTGTTCATTAATAATACTTCATGCTTCTGTACTAACAGAGCATTTGTCCAAACAGCTTAAACCTTTTCATAAAAATGATGGTGACATCACTGTATCCTGTTGTAGATGTGAATATTAAGGAAGAGAAAGGATTATGAGAGTGGTCCAAACTTGCACATCAACGCCAAGAAAAACTAAGGTTTTGGCAATGATTCATATATATGCTGGTTTCACAGAAGGAAAGACAGTATAACAGCTTTTGGGAAACCTAAGCGCATGCCTAACCCCAGGTTTTATAGCACAACAATGACCTTTGCACACGCTTTTCTCTCTGCATCTATGTTTTATTGCAGCTTTTTAAGAAATTTTTTTTTCTTCCGTGTAGCCATGTGTTTTCATTTTTCTCTACAAAAACAAAATTTCACATTCTTTGCTACTGTTACTCCGAGAGCTACCTTCTAGATGGGCAAGTCAGTCATGGAGCACTTGAAAACGTAGCTGCAAGACTATATGAAGATTGAGTTGTAAAGATTAATCTATGCAGCATGAGCTGTCCTTTGGGAAGATTGTTCATTGGACTTGGGGTTCTAACCTGTGTTAATTTTATGAATCACATATCTGGCATAAATCTGAAGTCATAGAGGGGTTACAAACAAATATATGACTGAATAGTGCTTGAATTCTAATAGTTTTGACATGATATCTAGCTGAGCTTATCTGTGACCTAGATGTGGAAATTTCATGTGCTCACTAGCCATTCCTTCATCTCTAGGGACAGTCTTCTAAAGGTATTTATCTATTTACATCTATATCAGGAACATTAATCTGTGGAATATAACCTTAGAGCATCTAAATTACTTGTTGTTCAAAGAGAGAATACTGTTATATACAGCCACAATTACCCAATCTGCATATGCAAATTCAAGCTGTAAATAATCATCATGATTAATTAAATCCTTATGGGTTAATCCAATGGGGTTTAACATACATGAGTAATTTTTATAGACATTTTTATATTTTTTGGGGGGGGGGGTTGTTCATTTTTTGTTTGGTTAGTTGCTTTAATTTTTGTTTGGATTTGATTTGTTTTGTTTTCTTGCTGTTGTTTTCTTGGTTTGGTTTGGTTTGGTTTGGTTTGGTTTGGTTTGGTTGTTTGGTTTGGTTTGGTTTGGTGGTGTGGTGTGGTGTGGTTTCGTTGGTTTGGTTTGGTTGGGTTTGGTTGGTTGGTTTGGTTTGGTTTGGTTGGTTTGGTTTGGTTTGGTTTGGTTTTCCCCAGAGTTCCAGCAACTGATGGGAAATTAGTTGCCTCAAAATTCGGAGGACATTCTCAAGTATCTATTTAAGAAGAAACACAACAATTCCATCATAAACTTTGTGTTATGCTCTTCCACAAGAAAGCTTCTTATAACGAAAAGAACACCATGTTTTAAGAAATGAGAGCTGCAAACATGAAAATACTTATTGAAATGGGCAATTTACTTCAGATATGAAAAATAATTGCCATTTACTTAAGATATTAAAGGGCATTCAATTATTCATACTCAGCTTTGAATAACTGTGCTTATCTGTTGCACAGCAAATAAATTTACTATTGTTTAGCTTAAACCTTGTTTCCTTGTCTATTTATTAAGACACTAAGCAGCCACTTTTTATATATAACATCTTTCTTAATTTTTTTTTCAGTTCTTGAAAATTAAAGAAGAAAAATGGAATCAAATAATGAAACCAAAGAGTAAGAATGCAAAAGGTAAGTTACTATTGAATTGTTATGGTCACTTTTGAAATGTCTGCAGCCTGTATAGTCAATATATTTACTAGACTACAAATGCATATCTCTAAATGTTATACCTTTTCTTCTTCATTTTATGGACAGCATAATTGTAGTAAAGGAAGTGTGTCCTTGGTGTGGTGGGTTAACCCCCATTCTGAAAAACAAGGTGGAGGGCTTGCAAGTATTTAGCCCTCCCTGCAGGGAGTTTTCTCCCTGGGAAACTGAGTCTGTTCCACTCCCCCCTCCCTGTCCAGCTGTGGTATAAAAGGGAAGGCATTGGAGTCACTAGCTCTCCTTTCGGCTCCTGCCTCTCCTGGGTGAGAGCTACTGTGGCTGCCTTCCTGCTCCTCTGCCACGTGGTGAGGCCTGAATCTTCTCCCTGCTGCCTCTGTGGCCCCCTCTTTAACTCTCTACTTCCAAGCCAACTCCAAATTATTGTTTGGTGGATTTTCTCCTTTCTGTTGGAAGGGAGGAGGGGGGAGCGGGGGAGAGATTCTCAGCCTTGCCCCCATCTGAGCTCTTAACTCCCAGTTAAGGATTAAGCCATCACACTTGGTTATTAGACTCTCTTAAATTTCAATGGCAGTTTGAGGGAGTTGCCCTCTAAATTTTGAAATGGAGATTGGGACTGAAATAAGTACCCCAACAAGATATAATTAATATAATATAATATAATATAATATAATATAATATAATATAATATAATACAATATAATACACCAGATTGGAAGAGACCTTCAAGATCATCGCGTCCAACCCATCAACCAATCCAACCCACCTAAACAACTAAACCATGCAGCCAAGCACCTCATCAAGTCTCCTCCTGAACACCTCCAATGAAGGTGATTCCACCACCTCCATGGGCAGCCCATTCCAATGGGCAATCACTCTCTCTGTATAGAACTTCTTCCTAACATCCAGCCTAAACTTGCCCTGGTGTAGCCTGAGACTGTGTCCTCTTGTTCTGGTACTGGCTGCCTGGGAGAAGAGACCAACCTCTGCCTGGTTACAGCCTCCCTTCAGGTAGTTGTAGAGAGCAAGAAGGTCACCCCTCAGTCTCCTCCTCTCCAGGTACGGTAGCATACCATTTGGCCTCTTTGGATTCCAGCTCATATTGGAGTTCCATCATGTCTGGCACTGCTGCACTCATAGGTGGAGTTACTTCATTCAGAGCTCGGTAGTCGACTGTCAGACGCCAGTCTCCATTCTGCTTTCGCACAGGCCACACTGGACTGTTGAAAGGGGAATGAGTTTTGCTGATGACTTTCTGACTCTCCAACTGACGAATCAGATTCTGAATGGGCAACAAAGAGTCACGGTTGGTTCTGTATTGTCTGTGATGCACAGTCTGAGAAGCAACCGGCAATTTAATGTCTTCAATCTTGTGTTGTCCCACAACTGCAGATTCATCAGAAAGCTCTGGTCTAACAGACAGCTTCAGCTTTTGTCCATCAACTTTTACAGATGCTACTCCAAAAGCCCATTTGTAACCTTTAGGGTCTTTGAAACGCCCTTCTCTCAGAAAATCAATTCTAGAATACAGGTGCGTCAGGTCCGGTCACAACTGTAGGCTTCCTCCACTGTTTACCAGTTAAACTTATATCAACCTCCACCTTAGTTAACTCTTGAAATCCACCAGTGACTCCCAGAATAGTTATAGCTTCTGATCCCTGATAATTTGATGGCATTATGGTGCACTGAGCCCCTGTGTCAACCAAGGCCCTGTACTTCTGAAATTGTGAAGTGCCAGACCACTGGATGTACACATCCCAATAGATTCTGTTATCTCTGTTACCCCTCTCCTCCCCCTGGCGGGAGGCAGGGCACCCCTAGTTATGGGGAACATGCCCACATGTGCAATGAGCACAGTGTGCAGTGTTAGAACTGGAGCCACTGTTGGAGCTATTAGAGTTGTCCTGGGGAACTGTGGAAGTAACAGCTACCCTTCTGGTATTGCTACCTCGGGTTCTGCCACTTTGCAGTTCCCTCAGTCTCCTGAGAAGATTAGCAGTTGGTTGACCATCCCATCTGTTCATGTTCTCACCAAACTGATCACGCAGAGTTATCCAAATACTTCCACGTGACTGCCTTGGTGGTCTGTTTTGGTTGGATCTGTTTTGGAATGACATCCTTGGAGGACGTCTATTCTTCACAGAGGAAACTTGTATCCATCTGGAGGAGGAATTGGAATTATCTCTTTGTGTCAACTGGGAGATGGTATTTTTAAATTCATCCTTCAGCTCTTTCATGCAATTCTCAATTTTTCCAGACAGAGTTTCAATGGCTGAAACCAAAGAAACACGTGTCATGCTATCCTCCAATTGTCTCAATTGATCAGTGAATTGGCCAACCATAGGAGAAGCTCCGCCATAATTTCTTGCCACAATTCTGCTTGCCAGAATATTTGCATAATTAGGAGGAGCAAGTTTGATGAGCTTTGTAGCAAGACCAGTTCCTACAGGAATTTCATCAGGATTCAGAGTTTCATGGCCACCATAGAGTACCTCTCTAACAGCAAATTCTCTCAGACGCTTAATTCCTTCCTCTATGGTAGTCCAGGGCTTAGGATTCCATGGAAGATCATCTCGGGAAGGATATCTCATGAGAGTTGCCATTAAAAGGCGTATCCACAGAGTAACCTTACCGAGAGTCCTGCCTAGATGTCTATCTATTCCATTATCCTTTGAGAGAGTTCCTAGCTGAGCTGCTGACTTGTCTCCAACCATTAGAGCTGGAGCACCTGTATCGTAACATCTACCAAGCCAAGCTAGAATTGGCTCCTTATCTGCTCTGATGTAATCTTTACGCACATTCCTTAGCTCTTCCCTTGGTGAAGAACAGTCTAGAATATCATCTGACTCCTCCTCTTCCTCCTCTTCCTGAACTTGTTGCCCCATTAATCTTATTGTCACTCTCCTAAGAATCTCTTTAAGGTCAGGAGTACCACCTCTAGTTGTTCTGCTATCAGCAATTTGCCCTGCATCTCCATCCAGTGATGTTCTCAATAACTCAGCTATATCTTTAAGACAAATCTTCTCCTGCTCCTCAGCAAGGTCTCTTAAAGCAGAAGTTCCCTCACCAGCATCAGCTTCTGAATCAGCTTTGGTCTTTCCACCTCTCGTCTTTAAAACAGCTACCTGCTTAACTGGAGCTGTGTTTGAATTTACAGCTGGCTTAACAGAAGCTGACAGGTTCTGAGACGGATCAACTGCTGTAGAGGACACTTCCGGTCCTGCTGAAGAAGAAGGAGGAACTGGCTTTGCCGCATTAATGGCTGCCGAGGACGTGGGAGCCGCCATGTTAGGCGCTGCCACTGCAGCTGGCTGATTGCCAGAACCACCAACAGCACCGTTCAGAGCAGCCTTTCCGATGGAGTTTTTAGCTTTATCTTTAACTGATACAGATCCTCCATTCTCCTCATCACTAGATATTTCTGGGGTCGAGTTAGAGCTGTTCTTTCTCCTCTTGGGCCTACGCCTAATTACAAAACTGGTCTTTGAAACTTTCTTCTCCCGGTACAGAGCATATAACAAGTACGCATTGCTTATCACCAACAGCAGGATTGCACACATAAAATAAATCACCTTTGGATCCCAGCCATCACCTAAAACTATCCTTTCACCAACTGGGATCTTAAACTCCTTTATCTCTATGGGCAGAGTGGTTGAGGTCACATTCCTGTATCTATTAAGCCAAAAGAATCCCAGGCACCGGTCATAGAGAAACTGAATCTTATACTTAAACCATAAATACAATTTATACATCAAGTATCTGCTTAAGCGATCGAAAATCAATCCTAGGACATGCTTATAGATAAGGACCCCAAAAATTGAAAAAAACAGACACTCTAAAAGCCAAAACACTTTCATCCTTGCAACTCCGACCTGAGCAGACAATAAATCAAGCAACTTTTGCTCTGCTTCTGGACAGCAACTATCCACAAGCCGCGTGTTGGGCCGCCAATTAAAAAATATGTGGTGGGGTGAGAAAGTTCCCTCCCCACACACAGGGAAAGAAACCACAGCTAGCTCAGTCGGAAAAGCAGATGAAAGCTATATTTACAAGCAGAAATGGAATGCAATGAATATAAATTCTGTTATCTAAGAAGCACATGCAAAAAAATTAGTTTTCTTATCTGGTTAGCTGTTAACTCAAGGCCGTTCCTGCTTCAGAAAGAGAGAAGCCGTCCAGCCCACAGGACAGAGAAGCACAGACTGCACCCAGCCAGTTCGGCTCAATCGCCAGTCAGAACCGCTCCTTCGGGACAGCTCCGCTTGCCTTGTGAGTTTCTGCTGGGCTTTTTGCCTTGCTTTCGGGGTTTAGCGGGTCGGGAGGACTCCTGGGGGGCAGGGATTGAGGTGGGCTCGTGCTCTCGCGAGCGTGCACGGGAGCGAGTGCCTGACATCAGCCGCGGGAGATTTAAATCCCAGCCGGGCTGTGCGGGCGGCGCCAGTTCGGCTCAATCGCTGCCTTTCGGCTGCTTGCGCAAAAAAAAAAATAATTTTTTTTTGTTTGCTTTGTTTTTGTTTTTTGTTTTTTGTTTTCACTCATACGCTGCACCATGGTCATTACTCGGACCAAGGGTAGAAAAATAGCATCTACCCAGACAGAGTTGTTTCTCCAGCATGCTGGAGTCCAGGCTGCCAGCTGCGGAGAGTGCTTCAGCCTGGCAGTTGGAATAGAGGGAGAGGGAGAGGGAGAGGACGCCTGTGTCAGGTGTGAGCAGGTGAACTTTCTCCTCAGCCTGGTGGCTGACCTGAAGGATGAAGTGGCCAAGCTGAAAGAGGAGGTGTCTAGGCTGAGGTCAATAAGGGAAAGTGAACGGGAGTTAGACTTCTGGGAGAAGGCTCTGCAGATCTCCCCTGCTGAGGGCCGGGCCCCTGAAAATGGAGAGGGATGGACACAGGTCCCTGCCAAGGGTGGCAAGAGAAATCCACCCCAGCCCTCTCCTCCTCCTCCGCTGCCCTTGCGTAATAAGTATGAGGCCCTGCAGGCTGAGGGCGGTGGGGATGAGAGGGCTGAGGAGCGGCCATCCAGAGGGGATACCAGGGCCAAGCGGTCCCCGCCGGCTGTAACGACCAGCTCTGGGGAGCAGCCTAAGGCCAAGCCTAAGACCAAGCGGCCACCACCAGCTATAATGACTGGCTCCACAAAGAGAAGGAGAAGGGTTATAGTTGTTGGGGACTCTCTCCTGGGGGGTACTGAGGGACCCATATGTCGTCCCGACCCATCCCACAGGGAGGTCTGCTCTCTACCTGGGGCGCGGATAAGGGATATTGCAAGGGGAATCCCCAAGCTCATTAGTCCCTCTGACTATTACCCTCTACTGGTAATACAGGCTGGGAGTGATGAGATCGACAGGAAGGGCACCAGGGCAATTAAGAAGGAGTTCAGGGCCCTTGGACAATTGATTGATGGGGCAGGCGCGCAAGTGGTGTTCTGCTCAGTTCCCTCAGTGGCAGGGGAGTACACTGAGAGGAACGGGAGAACCCACACCATCAATAAGTGGCTCAGGGAATGGTGCCAGCGGAGGAACTTTGGTTTCTTTGATCATGGGCCTACTTTTACAGCACCCAACCTGCTGGGTCCTGATGGGGTGCATTTATCTAGAAGGGGCAAGAGAGTCCTAGCACTAGAGTTGGCAGGGCTCATTAGGAGGGCTTTAAACTAGGTCTGAAGGGGTGGGTGAAGACATTGGTCCCTCTGCAGAGGTAAGAGTAGGGCACAAGGTAGGTCAACTGAGAGGTCGGGAGCCCAGCTGCAGTGCATGTACACCAATGCACGCAGCCTAGGCAATAAGCAAGAGGAGCTGGAGGTCCTAATCCACCAGGGCATCTATGATATAGTTGCCATCTTAGAAACATGGTGGGACAACACGCACGATTGGAGTGCTACACTGGGGGGTTACAGGCTCTTAAGGAGGGATAGGAGAGGGAGAAGAGGAGGAGGGGTGGCTTTGTATATTAGGGAGACACTTTCTGCCTCAGAACTTGAGGTGGAAGATGAGGGAATTGAGAGCCTGTGGGTTAAAATCAGAGGGCAACCCAACAAATCTGACATCCTGGTTGGAGTCTGTTATAGACCACCCAACCAGGATGAGGAGATGGATGAATTATTCTATAAACAACTGGAGGCTGTCTCAAGATCATCAGATCTTGTCCTCGTGGGTGACTTCAATCTGCCAGATATCTGCTGGGAACTTAATTCAGCAGAGAGAAGGCAGTCCAGAAGATTCCTGGAGCGAATAGAGGACTGCTTCCTAACGCAGCTGTTAAGCGAGCCTACCAGGGGACAGGCTCTGCTTGACCTGCTGCTCTCCAATAGGAAGGGCTGGTGGGAGATGTGACCGTGGGAGGCTGCCTAGGGTGCAGTGACCACGAGATAGTGAAGTTTTCAATATGCAGGGAGATAGGGAGGAGTACCAACAGAACCTTCACCCTGGACTTCCGGAGGGCAAACTTCAGCCTCTTTAAGAAACTTATTTGTAAAGTTCCCTGGGTACCAACCCTCATGAACCGAGGGGTCCAGGAGGGTTGGACCTACTTCAAACAGGAGCTCTTGAGGGCACAGGAACTGGCGGTCCCCCATGTGTCGAAAGATGAGCCGGCGGGGAAGGCGACCGGCCTGGATGAGCAAGCAGCTCCTGGGGAATTAAGGGAAAAAAAGAGGCTGTATCACCTTTGGAAGGGGGGGAAGGCTTCTCGAGGTAGGTTCAAGGAAGTGGTTAGATTATGTAGGAATAAAATTAGAGAGGCAAAGGCCCAGTTAGAACTGAAACTGGCCACCTCTGTGAAAGAAAATAAAAAGCAATTTTACAAATATATCAACGCTAAAAGGAAGGGCAAGAAGAACCTCCACTCCTTACTGGACCTGGAGGGGAACACGGTGACCGAAGATGAGGAAAAGGCTGAGGTCCTGAACGCCTTCTTTGCCTCCATGTTTAACAGCAAGGCAGGAGTCCAGGATGAGTGGCCTCCTGAGCTGGGTAATAGGGTCAGGGAGCAGTGTAATGCCCCAGAAATCCATGAGGAATTAGTTCGGGACCTGCTGAGCCACTTGGACACCCACAAGTCCATGGGACCGGATGGGATCCATCCTAGGGTGCTGAGAGAGCTGGCAGATGAGCTGGCCAAGCCGCTCTCCATCATTTTCCTCCAGTCCTGGCTCACTGGAGAGGTCCCAGATGACTGGAAACTGGCCAGTGTGATCCCCATCCACAAGAAGGGATGGATGGAGGAACCCGGAAACTACAGGCCAGTCAGCCTGACCTCAGTGCCAGGGAAAGTGATGGAACAGATTATCCTGGAGGCATTAACTGCGCACCTGAAGGATGGCCAAGGGCTCAGGTCCAGCCAACATGGATTTAGGAAGGGCAGGTCCTGCCTCTCCAACCTGATCTCCTTCTATGATCAGGTGACCCATCTGGTGGACATGGGGAGGCCTGTGGATGTAGTCTATCTGGACTTCAGCAAGGCCTTTGACACCGTCCCCCACAGTAAACTGCTGGCTAAACTGTCAGCTCGTGGTTTGGACCGCAACACTCTGTGCTGGGTTAGGAACTGGCTGGAGGGCCGAGCCCAGAGAGTGGTGGTGAATGGTGCCGTGTCCGGCTGGCGGCCAGTCACCAGCGGCGTCCCCCAGGGATCGGTGCTGGGCCCCATCCTCTTTAACATCTTCATTGATGATATGGATGAGGGGGTTGAGTCAGTCATCAGCAAGTTTGCAGATGACACCAAGTTGGGAACAGATGTTAGTCAGTTAGAGGGTAGAAAGGCTCTGCAGAGGGACCTCGACCGACTGGACAGATGGGCAGAGTCCAATGGGATGGCATTTAATAAGTCCAAGTGCTGGGTGCTGCACTTTGGCCACGGCAACCCCATGCAGAGCTACAGGCTGGGGTCAGAGTGGCTGGAGAGCTGCCAAACAGAGAGGGACCTGAGGGTGCTGATTGACACCCACCTAAACATGAGCCAACAGTGTGCCCAGGTGGCCAAGAAGGCCAATGGCATCCTGGCCTGTATTGGGAATAGTGTGGCCAGCAGGAGCAGGGAGGTCATTCTGCCCCTGTACTCTGCACTGGTTAGGCCACACATTGAGTCCTGTGTCCAGTTCTGGGCCCCTCAGTTTAAGGAGGACATCGAGATACTTGAACGTGTCCAGAAAAGGGCAACAAGGCTGGTGAGAGGCCTTGAGCACAAGCCCTATGAGGAGAGGCTGTGGGAGCTGGGATTGTTTAGCCTGGAGAAGAGAAGGATCAGAGGTGACCTCATTGCCCTCTACAACTACCTGAAAGGTGGTTGTAGACAGGAGGGGGTTGGTCTCTTCTCCCAGACAACCAGCACCAGAACAAGGGGACACAGTCTCAAGCTGTGCCAGGGGAGGTTTAGACTCGAGGTGAGGAGGAAGTTCTTCACTGAGCGAGTCATTCGTCATTGGAATGGGCTGCCCAGGGAGGTGGTGGAGTCGCCGTCCCTGGAGGTGTTCAAGGGGAGATTGGACGTGGCACTTGGTGCCATGGTCTAGTTGTGAGGTCTGTTGGGACAGGTTGGACTTGATGATCCTTGGGGTCTCTTCCAACCTTGGTTATACTGTGATACTGTGATACTGTGATACACAAATATACAATATTTACAATATATACAGAGATACACAACAATGAACACAATGCAGACAAGCCTTTTCCCTCCTGCCGGCCAGGGGGGTTCCCTGAACCCCCCTCTCTCCCTCCCCACCTCCCCTTTTTCCCAAAAAGGGTTAGAGAGAAAGAGAAAGGCAATTAAGGAAGAAAAATTCTGTTATCTAAGAAGCACATGCAAAAAATTAGTTTTCTTATCTGGTTAGCTGTTAACTCAAGGCCGTTCCTGCTTCAGAAAGAGAGAAGCCGTCCAGCCCACAGGACAGAGAAGCACAGACTGCACCCAGCCTGAACCCAGACCAGACACAGACTGAACTAACAGAACCCAAACTCAAAATTGCACTCTACAACCTACCAATGAAATTAGTTTAGACTATCTTGTTTTTGTTCAAATATAAAAAACATTCAGCCAGAGTGTTCAGCAACTGTCTCTTTCTTAAAGACACAGCCTCAACCGGTCACACCAGGCTAAGCAACCCCAGCTCCCTCAGCCTCTCCTCATAGGGCTTGTCTTCCAAACCGCTCAGCAACTTCGTTGCCGTTCTCTGGACACGCTCCAGCAAGACAACATCCTTCCTAAACTGAGGGACCCAGAACTGGACACAGGACTCAAGGTGCAGCCTAACCAAAGCTGTGTACAGGGGCAGAATGCCCTCCCTGCTCCTGCTGGCCACACTGTTCCTGATGCAGGCCAGGATGCCATTGGCCTTCTTGGCTGCCTGGGCACACTGCAGGCTCATGTTCAGCCTACCATCAACCAGTACCCCCGTGTCCCTCTCTGCCTGGCCACTCTCCAGCCACTCTGACCCCAGCCTGTAGCACTGCATGGGGTTGTTGTGGCCAAGATGAAAAAGGATAAACAAGATTATTCTTTACAGGAAAGACTTGAGATGACTCTTCCAATGGGAAATTTCCTTGGGATCAGAAGATATAATTCCTTTTGTTGAGTCTTAGTCTGTGATAGTTGTACCTGTTGAGAGCTAAAGGAATAATTGACTCTTAATTAGATGGGTTATATCTTCATGGAAAGTTGAAAAAGTGATTGAAAGAGGAAGGCCGGGGGGGACATGTTTGGCCTATGCTCACTGTGAATTTACAGTAACTTAGATTTAGAGTGAAAAAGAAGTGGTGAACAAATAAATGTCCACAAAAATGGGAACAGTTCAGGATAACTGACAGTCTTCTATTCCAATTATCAACTCTGTACTAGACTATACTAGATTTTTTTCCCAGTTGTTCTCTGAGACAGACAGAATCTCACATAGTTATTTAACTCCAGTTTGAAATTGGAATTCCTTTTTGATAAGCATCACTTCAAATGCTTCTGAAAATTTCAATCTACATAATTAAAAAATACCTAAATCCCGAATTCACTTGAGTTCATTGTAGTAAGTTTGGACTAGCCCCTTAAAATGCAGTGCTGCAGCTTCTACTTAGTTCATTAAGAGCATAATCCAATATCCAGTAACATCAATAATAGTTTTTGTATTGACTTCAGTAGTTTTTTGATCAAACTATAAAATCCTGATCCAAGCAAAGCTCTTAAGCCTGTGCTTAAATTCATTGCTGAGTTCAATTCTGATTCATCACAGATAATGTCTTTTATAGTTCTACAGATCCTTTGAGCAGCTTATCTTTTATTGCCATGATGAAAATGGTGAATGGTGACAACATTTTCACAAACCTCTGATAGGTATACAGATGAAAGTTACCAACTGCTCTTCTGAAGGAAAGAGCACAAGAAGGATCATAAAAGATCTATGGACTCTTCAAGTTCATTTTGTCTGTTTTCATGCCCCTTAATTGTTGATAGAAATTGAGGAATATGTTCTACTAAGTGTAAAACAACTACAACAAAACAACAAAAAAGCTAAACAAACCCCCTCCCCCCAAAAAATACCCACAAAACCCAACATCACTGACCCACAGTTTGGAAAAAAAGTTATCTCAGGAAGACAAACATTTAGACCTAGGTTACACAAGAGCAATAAATATTGACAGATAACAAAGCATCAACCGTGAGCACTGTTAGAATTCTCTAATGTAAAAGATTTTAACATAATTAACAATGCTTTCAACTATTATTCCACTTGAAATGTATGCAACTTAATTATATGGTTTATAGAGCAACATTTAAAATGAGAAAATGAAAGCAAGAAAAATGAAAATGGAATCTTCTGAGCTCTGAATCAATGCTTTCTACTGTGTATATGCCTTTATTTTCCTGGTTTTACCTTGATACTAATGGTTACAATACAATACAATACACCAGGTTGGAAGAGACCTTCAAGATCATCATGTCCAACCTATCAACCAATCCAACCCACCTAAATACAATACAATACAATACAATACAATACAATACAATACAATACAATACAGTACAACCCACCTAAACACTGAAAAACGAAACCATGTCACCAAGCACCCCATCAAGTGTCTTCTTGAACACCTCCAATGAAGGTGACTCAACCACCTCCACGGGCAGCTGATTCCAGTGGGCAATCACTCTCTCGGTATAGAACTTCTTCCTAAGATCCAGTCTAAACCTGCCCTGGTGCAGCCTGAGACTGTGTCCTCTTGTTCTGGTACTGGCTGCCTGGGAGAAGAGACCAACCTCTGCCTGGCTACAACCTCCCTTCAGGTAGTTGTAGAGAGCAAGAAGGTCACCCCTCAGTCTCTTGTTCTCCAGGCTAAGCAACCCCAGCTCCCTCAGCCTCTCCTCATAGGGCTTGTGCTCCAAACCCCTCACCAACTTTGTTGCCCTTCTCTGGACACACTCCAGCAAGACAACATCCTTCCTAAACTGAAGGTCCCAGAAGTGGACACAATACTCAAGGTGTGGCCTTACCAGTGCAGTGTATAGGGGCAGAATGACCTCCCTGCTCCTGTTGGCCACACTCTTTCTGATGCAGGCTAGGATGCCATTGGCCTTCTTGGCTGCCTGGGCACACTGCAGGGTCATGTTCAGCCTACAATCAACCAGCACAACCAGGTCCCTCTCTGCCTGGCCGCTCGCCAGCCACTCTGACCCCAGCCTGTAGCACTGCCTGGGGTTGTTGTGGCCCATGTGCAGAACCCGGCATTTGGATGTGTTCAATCTCATGCCGTTGGATTCTGCCCATCTGTCCAGCCTATCGAGGTCCCTCTGCAAAGCCTCTCTGCCCTCCAGCAGATCAACTACTGCCCCCAGCTTGGTGTCGTCCGCAAATTTACTGATGATGGACTCGGTGCCCTCATCCAGATCATCAATAAAGATGTTGAAGAGCATGGGGCCCAGCACCGATCCCTGGGGCACACCACTAGTGACTGGCTGCTAGCCGGATGTGGCACCATTCACCACTACTCTCTGGGCTCAGCCCTCCAGCCAGTTCCTAACCCAACGCAGTGTCCTCCTGTCCAAGCCATGGGCTGCCAGCTTGGCCAGGAGTTTGCTGTGGGGGACGCTGTCAAAGGCCTTGCTGAGGTCCAGGTAGACCACATCCACAGGCCTCCCCACATCCACCAGGGGGGATCTCCTTCTCATAGAAGGAGATCAGGTTGGTCAGGCAGGACCGGCCCTTCCTAAAGCCATGTTGGCTAGGCCTGATCCCTTGGCCATCAGGTAAGTGCTGCGTGATCGCACTCAAGATGACCTGTTCCATAATCTTGCCTGGCACTGAGGTCAGGCTGACAGGCCTAGAATTTCATGGCTCTTCCAACCATCCCTTCTTGTGGATGGGCACCACACTGGCCAGCTTCCAGTCTTCTGGGACCTCTCCAGTGAGCCAGGACTGATGAAAAATGATGGAGAGCGGCTTGGCCACCTCGTTTGTCAGCTCTCTCAGCACCCTAGGATGGATCCCATCCCGTCCCATGGCCTTGTGGGGGTCCAAGCGGCTGAGAAGATCTCTAACTACCTCCAGGAGCAGCGGGAAACCATGCAGCTCCCTGGCTCCTTCTGCTAGCTCTGCAAGCCAGCTGTCTGGAAGATGTTCTGCCATGCTAGGATAGATTGAGGCAAAGAAGGCGTTAAGTACCTCTGCCTTTTCCTCATCCTTTGTTGCAACGTTCCCCTCTGTGTCAACCAAGGAGTGGAGGTTATCCTTGCCCTTCCTCTTGCTATTGATGTATTTATAGAAGGACTTTTTGTTGTCCTTCACACAGAGGCCAGTCTAAGTTCTAAATGGGCTTTTGCCTCCCTAATTTGCTTCCTGCATGTCCTAGCAACATCCCTAAACATTCCATGGTTTGCCTCCCCTTTCTTCCAGAGATGGTACACCCTCTTTTTTTCCCTTAGTTCTATTAAAAGTTCATTACCCATCCAGGCTGGCCGTCTGCCCCGGCGGCTCATCTGCTGGGACACTGGCACAGCCTGTTCATGAACCTTCAAGAGTTCTTCCTTGAAGCAGGTCCAGCTCTCCTGGACCCCTTTATTTTTAAGGGCTGTTTCCCAAGGAACCTTCCGAGTTAGTTCCTTGAGTAGCCTGAAGTCTGCCCTCCTGAACTCCAGAGTGGATGTCTTCTTGCTACCCCTCTTGGCTTGGCTGAATACTGAAAACTCAATTATCTCATGGTCACTGGTGCCTAAACACCCTCTGACCACCACATCACCCACCAGCCCTTCCCTCTTGGTGAAGAGGAGGTCAAGCAGAGCCTTACCCCTGGTAGGTTCACGCAGCACCTGGGATAAGAAGCTGTCCTCCATGCACTCCAGGAACCTCCTAGACTGCCTTCTTTCTGCTGTGTTGAGATCCCAGCAGATATCAGGCAGGTTGAAGTCGCCCATGAGAATGAGGTCAGGTGATCTGGAGACAGCCTTAAGCTGCCTATAGAATGCTTCATCGACATCTTCCTCCTGGTTGGGTGGTCTATAACAGACTCCAACCAGGATGTCTGCCCTCCCGAACTTCCCTCTAATTCTCACCCACAAGCACTCAACCCGATCATCCCTGATCTCTAGCTCAACTGCATCAGGTGTCTCTCTGATGTACCGGGCCACCCTCCCACCCCTTCTTCCTTGCCTGTCCCTCCTGAAGAGCCTGTAGCCGTCAATTGCAGCGCTCCAGGTTATTACAGGTTAATAACTCTCTATGTGTTGGCTTTTTGCTGTGTTTGTGGGATTTTTTCTGTTTGTGTTTGTTTGCTTTGTTTTGATTGGCAGTTTTTGGGTTTTGTTTGTTTGTGGGGTTTTTGTGGTTTTTTGTTTTTCTGTTGAAGAACTCACCTTAAAAATTGTCAAGCTTCAAAATTTCTGAAATGCAACTTGTCAAAGTTGCATTTTTCATTTCTTGATTTTGCTAATTTCTCTAAATAACTAAGAAAATGCTTCCATTATCTTCTATGTCCGTTTCATTTATGTCACAATTTCTTTCCTACTCCTGACTTCAGACAGATGGAAATTCATCTAGGAACTGAGAAATGTCTCAGACTTCGTAGGAACTGCATCATCCAGTGAACTGATCTCTGTTTTCTCTTCAGTCAGTGATACTAGTCCAGTTCTTTGTACTCCATGGGAATTCAAAGCAGTTTTACATCTATGCATCTTCAATTTGGGGTGGTTGATTCCTTAGTTTCAGTGGGTTTAGGGTTTATAGAGCCACCTGCTTAAGTGGAATTGGTCCTTTTCTCTTGCCTTAACAAAACCATCTAGCAGCCCAGGAGTTCCATCATGATTAATGTTACTAAAAAGATGATCGAAAGCATTAATATGATTAGATGCCTAATGCCAAGTTCTGTGGGGTGAAACCATCTTCTACAATGTGTGTGTGAATCATCTTGATCAAGAAGAGCGCATCCTTTTTCAGACTCTTCCAGACACTGCAGGGAGTATGCTGGAAGTGATATTATCTATCCATAATAGATAAGAATTTGACTTACCCTTCCTCTAATCCACATAGTTGCTGTTGAGATCTGAGCCAAAGATAATAAACTCTGGTGGGAGGGAGACTGAACTATCTTGGGCTGAACAACACAGTAATTCCATCACAGATCTCTTAAATTGGAACTGGGTTGTGTCTTATGCTGTGGTCAGAACTATCTCACATGTGCCTCAGATCATCCAGGCAGGTAGATCCTAAGACATACATAATTGTTAATAATAATGGTCTGGTTTGGTGCTTTTATTACAACAGCATTATATTTACCCTTCAGGAACTGATATCCAAATCTTGTTCTGTTTATGTGTGTGTTTATAAATATGCTAACTGAGAGCAGGTGTGTTGAAGAAAAGCAAGAGGGCTAGGAAATGTCTTGCAGATAAAAATGTCTTTTTAAATGTTATTAATTTAATCTCCCTCCTCCCCCATTCCCAGTATGTCTGATCATACACTTCATGTTTAAAATATTATTATGATGATTATTATTATTAGTTTTAGTTTATATAGATTTATTGGTCATATATATGATAAAATATGAATATGATTTATTAAATATTTTAAAAATTTGTTTTCCTGAGCCAATTTGAGATTCATCTGCCCAGTAATGATAGGTTGCTTACACACAATAGAGGGCTGATAAACAGTAGAATAACAGTCTAGAACAATCAGAGCTTGGAATACAGAGGAACAAACTGGAATCTCCCTATGTGCATGAAACCAAACAGCAATACTACCTCGGGTGGCATAGACCACCGTTGAGTTCACAATAGAGTTAACCAACAGGTAACAAGGTATAAACCTCAGAAATAAACAGGTAAATTAGCATAATTTACTCACAAACCACAGAGCTATTCACTACCAAACCCTTTGCTGAATGAAGAGATATTTTTGAATTCGTAGTTAAAGTCCAAAGGGCAGTATCCAAAAATTAGAGGAAAATGAGAGAGCACACTGCTCTAGTGGAGGCTCAACTCGAGCACTATGCTGCTAAAATAAATGAAGCTAATTGCCCTAAAGAGAGAAGCAAGTAAGGTGCCTGTCACTGCCTTGAATCCCATTAACAAACAGGGGAGAGAGATAACGAGCACGGGAGGAATGAGTGTAACGAGCAATGAGCATACGAGGGGCAGTGGCTCAAAACAGATTTAGATGTCTTGTTAATGTCTCTTCCAGGACATCACTGTTATTGTTATTAGTAGTAGTAGTAGTAGTAGTAGTAGTAGTAGTAGCAGTAGCAGTAGCAGTAGTAGTAATAGTAGTAGTATCACCATCACAGCTAGAGCACATACAGCCAGAACATTGTCTTAGTGTGACCATTCTGAAATCTTAAGCAATTCTTTCTCTTTGTCATAGTGATAATAGAATAGATCAGATACTTCCTGAAGATGTTTTGATGGAATTCAACTGTATAAGCTGCACATTGATGAAAAATGTAAAAATCCATCTCTACAGTGGTCTCTAACAGAACAGAGAAACTGTCTCACAGAGAGCTTTCCATAAGGTATATTAGGATCTTGTAATGTATGGCACATTTCAGCATGGGCAGATCATTCTTTTTCTTCCTTCTGTGAGCCATTTCAATAAAGACATGAATGTATTAAATAAAAAGCTTTTATCTACTTTCACTCACGCTTTCCTAACTTCCCTTGCAGTAGCAAACAAGAGTGTTGCCTTCTTGGTGAGAACCAGGCCCAGGGGTAGTTTGCCTGCTAGTGCCATCTTCAACTTCAACTCCAGCAGCATTTGGCTCTTGTTACTTTCTGGGTGAGAATAAGGCACATTGCCTATCATCTTGGTTGGTTTAAATGCTGTCTGAAGACAATATAATGCCCTTTGGTAACAGAGAAACCTTGATGTAGGAAAAAAAAATTAAACTCTACATCTATCAGAAGCATGCAAATATCTTGTCCCTAGAAAAAAGGCCATTTCTTGGATTTCTTAGCATCTAGTTTTTATAGGCAAAAATCCATAATTTCTTTCTTTCTTTTTTTTTTTTCTTTTAAATGCATGTATGACTTCAAGAAGAATAAAATCAGTTTATGTCATTTTAGAGGTGCTGGGAAGAAAATAATCTCAAAACATAAACTACATCTCAAAACATAAACATAAAATCTATGCACCTGTTTCAATTTTTCAAACTGCAAATTCCAGAGTAAATAAAATAATAGATACTGTATCAACTTTTGTTGAGATCTTTTGCATTAGATTTCATCAATTTACTTCAAACTGTGAGGCATTACACAACACCATAAACTGATAGCCAGACAGGGAGAAAACAGCTGGTTAGCAAAGACTATAGGCTCTTGTAGAGAGCAAGTTGAATGTAAGTCAGAAATGTGTCATCACAGCAGAGGGACCAGACACATCCTGGGCTACAAGAGTAACAATGTACCAGCAGCTCCTGGCAAACATTTATTCTATACTACCTGATCCACCTAAGACTACATCAAGAGCCTAACTATGTCCAATTTTGAGTTCTCCAGACAAGAAAAATATTGAGAAACTGGAGTATATTCAAGGGAGACCACCCGGGTAGGTAAGGGGTTGGAGCATGTCGTGGATAATGAAAAGATAAGAGTGCTAGGTTTATTCCGTATAGAATGGCTCTGGGAAGACCCAACAGGTCAAAGAACAGAGTGAACCTCTTCAAGACGGTTTGCAACACAAAGTTAAAAAGCAAATTGTTACAATATAGGAAATTCAAATTAGAGACAAGATTGGGATTTTTGAAATTATGGCCTGAAAATGGCCAAACTTTTGAGCAGGAAGTTTCAGAGAAATTGTGAGAACTCCATTTTTGAGCAACTTTCTCAAGTCAGCTGGATCATGCCTGAAATACCTTCTCTGACTGGTTCAGATTTGAGAAGGATTTCAGACCAGGGGGTCTTCCTTCAAAAGTAAACAATTCTGTTATTTTACACTCTTTGGTTTTTTTCTTCTTAATTTGAGGTCTTCACTTTTATTAAAAGAAAGTCAACAGAAAATTGAGGTAGCACGATCCTAAGAAATTCAAAAGACAACTGCAGAGAGGAGCAAAATTGCTGGGGGAAAAAAAATTACTTGAAACTATATCATGGGAAACAAAAACCAAACAGTTCCGATGAATGGGAAATAATACTTACAATACAATACAATAAATCCAGGTTGGAAGAGATCTTCAAGATCATCGTGTCCAACCTATCAACCAATCCAACCCACCTAAACAACTAGATCATGGCACCCAGTACCCCATCAAGTCTCCTCCTGAACACCTCCAGTGATGGTGACTCCACCACCTCCCTGGGAAGACCATTCCAAAGGGCAATCACTCTTTCTGTATAGAACTTCTTCCTAACATCCAGTCTAAACCTGCCCTGGTGCAGCCTGAGACTGTGTCCTCTTGTTCTGGTACTGGCTGCCTGGAAGAGGAGACCAACCTCTGCCTGGCCACAATCACCCTTCAGGTAGTTGTAGAGAGCAAGAAGGTCACCCCTGAGTCTCCTCTTCTCCAGGCTAAGCAACCCCAGCTCCCTCAGCCTCTCCTTATAGGCCTTGTCTTCCAAACCCCTCACCAACTTTGTTGCCCTTCTCTGGACATGTTCCAGCAAGACAAAATCCTTCCTAAACTGAGGGGCCCAGAACTGGACACAGGACTCAAGGTGGGGCCTAAACAGTGCTGTGTACAGGGGCAGAATGACCTTCCTGCTCCTGCTGGCCACACTGTTCCTGATGCAGGCCAGGATGCCATTGGCCCTCTTGGCTGCCTGGTCACACTGCAGGGTCATGTTCAGCCTCCCATCAACCAGCACCCCCAGGTCCCTCTCTGCCTGGCCACTCTCCAGCCACTCTGACCCCAGCCTGTAGCACTGCATGGGGTTGTTGTGGCCAATGTGCAGAACCCGGCACTTGGATGTGTTCAATCTCATGCCGTTGGATTCTGCCCATCTGTCCAGCCTGTCGAGGTCCCTCTGCAAAGCCTCTCTGCCCTCCAGCAGATCAACTCCCGCCCCAAGCTTGGTGTCGTTCGCAAATTTACTGATGATGGACTCAATGCCCTCATCCAGATCATCAATAAAGATGTTGAAGAGCATGGGGCCCAGCACCGATCCCTGGGGCACACTACTAGTGACAGGCCACCAGCTGGATGTGGCACCATTCACCACTACTCTCTGGGCTCGGCCCTCCAGCCAGTTCCTAACCTAACGCAGTGTCCTCCCATCCAAGCCATGGACTGCCAGCTTGGCCAGGAGTTTGCTGTGGGGGACGCTGTCAAAGGCCTTGCTGAGGTCCAGGTAAACCACATCCACGGGCCTCCCCACATCCACCAGGCGGGTCACCTGATCATAGCAGGAGATCAGGTTGGTCAGGCAAGACCTGCCCTTCCTAAAGCCATGCTGGCTAGACCTGAGCCCTTGGCCATCCTGGAAGTGCTGTGTGATCGCACTCAAGATGGCCCGCTCCATAATCTTGCCTGGCACTGAGGTCAGGCTGACAGGCCTAGAATTCCCTGGCTCTTCCAACCAGACCTTCTTGTGGATGGGTACCACTTTGACCAGCTTCCAGTTTTCTGGGACCTCTCCAGTGAAAAATGATGGAGAGCGGCTTGGCCACCTCATTTGCCAGCTCTCTCAACACCCTAGGATGGATCCCATCCCATCCCATGGACTTGTGGGGGTTCAAGCGGCTGAGAAGATCCCTAATAATCCCATCCTGGAACAGAGGAGAACTATGCAGCTCCCTGGCTCCTTCTGCCAGCTCTGCAGGCCAGCTGTTTGGAAGACATTCTGTCCTGCTAGTAAAAATTGAGGCAAAGAAGGTGTTAAGCACCTCTGCCTTTTCTTCATCCTTTGTTGCAACATTCCCCTCCATGCCCACCAAGGAGTGGAGGTTGTCCCTGCCCTTCCTCTTGCTATTAATATATTTATAGAAGGACTTTTTGTTGTCCTTCACAGCAGAGGCCAGTCTGAGCTCCAAATGTGCTTTTGCCTCCCTAATTTTTTTCCTACAAGACCTAGCAACTTCCCTAAACATTTCATGCATTGCCTCCCCTTCCTTCCAAAGATGATACACCCTCTTTTTTTCCCTTAGTTCCTTTAGAAGTTGATTGACCATCCAGGCTGGCCGTCTGCCCTGGCGGCTCATCTTCCGGCACATTGGCACAGCCTGTTCCTGCACCTTCAAGAGCTCTTCCTTGAAGTAGGTTCAGCTCTCCTGGACCCCTTTATTTTTGAGGGCTGTTTCCCAAGGAACCTTCTGGGTTAGCTACTTGAGTAGCCTGAAGTCTGCCCTCTGGAAGTCCAGAGTGTAGGTCTTCTTGCTGCCCCTCTTAGCTTGACCGAATACTGAAAATTCAATTATCTCATGATCACTGCTGCCTAAACACCCTCCGACCACCACATCACTTGAATTGATTAATTCAATTGGACTGGGTATAGTGGAAGAGTAAGGAAATTCTTATGTATTAAATAGTAAAACCTTGTCCTTTGAGGGAAAATAAGAATCTTCCTCTTCACCTTTATTTATTTTACTTTACTTTTTGTTGTGATGGTGCCAGGAGAAGATCCCCACAGTGTCTTATTCATGGGGAGGGGGGAAGAAAGGGGGGGAAGGGAGTAGACAAGGGGGGGGGGATGTGAGGAAAGGAAAATAAAGGGGAAAAAAAAAGAAAAAAAGAAGCAAACTTGGCTTCTAATTAAGGTTTTTCAAGAGTGTTTAGTTGACCTTGATACCTCAGGCCAGGTATTCCATGGTAATTCTTGCCTATCGCAATTGCAATTCATCTCTACTAACATTAAGAACTAAGCCCTAAGCCACTAACTGCCTTTCCAATTCAAAAAATAAAGGAATAAGTAGCGGAATCTTGGAATCTCAAATCAGTATATGTTACGCAAAGAGATCCAAAATCCTGTGGACTATAATGATCAAAAGTATGTGGGTGCCATGCAGAGAGGCCCCTTTAGTCTAGTCCTGAGGCACTTCAGCACATTATATCCAATTCTCTGACACATTTTATACTAGGGCCCTACCTATAAATGGTTTACAAAGAACTAAAACATGATTGCTAGAAGCTACAGACGTAAGAAATCTGTGTTACAAATGTCTGGAGGGTCATGAGTGAAATATGTTAGAGATTGTTATAAGCCAACTATTGACCTTTTAGCCTCCAAAATCTACTCTAACCATTTATCAAAATGTCTATTAATCATTTATTAGCCATTTGGAAACTATAAAAGAAACCATAATATAAACTACGGCTTCTGTGTTTTTACATCTCCTGCCAGAGGGGACACAGCGGGGGGGAAATAGGAAAAGAAAAAGGAAAAAGAAAGAGGCAGATTGAATAAAAAAGGATTCTTTTTTCCTGAAAAAAAATAGATCTATTAGCTGGGATTTCAGTGCAAAAATAAATACATTTTCATTTTGCTGCTCTCTATTTGACACTTCATTATCTCCTCAATTGCATTTTGAAATTGTACATGGAACAGATTTCTACAGCTGAGGATGGAAAAGGGGGACCTAAAATGATATTATATTGAAATTAAAAAGAGAAAAAAAGTCACACGATCCTCACACAAGCTTCTCAGAGAACAGTGACTTTTGTATACAGCCAAAAACTGAAGCCACAACACTACTGTTATAATAGTTACTGTTATAATATGTTACTGGGAAAGGTCCTATGTTTTTATGCCTGCAGTAAGGATGCTACGCGCTAGCAGTCTGAGAATGTTTGTAACAGGCAAGTGTCAATTTGTTGCAGCTGAGAGTAATTAGACAGGATCTTGTTGAGTTGAAGCCCCAAATGAAGTGCAGTCTGTGTTCTTACAATATGTGCGTATCATAAATATTAACAGATTTGACATCAGAAGAAAGGAGGTGCTTACATCCCTGTATTTCCTATTTTGAAGCTGATATTAAAAATAATAGGATTTTTTACAAAGCTACATGGAAGATGCCTATAGCAGATCTGTGTAACAACTATGAACCTAACAGTTTTTTACCAGTGTCATGCTGTCAGTGCATAGGCATGGCAAAAACAGATATCTTAGATGAATGCGCACATATTTGCTTAACTATAGTTAAGTCTAATTCTGCATCACTGACCTTTCATATGAACTCAGACACAACTGATGAACATAAGCAGTTTGATATAATAGTTATATTAGCCTCCAGATTATTTATCAGATCATCCTGCTTTCTTATTATACATAGAAGAAGTGCCAAACTGTACTATCAAATCAGAATTGGGATATTTCAATCTTTTAGAGGCAGTCCCAGCTGTCTGCATCTGCAATAGACCTTTTGCAGTCAGTTGAAATATGTGCCACAGTGTAGTTGTTGACTGAGGCCAAAACAAAGCAACTTTAAAAAATTTATTCAGGTTCAAGAACTATGTTAAGAGTATGCCTTAAATACCCCAAAGATGTTCTAATTTTTTTGTTTGATGGAAGAATATTTCAGACCAACTATACTGCTCTTTAAGGTATTCAGACCTTGCATAAAATAAAAATGTGAAACCTCAAAGATCATCCAGTCCAACCCTGAACCCAGCACTGAAAGGTCAACACTAAACCATGTCTCTAAGAGCCAGGTCCACCTCCAGGGACAGTGGTTACACTATTGCCCTGGGCAGATCATTCCAAGTTTGATAACTTTCTCTGTGAAGAATTATTTCCTAGCGTCCAAGCTGAACCTCCCCTGTTGTAGCTCAAAACCATTTCCTCCAGCCCTGTTGCTTGACACCAAGGAGAAGAAGCTGACCCCCTCCTCGTTCCAACCTCCTTTCGGGCAGTTGTAGAGAGCAATGAGGTCTCAGACTCCTCCAGAATGAACCACCCCAGCTCCCTCATATGTTTCTCATAGCTCATGGGGCCCAGGCCCTTCATGAGCCTCTGAACACACATCAGAACCTCAGTGACCTTCTGTAGTGAGGGAAGCAATACTGAAAAGAATACTCAAGTTGTGGCCTCAGCAGTGCAGGGGCATGATCACCTCGCTGTTCCTGTTTGCCACAGTGTTTCCAATAAAGCGAGAATGCCATTTGCTTTCTTGACCACCTGGGCACATTGCTGACTCATATTTAGTCAACTCTCAACCAGAAACCCCAGGTCCCTCTTGTAAGTCACAGTTTTCCAACCACACATCCTCAAGAGTACCCTCAGTAAATCTGCAGATGACACCAAACTGGGTGTCTGTGTTGATATGCTACAGTGTAGGAAGGTTTTACAATGTGACCTGGCCAGCTTAGACCTAGGGGCCATGGCTAATTGTATGAAGTGTAGAGTGCACTTATCCAAGCCTTGTGCTCTGAGTTTCTGAAGGAGAATCCTGTGGAAGATAGTGTCAAAAGCTACCAAAGTCCAGGTAGACAACGTCCACAGCCCTTCTCTCATCCACTTGGTGGGTCACTTTATTGCAGAAGGAGATCCAATTAGTCAGACAGGATTCTGGGCCTGACTCACCTGGTTGTCTTGTAAGTGATGTGTGATAGCACTCAGGATGACCTGCTCCATGACCTTTCTTGGCATTGAGATCAGACTGACTTGTCTGCAGTTGCCTGGATGACCCTTGTAGACAGGTGTCACATTTGCTAGTCTCCAGTCAACCGAGACCTTCCCAGTTAGCCAGGACTGTTGACAGATAATGGTGAGTGGCTTGGTGAGCACATCTACCAGCTTCTTAAGTGCCACATGTCTAAGTGGCAAATTGACCTGGATTGTGGGGGCTGCTTTTTGTTCACCATTCCTGTTTTCCACTTCCATTATGGAGAAACTGGTGCCATTGAAAAGTATGGAGGGCAAAGTAATACAATACAATAATACAATAAAATACAATACACCAGGTTTGGAAGAGACCTTCAAGATCATCGCGTCCAACCTACCAACCAATCCAACTCACCTAAATACAATACAATACAATACAATAGAATACAATACAATACAATGCAATGCAATATAATACAATACAACCCACCTAAACAACTAAACAACTAAACCGTGGCACGAAGCACCCCATCAAGTCTCCTCCTGAACACCTCCAATGAAGGTGACTCCACCACCTCCACGGGCAGACCATTCCAATGGGCAATCACACTCTCTGTATAGAACTTCTTCCTAACATCCAGTCTAAACCTGCCCTGGTGCAGCCCGAGACTGTGTCCTCTTGTTCTGGTACTGGCTGCCTGGAAGAGGAGACCAACCTATGCCTGCCTACAACCTCCGTTGAGGTAGTTGTAGAGAGCAAGAAGGTCACCCCTCAGTCTCCTCCTCTCCAGGCTAAGCAACCCCAGCTCCCTCAGCCTCTCCTTATAGGCCTTGTCTTCCAAACCCCTCACCAACTTTGTTGCCCTTCTCTGGACACGCTCCAGCAAGACAACATCCTTCCTAAACTGAGGGGCCCAGAACTGGACACAGGACTCAAGATGTGGCCTGACCAGTGCAGTGTACAGGGGCAGAATGACCTCCCTGCTCCTGCTGGCCACACTGTTTCTAATGCAGGCCAGGATGCCATTGGCCTTCTTGGCTGCCTGGGCACACTGCAGGGTCATGTTCAGCCTACAATCAACCAGCACAACCAGGTCCCTCTCTGCCTGGCCACTCTCCAGCCACTCTGACCCCAGCTTGTAGCACTGCCTGGGGTTGCTGTGGCCAATGTGCAGAACCCGGCACTTGGATGTGTTCAATCTCATGCCGTTGGATTCTGCCCATCTGTCCAGCCTATCGAGGTCCCTCTGCAAAGCCTCTCTGCCCTCCAGCAGATCAACTCCTGCCCCCAGCTTGGTGTCGTCTGCAAATTTACTGATGATGGACTTGGTGCCCTCATCCAGATCATCAATAAAGATGTTGAAGAGCATGGGGCCCAGCACTGATCCCTGGGGGCACACCACTAGTGACTGGCTGCCAGCCAGATGTGACACCAATCACCACCACTCTCTGGGCTCAGCCCTCCAGCCAGTTCCTAACCCAACGCAGTGTCCTCCTGTCCAAGCCATGGGCTGCCAGCTTGGCCAGGAGTTTGCTGTGGGGGACGCTGTCAAAGGCCTTGCTGAGGTCCAGGTAGACCACATCCACAGGCCTCCCCACATCCACCAGGGGGGATCTCCTTCTCATAGAAGGAGATCAGGTTGGTCAGACAGGACCTGCCCTTCCTAAAGCCATGCTGGCTAGGCCTGATCCCTTGGCCATCCTGGAAGTGCTGCATGATCGCACTCAAGATGACCTGTTCCATAATCGTGCCTGGCACTGAGGTCAGGCTGACAGGCCTAGAATTCCCTGGCTCCTCCAACCATCCCTTCTTGTGGATGGGGCACCACACTGGCCAGCTTCCAGTCTTCTGGGACCTCTCCAGTGAGCCAGGACTGATGAAAAATGATGGAAAGTGGCTTGGCCAGCTCATCTGCCAGCTCTCTCAGCACCCTAGGATGGATCCCATCCGGTCCCATGGCCTTGTGGGGGTCCAAGCAGCTCAGAAGATCTCTAACTGCCTCCTGGAGCAGCAGGAAACTATGCAGCTCCCTGGCTCCTTCTGCCAGCTCTGCAGGCCAGCTGTCTGGAAGATGTTCTGCCATGCTAGGATAGATTGAGGCAAAGAAGGCGTTAAGTACCTCTGCCTTTTCCTCATCCTTTGTTACAACCTTCCCCTCCGTGTCAACCAAGGAGTGGAAGGTTGTCCTTGCCCTTCCTCTTGCTATTGATGTATTTATAGAAGGACTTTTTGTTCTCCTTCACAGCAGAGGCCAGTCTAAGTTCTAAATGGGCTTTTGCCTCCCTAATTTTCTTCCTGCATGTCCTAGCAACATCCCTAAACATTCTGTAGGTTGCTTCCCCTTTCTTCCAGAGATGGTACACCCTCTTTTTTTCCCTTAGTTCCTTTAGAAGTTGATTGACCATCCAGGCTGGCCGTCTGCCCTAGCGGCTCATCTTCCGGCACATTGGCACAGCCTGTTCCTGCACCTTCAAGAGTTCTTCCTTGAAGCAGGTCCAGGTCTCCTGGACCCCTTTATTTTTAAGAGCTGTATCCCAAGGAACCTTCTGAGTTAGTTCCTTGAGTAGCCTGAAGTCTGCCCTCCGGATGTCCAGAGTGGAAGTCTTCTTGCTACCCGTCTTGGCTTGGCTGAATACCGAAAACTCAATTATCTCGTGGTCACTGGTGCCTAAACACCCTCCGACCACCACATCACCCACCAGCCCTTCCCTGTTGGTGAAGAGGAGGTCAAGTAGAGCCTTACCCCTGGTAGGTTCATGCAGCACCTGGGATAAGAAGCTGTCCTCCATGCACTCCAGGAACCTCCTAGACTGCCTTCTTTCTGCTGTGTTGAGATCCCAGCAGATATCAGGCAGGTTGAAGTCGCCCATGAGAATGAGGTCAGGTGATCTTGAGACAGCCTTAAGCTGCCTATAGAATGCTTCATCGACATCTTCCTCCTGGTTGGGTGGTCTATAACAGACTCCAACCAGGATGTCTGCCCTCCCGATCTTCCCTCTAATTTTCACCCACAAGCACTCAACCCAATCATCCCTGAGCTCCATCTCAACGGCACCTAGTGCCTCCCTGATGTACATAGCCACCCTTCCACCCCTTCTTCCTTGCCTGTCTCTCCTGAACAGCCTGTAGCCGTCAATTGCAGCGCTCCTGTCATGTGAGTCGTCCCACTACATCTCTGTGATGGCAACTACATCATAACTTTCCTGCTGCAACAAGGCTTCAAGCTCCTCTTGTTTGTTACCCATGCTTCGAGCTGCAGTGTACATGCACTGCAGCTGTGCTACTGGTTTCACCTCTAGCTCTAGCTTATCACCCCCAGACTCTTGCCTGAGGGGACTGGTTCCAGCCCCTTCCCCCTTCGAAGCTAGTTTAAAGCGCTGTCAATGAGACCTGCCAATTCCCTTCCCAGAATCTTTTTCCCTTTGGGGGACAGGCCATTCTCGTATAATGTGACCTTTCCCCTCCTCTGCGACAGATGTACTCCATCTGTTGCCAGTTGACCTGGTGCAGTAAAAAGCTCTCCAAGATCCAAAACCCCAAAATTCTTTCGACTGCACCAGCCTCTAAGCCACTTGTTGACTGCAGCTGCAGTCCTGTTCCTTATCGTATTCCCTCCTGCAACTAACGGTATCGATGTAAAAATTATTTGTGCACCTGACCCCTCAACCACAAAGTAGACATTCAGCAGCTCAGCCTTTTCCTTGTCTTTGATCACCAGGTTTCCTCCTTTATCCAATAATCACTTCAAAGAACCATTTTTAAGTCTTCATAAGAAAAAGTGGAGTAAATGAAATTCTTCTGCTTTGTAATTGTAGTCAGCTACCTTTTGACTCATGCAATTGTTGTGTCTCTTCTACAAGATGTATGGATTACCTGGCTCATAGCTTGTGAACAAGTTTCAGTAATGTCTAGTGCATGAAGCTGACTCACAGGAAGTTGTAAGTTACCCAGCTTTGGTTGCCCTTGAGGCCCTATGTATGCAAAGATGACCCATGAGGCCTGGGTTGATTGCTCAGCCAAGTCCATAAGCTATAGACCAAACAGGAATAGTGCTGCATCATTCAGAAAACCAACACCTGAACTGAGCCTTGAAATCTCTTAACAAATAATGTGCTCTAAGTCTCATACAAACCATTACGTAGTTCCCTGAGACACTAAGATTAAGAGACTGTGTGGGGTTTCAGTGTCAGTTTCAGCCAGCAACTCAGTGTATCCAGACAATCACAACCAGTCAGACCCTGGTTATCCCATAACAGTCCTGGTCAGCAGTAGGTGGGAGAGTCATGCTAAGGTTCAAACAATTTCCTTGGAGTAAACAAAGGCAAAATTATGCCAAACAGCTGATGAACTGGGTTTATTAGACTGTACTGTAGCAGAAGGAAAATGGGAACGAAAAGCAGTGGTAAAATACATCAGAGATGGGATATCACCATTCCCCTGGCTTGAAATCGTGGGATTGTCACAGGAGCAGTTCCAAGTTCCTTGGCAGCCCATGTAGACACAGTGAGGAGTGTGTGTGCGGGGAAGCTGGACTGTGCCACATAATCTTCTTCAGCCCACAGACAGCACAAAGTGGGGTTGTATCTTGTGGCTTTTCTCCTGGACTCAAGCATTGGTGGGAATGGAGCTACACAGAGTATTGAAGAGTAGGCATGCTCCCTCATGCTTCTCTGGAAGCCTCCATTTTCTCCTCACTCCACCACATGGAAGGTGCAGGAGAGGTGCAGAGTCCTGTGTGTACACCTGCCTATCAGTGGTGCTGTTTGAGACCACCAAAACATTCGAGGTCTCACACAAAAGAAACATGAAAAGCACACCAAGTGAACCCCACCCATTGATAAAGTGAAGAGAAAACTCCTTTACATTATCAGAGATAAACACTCTAGATATTGTAATCCGTACAGGCATTGTCTTGCCTACAGTCATGTAAATCAGGGGATAAAAGCCCACAGATTTGACAGAGCCCCTTCTGCAGCAGGCCTTCCCTTTTGGTCAAGAGACCAGCCAAGGACCTTCTCCTAGGACTGATAATCATTAGCTGGAGGGGCAAATAAACAGGGTGTTGTAAATTTGTAACATTAAGTAAATACCCAACACATCTTTATCCCTCTGTTTAGGTGGTTATAGTATACTCTTGCTTTTAAGTTGTAATGGTGCATATTTCCATTGTGTCCTGAAAACCTGTGACAGTGGCATATTGATTGGTTTTGTGAGTGAAGTTCAAATTAATTGTTTGCTTGAGCCTTGAAGTTTAACCTGTGAATGAAGGTCTTTCGAATTATTTGTTTGAATCTTGCTGTCTAGTCTGTTTTCATCACAAAAGGTTGTAGTATTTTGATAACACTTGATTTCATTACTTCTGTCATATCAGATAATGCAATTTGCTTTTTCATACTTCCAAGTGCACAAGGTATTCATGAAACTGACTGTTAAAAGGAATCTTTATCCAAATAGCCTGTAACCATTTCCCCTCATCCAGTTGCTTGTAATCAAGGAGAAGAGGCTGGTCCCCTTCTCTCTCCAACCCCACTCCAGATAGCTGTAAAACAAAAAATGGAAGGAAGATCCAAATCCTCCAACTCAACAGTCAATATCATGCCAATAGGATATATGCTACAAAAGTAATTTCTGATACAATACAATACAATACAATAAATCCAGGTTGGAAGAGACCTTCAAGATCATCGTGTCCAACCTATCAACCAATCCAACCCACCTAAACAACTAGATCATGGCACCAAGTACCCCATCAAGTCTCCTCCTGAACACCTCCAATGATGGTGACTCCACCACCTCCCTGGGCAGACCATTCCAATGGGCAATCACTCTCTCTGTATAGAGAGAGTGGTATTAGTGATCAGGTATTTTATCTGGAAAACAAACAAACAAAAAAGAGTTGTTTATGAAGCCTAAAATCTGAAGAGAAAGGATAATAAAAACAAAGAAATCATAAAAATTACATTAGCTTTAAGCTAACACTACACTTTATTTGCCTATTCTGGAATAGCATTGAAGACTTCAGGGTATCTTATCTAAATTTATGTTACCTGAAGTGCTGATATCTCTGCAAAATTAAACTAAAAATTACTAAAAACAAACCAAAAGAAAGAAAAAAACCCTCAAAACTACAAATGAAAAAAACAAATAAAGAGAAAAATGAACAGCAACAAAAAAATCACAAACAAATAACCTCAAGTAAACAAATAAACAAAACCACAACCATGCCTTAAAACTCAACCCTAATATCTGCTAAAATTTATTGTTCTAAATGCTACTCTTGATGAAGGCACAAATTCATGTATCCATGTTAAAGAAGGAAGAAGGTGTTCCTTAAACAGGTATAGACTAGACTAGACTAGACTAGACTAGACTAGACTAGACTAGACTAGAATAGAATAGAATAGAATAGAATAGAATAGAATGGAATAGAATTAACTCAGTTGGAAAAGACCTTTGAAATCATCGATTTCAACCTATCATCCAACACTATCTAATCAACTAAACCCTGGCACCAAGCACGCCAACAAGTCTCTTCCTAAACACCTCCAGTGATGGTGACTCCACCACCTCTCTAGACAGCCCATTCCAAAGGCAAATCATTCTTTCTATGAAGAACTTCTTCTTAACATCCAGCCTAAACCTCCCCTGGCGCAGCTTGAGGCTGTGTCCTCTTCTTCTGGTGCTGGTTGCCTGGGAGACCAATCCCCACCTGGTTCCAACCTCCCTTCAGGTAGATGTAGATGGCAATAAGGTCTCCCCTGAGCCTCCTCTTCTCCAGGCTGAGCAACCCCAGCTCCCACATCCTCTCCTCATAGGGCTTATGCTCCAAACCCCTCACCAGCTTTGTTGCCCTTCTCTGGACACTTTCCAGCAACTCAACAACTTTCCTAAACTGAGGAGCACAGAACTGGACACGAGATATATATCATATATATATATATATACTGAAGGTGATTGCAGCAACATCTCTAAATGTGACATCAGAAAATCTGCATCTCTGTACGTACTGAATATTTGGGATTTATCCATTTCAGATTTAGCCAATAACTCTTTTACACAACTGTAACACTGGAAGAGTCTTTCTGGACTATTAAATTAAAGCTTTCTTTTCCTACAAGCAACTGTGGTGTATAATCTCATTTATAAGTGTAACAAGCTTCATTTTTAAACTTGTCATGTTGTTCGATCTCACTACTTTCACCGAAGGACTGATACAGAACTCCACTCCTCTGATGGTAAAAGCTTCTTCTAGTTTCAAAGTTAGATTTATGCATGGGCTGTTTATACCGACTTCTCTTGTGCCAATATTTTGCTTTATTTTAAGAAGCTCCTCTCTTTCCCTGATGTACACTGAACTATTAAAATATCTGCTAAGATGGGAATACATTAAACACTGGTTTAGGCTCGAGGTGAGGAGAAAGTTCTTCACCGAGAGAGTGGTTCGCCATTGGAATGGGCTGCCCGGGGAGGTGGTGGAGCCACCATCCTTGGAGGTGTTCAAGAGGGGATTGGACGTGACAGTTGGTGCCATGGTCTAGTCATGGGGTCTGCGGTGACAGGTTGGACTCGATGATCTTCGAGGTCTCTTCCAACCTTAGTGATACTGTGATACTGTGATACTGTGAAAATCTAGACCTTTCAAAGATTAATAAATGTCAAAGACAAAGGAACTGCAATTCACAGTTGTATCTTTAGACTGTAAGATCTTTTACTATGGGGGACAATGAAGCTTGTTCTTTTTACCCTTCTCTTCTGGACGAAGCCAAAGCACCACTGTTGCAGTTTGGGCTGGGTGCCCTCTGCTACATGAGGTGCATCCTGTGTCCAGAGGTCCAGCCCAGTGGGTGGACACAGGAAACTAGGTATTTCTACCATAATTCTCTGCACCACTATAAGATCCAGAGCAAGGTCTAGTACCTCCTCTTTCTTCCTCGCCGTCACCCGGTAACTGGGGGAGATGGTGTCTCCCGGCCATGGGCCTGGTTAGGCCCAAGGTCACCGGGGGATGAGCAGTCTCAGATCTGGATAGCTGAGACTAGCCTAGCAGTGGGGAGGGGGGAAGAAGGAGCCCTGGGGGTCTTGGATGTACCCCCAGGTGGGGATGGGATCTTCCTGGGACTGTTTTGGGATTTCTTTTGTCACTGTCCTTCTGGCTCTCTGTAAACATTCACTGCTTTTCACTTAAACTTTCCATCACTTTTGCAATTTGTCTGAGTTGTTATTTTTGCCCGTGTTGGGGAGGGGGGGCTGCCTCAACCCACTACAACCACATAGTTCAATATCCTTGTAAGCCCACATTAATTATAAATGCCAATTGTGCATCAGTTTTTCTCATGAGAATCAAGAGATTCTGATGGTAAATATGGCAAATATTTTTTTTAGCTTCATGAACTGGTACTTTAAATTTGTATCTTACAGTTGTGCTTTGATAAAAATATAAACATGAATGCTTCTCTAATATGCACATAATTGTTTTCTTTGTTGGAAGGGAATGGGTTCAGACACTTATTCAGTTCCATTGAGAACGATTTGCTTATCCACACAGACCTTTGGAACTGAAATTCATTAAGTGATATGGGAAATAAGTTCTGGTGGGTTATTTTTTTGTTTGTTTGTTCAGTTGGTTTGGTTGGTTTTGGGGCGGCTTTTTTTGTGTGTGTGGTTTTTGTTTGGTTGTTTTTTGGTTGTTGGTTTGGAGGGGTTTTTTTGCATGGTTTGGGGTTTGGTTGGTTTTTGGTTTTGAGATTGTATTGTTTGTTTGTTTTGTTTTGTTTGTTTCATTTTGTTTGTCTTTTGTTTTTTGGTAATACGACTTATTGCATTGTGTTCCCTTAATTACACCATGTCATGTTGCTTTGCAACGTAAAATGACACTATGTAGTACTTCATGATATGTGATAACTATGACGAATTACATTGAGAACAAAGACCTGATTTGAAAAGGGCATATCTGATCTAGGAGAGAGCAGGTATTTCAAGCACTTCATGGATATTGTGGATGTATGGATAGTTACCCATCGCATATCACAAGTATTTAATAATAAGATTATGAACATGCTGGCAGAGGATTTTTCCTTTCTTTTATCCTAACATATTTTTTTAATTTACTATAGCAAACTAATAACTAATATGTTTTGACATATACGGGTATATCTAAAGCTAACAAGTTTTATTAAAGAGATAAGCTTTGTATTCAATTTCCTGGAGTAATCATATTAAGTGATTAAATTAATGTTAGAGAGGAGGGAGGTGTTCAACCTAGCAGCAGTGTTCTCTTCATGTTATAAAATAGTAATAAAATTTTACTAATACATAAATGGAAGCATCCCAAACCAAAACAACTCATCACTTACAATATCATCAGACATTGTAGAAAGTTTAAGCCTGAATTCCCTTAAACCGTTGCTTTAAAGTAAAAAAGAAAAAAAAAAAAACAAACAAAACCCACCACAACTGAAATGTGTCTAGAAAATGTAATTTTTAGACTCTCACAGTGATTTTAGTTTCATAGTTTCAGTTAGGGTTGGAAGGGACCACAAGGATCATCTAGTTCCAACCTCCCTGCCATGGGCAGGGACACTCTACACTAGATCAGGCTGGACAGAGCCTCATCCAGCCTGGGCTTAAACACCTCCAGGGATGGGGCCTCAACCACCTCCCTCAACAACCCCATTCCAGGGCCTCACCACCCTCATGGTGAAGAACCTCCTCACATCTAGCCTGAATCTCCCCACCTCCAGCTTCATTCCATTCCCCCTAGTCCTATCACTCCCTGAGAGCCTGAAAAGTCCCTCCCCAGCCTTCAGATCCTGAAAGGCCACAAGGAGGTCACCTGGGAGCCTTCTCCTCTCCAGACTGAACAGCCCCAACTCCTTCAGTCTGTCCTCATAGGAGAGGTGCTCCAGCCCTCTGATCATCCTCGTGGCCCTTCTCTGGACACCTTCCAGCACCTCCAGATCCCTCTTGTACTAGGGGCTCCAGAACTGGATGCAGTACTCCAGGTGGGGTCTCACCAGTGTTGAGGAGAGGGGGAGAATCACCTCCCTTGACCTGCTGGCCACACTTCTCCTGATGCAGCCCCAGGATCTGATTGGCTTTCCGGGCTGCAAGTGCACATTGAGAGCTCATGTTGAGCTTCTCGTCCACCAGCACCCCCAAGTCTCTCTCCTCAGGGCTGCTCCCCAGCCAGTCACTTCCGAGCCCGGATTTGTGCCTGGGATTGCCTCGACCCAGATGCAGGACCCTGGCCTTGGTCTTGTTGAAGCTCATGAGGTTGGCTTGTGCCCACCTCTCCAGCCTCTCAAGGTCCCTCGGGATGGCATCCCTTCCCTCCAGTGTGTCTGCTGCACCACACAGCTTGGTGTCATCAGCAAACTTGCTGAGGGTGCACTCAATGCCACTGTCCATGTCACCCACAAAGATGTTGAAAAAGCCTGGTCCCAGGACTGATCCCTGAGGGACTCTGCTTGTCACTGGCCTCCACTGGGACGTGGACCCGTTGACATCCACTCTTTGGGTATGACCATCAAGCCAGTTCTTTATCCATCTAGTGGTCCACCCATCAAAGCCGTGTGTCACCAGCTTGGAGACCAGGATGTGGGTGTGGGACAGTGTCAAAGGCTTTGCTCAGGTCCAGGTAAACGACATCAGTTGCTTGCCCCTCATCTATTAATGTTGTCACCTGTTCATAGAAGGCCACCAGGTTTGTCAGGCAGGATTTGCCCTTGGCAAAGCCATGCTGACTGCTCCCAATCACCTCTTCACTATTCTTCTGAGTCAGTAGTACCTCCAGGAGGATCTGCTCCATGATCTTTCCGGGCACAGAGGTGAGACTGACTGGCCTGGATTTCCCTGGTTCCTCCTTCTTACCCTTTTTGAAAATGGGAGCAATGTTTGCCCTTTTCCAGTCTGTGGGGACTTCCCCAGTCTGCCAGGACTTTTGGAATAGAATAGAGAGGGGCTTAGCAACCTCATCTGCCAGTTCTCTCAGCACCCGTGGGTGTATCCCGTCAGGTCCCATGGACTTGAACACTTTCAGGTTCTTCAGGTGATCACGAACCTGAGCTTCACTTATGATGGGCAGTTCTTCCTCCCCATCCCTGGCATTGTCTTCCATGACTCCAGGAGTGTGGCTGGAGGCCCTTGCAGTGAAGACTGAGGTAAAGAAGTTATTGAGTACCTCAGCCTTTTCCACATCACTTGTGACCAATTCACCAGTTTCCTTTCTGAGGGAGCCCACACCTTCCCTACTCTTCTTCTTGCCATTAATATACCTTCATGCCATTAATATACCTTTTAATATACTTTTTAAATCAAATGTGTCTGCTTTATATCAAATAATGATTCCCCCTCCTTCCCCCGCCTTGACTAACAGTAATATAGTGGCCAGTTAGGTTATGAAAATCAAGCCATGTTCTTCTGTTGTTCCTTTACCAGCAAGGAGGATCTTGCAATAGAAGCTTGCCTGATGACTCTTGGCCATATTTTTATTGATTTGACAATGGGATTTTAATTTTCTAAAAAAGCTTTTTCTTCTTTCTTCTTTCTATTTGTTCTTTTTTGTTTTCATTTTTTCTCATGAGTATATTTGAGAGGCGTAACTGGAAAAGTAAATAGGGAGCAGGGTTAGAGAATTAATAGCTAAGTTCCTTATATGTATTTCTGTAGCTCAAGATGTAGTTCTTGTTTGAAAAATCATTTAATAAAGAATGGGTTGAAATATGTTGCTTTGTTTATTGAACTATATTTTATAGATAAGCTATTTTAGTATTGCTCTTGATTTAATGAAATCTGCCCCATTCAAGTTCAAGTAAACCTGGAAGCACTTTCCAATGCACTAGTAGTTTGAGACCAATGTAAAACAGGACTATCAAAACTTATTTAATGGAGTTCAAGTGTGTCTTGATTCAAAATGATGAAAGCAAAATGTGTAGCTGAATGCTAAAACTTAAATCAAAAATAACAAAACTATAAGGAAATTAGTCTCTTGTTACCCCAGAGGAAGTACAGATCTCTCATGTTCATGTTTGAGGCCCACTTTCAATTAAAAAATATCACAATTATGGAGAGCATGTGGCTAAACAACCCTAGTCCTTCTCAGATCCTTCTTACCTCTGGCATTTCCACCAGACTTTGTAACCATATAAAATCCATGTGTTTTGTCAGGCTGAAATTTGCTGTGCCTCTAGAGAAACATTTTCAGTATTTTGATATTTGGTATTTTAACTATGGGACTAGCAGTCGTAGCATTTTAGATTAGTTCCTTCTTAGGAAAGATTTGTTTTGTTTTGTTTTTTGTGTTCTTTCCTGACATGTTTGAAACTCAGAATGATGTCTCCATTTCTGATTGCTTTTCTATTTATCTCACCTAGAATGTGGCTTCTCTGACTCCTAGGGGGAAAAGAAATAATTAAAAAAAAATTACGCATTCTTGAAGCAGATATATGAGAAAAGCTGCTGGACATGTCGCTTCTTTTCCACATGGACATTATCATAACAAAGCCCCAGCTGTGATTAGCTAGAGGGGAAGATGAAAGACAGTGAGAATGAAGTAATCATTTTTGCTGTACAGTGGACCCAAATATGCTTAAGGTCAAGCATTGCTAATATGCAGACACTTAGTAGGAAAAACTCACAGAAATTTTGGACTTAATAACATTGTCTTTAGAACAGCTATGGAGAAGAATATATTGGAATAAGCATGGTAGGATAACTTAAGAGTAGGCAGAAGCACAGCTATTAAACCAGAGGAGAGTGAGAGGATAAAGAAAGGTACAAAAAGAAAGAGAAACAAAATAAGAGTTAGATTAAAAGCAGTGAAATAAAACTACAGTTTCTGGGAGCAATTAACAGCCCCTGGGAATTGTCTGTTTTCCAGCTGAATTCAGTAAAACCATATGAAGTGGAGGAGAGATTAGGTGGAGAAGCACAGGATGTTTGCTTTTATTGTCTGTGGATCTGTGGGTTTCAGCCGTTCTTACATCCTTGGATTGTGCTAAATCTGTACTTGCTGAGTCATGCCATAGTAAAAAAAGTCCACATCTTTCCTTCCTGAAGGGAAAGTCCGCAGTAAAAGGGGAAATAGGTTCACACAGAAGATTAATGAGGTCATACCATGTCAGACACAGGCACAAATAGTTGTTGTTAAAATATCCTGGGGAGCTGTACAGATTTGGGTAGAAAAAGTGGAAAGAATTTGTTCTTAGTTCTAATGTAGAAGTGCTTGGTTTACATATAAGAAGGTTTCATAACCCATCCTCACCTACGTATGCCCTGTTCCCTGAAAGTTATGCATGATCCAAAAAAGAGAGTAAGTCTGTGCATTACAAGTGTATTGGGTCATCGGTCAAGGAGGGAAGAATTAAGGTTGATTGTCATGTACTTTAACACTTCATTACTTGGTTTTCAGAAGATTAATTTTAGGAACTCTTTACATTCTGAAAGGCTATTAGGTACCACTGGGCCACCTTCGCTATATAATAATGAAGTCTGGATCACACTTTTCCTTCACCCAGAAAAAGAATAACAGCTGTTCTTCCATGGTGTTCTTTTGGATTTACAGTGATATAATGGAATGGAGAATAGGATCCAAGATGAAATTACTACACTGCTGAATACTCACAGTTTAAATTAGTTAAGGATTTACATCAATGAGCTTTATAGTTTCATAGTTTCAGTTAGGGTTGGAAGGGACCACAAGGATCATCTAGTTATCCTGTTGACTGCCTAACAACTGATACGTGATAAAAGACCTTTAAAGAAAAAGGGATTTTTTGTTGTTGTTGGGTTTTGTTTGTTTGTTTGTTTTAAAGAGAGCTGGTTGAATGAATTCAGTGTTAAACATGTCTACTTGCCATCGATGTTGCAAAAGACTAACCCTACTGAAATTAATGCATTTCTCTCTGAAATTTATCATTAACATCCTGCAGGCTTAGGACTCATGTTCAAGATTCCTCACATCCAGATTTACTTATATCAGGGGGGAAGAAACCCAAAACAACAACAACAAAAAAACAGGGCTGAAGGATGCATATGAATTCAAGATATGTAACTCATTCAGACAGCAATTCTATCATTAAAGCATAAATTAATTGTCTCATAGAATGTCTGATAGAAGAATGTCTGATGTCAGTTTCTTTAATGGTATGAGTAAAAGGCATATGTACAGTTCACACTGCACAAAATTATCTACTTCACATCCCTATGGAAGCTGTATATATATATTCACGTTACTACATACACAGTTGTAGAAGAAATTGAAATATCTAAAAGATAAGAAGTAGGAGAAATTTGAAAGAGTGCTTCTAAAAGGAGAGAAAAAAAGCCCACTGGAAAGGTATAAAATGGTTGTATTGACATCTGAAATATAACAAAGAAACAAAGAACTTGAAAACCTTGAAATATAGGGACGATGGTTTTTTTGTTGGGTGCTTACTTGTTCACCTCTTTTTGTGGTTGTTGTTGTTGGTGGTGATTGTATGAGTTTTGCCTCTTCTTTTGAAAAAAAAAAAAAGTCTTTAAAGAAAATCTGCAGCTGTTCCTCTAATATTTCATAATTGTAAGACAGGCAGAAAGTGTTGGAACAAGAAGGTGTGTGTGAATGGGACTTAGCATGCTGAGACATTGTATTTCAGCTGTGAAAATCAATACATGCTCCAGACACAGGGCACTTGATCAGAAAGGATATTGCAAGATATAAAAGAGCAGATATGAAATACCATGCCTGTGAAATTATTTCTTCCTTTTATTACATCAGCTCAGCAGAAAGCATGGTGTGCATGTAATTGCAGTAGTGCCAGCAATTCATTATTGACCTTCCATGATTTTTAGAAGATTTTAATGAAATTTTAACTGAATTTTGCTTTCTGTTCCTTGTTTACCAATAATTCAGAATTTGGAGGTCTAGATGATGCCCTTGTGAAGGTTTCTTGTGAGCTAGTGTGTTTTTCTCCTGTTCATAATTACCACAACTGAATTTCCATATGACTGCACTGAAAACAAGATAATTGCTACATCAATAAAGAAGAAAATATTGAACTTTTAAAAATTTTATTCTGGTTTTGAGAAGAACTTGTTTCTATGAAAAAAACCCAAATAAACAAACAAAAAGGTAGGAAAATGGAGAAAGAAATGCAGAGCAGCAGATTGACACTGGGAGTACATTAGCTTTGGGAGACTGTTTTCACATATACAAACAGATAGTTGTCCTTTACTTTTCTTGTTTCTGTCCAGCAGTTATATGCTGTGTGTGACAAAATCTGATAATAGCATCATTCTACAGAAATTAAAAAAAAAAAAAAATATTGGTAGTTTTCAGCTAAAGGAGATACTTGATGGAGAAAAATCATGGTCTGTTCTTCTTGGGAAAAGAAAGGAAATGCAGTTTTACCAGTATAAAGTATTTCAGCTCTGTGACTTCATCCTCTTACACTGATATAGGGTCTAATTTTGTGAAGAAATCTAAATCTGAACTTGACCAGTCAAACACTGTGCAATCCATGAAGACTTTCCCTGTCACTAGTTGTGTAAGCTCTATCTAATTAAAAAATTACCAAGCTGTGTGGAATATTTTGAATTCTCTGAGAAAAATGACACTATATAGGTAAATTTCAATATTTATCATTAGTCTCCTTCGTTAAAGAAAAAGAAAAAGAAGAAAATAGTGGCAGATAAGTTTTATGATGTTCCTGGGGAAAAAAAATTATCTGAAATGTTGTATTCATAAAAGAGAAATTTTAGGGAGTATTCTGGACTTTTGTTGTTGCTTTGTTTTTGTTTGTTTGGTTTGGTTTTATTTTGTTGCTTTTTAAGTTGGCGGAAATTTAAATTAATTTCACCATAATCTTGTTTGGATACCTGCAGTTCATCTGAAGATCTTAAAAATACAGGTAAATTAGGATTTGGTGAAGGTCCAGTACATTTAGGTCCCTGCAGACCAATCCAGAGATATCTGTAACATGAGAGTATCAGAGACTTATATAACACAATGGACTTTCCTAGCAAAGTATTAGTCAGTACTGGCTTCATCACAGGAATGGAGCAAACTTTGAGGGGAATCAACAGAGCCTGTTTTGATTTGTGACTTTCTAATTATGCCTCAACTGATGTATTTTCCTTAACTGTTCAAGTTCAGATACAGCTCTGATTGTAAAACTTTTCCCTGCTATGGTGTGAGAGGATGAAGTCCAAAGGTGATCCTGGTGAAAATACACTTCTTTCCCCCCCAAAAAAATATATTTAATTTAGAATAATAACCCAGTGAGAAGGTGGAAAAGACAAGTAAAATGGCCTATTCTGGCAATCATTCCAAAGCTGGTGTTAATGTCTTTGGATTGCAAAGTAGAGAAAAGTAGCTGAGCTGCTTCACTGATTAATGCAAAACAAATAACTCTTAACAACCAGGGTCAATGACTGTCACTGTTGCAGCTGCAATCATCACACAAACTGTCCTTGCTTCATCCGTGTAATGTCCTACACCTGCATGCTGGTTGTAAAAAGTCCCTAAAGTGCCCTCTGAGTCACAACAAATGGCACTGGAATGGTGAGGAGATGTATCAGTTTAACTGCCCAGATAGCAGTGCTTGTTGGGACACATTTGGTTGTCATCCAGAGGGCAATGTCAGATGTTTTTTCACCAGTGCCATCCTCACAACTTCCCATTTCTCATCTGTGTCAGGTTTCTCTAAGGAAAATGAATAGCTGACTGAATTAAATCTAACAAATGGTCCATTTGCTTTAAAAAAAAATCCATGTCAATAGCAATATTCTTATTTAATGTTTCTGTTGAACATAATCCTAGAAATCAGCAATTAGGATAAAATAATATGACCCGATTTTATGTGATAGGGAAAGTGCTATTATTCCTATTATACAGACAGGGGAACAATAAAAATAAATTAAAGGGTTCAGAAAAAAAGGCTAAAAGGATAAATCATGACTACTAAACATGGCTTATAGGCAGATCTGTCTATCTAGTTTATTAAAGAGAAGGCTAGAGGTGATTTGTTTGTAGTCAATATATATGGAAAATTTCTCACAGAGGCTGCTGTAAACTAGAATTCACAGCATAACAAGTTTTAGGGGCTGTAAGACTTTCCTTGTAACAGCAAAACTAGAATAACTTCAAGTCAAAATTTAGACACAATTATCTAATATCATGTCATCATGATTTTGTTTCCCATCACCCTGTGAAAGACATGATATAATTCATCCACTAGATAAATGAAATTAATTTCTTAAACTAGATCATGATAATGCTGCTTTCTGTTCTTATAAATCTATCCACATCTCATGAAGGTGTTTTGCTTTTCCTTTTGCTTTTGTGGCATTGATACAGAGGTTTCTAGGCACTTCTTTCAAAATATACTGCTACTGAAGAATTTTAAAGTCCTAATTTTTATAGTACCCACCTTAAAATGTTTACAAGAGTACCTTGACACTGTTTGGGGATAACTGCAGAATCTTCTGTTACATCCAGATGCAGCTAAGCTAAGACTCTTAACACTGTTTTTTCTAAAGTGAGAATTTCTGTACTTTTTCCTGATGTATAGTCTAATATGATTTTTAGATTATACACAAGTTAAATGTTTGTGAAATCAAGATAAAACACAGATAAAGCTGAGCTTAGTGGCATTTAATTTCAGAAACATCTGCCACACAGAAATATGTTACAAGACACAATATAGGGAAGGGGAAAATAAAGGTTGGTTGGTTTTTGTTAAGATGCAAGATATTGTGCTTTGATTGAGAAGTAAAAGTTCCTAGTTCAGACCTCAGTGTCTTGGCCAAAATATTTAGATACAGAAGCTTAATTCAGTGCATGGTCAGTCAACCATGAAGTTTATATTTGGTTCTGGAAATTTAGTTCCCAGGCATTCAAGGAGTCATGTGTTTGCAGGGTTGTTCTGGGCCCGTGTCTAGTTTAATACAAAGGAGAAAAAAATGCACTGGTGCATGGTGGGAGCCTTCAGTCTGTAGGTCTGGGCCTTGATACATGCAAATGAGAAGCACAAGGCAAAAGGTTGTCTGAACTATAAGCAACAAAAACAATAAAAGCAAGAAATGTGAGTAGCACACAAACACTGCAAATTGTCACAGCAAAAAAAAATAATACATTATTTAGTACAGGTTTTCTTTAATTGTGATACAGTGGGAAAAGTCACAATGTTCAATGGCCCTTAAACCTCCCTTCCATCTGTTTGATGAGGTCACCTTGCTGTTGATACGTAGGATGCAGGGGGCCATAATACAAAATACACAGAAATAATGGATGACTTGGAATCTGTTAAAAAAATGTTTTTGTTTACAACACTGTTAGTGCTTTAGGTGTTTGTCTGTCTCTTTGACTCAGTATTTGTTGAAAGGTTCAGAGTTCCTTTGCCACTCCTGCTGTGTTGCCATCAACCATTAACTTTCCTTTGAAATCTCTGAAACATAGGGATGGATCTGATTCAGTCAGCACAGCAGGAGCTTGCAATGCACAGAGGCATTTTCAGGACACTCAGAAGATGATCATCTCCTAGTTACCTAGGCAAATCATTAAAGTTTTATTAAAAGACTGAAAATTTTTACATTAAATTGAACTGTATATGAAGAAATAAGAACATGATTGATAAATGCTTACCAAGGGAAAAAAATAGAAAAAGAAAAACTGGAATTTTCTACAAGGCAATTTGCAGAAATCATGAGGAAAAAGCGAAGTGGTTAAGAATGTGAAAGTTTAAGTCAAAGCTATGAAAATGGGAGAAAAAATACAGGCTGCAACCAACAGGAAATGGAATTATAAAATGTAAAGAGAAGGGGACAATGCCAGTAAAATGTACTCAAGACTGGAAACAAATTACAATCATAGAATGGTAAGGGTTGGAAGGGACTTCTGGAGATCATCTACTTCAACCTTCCTGATAACACAGGAATACCTGTTGTGAGGGAATGCATCCAGACAAGTTTTGAAAGTCTCCAAAGAAGGACACTCCACAATCTCTCTGGGCAGCATGGTCCATGACTCCAGCACTCTCAAAGCAAAAAACAAGTTTCCTTAACCTCAAATGAAAACTCTGTCTTTAATTTGTATCCACTACCCCTTGTCCTATTACTGGCCACCATTGAAAACACCTCCTTAAAATCATAGAAAGGTATTTTTGCCACATCACAGGGGCACAGACACTTTGCACCAAGATGGATGTTTGCAGTAGGAGTTTTGTTCCAGACAGCTTTGCCCAAAATTAATCAGGAAGTGCAGGCAGACACAGAGGCCAAATATAGATAAATATTAGATAAAGAAATGTAATGTGTTATGAATACAGACCAAAACGTATATAGGGCACTGGAAGCTGAGGGTGAGGTGATTCTGATATCAGAGGACACACCATCTGAGGTGTTACCTAAGGCAAAACAGCCTGCCCCCAGCATCAGGACTTGTTCCTTCAAAAAAAGGAGGAGGGTAATTGTTATCGGTGATTCCCTCCTGAGGGGAACAGAAGGGCACATATGTTAGCCAGATCCTTGCTACAGGGAAGTCTGCTGCCTCCCTGGAGCCTAGGTCAGGGATGCTACCAGAAGGCTGCTAGTCTGGTTCTGCCCTCTGATTACTATCCCTTCATAGTTATGCCATTAGGGAATCATGAGGTTGCAACCTGAGATCCCAAGGCAATCAAAAAGGACTTCAGGGGTCTAGGAGAACTGGTGTGGTGAAGGCACATTCTGCCCAGATACTAGATCTGGTCCCAGCATGTGGACAGGTTTCCCCTCCTTCAGGAGGAAAACAAGGGCCAAGGCATTGGCCAGGCCAGCACACACTGAGCGCAGTCAGTGATTGTGCGATCACCACCAAGTATGGGCTTCACGCTTTCTATAGGCTGAAGCCAGTTGTCTATGAGAGTGCCCATTGGGCAAACCCAGCCTCGAGGAATCTATAAGTATTACCCCTGTTGGTAAACACATGGCCCCCTCTTTCACTTTGTCTCTGTACTTGCTCGAGAGAGAAGCTCTCGAACCACAGCCTCTGCCATTGAGCTTGTTGTTGTTAGCTTCTATCATACATGCACGCATACTGAAGCCTCTGCATCATGAGAAGCACTTTGATCATGAGGATCATCCCAGAGGGTGGACCTTCGCTGAGCCCGAGAAGCCAGCGTCGTTACAGCCAGTCGTACCGACCGGGAAAGCCCACCGTGCTACCGGAGGACTGGACCAGCCCCCCGAGGGTAAGATCTGCCCAGTTGTCGGGGAGAAGGGACTTACTAGAGACTAAGACCGCATATACCTAGCCCCGCCATAGCGGGAGAAGAGCCGCCACGTGTGCCACTCCAAGCCCTGTAACCACAGGGAAGACTAAAGCCTTGGTCGTGCTTATACTGCACCGAACCCAGGACTACCCCGATCGTCCCGCTGTGCCTTTAAGCCCAGTAACGGAGAAGCCGCAGCTCAGCGAAGCTGCATTCTCTGCATTCTCTCTCCGAGGCTGTTTACCTCAGCCCCGAGATCCGTCTCCACGAGGCCGACCCCATAGCTATTGTTGTCCGACCGGGAACCTCTAAACCCACCTACCGGCAACCGTCGCCCCGCCCTGCCGTGTGAGCCGACTCCCAGGGCTGACCCCACGGGCCGAACCCGACCAGGAATCAGTCCAGCGGCAGTAGTCAGCCGGACCCCCACCTTGCTACAAACAACAGCTACAGAGTATCTTCCACGTGCTTTCCACCCACTAGCACTCAGTTCAAAGCATCCGCGTGTAGCAGAGTCATCGCTGACGCACAGAAAGATTGCAATATTGTTGTACATAGCCAGAAACCGCCCGCGTTCCGCCGAGTCGCCAACTAGTGGCCAAGCGGCAGAACTGCACTCTTCATTATATAAACATACAAATAGTCTGTAGATAGTTTAATTAAGTTCTGATCACAACACTAAGCCATTTATGGAATGTATTTCACGAACGTGCACTAGAATATATATATAAGTTGTTGATTCATCGGTTATTAATAATTTGATAATTAATAAAATTAATATATTCATAATTCATATTTCATATTCATTAAATTTAATAACCTCTTCACAACAACTGGTTGAGGGGTCAGGGGTACAGATAATTTTTTTTCATCAATAACCTCAGTTGCAGGAAGGAATACCAAAAGGAACAGGTCAGCAGCTGTAACGAAGATGGGTAACAAACAAGAGGAGCTGGAAGCCTTGTTACAGCAGGAAAGTTAGGATGTAGTTGCCATCACAGAAACATGGTGGGATGACTCACATGACTAGAGCACTGTAATTTATGGCTACAGGCTCTTCAGGAGAGACAGGTGAGGAAGAAGGGGTGGAGGGGTGGCCCTGTACATCAGGGAGGCACTAGGTGTCATGGAACTAGAGATCAAGGATGATCAGTTTGAGTACTTGCGGGTGAGAATTAGAGGGAAGACCAACAAGGCTGACATCCTGGTTGGAGTCTGTTATACACCACTGTGGTGGTGAGAGAAAGTTCTCCCACCCCACACACAAAGAAACCACATCTAACTCAGTTGGAGAAGCAGATGAAATAAGCTGTATTTGCAAGCAGGAATGAAATGCAATGAATATGTACACAATATTTCAGGACATATTCTAAGCTTATGACCCTAGACTTTAGGCGTGCAGACTTCGATCTCTTCAGGAATCTGCTAGACAAAGTGTCGTGGGATGAAGACCTAAAGGGAAGAGGGACCCAGGACAGCTGGTCAGTATTCAAGGACCACCTCCTCTGTGTCCAGGAGCTATGTATACCAACAAAGAGAAAAGCAGGGAAGAACGCTAGGAGGCCTGCCTGGATGAACAAGGAGATACTGGATGCACTATTACTTAAAAAGAAACTCTACAGGAAGTGGAGGGAAGGACAGATAGAACAGGGGGGATATAAGGAGGCTGCCCGAGCAGCAAGAGGCCTGGTTAGGAAAGCCAAAGCAGAGTTGGAATTGAATCTAGCCAGGGAGGTTAAAGGGAACACTAAGAATTTCTACAGGTATATTAATGGTAAGAAGAAGAGTAGGGAAGGTGTGGGCCCCCTCAAAAAGAAAACTGGTGAAATGGTCACAAGTGATGTGGAAAAGGCTGAGGTACTCAATAACTTCTTTACCTCAGTCTTCACTGCAAGGGCCTCCAGCCACACTCCTGGAGTCATGGCAGACGATGCCAGGGACGGGGAGGAAGAACTGCCCTTCATAAGTGAAGCTCAGGTTCGTGATCACCTGAAGAACCTGAAAGTGTTCAAGTCCATGGGACCCGACGGGATACACCCACAGGTGCTGAGAGAACTGGCAGATGAGGTTGCTAAGCCCCTCTCTATTCTATTCCAAAAGTCATGGCAGACTGGGGAAGTCCCCACAGACTGTAAGAGGGCAAACATTGCTCCCATTTCAAAAAGGGTAAGAAGGAGGAACCAGGGAACTCCAGGCCAGTCAGTCTCACCTCTGTGCCCGGAATGATCATGGAGCAGATCCTCCTGGAGGCACTACTGACTCAGAAGAGTAGTGAAGAGGTGATTGGGAGCAGTCAGCATGGCTTTGCCAAGGGCAAATCCTGCCTGACAAACCTGGTGGCCTTCTAATGAACAAGTGACAACATTAATAGCTGAGGGGCAAGCAACTGATGTTGTTTACCTGGACCTGAGCAAAGCCTTTGACACTGTCCCACACCACATCCTGGTCTCCAAGCTGGTGACACACGGGTTTGATGGGTGGACCACTAGATGGAAAAGAACTGGCTTGATGGCCGCACCCAAAGAGTGGATGTCAACGGGTCCATGTCCCAGTGGAGGCCAGTGACAAGCGGAGTCCCTCAGGGATCAATCCTGGGACCAGTCTTGTTCAACATCTTTGTGGGTGCCATGGACAGTGGCATTGAGTGCACCCTCAGCAAGTTTGCTGATGACACCAAGCTGTGTGGTGCCGCAGACACGCTGGAGGGAAGGGATGCCATCCCGAGGGACCTTGACAGGCTGGAGAGGTGGGCACAAGCCAACCTCATGAGCTTCAACAAGACCAAGGCCAGGGTCCTGCATCTGGGTCGAGGCAATCCCAGGCACAAATCCAGGCTGGGCAGTGACTGGCTGGGGAGCAGCCCAGAGGAGAGAGACTTGGGGGTGCTGGTGTACGAGAAGCTCAACAGGAGCTCTCAATGTGCACTTGCAGCCCACAAAGCCAATCAGATCCTGGGCTGCATCAGAAGTGTAGCCAGCAGGTCAAGGGAGGTGATTCTCCCCCTCTACTCAGCTCTGCTGAGACCCCACCTGCAGTACTGCATCCAGTTCTGGAGCCCCTATTACAAGAGGGATCTGGAGGTGCTGGAGCGTGTCCAGAGAAGGGCCATGAGGATGATCAGAGGGCTGGAGCACCTCTCCTATGAGGACAGACTGAAGGAGTTGGGGCTGTTCAGTCTGGAGAAGAGAAGGCTCCGAGGTGACTTCCTTGTGGCCTTCCAGTATCTGAAGGGGGCCTACAAGAAGGCTGGGGAGGGACTTTTTCAGACTATCAGGTAGTGGTAGGACTAGGGGGAATGGAATGAAGCTGGAGGTGGGGAGATTCAGGCTAGATGTGAGGAGGAAGTTCTTCACCATGAGATTGATGAAGCCCTGGAATGGGTTGTTGAGGGAGGTGGTTGAGGCCCCGTCCCTGGAGGTGTTTAAGCCCAGGCTGGACGAGGCTCTGGCCAGCCTGATCTAGTGTAGAGTGTCCCTGCCCATGGCAGGGGGGTTGGAACTAGATGATCCTTGTGGTCCCTTCCAACCCTAACTGAAACTATGAAACTATGAAACTATTTACAGTATTTACAATATATACAGAAAGATACAGCAATGAACGTAATACAGAAGACCTCCAGCCACAAGGGTTCCCCCCCGTACTCCCTCTCCCTCCCCACCTCCCTTTTTTCTCCCAAAAAGGATTAGAGAGAGAGAGAAAGGTTATTAAGAAGGAAATTCTGTTAGCTCAAAGCGTGTGCAAGAATTAGTTTTTCTTGTTAATTCAAGGTTGCCTCCGTCCAGCAGCTGTGGCTTCAGAGAGAGACAGAAACAGAAAGGCCTACAGGAAGAGATAAAACAGACTGAGACTGAGACTCAAACTGAACTAAAACTTAAAGTTGCATTCTACCAATCTACCAATGAAATTGGTTTAGAATATCTTGTTTTCATTTTAATATCAAAACATTCAGCCAGAGTGTTCTAGCAACTGTCCCTTTCTTAAAGGCACATCCTAAAACGGTCACAGGATGAAGGAGTTGGTGAATTATTCTATAGGTAGCTAGAGACTGTCTCATGATCACCAGACCTCGTTCTTATGGGCAATTTTAACCTGCCTGATATCTGCTGAGAACTTAGCACAGCAGAGAGGAGGCAGTCTAGAAGGTTCTTAGAGTGTATGGAGGACATCTTCTTATCCCAGTTGCTGCATGAGCTCACCAGGAGTAAGGCTTTGCTTGACCTTCTTTTTACAAATAGAGAAGGACTGGTGGGAGATGTGGTGGTTGGAGGCTGTCAGGGATGCAGCAACCAGGAAATAATTGAATTTTCAATATACAATCAAGCTAAGAGGGGCAGCAACAAAACCTGCACTCTGAAATTCTGGAGAGCAGACTTCAGGTTACTCAAGGAACTAACCCAGAAGGTTCCTTGGGAAACAGCCCTTAAAAACAAAGGCGTCCAGGAGGGCTGGACATACTTCAAGAAAGAATTCTTGAAGGCACAGGAACAGGCTGTGCCAACGTGCTCGAAAATGAGCCACCAGGATAGACGGCCACCCTGGATGGGCAATGAGCTTCTGAAAGAATTAAGAGAGAAAAAGAGGATGTATCATCTTTAGAAGAAAGGTAAGGTAACCCATGAAATGTTTAAGGATGTTGCTAGGTCATGTAGGAGAAAAATTAGAGAGGCAAAAGCCCATTTAGAGCTTAGCCTGGCCTCTGCTGTGAAGGACAACAAAAAAATCCTTCTATAAATATATTAATAACAAGAGAAGGGGCAAGAAAAACCTCCACTCCTTGGTGGACACAGAAGGGAACACAATAATAAAAGATGAGGAGAAGACAATGGTGCTTAACACCTTCTTTGCCTCAAATTTTAATAACAGGATAGGTTGTTTTCTGGACAATAATACAAATACAATAAATCCAGGTTGGAAGAGACCTTCAAGATCATTGTGTCCAACCTATCAACCAATCCAACCCACCTAAACTACTAGATCATGGCACCCAGTACCCCATCAAGTCTCCTCCTGAATACCTCCAATGATGGTGACTCCACCACCTCCCTGGGAAGACCATTCCAATGGGCAATCACTGTCTTGGTATAGAACTTCTTCCTAAGATCCAGTCTAAACCTGCCCTGGCGCAGCCTGAGACTGTGTCCTCTTGTTCTGGTACTGGCTGCCTGAGAGAAGAGACCAACCTCTGCCTGCCTACAACCTCCCTTCAGTTAGTTGTAGAGAGCAAGAAGGTCACCCCTGAGTCTCCTCTTCTCCAGGCTAAGCAACCCCAGCTCCCTCAGCCTCTCCTCATAGGGCTTGTCTTCCAAACCCCTCACCAACTTTGTTGCCCTTCTCTGGACACGTTCCAGCAAGACAACATCCTTCCTAAACTGAGGGGCCCAGAACTGGACACAGGACTCGAGGTGTGGCCTAACCAGTGCAATGTACAGGGGCAGAATGACCTCCCTGCTCCTGCTGGCCACACTGTTCCTGATGCAGGCCAGGATGCCATTGGCCCTCTTGGCTGCGTGGGCACACTGCAGGCTCATGTTCAGCCCCCCATCAACAACTCACGACAACTCGCATCCTGAGCTGGCAGATGGAGTCAGGGAGCAGTATAGTTCCCCTGTGATCCAGGAGGAAGTAGTTAGAGACCTGCTGAACCACTTGGATCCCCACAAATCCATGGGGCCTGATGGGGTCCATCCTAGGGTGCTGAGAGAGCTGGCAGATGAGGTGGCCAAACCGCTCTGCATCATTTTTCAACAGTCCTGGCTCACTGGAGAGGTCCCAGAAGACTGGAAGCTGGCCAATGTGATGCCCATACACAAGAAGGGCCGGTTGGATGAACCAGGGAATTCCAGACCTGTCAGCCTGACCTCAGTGCCAGGCAAGATTATGGAACAGATCTTCTTGCGTGCAATCCCACAGCACTTCCAGGATCGCCAAATGATAAGACGCAGCCAGCATGGATTTAGGAAGGGCAGGTCTTGCCTCACCAATCTGATCTTCTACTATCAGGTGACCCACCTGGTGGATTTAGGGAAGGCTGTGGATGTAGTCTACCTGGACTTGAGCAAGGCCTTTGATACCATCCCCCACAGCAAACTCCTGGCCAGGCTATCAGCTAGTGTCTTGGACAGCACAACTGTGCACTGGCTTAGGAACTGGCTGTAGGGCTGAGCCAGAGAGTGGTGGTGAATGGTGTCACATCCAGCTGGCAGCCAGTCACTAGTGGTGTCCCCCAAGGATCAATGCTGGGACCCATCCTGTTCAATATCTTTATTGATGATCTGGACGAGGGTATTGAGTCTATCATCAGTATGTTTGCAGATGACACAAAGCTGGTGGCAGTTGTTTATCTGTTAGAGAGTTGGAGAGCTCTGCAGAGGGACCTTGACAGGCTGGACAGATGGGCAGATTCCAATGGCACGAGATTTAACATATCTAAGTGCCAGATTCTACACATTGGCCACAACAACCCCATGCAGTACTGGAGTCTGGGGACACAGTGGCTGAAGAATGGCCAGACAGAAAGGAACCTGGGGATGCTGGTTGACAGTAGGTTGAACATGAGGCAGCAATGTGCTCAGGTGGCCAAGAAGGCCAATGGCATCCTGGCCTGTATCAGGAATAGTGTGGGCAGCAGGAGCTGGGAGGTCATTCTCCCCCTGTACTCAGCACTGATTAGGCCATATCTGGAGTACTGTGTCCAGATCTTGGCCCCTCAGTTCAGGAAAGATGTTGAGTTGCTGGAATGAGTCCAGAGAAGGGCAACAAAGTTGGTGAGGGTTTTGGAGCACAAGCTATATGAGGAGAGGCTGAGGGAGCTAGAGTTGCTTAGCCTGGAGAAGAGGCGGCTCAGGGGAAACCTTATTGTGGTCTACAACTACCTGAAGGGAGGTTGTAGCCATGTGGGGGTTGGTCTCTTCTCCTAGGCAACCAGCACCAGAACAAGAGGACACAGTCTCAAGCTGCACCAGAGGAAGTTTAGGCTGGAGGTTAAGAAGAAGTTCTTCACAGAAAGAGTGATTTGCCCTTGGAATGGGCTGCCCAGGGAGGTGGTGGAGTCATCATCACTGGAGGTGTTTAGGAAGAGACTGGATGGGGTGCTTGGTGCCATGGTTTAATTGATTAGATAGTGTTGGATGATAGGTTGGACTCAATGATCTTGAAGGTCTCTTCCAACCTGTTTAATTCTATTCTGTTCTGTTCTATTCTATTCCATCATTCAAGGAAAGCTGGGTAATGTTTTAGTGTAAATCATAGGGCAAGAGCACAATCACAAAGGAGAGAGAGAAATGGGAAATGCCAAACATATTATACATAAACAAGAAAAGTTAATGAGTTTTATCCAAGAGACATTCACTAGAGGGAAGTTGTTTCACATCTGAGCTGTTCTTAAGACCATTTTGTAAATACAGTGACTGTGAACTCAGCACTAATCCAAACTTACAGCAAAACCTTTTGCATCATACTTGCATTGCCCAGAGCACTGTAAAGATTTGTTCTTGGAGCATGTACAGGTGCTTATACAAAATGTGTGTTACTATTCTTGACTATTTACATCTAGTACAAATTCTATACACATGAGACATCACCATCTATCTTTGCCACACAGGATTGAAAGACCAGTTTTGCCTTAGAGGAGCTTCTTTTTCCAGCTTTGATCTTGCTCAAGACACATTTGATCTATATTCACTCTCCTATTTTTCCCACAGAAGTCTGAAAATCTATGAGAATAATTTTAGCAAGTCTCTAAGTAGCTTTGCTTGTTGAGGCCAATATGGGGTGTTCACAAAATGTCTCATGGCCACAGGACAAACTTTTGCATGAGTTCATGCTCTCCCTGAAAAGCAGTTAACGAATGCCACACTGACACTATGCTAAACAACTTAGAGAATTCCCCTCTCAGTTTGACACAGCACTTTGATGAACAGCTAGAGATTACAGATATGTATCTACTTGAGAGCATTATTATGGCCCAGTTAAACTGAAATAAATTGCATACTTTTAGACTTGCAAGTTTTCTTGTGGGAGTACTTCTGTGTTGAAATATGTTCTAAATATTGGACTAAATTGGATGGTAGAAACTAGTAATCAGCTTTGGAATGAAACACTGTTATTTAAATATGAATGGTCTTACCAATGAGAATTTTACCATGTGGAGCACCATTTAAAAATTATTATTATAATAAGGAAACAAACAAACAAAAAATTGCAGACTATGGTAACTGGAGTATAATTCAGCCTGAACTGCAAATTAATAAGACTAAAGTACAAGACTTTTAATGATGAAGTACATTTATAATTTACAGAGACATCTACAAAAGTTTTAGCAAACAAATGCTACTGTCCAAAACAGGTGAACAAAAGACAATATGCATGGATGTACATATGCAGCTGCAGGAAATAGAGGCCTAACTATTGATTTTGTGATTAATAACATATTTTCTGCAATTAAAAAGAGAATAATGGCTTAATATATGTTGGTTTTGTTTGTTTGTTTGTTTACAGAATTGTAGGATCACAGGATCATAGGATGTTAGGGGTTGGAAGGAACCTTTGATGATCATCGAGTCCAATCCCCTTGCCAGAGCAGGACCATAGAATCTACTGCAGGTCACACAGGAATGCATCCAGATGGGTCTTGATGGTCTCCAGAGATAGAAACTTCACAACCTCTCTGGGGAGTGTGTTCCAGCGCTCTGCAACCCTTACAGTAAAGAAGGTCTTCCTCATGTTGAGGTGGAACTTCCTGTGCTGCAGTTTACATCCATTGTCCCTTGTCCATTCACAGGGCACAAATGAGAAGAGGGGTCACAAGCAAAAAGAGGATCATCTACTTAAGGGCTTTTCCCACCTAAATAATTCTATGATTCAGTCATCTGCTTCCCTCTCACAAACCACAACTCCAGTTTTCTCATCACATAATCTTATCTTTTTTCTTTTCACCCAAGTAAAGTGAGCACTTTCAAATTTCATCCAACCTTTTTCCACTGTGCTGGACAAAGTACCTTGTATGTCTTTTTCTCACTTGTCCTGTCCTAACCACTCAAGAAATCCAGGACCTAATGCTTTTAGGGAATACACCAAATGCCATAAAAATCTGGATAAAACTGATAAAAGTGCTAGTAGCTGCTGCTAACTGAAGACTCCAGCTAAAGTAGATTGGTACCTTAAAAATTGTTAGGCATCCCCTTGGCATGTTGCAGGGTGCAATGGAGAAGAGCCAGTCCCCTCCCTCTTGACACTCAGCCCTCAGATATTTATAAACATTTATTAAATACCCTCTCAATCTTCTCTTCCCCAGACTAAAAAGCCCCAGAGATATCAGCCTCTCCTCACAGGGCACATGCTCCAGCCCCTTAATCATCCTTGTAGCCCTCTGTTGCATTCTCCCCAGTAGATCCCTGTTTCTCTTGAACTGGGGAGCCCAAAACTGGGCATAATATTGCAGGTGAGGTGTCACCAGGGCAGAGTAGAAGGGAACCTCCCTTGATCTGCTGGGTGCACTCCTCTTAATGCACCTCAGGATACAATTGGCCTTCTTGGCCACAAGGGCACATTGCTGTTTCTTGGACAACTTGTTATCCACCAGGACTCCTAGGTCTTTCTCCACAGGGCTGCTTTCCAGGAGATCACCTCCTAACCTGTACTGATGCAGTTTATTATTCCTTTCCAAATGCAGGACACTGCACTTATCCTTGCTGAACCTCATTAGGTTCCTCTCTGGCCAGCTCTCCAGTCTGTCCAAGTCTTAGCCCATGGGATTTCTGCAAGCAGATCTCTGAGGAGCACAAAATTAGCCCTGTGGAAGTCCAGGGTTGCAATCCTACAAGAAGCCCTGCTTCTATCCTGTGTAATACTAAACTCCACCACGTCATGATCACTGTCACCAAGACTGTTCCCAACCTTAATGTCCCAAACCAGTCCTTTTTTATTAGTTAATACAAGGTCAGCAGTGCACTTCCCCTTGCTTGTTCCTTCACTACCTGTCACTGCAAGAGCCTTTTGGACTGGCTGTGCCTGGCTGTGTGGTCTTTCCATCAAATAACGGTGATAAAAGTAACCTATGAGTACCAAGGAGTTTGTACTAAAGGCTACCTTCATTTGACTGTAGAAGGCCTCATCAGCATCCTCTGCTTGATTTGGTGGTCTATTGTTGACCACTACAACAATTTCACCTACGTTTCTACATCCCTTAATTCTTACCACATGCTTTCCACCTGTTCTACCTCCCCACCTGGGTAGAATTCAACACATTCCAGTTTCTCTCACACATAGAGAGCAACACCACTGTCTTGCCTTGTTGGTCTATCTTTCCTGAACAGTAGACAGCTATCCATGACAGCACTCCAGTCATGGGAGCTGTCCCACCATGTTTCAGTGATTCCAATTATACCATAGTCATGCAGCCTAATGCAGATCTGCAACTCCTTTTCCTTATTCTCCATGCTCTGTGCATTGTTATATAAGTGTGGAAGTTTCAGGCTATGCCTTTAAAAGCTAGCTGCAGATTTTTGAGCAGCACCCTTCAGGTAGTTGTAGACAGCAATAAGGTCACCCCTGAGCCTCGTCTTCTCCAGGCTAAGCAACCCCAGCAACGTCAGCCTCTCCTCATAGGGCTTGTGTTCCAAACCCCTCCCCAATTTTATTGCCCTTGAGGGCAACCTTGAGGTGAGGGGGTGGAGACAGACTGTGGGGCATGGGGAGCCCCCAGCCCGAGCGAGCTGCCCTCCTGAGCGTGCCAGCCCTGCGCTGACTTTCTCCTCAACTCAAGCCTAAAATTCCCCTGGTGCAGTTTGAGACTGTATCCTCTTGTTCTGGTGCTGGTTGCCTGGGAGAGGAGACCAACCCCTACCTGGCTGCAATCTCCCTTCAGGGAGTTGTAGACAGCAATAAGGACTCCCCTGAGTCTCTTCTTCTCCAGGCTAAACAACCCCAGATCCTGTAGCCTCTCCTCATAGGCCTTGTGCTCGAGGCCTCACACCAGCCTCATTAGAATAGAATAGAATAGAATAGAATAGAATAGAATAGAATAGAATAGAATAGAATAGAATTAACCAGGTTGGAATAGACCTTCAAGATCATCGTGTCCAACCTATCCAACACCATTTAATCAACTAAACCATGCAAACAAGCACCCCATCAAGTCTCCTCCTGAACACCTCCAGTGATGGTGACTCCTCACCTCACTGGGCAGCCCATTCCAAAGAGCAATCACTCTCTCTCTGTAGAACTTCTTCCTAACCTCCAGCCTAAACCTCCCCTGGTGCAGCCTGAGACTGTGTACTCTTGTTCTGGTGCTGCCTGCCTGGGAAAAGAGACCAAACTCTGCTTGTCTACAACCTCCCTTCAGGTAGTTGTAGAGAGCAAGATGGTCACCCCTCAGTCTCCTCTTCTCCAGGCTAAGCAACCCCAGCTCCCTCAGCCTTTCCTCACAAGGCTTGTGTTCCAAACCCCTCACCAGCTTCGTTGCCCTTCTCTGAACACCTTCCAGCAAGTCAACATCCTTCCTAAACTGAGGGGCCCAGAACTGGACACAGGACTCAAGGTGTGGCTAAGCAGTTCAGTGTTCAGGGGCAGAATGACGTCCCTTCTCCTGATGGCCACACTGTTCCTGATACAGGCCAGGATGCCATTGGCCCTCCTGGCCACCTGGGCACACTGCAGGCTCATGTTCAGCCTACCATCGACCAGTACCCCCAGGTCCCTCTCTGCCTGGCCGCTCTCCAGCCACTCTGACCCCAGCCTGTAGCACTGCATGGGGTTGCTGTGGCCAATGTGCAGAACCTGACACTTGGATGTGTTCAGTCTCATGCCCTTGGACTCTGCCCATCTGTCCAGCCTGTCGAGCTCCCTCTGCAAAGCTTCTGTACCCTCCAGCAGATCAACTCCTGCCCCCAGCTTGGTGTCATCTGCAAATTTACTGATGATGGACTCAATGCCATCATCCAGATCATCAATAAAGATGTTGAAGAGCATGGGGCCCAGCACTGATCCTTGAGGCACACCACTAGTGACTGGCTGCCACCTGGATGTGGTATCATTCACCACCACTCTCTGGGCTTGGCCCTCCACCCAGTTACTAACCCAACACAGTGTGCTCCTCTCCAAGCCATGGGCTGACAGCTTGGCCTTCACTCAACACGTTCAAGTGTCTCAATATCCTTCTAAAACTGAGAGGCCCAGAACTGGACACAGTACTCAAGATATGGTCTAACCAGTGCTGACCACAGAGGCACCTGCTATGCACTCTAGTATTGATGCAGGCCAGGATGCCATTGACCTTCTAGGCCACCTGGGCACACTGCAGGCTCCTGTTCAGCCTACTATCAACCAGCATCCCCAGGTTCCTTTCTGCCTCACTGTCCTCCAGCCATCTTTCCCCAACCTCCAGCACTGCATGGGGCTGTTGTGGCCACGTGCAGCACCCAGCAGTTGGACTTGTTGAATGCTGTCATGTTGGACTCTGCCCATCTATCCAACCTGTCAAGGTCCCTCTGCAGAGCCCTTCTACCCTCTAACAGATCAACACCTGCTCCCAATTTGGTGTCATCTGCAAATTTACTGATGATGGACTCAATACCTTAATAGATGAGGGGCGAGCAACTGATGTCATTTACCTGGACCTGAGCAAAGCCTTCGACACTGTCCCACACCACATCCTGGTCTCCAAGCTGGTGACACACGGCTTTGATGGATGGACCACTAGATGGATAAAGAACTGGCTTGATGGTCATACCCAAAGAGTGGCTGTCAATGGGTCCATGTCCCAGGGGAGGCCAGTGACAAGCAAAGTCTCAGGGATCAATCCTGGGACCTGTCTTGTTCAACATCTTTGTGGGTGACATGGACAGTGGCATCGAGTGCACCCTCAGCAAGTTTGCTGATGACACCAAGCTGTGTGGTGCAGCAGACACGCTGGAGGGAAGGGATGCCATCCAGAGGGACCTTGACAGGCTGGAGAGGTGGGCACAAGCCAACCTCATGAGCTTCAACAAGACCAAGTGCAGGGTCTTGCATCTGGGTCAAGGCAATCCCAGGCACAAATACAGGCTGGGCAGTGAGTGGCTAGAAAGCAGCCCTGAGGAGAGAGACTTGGGGGTGCTGGTGGATGAGAAGCTCAACATGAGCTCTCAATGTGCACTTGCAGCCCAGAGGGCCAATCAGAGCCTGGGCTGCATCAAGAGAAGTGTTGCCAGCAGGTCAAGGGAGGGGATTCTCCTCCTCTACTCAGCTTTGGTGAGACCCCACCTGGAGTACTGACATCCCTTCCCTCCAGCGTGTCTGCTGCACCACACAGCTTGGTGTCATCAGAAAACTACCCTAACTGAAACTCTATAAAGAAAGGCTTGGCTTACTCACAAGCTGACAACTTCATGAAGTCTTCCCTTAATAATGTTTATAGTCCGCAGAACATGGCATGGATATGCTGTAATAAGGAAATAGGAAATGGGGCCACTGCGTGGCTGTGCCACGTGGCTGCTGCTTCTCCCAGAACACAAAGGTTGGTAGTGTTCAAATCGCTCCAGGTGGAGGATTGCCAGTCACTGACCAACCCCTCCCCTGCCACTTTTCAACTCAGTTTTGATTCTAAGTTCTTACTGGAGCACTGTAATTGATGGCTACAGGTTCTTCAGGAGATACAGACGAAGGGGAAGGGGTGCAGGGGTGGCCCTGTACCTCAGGGACGAACTAGATGTCATGGAACTAGAGATCAAGGATGATCAGCTTGAGTGCTTGTGGGTCAGAATTAGAGGGAAGACCCACAAGGCTGACATCCTGGCTGCGGTCTGTGATATGCTGATGAATTATTGTATAGGCAGCTAGAGGCTGTCTCAAGTTGGCACATGGAAGTTGGGAGTAGTATAGTCCCGTGTATTCCAGGAGGAAGTAGTCAGACCTGCTAAACTTGCTTAGCCACTTGGATCCCCACAAGTCCATGGGACCTGATGGGGTCCATCCTAGGGTGCTGAAAGAGCTGGCAGATGAGCTGGCCAAACCACTTTCCATTATTTTTCAACATTCCTGGCTCACTGGAGAGGTTCCAGATGACTGGAAGTGGACCAACGTGATGCCCATACACAAGAAGGGCCAGTTGGATGAGCCAGGGAGTTCCAGGCCTGTCATCCTGACCTCTGTGCCAGGCAAGATTATGGAACATGTCACCCTGAGTGCAATCCCAGAGTGCTTAAAGGATGGCCAAGGGATCAGGCCCAGCCAGTATGGATTTAGGAAGGGCAGGTCCTGCCTGACCAGCCTGATCTCCTTCTATGATCAGGTGACCCCTGCACATTGGCCACAATAACCCCATGCAGAGCTACAGGCTGGGGTCAGAGTGGCTGGAGAGCAGCCAGGCAGAGAGGGACCCAAGGGTACTGGTTGATAGTAGGCTGAACATGAGGCAGCAGTGTGCCAGGTGGCCAAGAAGGCCAATGGCATCCTGGCCTGCATCAGGAACAGTGTGGCCAGCAGGAGCAGGGAAGTCATTCTGCCCCTGTACTCAGCACTGGTTAGGCCACACATTGAGTACTGTGCCCAGTTCTGGGCCCCTCAGTTCAGGAAAGTTGTTGAGTTGCTGGAAGGTGTCCAGAGAAGGGCAACAAAGCTGGGGTGGGGTTTGGAGCACCAGCCCTGTGAGGAGAGTCTGAGGGAGCTGGGGTTGTTTAGCCTGGAGAAGCAGAGGCTCAAGGGAGACATAGCTATCTACAACTCCCTGAAGGGAGGTTGCAGCCGGGTGGGTGTTGGTCTCTCCTCCCAGGCAACTAGAGGTCAAGTCTCAAGCTGTGCCAGGGGAGTTTTAGGCTGGATGTTAGGAAAAAAATCTTCACAGAAAGAGTGACTGACCACTGGAATGTGCTGTACATGGAGGTGGTGGAGCCACCTTCACGGGAAGTCTTTAAGAAGAGACTGGATGGGGCACTTAGTGCCATGGTTTAATTATTAGATGGTGTTGGGTGCTAGGTTGGACTTGATGATCTTGAAGATCTTTTTCAGTCTCGTTAATTCTATTCTATTCTATTCTATTCTATTCTATTCTATTCTATTCTATTCTATTCTATTCTATTCTATTCTATTCTATTCTATTCTAAATTTCCAATCCATCTATTGCAAAACCTTAAGGAGTTGAGGCAATAACAATTATCTCTCTCCTTATGTTTTTTCTCTGAATAGCCCTTGTACAGTAATGAATTGCAACATCTCTTTCACACAGATTTCTTTCCCATGCAATTAATGTTCTGAGATGTTCTATTTACTCATGAAGCAGTTTAAATCAGGAAGTGATTAATTTTGAAGTAAACAGAGCTGCTAACCATATTCCACTAAGGCAACAGCATATTTTATTAACAAAACCCCAACCAACCAAACCAAAAAACAAAACCAGAAACAAATAAAAGAAAAAACAAACAGGCATAAGTAAGAACAATAAAACCCCCTCGCAAAACAGCAACAGCAAAGGAAAACTAGACTTGGGATGTTTTTCCTTCATATATACTACTTTGAACAACCACCACTTTCTTCTTTCATGGATATTTTTTTTTGTTCTAGAAGTAGAACAAAAAGTTTCTTAAGATGTTTTCAAATTCTGGATATTCACACATTGAATTAGAACATATTACTTTTCTGAAAATTAGAAATATCAAGGAAATATCAGAAAGTATTCTTTTTCTGAAAGACATCATCCCAAGGAAACTTGAGAGCAATATATTATCTGTCTTGAATGTGTGTGATAATATACTTAATATTGGGCTAGGAACGGGTTACGTAAGAGTGAAAAGAGTGGTGGTCAATGGTGCCAAGTCCAAATGGACAGTTGTAATTAATGGAGTCCCCCAGGGATCAGTGTTTGGTCCAGTCCTGTTGAACATCTTCATCAGTCACTTTGATGAGGGGACAGAGAGTCTGCTCAGCAAGTTTGCTGATGATATGAAACTGGGAGGCTTGGCTGATACACCTGAAAGCTGTGTGGCCATTCAGTGAGACTTGGACAGACTGGAGAGCTGGGCAGAGAGGAACCTAATGAGGTTCAGCAAGGATAAGTGCATTGTCCTGCATCTGGGAAGGAATAATAAACTGCATCAGTACAGGACTATAGAGCAGCCCTGTGGAGACTTTCAGAACCTGTCTGGAAGTGTTTGTGTGCAACCTATGCTAGATTATATGGTCCTGCTCTGGAAGAGGGTTGGACTTGAAGACTTCCAGAGATCTCTTCCAACCCCTAACATCCTGTGATGCTTTTCTAAGTAAGGAAGGGTTTTTTTTACCCCTGCTCAGGCTATGTTATAAGATATCTTCTGGGCTATCAACTCAGTGTCAGTTATCAAGGGCTATCTTATTTTGAGTGCATGCCCATTTTATATCTACCATTCTATAAGAATGTGCCCTTGAGGCCTGGGGTTCATTAAGAGGAGTGTGCCCACCAGATTGAGAGATGTTCTCCTCCCCCTCTGCTCTGATGAGGTCCCACCTGGAATATTGCATCCAGATCTGGGCTCCCCATTTCAGGAAGGACAGGGATCTACTTGGAAGAGTCCAACAGAGGGCTACAAGGATGGTTAAGGGAGTGGAGCACTGCCTTATGAGGTATCATCAGCAAATTTGCTGAACAGACACTCTGTCCCCTCATCAATGTCATTGATGAAGATGTTAAACAGGACTGGGCCCAGCACTGATCCCTGGGGAACTCCACTAGTTAGAGCTGTCTATTTGGACTTGGCACCATTGACCGTCACTCTTTGCACTCTATTGTGTAACCAGTTCTTAATCCATCTCACTGTCTGTTCTTCTATCCCACACCACCTGAGCTTACTCACAAGGATGTTATGGGAGATGGTGTCTAGAGCCTTACTGAGGTCAAGGTAGACTACATCCACTGGTCTCCCTGCACCTACCCATTCAATTACAACATCATGAAATGCTATCAAATTAGGTAAGCAGGATTTCCTCTTGATAAATCCATGTTGACAGCTCCTGATCATCTTCTCTTCCAAATGCCTAGAGATGACCTCCAGAATGAGCTGCTCCTCATTTTTTTCCAGGGATGGTGGTGAGGCTCACTGGTCTGTAGTTTCCTGGAACTTCTTTCTTGCCCTTTTTGAAGACTGGAGTGATATTGGCTTTCCTCCAGTCCTCAGGCTTCTCTCCTGTCTGCCAGGATTTTGCCAAAATGATGAAGAGTGATAGAAAAATAACATCAGCCAGCTCTCTCAACATTCTTGGGTACATCTAATCAGGGCTAATGGACTTGTGTATATTAATGCATTTGGTTTGGCTGAACTGGAGTTAATTCTCCTCACAGCATCTTTCTAGTGCTGTGTTTTGCAGCAGAAGTTGATAGCACAGCAGTGTTTTGGCTACTGTTGAATAAGTATCCAGGCTGTGTCTTTTCAATATTTCCCTGCCCCAAGAATATGATGAGAGGTGGGCAAGATCCTGGGAGGTAACACAGCTGAGTCACCTGACCCAGACTGGCCAGAAGGGTATTCCATGCCATATGACATCAACATTCCATGCCATGACATAGTGGCTATTACTGAAACTTGGTGGGATGATTCCCAGGACTGGAATGTAGGCATAGATGGGTACAAGTTCTTTAGGAAGGATAGGCAGGGAAGGAGAGGAGGAGGTGTTGCCCTCTAAGTCAATAATCAGCTGGAATCAGTAGAGCTCCACCCGGGGAGGGATGACGAGATGGTTGAGAGTGTATGGGTTAAAATTAAAGGAAAGACAGGGGAAGGAGATATTACTGTAGGGGTCTCCTACAGGCCACCTGACCAGCAGAACCAAGCAAATGAGGCCCTCCACAGGCAAATAGAAGCAACTTCCAGCTCACAAGCCCTGGTCCTCATGGGTGATTTCAACCACCTTGACATTGGCTGGAGGGACAACACAGCAAGGCACCAGCAATCCAGGATTTTCCTGGATTGCATAGAACAACTTCCTCCTCCAAATGGTAGAGGAACCAACAAGAAAAGGTTCTCTGCTGGACCTTGTTCTCACCAACAGGGAAGGGCTGGTAACCAATGTGAGGCTCAGAGACAGCCTTGGCTGCAGTGACCAGGAAGCAATTGAATTTAATCTCCTCAGGGCTATCAGGAGGATGTATTCTAAGCTTACAACCCTAGACTTTAGGCGTGCAGACTTTGATTGCTTCAGGAATCTGCTAGCCAAAGTGTCGTGGGACGAAGCCCTGGAGGGAAGAGAAACACAAGACAGCTGGTCAGTATTCAAGGACCACCTCCTCTGTGTCCAGGAGCTATGAATACCAACAAAGAGAAAAGCAGGAAAGAATGCTAGGAGGCCTGCCTGGATGAGCAAGGAGTTGCAGGACAAACTACCATTAAAATGAAACTCTACAGGAAGTGGAGGGAAGGACAGCTAGAACAGGGGGGATATAAGGAAGCTGCCCGAGCAGCAAGAGGCCTGATTAGGAAAGCCAAAGCAGAGTTGGAATTGAATCTAGCCAGGGAGGTTAAAGGGAACACTAAGAATTTCTACAGGTATATTGATGGCATGAAGAAGAGTAGGGAAGGTGTGGGCCCCCTCAGAAAGGAAACTGGTGAATTAGTCACAAGTGATGTGGAAAAGGCTGAGGTACTGTGGTGAAGGCACATTCTGCCCAGATACTAGATCTGGTCCCAGCATGTGGACAGGTTTCCCCTCCTTCAGGAAGAAGACAAAAGCCAAGGCATTAGCCAGGCCAGCACGCATTCAGCGCATGGAGTGCTTGTGCGATCACCAAGTATGGGCATAATTCTAGCTTCACGCTTTCTATAGGCTGAAGCCAGTTGCCTATGAGAGTGCCCATTGGGCAAACCCAGCCTCGAGGAATCTATAAGTATTACCCCTGTGGGTAAACAACTTGCCCCCTCTTTCACTTTGTCTCTGTACTCGCTCGAGAGAGGAGCTCTCGAGCCACAGCCTCTGCCATTGAGCTTATTGTTGTTAGCTTCTATCACACATGCACGCATACTGAAGCCTCTGCATCGTGAGAAGCACTTTGATTGTGAGGATCACCCCAGAGGGAGGACCTTCGCTGAGCCCGAGAAGCCAGCGTCGCCACAGCCAGTCATACCGACCGGGAAAGCCCACCGTGCTACCGGAGGACTGGACCAGCCCCCGAGGGTAAGATCTGCCCAGATGTCGGGGAGAGAAGGGACTTACTAGAGACTAAGTCCGCATATACCTAGCCCAGCCATAGCGGGAGAAGAGCCGCCACGCGTGCTGCTCCAAGCCCTGTAACCGCAGGGAAGACTAAAGCATTGTTTCGAGCCTATACTGCACCGAACCCGGGACTACCCCGATCATCCCACTGTGCCTTTAAGCCCAGTAACGGAGAAGCCGCAGCTCAGCGCAGCCGCATTCTCTCTCCGAGGGCTGTTTATCTCAGCCCCGAGATCCGTCGCCACGAGGCCGACCCCATAGCCTGACAAACCTGGTGGCCTTCTATGACCACGTGACAACATTAATACATGAGGGACAAGCAACTGATGTTGTTTACCTGGACCTGAGCAAAGCCTTCGACACTGTCCCTCACCAAATGCTGGTCTCCAAACTGGTGACACATGGGTTTGATGGGTGGACCACTAGATGGATAAGGAACTGGCTTGATGGCCGCACCCAAAGAGTGGCTGTCAATGGGTCCATGTCCCAGTGGAGGCCAGTGACAAGCGGAGTCTCTCAGGGATGAGTCCTGGGACCAGTCTTGTTCAACATCCTTGTGGGTGACATGGACAGTAGCATTAAGTGTACCTTCAGCAAGATTGCTGATGACACCAAGATGTGTGGTGCAGAGGACATGCTGGAGGGAAGGGATGCCATCCAGAGGGACCTTGACAGGCTGGAGTGCTGGGCCTCATGCACTTTAACATCTTTATTGATGATCTGGATGAGGGCATTGAGTCCATCATCAGTAAATATGTGGATGACACCAAGCTGGGGGCAGGAGTTGATCTGCTGGAGGGTACAGAAGCTTTGCAGAGGGACCTCGACAGGCTGGACAGATGAGCAGAATGCAACGGCATGAGATTGAACACATCCAAGTGCCAGGTTCTGCACATTGGCCACAGCAACCCCATGCAGTGCTACAGGCTGGGGTGAGAGTGGCTGGAGAGTGGCCAGGCAGAGAGGGACCTGGGGGTACTGGTTGATTGTAGGCTGAACATGAGCCTGCAGTGTGACCAGGCAGCTAAGAAGGCCAATGGCATCCTGGCCTGCATCAGGAACAGTGTGGCCAGCAGGAGCAGGGAAGTCATTCTATTCCCGTACACTGCACTGGTTAGGGCTGCACCTCGAGTCCTGTGTCCAGTTCTGGACCCCTCAGTTTAGGAAGGATGTTGACTTGCTGGAAGGTGTCCAGAGAAGGGCAACAAAGTTGATGAGTGGTTTGGAACACAAGCCCTATGAGGAAAGGCTGAGGGAGCTGGGGTTGCTTAGCCTGGAGAAGAGGAGACTGAGGGGTGACCTTCTTGCTCTCTACAACTACCTGAAGGGAGGTTGTAGCCAGGCAGAGGTTGATGTCTTCTCCCAGGCAGCCAGTACCAGAACAAGAGGACACAGTCTCAGGCTGTGCCAGGGCAGGTTTAGACTGGATGTTAGAAGGAAGTTCTATATAGAGAGAGTGATTGCCCATTGGAATCGGCTACCCATGGGGGTGGTGGAGTAACCTTCATTGGTGGTGTTCAGAAGGAGACTTGATGGGGTGCTTGGTGCCATGGTTTAGTAGTTTAGGTGGGTTGGATTGGTTGATAGGTTGGACACGGTGATCTTGATGGTCTCTTTCAACCTGGTGTTTTGTATTTTATTGTAACCTACCAGGGGTAAGGCTATGCTTGACCTTCTCTTCACCAACAGGGAAGGGCTGGTGGGTGATGTGGTGGTCGGAGGGTGTTTAGGCACCAGCGACCATGAGATAATTGAATTTTGTCTATTCAGCCAAGCTAAGAGGGGCAGCAAGAAGACCTCCACTCTGGACTTCTGGAGGGCAGACTTCAGGCTACTCAAGGAACTAACTCAGAAGGTTCCTTGGGAAACAGCCCTTAAAAATAAAGGGGTCCAGGAGAGCTGGACCTACTTCAAGGAAGAGCTCTTGAAGGCGCAGGAACAGGCTGTGCCAACGTGCCGGAAGATGAGACACCGGGGCAGACAGCCAGCCTGGATGGTCAATGAAATTCTAAAGGAACTAAGGGAAAAAAAGAGGGTGTATCATCTTTGGAAGGAAGGGGAGGCAACACATGAAATGTTTAGGGAAGTTGCTAGCTCTTGTAGGAAAAAAATTTGGGAGGCAAAAGCACATTTGGAGCTCAGACTGGCCTCTGCTGTGAAGGACAACAAAAAGTCCTTCTATAAATATATGAATAGCAAGAGGAAGGGCAGGGACATCCTCCACTCCTTGGTGGTCACGGAGGAGAATGTTGTAACAAAGGATGAGGAAAAGGCAGAGGTACTTAACACCTTCTTTACCTCAATTTTCACTAGCAGGACAGAATGTCTTCCAGACAGCTGGTCTGCAGAGCTGGCAGAAGGAGCCAGGGAGCTGCATAGTTCTCCTCTGTTCCAGGATGGGATAATTAGAGATCTTCTCAGCCACTTGGACCCCCACAAGTCCATGGGACTGGATGGGATCCATCCTAGGGTCCTGAGAGAGCTGGCAGATGAGCTGTCCAAGCCACTGTCCATCATTTTTCACCAGTCCTGGCTCACTGGAGACGTCCCAGAAGACTGGAAGCTGGCCAACGTGGTGCCCATCCACAAGAAGGGCCGATTGGACGAGCCAGGGCATTATAGGCCTATCAGCCTGACCTCAGTGCCAGGCAAGATTATGGAACAGGTCATCTTGAGTGTGATCACACAGCACTTCCAGGATGGCCAGGGACTCAGGCCCAGCCATCATGGATTTAGGAAAGGCAGGTCTTGCCTGACCAACCTGATCTCCTTCTGTGATCAGGTGACCCACCTGGTGGATGTGGGGAGGCCTGTGGATGTGGTCTACCTGGACCTCAGCAAGGCCTTTTACACTGTCCCCCACCTTGAGTACTGGGCCCCTCAGTTTAGGAAGGATGTTGTCTTGCTGGAACGTGTCCAGAGAAGGGCAACAAGGTTGGTGAGGGGTTTGGAAGACAAGCCCTATGAGGAGAGGCTGAAGGAGCTGGGGTTGCTTAGCTTGGAGAAGAGGAGACTCAGAGGTGACCTTATTGCTCTCTACAACTACTTGAAGGGAGGTTGTAGACAGGCAGAGGTTGGTGGTCTCTTTTCCCAGGCAGGCAGCACCAGAACAAGAGGACACAGTCTCAAGCTGCACCAGGGGAAGTTTAGACTGGATGTTAGGAGGAAGTTCTATACAGAGAGAGTGATTGCCCATTGGAATGGTCTGTCCAGGGGGGTGGTGGAGTCACCTTCATTGGAGGTGTTCAGGAGGAGACTTGATGGGGTGCTTGGTGCCATGATCTAGTTGTTTAGGTGCGTTGGATTGGTTGATAGGTTGGACACGATGATCTTGAAGGTCTCTTCCAACCTGGTGTATTGTATTGTATTGTATTGTATTGTATTGTATTGTATTGTATTGTATTGTATTGTATTGTACAAAGTGAAGCACAAAGTTCATGCCTCTCTGTTCACCCATTCTGTTCCCAGCTCTCCCAGGGCTGCTTTTAGGTATGAGGGCTGTCGCTATCACCTCATCAGTGTCTCCTGCAAGAGCTGTCATTTGCTTATGGGTCTCTCTGCTGCTCAGCCATTTCCCTGACACAGGAAAAGTCCACTGATGGCACACATTTGGTTTCAGAAGCTGACAGATCTAAAATAAGCTTCTGAAATAAACCATTTGGTACACTGTGAGAATTACTGCTTGCTTTCTTAGATATTATGAAGACTAAAAGATGTGCCAATATTAGCCCCCCCAAACAGAGTCTGAGACCACAATAAGGAATTGAATGGGTATTTTTCATATTACCATTATCTATATTTGTCCTCTCCTTTGAGCTCTGCATTTCCTAGGTCATATTTAAGATTTTACTGTTCACCAAGATATGTCCTTAGTAAGGACATTCCTGTGCTTGTAACAGAGGACATCACTTCACATTCATGAGAAACAAAGCACATAGTGTGTTTCATAATATTAATTGGTACTTGCAGCACTGTATCTCCTTAATACCCTTCCTAGGCTATACCCTTCACTGTCTCTGAGATATTTGGAAATCATGTGCACTCACATTTTAATAATCATCTTCACAGTTTCATGAAGGGTCCCCTCATCTGAGCATATGACTTATTAAGACAGCTAAGAGGAAAAACTATTTAAAGTGGTATTCCTACAGGTAAAAAAAAAAAAAAAGGTCAGTTTTCCAGCAATGATTTTGGTAAAGGTTGATTAATAACAAATAGATTACTTATGGAAGACTCTTATACAACAGTCACACTTGTATGTGACTATCTGGAGATCTGTGGGTCCTCAACAACTGTAAAGTAGAAACATCCTTCACAGTGTTTAGCTTTGGACTAATGGAAGGATACAACAGCATAAAATGTCTTCTCCTTTCTAAGAAGTTGGTATGAACTTCACCTAGTCTGTGAAATTGTCATATTTGAGCTCTGCACAAAAACTTTAAAAATTGAGGTTATGAACTGCAGCTTGAGCTAAATACAGCACGAGTCCCACTGGAGGTAGCAATAGAAAAGCCATGTGTCCTTGCTCACACACAGATGGAATGTATAATAGATTGAATATCTGAAAATACGAAATATAAACTGCTTTCCTTCTAAATGTTTTGTGAATACTTGCACAGTTTCAGTTGAAAAAAGAGCAGTGGTAATGTGAATCTAGCTTTCATCTAAGTATAAATACTTACTCAATACACTGTTATAATACTAATTCTCTACCATCCAGTATATATGCAGTCTCAACAAAATATGTAATCTCTTTGAAGAGAATTGTGATTTCCTCCTTCTGACATGTATGGAAAGATTCAATATATATCTGAGTTTCTTCCACATAATTTTTATCGTTTCATCCCCCCCAAAGATTCATTAATATGATAAAGTGTCTCAGTATCTTACAGAAATCTAAACTATTAATACACTTTTAAAAGAATAGTATATACCTATGTATTTTCTTAACAATTTAGTTTGACAATATTTTTATATATTTTCCCCCTACAAATATATTCTTCAACCTATTTATTGTACAAGGTAATATAGACCTATATTTGGTCTGCAGCTATCTCTATGTACAGACCCTGACTGAGCATTGCTCTTAATGTCTATGATATTCATGAACCACTGGATAGAATGGATCAGTGTTTCTTCCAATTACCTCTAAACAGCAACATAATCTTGATTTTTTTTTTAAATAATAAAAATCTTTAGACATATTTCTAGAATCCAGGACATAATGCTTTACTACTAATTTCTACTTATTCAATTACTACTAATTGATGGCACCAAGCTAGGTGCAGGTGTTGATCTGTTAAAGGGTAGGAGGGCTCTGCAGAGGGACCTTGACAGGCTGGACAGATGGGCAGAGTCCAACAGCATGGCCTGAAGGGAAGTTGTTGCCAGGTGGAGGTTGGTGGTCTCTTCTCCCAGGCAACGAGCACCAGAACAGGAGGACACAGTCTCAAGCTGCACCAGGGGAGGTTTAGGCTGGATGTTAGGAAGAAGGTCTTCACAGAAAGAGTGATTAGACATTGGAATGTGCTGCCCAGGAAGGTGATGGAGTCACCATCACTGGAGGTGTTTAGGAAGAGACTGGATGGGGTGCTTGGTGCCTGGGTTTAGTTGATTAGATCGTGTTGGATGATAGTTGGAGCACAATGATCTCAGGGGTCTCTTCCAACCTGGTTAATTCTATTCTATTCTATTCTATTCTATTCTATTCTATTCTATTCTATTCTATTCTATTCTATGTGTATTAAATCACTTTTTTTTTTAACATATATTTTGTAACATGGAGATTTATATTCTATTAATTAATGGAATAGACTATACTCACCTCTAAAATAGTGGAGAACTGTCTTCTTGATAATTACAAGGTATGAACAGGTAAGAAAGAGACTATCTCAAGTATTCTGAATTCAAGCATAAAGTAATATATTTGTTTTACTGACTGAATGTTGATCTATTTTTAACTCTTTGGATATTTTCGCCCCATTTTTGTAGCAGAATTTTATTATTAATAAATGCATGGGCCTTGTATGGAATTATTCTGCGCTGTTATTTACTTTCCATTTCAAGAATATTGTAGTTCAAAATTCAATTAAGAAATTAGTAAGCAGCACATCTGTGTACCTTTAATTAAATTACAATTCTTCCATTTGTTTTATGATTTTTTACACAATTTTATGTGAGAAAATATAGCATTATAAGCGATGCTTAATGCTAGAAGTCTTCTTTTCAACTATGTGTAGAAAATATCCTATTAAGCAAACAATGATATCCATTTCATTGTTCTCCCTGCTTACCAAAGGTATTGTATGTTAGGCATCCATGAAGCCAAAGTGCATGCAAACCTTCATACTACATACACTCAGTAGAAATTTTGGATTAAATAATTGGTAGAGATTAAATGATACTTTCTATAGTGTCTGTAAAGAATGTAGGTTTTTTTAGCAAAATCTATAGTATGGTGAATCTGGGAAAACACAGAACATCTCTCACTCACTGACCTTAGGAGAAGCCTCTCACGTTACTTCATAAAAGAAGCCTTTTACTGTCTTTCCTTTACTTTCTTCCTTGCAAAAGAATTATAATATTCTTTCCTTTTCCTTTCTGTCTTTGTATGGAGAAATAATAAATGTGTATTTGATGATGGAGATTTTGGGAGCAGGGTGTTCCTTAGACAGCTATTTCTCCTGCAAAACAAATAAAGAATAAAAGGAATGCCTGCTTTTAAACTTGGTGTGACTAAGGAAAACCTGTGTTGCAGACTTCTGTCAATATAGAAGGGAACTTAAAGTTCAGATATCCTTGCACTGATCTCAGCAACATATATGCATAATTTCAAGCATTGTCATTAACACCTGTCATTTATGATTCTGTTTTCATCTAGTCTGTGGAAAGGCATGCAAAAAAAAATACCTTCAGCTATTTTCATTGTTTTGGTTTTGACAAGGTGAGGCATTAATGGTTTATTAGATATATTCTTGAGTATGCTTCCTTTCTAAGGTTATGTTAGAAATCATATTGAATTGTTAAACAACTTGATGCCCTTATTATTTTTTTTTTCAAATTCTCTAAGTAGAGACTCTGAAAATTCTGGCTCATTACAACCATCTCAAAACATTTTTGTGGGAGAGAAGGTTCTTTATGGATCCCCCAAATGAAACTGAGACTGAGAAAAGAGGTTGATTGAGAAAGACACTCTAATATTATTTTCACTTCTATGTGCAAAGGGAAAATTTAGAAGTATAGGAAAGGACTTAAACCAAGGAATTATTCCTAAGCATGACCTTTGTCACATTAATGTGTATTCTACTCCTGCACAGGAGGGTGAAGTACAAATGCCATGGTAGCAACACCACACATAAGCTATAGTTATAATGTTTTTTGTCTGTTCTCTCATTTAATGTTGCCTATTATTAGATTTCATCTGTCAAATTGGCACACAGACACTGTAGCAAATCCATTGAATTAGGAGAATCTTCTCTCCAATGGCTTCCTGTTCCAGTTCAACTAATGGGACAAGTAAATATCAATGCAAGAGGAGCTTTATCCAAATTACAGACATAAACACATGCATCTGTAGTGAGTTTTCTGCACATTAGTACAGATGAATATTCATCCCAGATTCCTCTCTTTTCAAAGGGCTCTTCAAGTTAAGTCAAAAAGGACCCTTCTTGTGGTTGTGCCAGTAAGCACCACACTGAGACTGTCTCAGTTGGAAGCCACCGTCAGCATCTATTACAATCTTACAGATGTGTTGATAATATTTGGTGATGCCTTTGTTTCCAGTTTGAAGCTGAAATGTGCAGTTTTTACAGGACATGAGATTATTTCTAAATCCCAAAGGATGAATGTTTTGTATCTTAATAAATTATTTGTGGAGTATAAAACCTAGTTGCAAATTAAGTTGTCTGCAACAATATCAGTTTACCTTGAATAATGCTGACTCTTGCTGGAGGGTTCAGAGAGTCTGTAAGATGTACTGAATTTGTCCTTCCCCCCCTGCTCCAAACAGCACAGTCTAAAACTGTAATGTTTGATTTTGGGCAGTCTGAAAAGATAATTAAAACTTTTAATGTCAGTGGAAAAAAAAATCTAATCTAATTCTTTTAGTTTGTTTGTTTCTTCTATGTTTGATTTGAAGAACATCTCAGGCAAGCACAGACCTTTCTTGCTTGGGCGTCCCCCAGGGATCGGTGCTGGGCCCCATCCTCTTTAACATCTTCATTGATGATATGGATGAGGGGGGTTGAGTCAGTCATCAGCAAGTTTGCAGATGACACCAAGTTGGGAACAGATGTTAGTCAGTTAGAGGGTAGAAAGGCTCTGCAGAGGGACCTCGACCGACTGGACAGATGGGCAGAGTCCAATGGGATGGCATTTAATAAGTCCAAGTGCCGGGTGCTGCACTTTGGCCACGGCAACCCCATGCAGAGCTACAGGCTGGGGTCAGAGTGGCTGGAGAGCTGCCAAACAGAGAGGGACCTGGGGGTGCTGATTGACACCCACCTAAACATGAGCCAACAGTGTGCCCAGGTGGCCAAGAAGGCCAATGGCATCCTGGCCTGTATTGGGAATAGTGTGGCCAGCAGGAGCAGGGAGGTCATTCTGCCCCTGTACTCTGCATTGGTTAGGCCACACCTTAAGTCCTGTGTCCAGTTCTGGGCCCCTCAGTTTAAGAAGGACATCGAGATACTTGAACGTGTCCAGAAAAGGGCAACAAGGCTGGTGAGAGGCCTTGAGCACAAGCCCTATGAGGAGAGGCTGAGGGAGCTGGGATTGTTTAGCCTGGAGAAGAGAAGGATCAGAGGTGACCTCATTGCCCTCTACAACTACCTGAAGGGTGGTTGTAGACAGGAGGGGGTTTGGTCTCTTCTCCCAGGCAACCAGCACCAGAACAAGGGGACACAGTCTCAAGCTGTGCCAGGGGAGGTTTTAGACTCGAGGTGAGGAGGAAGTTCTTCACTGAGCGAGTCATTCGTCATTGGAATGGGCTGCCCAGGGAGGTGGTGGAGTCGCCGTCCCTGGAGGTGTTCAAGGGGAGATTGGACGTGGCACTTGGGGCCATGGTCTAGTTGTGAGGTCTGTTGGGACAGGTTGGACTCGATGATCCTTGGGGTCTCTTCCAACCTTGGTTATACTGTGATACTGTGATACTGTGAAACATAGTAACAAATGGAACAGTTCAAATTAATATAAATTCAGTCTGTTCCTGTTCAATAGGTATAGGAGCTGCAGCAAGAATCAGCCCAAATCTTGCAGTCTGAATAAGAACATTTTTAGGTCAAAAAATGTTTTACTTGTCATTCCAAAAATATTCTATGTCAAACTAGATTTAGATAATAGGACCAGGCTATATATGTAAGGAGAAATAAATACAAACTAGATTTAGGTAAGAGGACCAGGCTATATACGTGAGGAGAAGCAAATGCAACCATAGGATTAGTGTCCAAGCTGACCTAAAATTTTGATCTTGAAATAAGTGGCAGCATTTACCACAAGAAGTTTTTGTTTTGTTTGTTTGTAGGTTTGGTTTGTTTGTTTGTTTTGGGGGGAAAAAAAAAGGAAAAACAAGTTTTCTATTCTCTTAAGACAGTTTCCTGTGGGAATGGGAATGGGAAGAGGAGGGAAAACACTTTAGCTCTTTTTATTACTGGTATTTTTAGTAGCAGTTCTACTGTTCCACTTTTTTTTTTTTCCTCATCATATTCTACTTGAGATCTTCAGGTGCAAATCTATTCTATAAAACAGGCAAAAAAACAATAAAACACTCATTACAGCAAGCTTTTTAGTATATTAAAATGACATATTGACAGTAGAGATTATATGCAAATAGCCTTACTGGCATCTGAAATACACCATCTGACCATGCTCAGAAACCTGTATTTAGGATTCAAATCTTCCCATTTTCTAGTGTTTACAAGTACAACTGGAAACTTGTCAATAAATATTGACTAGTACCTAAATGTTAAAAACTATAAAATACTCAGGTGAGAACTTTAACTGTTCACACTTCATGGGAAAAATATTTTTATAACTGGAATTATAGTTTGCTGTTAGATCTAGATGAAGGATATCATTACTTCAGCATTATTCCAGTAGAGAGATCTAGGAATGAATTTTGCAGTGATGAATCTAAAAGGGTCATGAGTCATCCCACACAGCATTTGCTGGCTGATAAAGAAGCATTTGACTATGCTGTCTCTACAACAATAAAGGAAATGAGACACCTCTTGAAATTTATTTGTCCCATTCTCTTATTTTAATTTAGAGCATACAGGCACATTTCAGGTAGCTTAAGTTGAAAGGGTAAAAATAAATAATAAAGGGTAAAAATAAATAGAGATGCACAATATTTTACTTCATAACTAAATATTATGCGACAGAGGAGTCAAAAGCAACTGGAGAGTCTCTCAATAGGTTTCTGTCTTCTTCTGTATTTATATTTAGAAGCAATATTTAATAAAGCTCTCTTTGTTGAACTTCTTATATCCAAATATCCCATCTTACATTGCGACAGGTTGGGCTGTGCCTTTAAGAAAAGGACAGCCGCAGAATTCTCTAGCTGAATGTTTAAGTGTAAAAAGGAAAACAAAGATTAATTCTAAACTAATTTAATTGATCAGATGTGAGATGCACCATAGCAAATGTCACTAACATTCTTTCTTTCACTCACTTCAGCTTCAGGCTGTCTGACTTTTTGCTTCTTGCCAGTGAGCATGCAACTGACCTTGGAATGCCACTGATCAGATAGGAATAACTAACTTTCTTAACAACTGTTTTGAGTTAACAAATTTCTCTTAATAACGTTTTTCCTCTCTTTCTCTTTTTTCACCTAATTAACTCTTAGGGGAAAGGAGAGGAGGGAAGAGCAGTTTTAGGGGAACCCGAGGGGGGATTGTCCTCAGGAGGATCTGTGTTTGTGTTCTTCCCTGTAAATTCTTGTATAATATTGTAAATACTATATATTTTGTATGCATCCATTGCATTTCATTATTGCTTGTAAAATACAGCTTTCCACTTGCTTCTCCAGCTGAGTTTAGCTGTGCTTTATTTGTTAGTGCAGTTGGGCTAAAGCATCACACCACTACACCCATCCACATAAAGATATCCACAGCTGAGTGATCTCAGGGTCTCACTTCACACTGCACTTAACACAAGTGACACTGAGTACTTTCTGGTGTTGGTGTGGCTCTTGAGACAGTACTGGGGAGAAAAGATGGCTTTGTACAGACACTCCAAGCCCTTCTGTGCCATAAACAGAGCCTTCCCCACGCATTTCCTGGAACTACTTCAACCTTCCTCAAGGGAACCCAGTTGACATTATATTATGAGTTTAGAAGCCCAAAATTTCTCCTGTAACAAGCAAAGCTCTTTCCACAGCTCCCTTTCTCAGTCTCAGCCTGATCTGTAGGGAGGGAATGGCCAGGCCTCTGTCTTATTGCAGCCTTTGCAATAGTTGCCTTGTCAGTTAGAATTCTTCCAAGTGACCTGAGATGCTTACCAGGTGATGTGGGCATAAGGGCAGCAATTTCCCTACAAAACCAGTTTCTCTGTCTTGGTTCAGGGAGCAGTGTATTGCCCTGGAAATCCACGAGGAATTAGTTCAGGACTTGCTGAGCCACTTGGATACTCACAGGTCCATGGGAACAGATTGGATCCATCCTAGGCTGCTGCGAGAGCTGGCAGATGAGCTGTCCAAGCCACTCTCCATCATTTTCCACCAGTCCTGGCTCACTGGAGAGGTCCCAGAGGACTGGAAACTGGCCAATGTGTTGCCCATCCACAAGAAGGGCTGGATGGAGCAACCTGAAAACTACAGGCCTGTCATAGTGACCTCAGTGCCAGGTAAATTATGGAGCAGATTATCTTGGTGGCAATAACTGTGCACCTGAAGGATGGCCAAGGGCTCAGGTCCAGCCAACATGGATTTAAGAAGGGCAGATCCCACCTCTTCTTCTACAATAGATAGATCAGGGACGAGCAACTGACGTCATTTACCTTGAACCAACAAGAAAAGGTGCTCTGCTGGACCTTGTTCTCACCAACAGGGAAGGGCTGGTAACCAATGTGAGGCTCAGAGACAGCCTTGGCTGCAGTGACCCAGAAGCAATTGAATTTAACATCCTCAGGGCTATCAGGAGGACTTATTCTAAGCTTATGACCCTAGACTTTAGGCATGCAGACTTCGATCGCTTCAGGAATCTGCTAGCCACAGTGTCATGGGACGAAGCCTTGGAGGGAAGAGGGACCCAGGACAGCTGGTCAGTATTCAAGGACCACCTCCTCTGTGTCCAGGAGCTATGTATACCAACAAAGAGAAAAACAGGGAAGAATGCTAGGAGGCCTGCCTGGATGAACAAGGAGCTCCTGGACACACTATTACTTAAAAAGAAACTCTACAGGAAGTGGAGGGAAGGACAGCTAGAACAGGGTGTATAGAAGGAAGCTGCCCGAGCAGCAAGAGGCCTGGTTAGGAAAGCCAAAGCAGAGTTGGAATTGAATCTAGCCAGGGAGGTAAAAGGGAGCACTAAGAACTTCTACAGGTATATTAATGGTAAGAAGAAGAGTAGGGAAGGTGTGGGCCCCCTCAGAAAGGAAACTGGTGAATTGGTCACAAGTGATGTGGAAAAGGTTGAGGTACTCAATAACTTCTTTACCTCAGTCTTCGCTTCAAGGGCCTCAAGCCACACTCATGGAGTCACGGCAGATGATGCCAGGGACGGGGAGGAAGAACTGCCCATGGTAAGTGAAGCTCAGGTTTGTGATCACCTGAAGAACCTGAAAGTGTTCAAGTCCATGGGACCCGACGGGATACACCCACAGGTGCTGAGAGAACTGGCAGATGAGGTTGCTAAGCCCCTCTCTATTCTATTCCAAAAGTCCTGGCAGACTGGGGAAGTCCCCACAGACTGGAAAAGGGCAAATATTGCTCCCATTTTCAAAAAGGGTAAGAAGGAGGAACCAGAGAACTCCAGGCCAGTCAGTCTCACCTCTGTGCCCGGAATGATCATGGAGCAGATCCTCCTGGAGGCACTACAGACTCAGAAGAATAGTGAAGAGGTGATTTGGAACAGTCAGCATGGCTTTGCCAAGGGGCAAATCCTGCCTGACAAACCTGGTGGCCTTCTATGAACAAGTGACAACATTAATAGATGAGGGGCGAGCAACTGATGTCATTTACCTGGACCTGAGCAAAGCCTTTGACACTGTCCCACACCACATCCGGGTCTCCAAGCTGGTGACACACGGCTTTGATGGGTGGACCACTAGATGGATAAAGAACTGGCTTGATGGCCGCACCCAAAGAGTGGCTGTCAATGGGTCCATGTCCCAGTGGAGGCCAGTGACAAGCAGAGTCCCTCAGGGATCAGTCCTGGGACCAGGCTTGTTCAACATCTTTGTGGGTGCCATGGACAGTGGCATTAAGTGCACCCTCAGCAAGTTTGCTGATGACCCCAAGCTGTGTGGTGCAGCAGACACGCTGGAGGGAAGGGATGCCATCCCGAGGGACCTTGAGAGGCTGGAGAGGTGGGCACAAGCCAACCTCATGAGGTTCAACAAGACCAAGGGGCAGGGTCCTGCATCTGGGTCGAGGCAATCCCAGGCACAAATCCGGGCTGGGCAGTGACTGGCTGGGGAGCAGCCCTGAGGAGAGAGCCTTGGGGGTGCTGGTGAACAAGCAGCTCAACATGAGCTCTCAATGTGCACTTGCAGCCCGCAAAGCCAATCAGATCCTGGGCTGCATCAGGAGAAATGTGGCCAGCAGGTCAAGGGAGGTGATTCTCCCCCTCTACTCAGCTCTGCTGAGACCCCACCTGCAGTACTGCATCCAGTTCTGGAGCCCCTAGTACAAGAGGAATCTGGAGGTGCTGGAAGGTGTCCAGAGAAGGGCCACGAGGATGATCAGAGGGCTGGAGCACCTCTCCTATGAGGACAGACTGAAGGAGTTGGGGCTGTTCAGTCTGGAGAAGAGAAGGCTCCGAGGTGACCTCCTTGTGGCCTTCCAGTATCTGAAGGGGGCCTACAAGAAGGCTGGGGAGGGACTTTTGAGGCTCTCAGGTAGTGATAGGACTAGGGGGAATGGAATGAAGCTGGAGGTGGGGAGATTCAGGCTAGATGTGAGGAGGAAGTTCTTCACCGTGAGCGTGGTGAAGGCCTGGAATGGGTTGTCGAGGGAGGTGGTTGGGGCCCCATCCCTTGAGGTGTTTAAGACCAGGCTGGATGATGCTCTGTCCAGCCTGATCTAGTGTAGAGTGTCCCTGCCTGTGGCAGAGGGGTTGGAACTAGATGATCCTTGTGGTCCCTTCCAACCCTGACTGATACTATGATACTATGATACTATGACCTGAGCAAAGCCTTAAACACTGTCCCGCACCACGTCCTGGTCTCCAAACTGGCGAAATAGGGGTCTGATTGATGGACTGCAAGATGGATAATGAACTGGGTTGATGGCTGCATCCAAAGAGTGGCTTTCATTAGGTCCATGTTCCAGTGGAGGCCAGTGACAAGCAGAGTTCCCCAGGGACAGTCCTGGGACCAGTCTTGTTCAACATCTTTATCAGTGACATGGACAGTGGCATTGAGTGCACCCTCAGCAAGTTTGCTGATGACACCAAGCTTTGTGGTGCAGCAGACACGCTGGAGGGAAGGGATGCCATCCCGGGGACCTTGAGAGGCTGGAGAGGTGTGCACAAGCCAACCTCATGAGCTTCAACAAGACCAAGTGCAGGGTCCTGCATCTGGGTCGAGGCAATCCCAGGCACAAATCCCAGGCACAAATCCAGGCTGGGCAGTGAGTGGCTGGAGAACAGCCCAGAGGAGAGAGACTTGGGGGTGCTGGTGGACGAGAAGCTCAACATGAGCTCTCAATGTGCACTTGCAGCCCGGAAAGCCAATCAGATCCTGGGCTGCATCAAGAGAAGTGTCACCAGCAGGTCAAGGGAGGTGATTCTCTCCTTCTACTCAGTTCTGGTGAGACCCCACCTGAAGTACTGTGTCCAGTTCTGGACCCCTATTCCAAGAGGGATCTGGAGGTGCTGAAAGGTGTCCAGAGAAGGGCCACGAGGATGATCAGAGGGCTGGAGCACCTCTCCTATGAGGACCGACTGAGGGAGTTGGGGCTGTTCAATCTGGAGAAGAGAAGGCTCCCAGGTGACCTCATTGTGGCCTTCCAGGATCTGAAGGGGGCCTACAAGAAGGCTGGGGAGGGACTTTTGAGGCTCTCAGGTAGTGATAGGAGTAGGGGGAATGGAATGAAGCTGGAGGTGGGAAGACCTTTGTCAAGGCCTTTGACACTGTCCCCCACAGCAAAGTGCTGGCGAAGCTGGCAGCCCATGGCTTGGACAGGAGCACATTGTGTTGGGTTAGGAACTGGCTGGAGGGCTGAGCCCAGAGAGTGGTGGTGAATGGTGCCACATCCGGCTGGCGGCCAGTCACTAGTGGTGTGCCCCAGGGATCGGTGCTGGGCCCCATGCTCTTCAACATCTTTATTGATGATCTGGATGAGGGTATCGAGTCCATCATCAGTAAATTTGCAGACAACACCAAGCTGGGGCCAGGAGTTGATCTGCTGGAGGGTAGAGAGGCTTTGCAGAGGGACCTCGACAGGCTGGACAGATGGGCAGAATCCAACGGCATGAGATTGAACACATCCAAGTGCCGGGTTCTGCATATTGGCCACAGCAACCCCAGGCAGTGTTCCAGGCTGGGGTCAGAATGGCTGGAGAGCGGCCAGGCAGAGAGGGACCTGGGGGTGTTGGTTGATGGGAGGCTGAACATGAGCCTGCAGTGTGCCCAGGCAGCCAAGAAGGCCAATGGCATCCTGGCCTGCATCAGGAACAGTGTGGCCAGCAGGAGCGGGGAGGTCATTGTGCCCCTGTACTCAGCACTGGTTAGGCCACACCTTGAGTCCTGTGTCCAGTTCTGGGCCCCTCAGTTTAAGAAGGACGTTGAGACACTTGAACGTGTCCAGAGAAGGGCAACAAGGCTGATGAGAGGCCTTGAGCACAAGCCCTACGAGGAGAGGCTGAGGGAACTAGGATTGTTTAGCATAAAGAAAAGGAGGCTCAGGAGACAGTTATTGCTGTCTACAACTGCCTGAAGGGAGTTTGTAGCCAGGATGGGGTTGGTCTCTTCTCCCAGGCAAGCAGCATCATATCAAGAGGACACAATCTCAAGCTGTGCCAGGGGAAATTTAGGTTCAAGGTGAGGAGAAAGCTCTTTACACAATGAGTAGTTAGCCATTGGAATGGGCTTCCCAAGTGGGTGCTGGAGTCACCATCTCCAGAGGTGTTCAAGAGGGCATTGGACATGACACTTGGTGCCATGGTTTAGTCATGAGGTCTGTGGTGACGGGTTGGACTTGATGGTCTTTGAGGTCTCTTCCAACCTTGGTTATTCTGTGGTTTAATGTTGACAGTTCAGTGTTGAGTGGAGTGTTGGTCTGGATGATCTTCGAGGTCTCTTCCAATGACATATTTTCTGTGATTCTCACTAGGAGAAAGCTTGTTCTGTTAGACTTTTTTGTCTATGTGATGTAGGACCATCTCCACTCAATGATTCTCAGATATTAAGTTCATACCTCCTCCTCTCCTAATCTCAGTCCAGCATGGAAAACACAGGGAGCGTGATATGACAGAAGTCCCTGCTTTCACATGGTGCTGCCACAATCTTAAGGTATGTAGGAGAATTCATGCCCCTGGCAGTATTCATAGGTATACAGAAATGTTTTACAAATTATGATTTTGCTCCCACCAAAGATAACACAAAATTTTGAAAACGATATATACTGTGCTGAATTAGTCTATATATCTTGCTCCCAAAAAGATGTTTTTACACCCCTGAGTTTAGCAACACTTAAGTTTTTGCTTAAATAAAGCATTTATTTGTATAATATTATATCATCTATCATAAATTATAGTTATATTCATACATGACATTTTATCTATGATGTGTAAGGTTACATATATTGAATTATACCTTGCATATACTGTGTAATACATAATACATATTATATTTTCCTCTGTTCTGGTCTACTCTATTCTATTCATCTATTTTATTCTTTTCTGTTAACATTTTTATAAAAACACATAATGAAATATATTGCAGAAGAAATATTGGTAAAACTGCATGCAACTGTGAGATGACTAGGAGGTAAGTTCCCATGTCAGAAAGCTGCCTTTATTTGGCCTATATCTTTGTCTGAAGCCCCTGGTTTCTGCCATTTTCAAATGAAGAACTGGGGACATGGAAGATCTTGACAGCCATTACTATTTTCCTTATATTTCTAGCACACAGAAATGAAAAAACATATCATTTTCTTCAAATAAATGGTGCAGCAGACACGCTGGAGGGAAGGGATGCCATCCAGAGGGACCTTGACAGGATGGAGAGGTGGGCACAGGCCAACCTCATGAGGTTCAACAGACCAAGTGCAGGGTCCTGCATCTGGGTCGAGGCAATCCCAGGCACAAATACAGGCTGGGCAGTGACTGGCTGGGGAGCAGCCCAGAGGAGAGAGACTTGGGGGTGCTGGTGGACGAGAAGCTCAACATGAGCTCTCAATGTGCACTTGCAGCCCGGAAAGCCAATCAGATCCTGGGCTGCATCAGGAGAAGTGTGCCAGCAGTCAAGGGAGGTGATTCTCCCCTCTACTCAGCTCTGGTGAGACCCCACCTGGAGTACTGCGTCCAGTTCTGGAGCCCCTATTACAAGAGGGATCTGGAGGTGCTGGAAGGTGTCCAGAGAAGGGCCACGAGGATGATCAGAGGGCTGGAGCACCTCTCCTATGAGGACAGACTGAAGGAGTTGGGGCTGTTCAGCCTGGAGAAGAGAAGCTCCGAGGTGACCTCATTGTGGCCTTCCAGTATCTGAAGGGGGCCTACAAGAAGGCTGGGGAGGGACTTTTCAGACTATCAGGGAGTGATAGGACTAGGGGGAATGGGATGAAGCTGGAGGTGGGGAGATTCAGGCTAGATGTGAGGAGGAAGTTCTTCACCGTGAGAGTGGTGAAGGCCTGGAATGGGTTGTCCAGGGAGGTGGTTGAGGCCCCGTCCCTTGTGGTGTTTAAGACCAGGCTGGACGAGGCTCTGTCCAGCCTGATCTAGGGTAGAGTGTCCCTGCCCATGGCAGGGGGGTTGGAATTAGATGATCCTTGTGGTCCCTTCCAACCCTAACTGAAACTATGAAACTATGAAACTATGAAATAAATTGTATCCAAATGGGAACAAAATACCCATTCAGTGAAGGAGCACATATATGGTTCCATGTTACTTTCTCATTTACTGAAGAAACAGATGTTAATTTTCTATATAGCTTTTAAATCTTTATTGTTCCTGTTGCCCATTTGCTACTTGCAGGAGGCAGAAAAATGTATACTGTTTTTTAACTTCAGCACTCCCCCAAAGAAATAGAATTAGATTTAGAAGTAAAGTCTTTTGCAGGCAACATAAATTAAGAGTATGTGTGGATAGTTAAAAGGAAAAATTTTTTTCAGTATATAAAATACGCTTTTTGTGATAATCTGGTGAAATTTTAACGTTATACACGTTAGAACTGTCAAACATATAATTAGGAAATGTAAAAATGAGTCTTTTAACTGTTTTTTGTTGTTGTTTTCTGTTATCACTTTATTTTTAAAAGCAGTTTCTGTCATAATACTGGAAATCATACACTTCAGACAAAGGGCAAACATTATCCAGAATCCTTATCCATTATGAAAAGCATAGTACAGTACATTGAGAACCTTCATAGCTCACCTGTTACATGTTTGGGTATCTGGATATTCTACAATTAGATGGAAGGAGACTAGACATTAAAAGTAGGGCAAAGGCTGAGATAAAATATCCCAATTACCCAATTCTTTATGTATTGTTAATAACCTACTAAATAAATAAATTGGAGGGAAAAAAAAGCAAACTAAACTAAGCAAACATACAACACCCCCCCCGAAGCAAACAAATAATAAACTCCCTGCCTTTTAAATCTGTAAATTGAAAAGTCCCAGCAAATAGAACATGTACAGGAAATAATAGTTACAGTTTTGTAGAATATAGAAGAGAGAGGAAAATCAATTCCACATCAGAGATTACTTGTATAAATAAGGAATCATGAATATATCATATGTATAGAGTAAGTCATTCTGGGGAGGATCTACTCAGCCTTTGGGAAAAAAAAAAAGAGAGAAAGAAAGAAAGAAAGAAAGAGGCATCCTATGCTGATTTCTCAGGTTGAACATTTGAACTGCATCTGTATTCATGGTCTGAAAAGATTCCTGAAATACAATATCTAAAACACTGTACATGGGCTTTTTTTTTTCATTTTAGAGTTTGTGGAATCGAAAAAAAAGATGAAGCATGGAAGGAACTCTTTTCAAGAGTTTTGCAAAACTCTTTTCTTCTCCCCACTTACCTTGCTTTTCCTTTTCTCCTTCACTTTTTTCTTTTCTTTCCTTCCTTTTCTTTCCTTCTTTCTTTCTCTTTACTTATTTCTTTCTATTTCTTTCTTCCTATTTCTTTCTTCCTTTCTTCATTTTTTCTCATTCTTCCTACCTTCCTTCCTTCCTTCCTGCCTTCCTTCCTTCCGAGTTCCTTCCTTCCGAGTTCCTTCCGAGTTCCTTCCTTCCTTTTCTTTCTTTCACAGCATCACAGTATCACTAAGTTTGGAAGAGACATCGAAGATCATTGAGTCCAACCTGTCACCACAGACCACATGACTAAACCATAGCACCAAGTATCATGTCCAATCCCCTCTTGAACACCTCCAGGGATGGTGACTCCACCACCTCCCCACGCAGCCCATTCCAATGGCTAATAACTCTCTCGGTGAAGAACTTTCTCCTCACCTCAAGCCTAAACTTCCCCTGGTACAGCTTGAGACTGTGTCCCCTTGTTCTGGTGCTGGTTGCTAGAGAAGTAGGGCCAACCCCTTCCTGGCTACAACCACCCTTCAGGTAGTTGTAGAGAGCAATGAGGTCACCTCTGAGCCTCCTCTTCTCCAGGCTAAACAATCCCAGCTCCCTCAGCCTCTCCTCACAGGGTGCTCAAGGCCTCTCACCAGCCTTCTTGCCTTTCTCTGGACACGTTCAAGTGTCTCGATGTCCTTCCTAAACTGAGGGGCCCAGAACTGGACACAGGACTCAAGGTGTGGCCTAACCAATGCAGTGTACAGGGGCACAATGACATCCCTGCTCCTGCTGGCCACACTATTCCTAATGCAGGCCAGGATGCCATTGGCCTTCTTGGCCACCTGGGCACACTGCTGGCTCACTTTCAGGCAGCTGTGGATCAGCACCCCCAGGTCATTCTCTGTATGGTAGCTCTCCAGCCACCCTGACCCCAGCCTGTAGCCTTGCATGGGGTTGTTGTGGCCAAAGTGCAGCACCCAGCACTTGGACTTGTTGAATGCCACCCTATTGGACTCTGCCCATCTGTCCACTCAGTCGAGGTCCCTCTGCAGGGCCCTTCCACCCTCTAACTGACCAACATCTGCTCCCAACTTGGTGTCATCTGCAAATTTGCTAATGACTGTCTCAATCCCCTCATCCAGATCATCAATGAAGACAATGAAGAGGATGGGGGCCCAACACTGATCCCTTGGGGACACCACTGGTGACTGGCCTCCAGCTGGAGGTGGCACCATTGACCACCAATCTCTGGGCCTGGCCCTCCAGCCAGTTTCTGACCCAGCGCAGAGTGTTGCTGTCCAAGCCATGAGCTGACAGCTTAGCCAGCAGTTTGCTGTGCGGGACAGTGTCAAAGGCCTTGCTGAAGTCCAGGTAAACCACATCCACAGGCCTCCCCACATCCACCAGGTGGGTCACCTGATCCTAGAAGGAGATCAGGTTGGAGAGGCAGGACCTGCCCCTCCTAAATCCATGTTGGCTGGCCCTGAGTCCTTGGCCATCCTGCAGGTGCACAGTTATTGCCACCAGGATAATCTGCTCCATCATTTACCCTGACACTGAGGTCAGGCTGACTGACCTATTGTTTCCGGGTTCCTCCATCTGACCCTTCTTGTGGATGGGGACCACATTGGCCAGTTTCCAATCATCTGGGACCTCACCAGTGAGCCAGGACTGGAGGAAAATGATGGAGAGTGACTTGGCCAGCTCATTTGCCAGCTCTCTCAGGACCCTAGGATGGATCCCATCTGGACCCATGGACTTGTGAGTGTCCAAGTGGCTCAGCAGGTCCCGAACTAATTCCTCATGGATATCCGGGGCATTACACTCCTCCCTGACCCCATCACCCAACTCAGGAGGCCACTCGTCCTGAACTCCTCCTGCCTTGCTGCTAAAAATTGAGGAAAAGAAGGTATTCAGGACCTCAGCTTTTTCCTCATCTTCAGTCACTGTGTTCCCCTCCAGGCCCAATAAGGAGTGGAGGTTCTTCTTGCCCTTCTTTTTAGCGTTAACATATTTGTAAAAATGTTTTTTATTATTCTTCACAGAGGTGGCCAGCTTCAGCTCCAACTGGGCCTTTGCCTCTCTAATTTTTTTCCTACATAATCTAACAACTTCCATAAACATACTCCGAGGAGCCTTCCCCTCCTTCCAAAGGTGATGTAGCCTCTTTTTTTCCCTTAGTTCCTCCAGGAGCTGCTTGCTCATCCAGCCCGGTCGCCTTCCCCACCGGCTCTCTTCCGGCAGATGGAACTGCCGTTCCTGTGCCTTCAGAGCTCCTGTTTGAAATAGGTCCAACCAGCCTGGACCCCTCCGTTCTTGAGGGCTGATACCCAGGGAACTTTGCAAATAATTTCTTAAACAGCTGAAATTTCACCCTCCGAAGTCCAGGTGAAGGTTCTGTTGGTGCTCCTCCCTATCCCTTGAAAACTTCACCTCTCATGGTCGCTGCACCCCAGGCAGCCTCCCCGGTCACATCTCCCACCAGCCCTTCTCTATTGGAGAAGAGCAGGTCAGGCAGAGCCTGACCCTGGTAGGCTCACTTAACAGCTGCATCAGGAAGTTGTCCTCCATGTGGTCCAGGAATCTTCTGGACTGCCTCCTCTCTGCTGAGTTCCCAGCAGATATCTGGCAGGTTAAAGTCACCCACAAGGGCAAGATCTGATAATCTTGTGTGGTAGGGTGAACGAGTTCTCCCACACACACACACATAGAAACCGCAGCTAACTCAGTTGGAGAGGCAAATGAAATAAGCTGTATTTACAAGCATAAATGGAATGCAATGAATATGTACACAAATATACAGTATTTACAATATATACAGAAATATACAGCAATGAATGTAATACAGAAGACCCCCAGACACGGGGATTCCCCTCTGTACCCCCCTTTCCCTCCCTACCTCCCCTTTTTTTTCCCCAAAAAAAGGGTTAGAGAGAGAGAGAAAGGCAATTAAGGAGAAAAATTCTGTTAGCTCACAGTGTGTGCAAGAATTAGTTTTCTTATCTGGTTAGCTTTGTTAATTCAAAGTCGTTCCTGTCCAGCAAGCTGACAAGCCCACAGGAAAGAGAAGAACAGACTGAACTCTGACTCAGACAGACTGAGCTAAAAACTTAAAAGTTGCATTCTACCAATCTATCAATGAAATTAGTTTAGACCTTATCTTTGTTTTCGTTATTATCCCAAAACATTCAGCCAGAGTGTTCCAGCAACTGTGCCTTTCTTAAAGGCACAGCCTAAAACGGTCACATCTTGAGACAGCCTCCAGTTGCTTATAGAGTAATTCGTCTGCCTCCTCGTCCTGGTTGGATGGTCTATAACAGACTCCAACCAGGATGCCAGATTTGTTAGTCTGCCCCCTGATTTTAACCCACAGGCTCTCAATCCCTTCATTTTCCACCTCAAGTTCTGTGGCACAGAGTGACTCCCTAATATACAGAGACACCCCTCCTCCTCTTCTCCCTTGCCTGTCTCTCCTAAAGAGCCTGTAACCCCCCAGTGAAGCACTCCAATTGTGCGTGTCATCCCACCATGTTTCTGAGATGGTGACTATATCATAGTCACCCTGGTGGACCAGGACTTCCAGCTCCTCTTGCTTATTGCCCATGCTGCGTGCATTGGTGTACATGCACTTCAGCTGGGCTCTCGACTTCTCTATTGACCCTAATCTTGTCCCCTAATCTCCCCACTCCTCATCTACAGAGGGACTGATTTCCTCACCCACCCCCTTCAACCTAGTTTAAAGCCCTCTTAATGAGCCCTGCCAACTCTAGTGCTAGGACTGTCTTACCTTTTCTTGACAATCGCACCCCATCAGGACCCAGCAGGTCTGGTGCAGTAAAAGTTGCCTTGTGATTGAAGAAACCAAAATTCTGCTGCTGGCACCATCCCCTGAGCCAATTGTTGATGGTGTGGGTTCTCCTGTTCCTCTCAGTGTACACCCCTGCCACTGAGGGAACTGAGCAAAACACCACTGAGCTCCTGCCCCATCAATCAATTGTCCAAGGGCCTTGAACTCCTTTTTAATTGCCCTGGTGCCCTTCTTGTCAATTTCATCACTCCCAGCTTGTATTACTAGCAGAGGGTAATAGTCAGAGGGTGGATTAACTTTGGGAGTCTCCTCACAATGTCCATGACTTGTGCCCCGGGTAGGGAGCAGACCTTCCTGTGCGATGGGTCGGGATGACATATGGGTCCCTCAGTACCCCCCAGAAGAGAGTCCCCAACAACTATAACTCTTCTCCTTTTCTTTGTGGAGCTGATAGTTATAGTTGGTGGGGACCACTTGGCCTTAGGCTCCCGCCCAGATGGCTGCTCCTCAGCCCTCTTGTCCCCACTACTCTTGGCCTGCAGGGCCTTATACTTATTATGCAAGGGCAGCGGAGGAGGAGGAGAGGGCCAGGAAGGATTTCCCTTGCCACCCCTGGCAGGGACCTGTATCCATCCCTCCCCCTTTCCAGGGACCCTTCCCTCAGTAGGGGAGATCTGCAGAGCCTTCTCCCACATATCTAACTCCTTTTCGCTATCCCTTATTGACCTGAGCATAGAAACCTCCTCCATCAGCTTGGCCACTTCATCTTTCAGCTCGGCCACCAGACTAAGGAGAAAGTTCATCTGGTCACACCTGACACAGGTGTTCTCTCCTTCCCCCTCTATTCCAAGTGCCAGGCTCAAGCACTCACTGCAGCTGGCAGACTGGACTCGGTCATGCTGATGCAGTAACTCTGTCTGGGTAGATGATGTTTTTCTACCCTTTGTCCGAGTGAAAACCATGGCTAAACATTCAATTGAAAAAAAAGATTTTTTTAATTTTTTTTTTGCGAGCAGCAGGAAAGCTCTCAAGCCAAAATGGCGGCGCGTGCACAGACCAGGTGGGATCTAAACCTCCTGCAGCGGACATCACGCCCCCACTCCCAAGCAGGCTCATGAGAGCATGATCCTGCCAGACCTCCCTGCTAAACCCGAGTCCTCTGGACCTGCAAAGCCCCAAAAGGAAAGCGAAACCAGAGGGACACAGGACAGCTGGTCAGTATTCAAGGACCACCTCCTCTGTGTCCAGGAGCTATGTTTACCAACAAAGAGAAAAGCAGGGAAGAACGCTAGGAGGCCTGCCTGGATGAACAAGCAGCTCCTGGACACACTATTACTTAAAAAGAAACTCTACAGGCAGTGGAGGGAAGGACAGCTAGAACAGGGGGATATAAGGAAGCTGCCCGAGCAGCAGAGGCCTGGTTAGGAAAGCCCAAGCAGAGTTGGAATTGAATCTAGCCAGGGAGGTTAAGGGAGCACTAAGAATTTCTACAGGTATATTAATGGCATGAAGAGAGTAGGAAGGTGTGGGCCCCCTCAGAAAGGAAACTGGTGAAATGTCACAAGTGATGTGGAAAAGGCTGAGGTACTCAATAACTTTCTTACCTCAGTCTTCACTGCAAGGCCTCCAGCCACACTCCTGGAGTCATGGAAGACAATGCCAGAGACGGGAGGAAGAACTGCCCATCGTAAGTGAAGCTCAGGTTTGTGATCACCTATACAATACAAAATACAATACAATACAATTAATCCAGGTTGAAGAGACCTTCAAGATCATCGTGTCCAACCCATCAACCAATCCAACCCACCTAAAAAACTAGATCATGGCACCCAGTGCCCCATCACGTCTCCTCCTGAATACCTCCAATGATGGTGACTCCACCACCTCCCTGGGCAGACCATTCCAATGGGCAATCACTCTCTTCGTATAGAACTTCCTCCTAACATAGTTTCATAGTTTCATAGTTTCAGTTAGGGTTGGAAGGGACCACAAGGATCATCTAGTTCCAACCCCCCTGCCATGGGCAGGGACACTCTACCCTAGATCAGGCTGGACAGAGCCTCGTCCAGCCTGGTCTTAAACACCGCAAGGGACGGGCCTCACCACCTCCCTGGACAACCCATTCCAGGCTTCACCACTCTCACGGTGAGAACTTCCTCCTCACATCCAGCCTGAATCTCCCCACCTCCAGCTTCATCCCATTCCCCCTAGTCCTATCACTCCCTGATAGTCCTGAAAGTCCCTCCCCAGCCTTCTTGTAGGCCCCCTTCAGATACTGGAAGGCCACAATGAGGTCACCTCGGAGCCTTCTCTTCTCCAGCTGAACAGCCCCAACTCCCTCAGTCTGTCCTCATAGAGAGGTGCTCCACCCCTCTGATCATCCTCGTGGCCCTTCTCTGGACACGCTCCAGCACCTCCAGATCCCTCCTGTAATAGGGGCTCCAGAACTGGACGCAGTACTCCAGGTGGGGTCTCACCAGAGCTGAGTAGAGGGGGAGAATCACCTCCCTTGACCTGCTAACATCCAGTCTAAACCTTCCCTGGCGCAGCTTGAGACTGTGTTCTGGTGTTGCCTGCCTGGGAAAAGAGACCAACCTCTGCCTGTCTACAATCTCCCTTCAGGTAGTTGTAGAGAGCAAGAAGGTCACCCCTGAGTCTACTCTTCTCCAGGCTAAGCAACCCCAGCTCCCTCAGTCTCTCCTCACAGGGGTTTTGTTCCAAACACCTCACCAACTTTGTTGCCCTTCTCTGGACACCTTCCAGCAAGTCAACATCCTTCCTAAACTGAGGGGCCCAGAACTGGACACAGGACTCTAGGTGGGGCCTAACCAGTGCTGTGCACAGTGGTAGAATAACCTCCCTGCTCCTGCTGGCCACACTGTTCCTGATGCAGGCCAGGATGCCATTGGCCTTCTTGGCTGCCTGGGCGCACTGCAGGCTCATGTTCAGCCTCCCATCAACCAACACCCCCAGGTCCCTCTCTGCCTGGCTGCTCTCCAGCCACTCTCACCCCAGCCTGGAGCACTGCATGGGGTTGTTGTGGCCAATGTGCAGAACCTGGCACTTGGATGTGTTCAATCTCATGCCGTTGGATTCTGCCCATCTGTCCAGCCTGTTGAGGTCCCTCTGCAAAGCCTCCCTAGCCTCCAGCAGATCAACTCCTGCTCCCAGCTTGGTGTCGTCCGCAAATTTACTGATGATGGACTCAATGCCTTCATCCAGATCATCAAAGATAAGAGCATTGAGAGCATGGCCCCCAGTGATGAAAGCTCAGGTTCGTGATCACCTGAAGAACCTGAAAGTGTTCAAGTCCATGGACCCGACGGGATACACCCACATGTGCTGAGAGAACTGCAGATGAGGTTGCTAAGCCCCTCTCTATTCTATTCCAAAAGTCCTGGCAGACTGGGGAAGTCCTCACAGACTGGAAAAGGGCAAATATGCTCCCATTTTCAAAAAGGGTAAGAAGGAGGAACCAGAGAACTCCGGCCAGTCAGTCTCACCTCTGTGCCCGAATGATCATGGAGCAGATCCCTCCTGGAGGCACTACTGACTCAGATAATAGTGAAGAGTGATTTGGAACAGTCAGCATGGCTTTGCCAAGGGCAAATCCTGCCTGACAACCTGGTGGCCTTCTATGAACAAGTGACAGCATTAATAGATAGGGGCGAGCAACTGATGTCATTTACCTGGACCTGAGCAAAGCCTTTGACACTGTCCCACACCACATCCTGGTCTCCAAGCTGGTGACACACGGCTTTGATGGATGGACCACCAGATGGATAAGAACTGGCTTGATGGCCGCACCAAAGAGTGGCTGTCAATGGGTCCATGTCCCAGTGGAGCCAGTGACAAGCGGAGTCCCTCAGGGATCAGTCCTGGACCAGGCTTGTTCAACATCTTTGTGGGTGACATGGACAGTGGCATTGAGTGCACCCTCAGCAAGTTTGCTGATGACCCAAGCTGTGTGGTGCAGCAGACACGCTGGAGGGAAGGGATGCCATCCCGAGGGACCTTGACAGGCTGGAGAGGTGGGCAAGCCAACCTCATAGCTTCAACAAGACCAAGGCCAGGGTCCTGCATCTGGTCGAGGCAATCCCAGGCACTAATACAGGCTGGGCATGAGTGGCTGGGAGCAGCCCAGAGAGGAGACTTGGGGGTGCTGGTGGACGAGAAGCTCAACAGGAGCTCTCAATTCACTTGCAAGCCCGCAAAGCCATCAGATCCTGGGCTGCATCAGGAGAAGTGTGGCCAGCAGGTCAAGGGAGGTGATTCTCCCCCTCTACTCAGCTCTGCTGAGACCCCCACCTGGAGTACTGCCTCCAGTTCTGGAGCCCTATTCCAAGAGGGATCTGGAGGTGCTGAAAGTTGTCCAGAAAGGGCCACGAGGATGATCAGAGGGCTGGAGCAGCTCTCCTATGAGGACAGACTGAAGGAGTTGGGGCTGTTCATTCTGGAGAAGAAAGGCTCCCAGTGACCTCCTTGTGGCCTTCCAGGATCTGAGGGGCCCAAAAAGGAAGTCTGGGAGGGACTTCTCAGGCTCTCAGGGAGTGATAGGAGTATGGGGAATGGAATGAAGCTGGAGGTGGGCAGATTCATGCTAGATGTGAAGAGAAGTTCTTCACTGTGA
>CM026897.1:14187101-14656852 GCA_015227895.2 Colaptes auratus | reverse complement strand
TGGCAGGGGGATTGGAACTAGATGATCCTTGTGGTCCCTTCCAACCCTGACTGGAACTATAAAACTATGAAACTAATTGAGTCCATCATCAATAAATTTGCAGATGACACCAACCTGGGGGCAGGAGTTGATCTACTGGAGGGTAGAGAGGCTTTGCAGAGGAACCTCAACAGACTGGACAGATGGGCAGAATCTAACAGCATGAGATTTAAGGCATCAAAGTGTCGGGTTCTGCACATTGGCCACAGCAACCCCATGCAGCGCTACAGGCTGGGATCAGAGTGGCTGAAGAGCGGCCAGGCAGAGAGGGTCCTGGTTGTACTGGTCGATGGGAGGCTGAAATTGAGGCAGCAGTGTGCCCAGGTGGCCAAGAGGGCCAATGGCATCCTGGCCTGCATCAGGAACAGTGTGGCCAGCAGGAGCAGGGAGGTCATTCTGCCCCTATACACTGCACTGGTTAGGCCACTCCTAGAGTCCTGTGTCCAGTTCTGGGCCCCTCAGTTTAGGAAGGATGTTGTCTTGCTGGAACGTGTCCAGAGAAGGGCAACAAGGTTGGTGAGGGTTTTGGAGCACAAGCCCTATGAGGAGAGACTGAGGGAGCTGGGGTTGCTTAGCCTGGAGAAGAGGAGACTCAGTAGTGACCTTCTTGCTTTCTACAACTACCTAAAGGGAGGTTGTAGCCAGGCAGAGGTTGGTCTCTTCTCCCAGGCAGGCAGCACCAGAACAAGAGGACACAGTCTCAGGCTGCGCCAGGCGAGGTTTAGGCTGGATGTTAGGAAGAAGTTCTATACAGAGAGAGAGTGATTGCCCATTTGACTCAGTTACCCGTGGAGGTGGTGGAGTCACCTTCATTGGAGGTGTTCAGGAGGAGACTTGATGGGGTGCTTGGTGCCATGGTTTAGTTGTTTAGGTGGGTTGGATTTGTTGATGAGTTGGATGCGATGATCTTGAAGGTCTCTTCCAACCTGGTGTATTGTATTGTACTGTATTGTATTGTATTGTATTGTGCTCCAAAGCCCTCACCAGCCTTGTTGTTCTTCTCTGGACATGTTCCAGCAAGTCAATATCTTTCCTAAACTGAGGGGCCCAGAACTGGACACAGTTGTTAGACTGCTTGATATGAACATGGCCATTTTCTCTGCTGTATTTCTTATCAAATTTAAATGGTTAAATATTAGTAGTATCTCAGTCATTCAGCTACATTATTTACCTGACATGTCTTCTCCAAGGGTAAAGACTGTGGCTAGTTCCTGAGATTCATTACTGAATCTGCCTCCAGTGATGGCACATGTCTTTTAAAAGGATCCCGTTGCTTACAGCTACTCATGTCCTCATTCCTGAGCATTTGCTTTTAGTTTAGATAGAATGACATTTTCTATTTACACAACTCAGTACAGACTGCTAAACAGAAATGTTTTTGATGTGCGGAAAATATTGTCTCATAAGGCACTTATGCTTCTTAGATGTTTTTACAACCGCATTTCCACCTGAATATAACCTGCTATTTTTAAAATTCCCCCCTCCCCACTTCTTGTTTTATGTGTGTTTTAGGTCAGAGTTTATCTTTTGATCTCTGTTCAAACAGCACAATGATATTCCAATACATAGGAGTAGTTTTTAAATATTGTCATAACTGCTACTGAGATGGCAATGTGGCCATATCAATTCCTTAAACTACTAGGCACTTAAGGGAATTATTATCTTAGTCTCCCTCTCTAGTCATTCAAACAGTATATGCTTTTTATATCTTCTTTCTCAATGGAATACTGAATCTAAGCCATCAATGATACCTACATAACTGCTTTTTGGATAGGTGCTTTGTGTTTTGGATTTTCATTTTTCTATTTTCTCCCCCAGTTATTTTACTGCTGCCTCCTCTCATTCAGTAATCCCTCTAAATAGGTACCCATAGAATCACAGAATCACAGAATCATAGAATGGCCGGGGTTGGAAGGCACCTGTGGTGATCGTCTAGCGCAACCTTCCTGATAACACAGGTACACCTAAATCAGGTTGCACAGGAACATATCCAGGCATGTTTTGAAATTCACCAGAAAAGGAGAGTCCACAACCCCCTCTGAACAGCCTGTTCAAGTGTTCCATCACCTGCAAATTGAAGAAGTTTCTCCAAAGTTCAAATGAAATCTCCTGTGCTCTAACTTGTATCCATTGCCCCTCATTCTATCTCTGGCCACCATGAAGGACAGGCCAGCCTCATCTTCATGATCTCTGCCCTTTAAATATTTGTATGTTTTCACCAGATCCCCTTTCAGTCTTCACTCTTCCAGGCTGAAGATCCTTTCCTTATGAGAGATACTCCAATCCTCTAGTTCATCTTCATGCCCCTTTGTTAGACTCTCTCCAGTAGTTTCCTGCCCCTCTTGAACTGGAGAAGTGGAGGAGGAAAAGTATTGTTAATGCACTGTGGGATCCTCCTGACTTGTTTGTGCCTCACTGCATTGTCTTCCCAGTAGGTGGGTTGGATTGGTTGATGGGTTGGACGCGATGATCTTGAAGGTCTCTTCCAACCTGGTGTATTGTATTATTGTAAATATCAGGGTGGGTGAAATCCTTCATGATAATCAGTGTATGTGATCACAAGACTACTTTAAACTGTCTGTAGAAGGTGTCATTGATTTCCTCTTCCTCATCATGTGGCCTACAGTTAAGATTCACTACAATGTCACCCAGCCTGGCCCTTTATTCTTACCCACATACTTTCAGCTTGCTTTTCTTCCCCTTCTGTGCAGTGCTCAATACATCCCAGCTGCTCTCTCACACACAGACCAACTCCACCACATTATTTTGGTGGCCTGTTTTCTTAAAAAGCATATAGCCAGCCATTGCAACACTGCAGTCATGAGAGTTATCCCACCATGTTTTTGTTATGGTGTCTAAATTGTAGCTATGAATAGAAAAAAATATAGTCTGTGGGCTTAATGGTCTCGTCATTCCAGCTGATATAATGAAGTACAAGTAGTTGTCTTTGTGACAGCGGAGGTTGGAACTCTGGCTGCAGTAGAGGCTGCTCTTGGCCACATGATGCCCTGTTTCTTGCTACTTATATGTGGCTACCAAGAAGGGCTGGTAGGACTGTCTGTCATTGACAACAGTAATGACATCCTCCCTGCCCCCATGGGTCCATGTTCCAGTTGCAGGGTCCTTCATTTTCCCCTGAAGAAACTATTCAGGGTGGGCATGAAGGTGAAGGTGTGCCAGTCACTGTCCTTTATGGTCAGCTACTACTCATTAAGCAGCATGGGATCATCCCTCACCAAGTCACCTTCCCCACCAACAAGGAGGGGAGAGGCTGGCTACCGAGTTACAAGCAGCTAAAAGGTAGAGCCAAAGCTGAGTCTGCAGGATGTGAATGTCCTGGTTTGGCATATGGCTGCGCTGGAACTACAGACCCAACACAGAAGGAGACCTGGTATCTTCAGGGAAAAAGGGAGATGAATGTTTCACGGGGCTAGAGGAAGTGAGGCTGCACCACCATCGTACACGTTAAGGCTAATCTCTTTTAGCTTCTTGTCAAGAAAGTCCCACAAACTTTCCTCCCTCCACAGGGCCCTCAGTCTATCTCTTTCCTCAGAAATGCTCCATGGGGAGGGTGGTCCATTAATATGGTGTCCCATGGTGTTTGCTTTATGAAGGGAGGTGTCTTGTACTAATAAACATGAAATAATGAGGATAACAGTGCAGAGGATTTTAATTTAAAACTGTTATGATCCACCAAATATGGAAACACTTGGTTAGTTTTAGAAGACAAATTGTTTCAAGGACAGACAGATTGGGAAAATTTTCTTTATTCTTGACATAAGTAAATTAAGGGCAAATTAATAAAAGTAAAACTCCTTTTCCCCCACTATTGATATTGAGGAAAGTGTTAAGTTTCATGTTCTCTTCAATATACTTTAAGTTTCATCTATAAACCCTTCTTTCCTAGAGTGGCCCTAGAAGATGCTAGGGTAATTCTTTAATCAGACAAAGCACTTCCTTTATGTTTATTAAAGCAAGGACTAACTGCAAGTCACTGACTTTGATAATTCAGAAAATTCTCTTTTTCTTACTATTCGTTGGGGAGAGGAGGGATAAAGGACTTGTTTGATTCAAATGGAAATTTTGAAAAATAAAAACAAAATTCAGGGAAATCAACACAATTAAAGTGTTCCCAGATTTTAATTTAAGACTTCAAACCCATTTTATTTGTTCCAGAAAAGTATCTTTTGCTATTTTTTTAAATAAAAATGCTTTAATATGAAAATATAGGAATTGTCTATATTTTCAACACTTGTCTGTCAACAAACTGAATTTGATTTAGTTTTACAACAGTTTGATAATCAGAAAAAGAAGTTTCTTAGCAGTTAAAGAAGTAGTTATAATAAAGGTATTTTAAAATAATCTCTCTCCTGCTGAAATTATAGCAAAAGAAATTGAGGTTAGCAAAGCTGTAAAGCCAAGGAGCACTAGTGAAACTAGATTTATCAGGACCTTAAGTAGGCTTTTGTATTCCAGAGGCCTTAAGCATATGTTTAATTGCTTCCCCCAACAAGGGCCTGAATCACAACTTCCACCTATTCTTTCTCTACCTGCGACAGCACTGAAACTGTATTTCTGTTTACAATTTCTATTTGTTGTAATTTTATTGTTTCCCTTTTTGTGACACTATATCTCATTGTGGGTACAATTCTGAAACCTGCCTCTCATAGCTTCATAAATCTTACTGAAACTGGTCGACAAAATTTACTTTTTCCTTTCTTCCAATGCCACAATAAGGACTTACACTGACACGGATTCAAAAATTTATAATTATTAGTAGGTTGAATTTATTGAAGCAACAGATACAAGTTTAGAACTGCTAGTGATAGATACACTAACTGCAAGAGATCAAGCTTGACTTAAATTCTGAGTAGCATTAGATGAAATTGGAGACACAAAACTTCACAACAAAGTACTAATATTAAATAGAAATGGTAACACTAGCAAAAATTATATATTGAATGTACATTTCTTACCAAGAAGATATTGTCTTGGGTGGAATTAGAGTGCAGCCCACTATTTGTCCTCTTCTGTGTTATATCCACAGTCATTCCTGCCCAGAGAAATATTCTCCACCTGCCTTTTTATGCCCTAACCCTGTGTCTATCTTCTAGGTGACATTAAGCATAATTTGGGTGAAGAGTTGAGGAACATAGTCACACGTGTTTATCGTGTACTCTACCTGGCTCTTTATCATACATACATGAGTCAACTTTAACATTAAAATTGCAGTTAATTATGCAAAGATCTTTGCTCAGGCACCACAGCCTTCAAAATCTGTTTTGAAGCTGCATTTCATTTACTTGGTTTAACCTTGCTTCATTAGTTTAAGTTGAAACAGGGCCATCTTGTCTTTACAAGGCTCCCTGATTCAGCCATTTGTTAGGTAAATTTGCAGATCTTAATTTCAAGAGACTATATTAACATCTCTTGGTTGTAAGCATCTTGACCTTGATCCTGAACTGCACTGAATTAACCTGCATTCCTGTCCCATCTTAAGCTAGCCAGTTACCCCACACACTGTCAATGAATGAACATCTCTGCCAATACATTTCTTTACATTGTCTGTAAATAGCTTTTGTCACAAAGGCTGAATCAAATAACTATCCAAAATAATGCAGATATTTGTTTATCTTAACCTAGTAAGAAATAAAACATGCATTTATACACTATCAGAGATGCAGACAGAAGATCTAAAGGAATGAAGTGATGTCTTCATTGAAAATGACAAGGAAACCAGATGGACTGCTAAAAGCAATATCGTATTTCCATCTCTCCAAAAGGGGAAATAGCCGTAGCTTCTATGTTAGCTGTCTAGAAAAAAACCCAAACTTTATTATTTTTTCTTTGACTTGCTCTTTCTCCTCCTATCCCCCTGCCTTTTCTCTTTCAGTTTGTTTATCATATAGCAAATATGATGTCTTCTCCATATATCTCCCTTTCAGATTTCATTGACCTATGACCTGCAATATCCCAATTTGATTCAAGTACTTTTATTTATGTCATTCTTAGGACCTATACATTTTGATTTAAGAAAAAGTACTGTCTCCTCAATGCTTATGGAGCACACCTTGCAGGTACCATCAGTTCAGAAAAAGCAGTCACCCAATATATGAGATTGTGACAAGGTATAATGTAATGGTAGTAATGTGAACCTCCAATAAACTAGTGGTACTTCACAGATTACTTTGAGAGAAAGTCTTTTAGTGTGCTTGAAGAAGTATGAAATGAATTTCATTTCCTTCTCATTTGCCTTGCTTTTGAAAGGTTTCATGCAAGATATGTGACCAACTATTATAGTAGTAATCCATCCATGACAGAGCTCAATTTTCCCTGAGAATTTACTTCTGAATGGTCTGCAGAAAAACTTGAAAGCTGAAAATTAAAGTACACTGAACAGAGCAATCACTGAGCTGTGGGCAGCTGTCTGTCAAGAAAGCCAGTTGGAACAAAAGCGTAAATTAGATTTTATTTTTATTTATATATTTTAAGCAATCCCCAAAGGTAAACTTTTACAGCCCTGTGTGTAAACAAGAGCAATGAGATGAAAGTGATGACAAGCTGTTGTTGTTAAGTAATTCTCATTAAAGCAAATAGGAATAAAAAGGCCTTGAGTTAGTGACAGTTTTAGAACACAACACTGTACTACATTTAGTCGCCCATTACGCACAGAAGCTTTGTGGTAATTCAGGCACTGATTTTATCGTCTTTTTTTTCTTCTTGTCATCAGCCAGATAATTTTCATATACTGTAGCCCTTGAATAGGTCCCTGAATAAAACAGATTTTAAAATACATAGTGTAATTTAAGATAATGTTATGCCATCCAGAGGGACCTTGACAGGCTAGAGAGGTGGGCACAAGCCAACCTCATGAGGTTCAACACGACCAAGTGCAGGGGCCTGCATCTGTGTCGGGCAATGAGAGTGGTGAAGCCCTGGAATGAGTTGTCCAGGTAGGTGGTTGAGGCCCCCATCCTTGGAAGTGTTTAAGACCAGGCTGGATGAGGCTCTGGCCCGCCTGATCTAGTGTGGGGTGTCCCTGCTCATGGTAGGGGAGTTGGAACTAGATGACCCTTGTGGTCCCTTCCAAACCTGACTGATTCTATGATTCTATGATAAACGCAGTTCTCAAAAGAGTGAAATAAGCCCATTGGTACTATGACACAAACAAGGCTGTGGTGGCTCAGTGACGTAGTATTCACCTTCCCCATGGCAGAGACATTGAATATCATACTGGTGCAGGCAGGAAGCCTGTGGTCCTTTCCACCACTGCTTCTTATTGGAGGAACAGTGATGGAATGGGATGTTGCTTGGGAAAGTGGCATGTTCAGCCCTTTCTACACCAGGGAAGATGCCTCATAAGAAGATCTGAAATGGCTGTTATAACTGATACAATAAGCTGGTCTGGCTTCAAGCACACTGGGAACAAAATGGATGAATGAGAGGCTGATTTCACATGCTTGTTTCCCTGCTACATGGTTTCTATATATATGACTACTATATATATGACTATATGTGAGACTGAGGGTAGATTTAATTTCTGACTGTGCATAATAGAATCAAGGTGTTTCTGTGAGGTAGTCACCATGTTTATTTAATCCATTTTAGATATATGCCAGAGATCAATATTGTCCCACTGATTGTGGAAGAATCTGGATGTCTAACTCAAAGAAGTCTACATGCAGGCAGAACAAGCTCATCCAGATGCATAGCCTTACATTAACAACTCCCTGCACATAAGGAATAATTCTTCACAAATATTGACAAATTTAATCTTTGTCTAGAAAGCTCTCTAGTTCAACTGTGAAAAGAAATATTTTTTATGGCACATGTGATTACATTCTACCTCTGCCCTGCAGCAAAACTGCAAACAGTTGTGAATATGCCTGAGGCAAAATGTCACTGTTTTACCAATTACATGTTGTCTTCAACTTCAGGTGATCACTGTCCTGGAGAATGAAAGGTGAAATGGAAGGATATTTGGTGAAACCAGAAAATCATTAAATTTCCTCATCTGAATATAACTGTAATTAAGAGGGCAAATCAGTAGAGCTGTAGCAATTTATGCCATTTAAAAATTTGAATTGGATGCCATTTAGAAATAGCTATCCTCCTTGCTTTTCCCCTTACAATAAATATAATAACTAACATAAACTAGAAGAGGAAAATATGTCCATCCCCTTATCACTATGCTACACTGAAGAAATATTCCTGAAAATATTTTTAGTGACAAGTACATTGTTCTCAGAACACTACAGGAAATTTTCAAGGGGCATGCCACAGGGAAGCTTACAGCATCTTTGAAATGGTGTCCATAAATTTGCCTAGTAATGTAAGAACTTCATTGAAAGGGTTGGAATTTTGGGGAAGATAACATTTGCTATCTACTGGGAGTGTAAGATTTTTCACACTCCAGTTGAAGCAATTACCACAAGTCCCATGCTTGAGCCCAAAATATATGGAATTACTGAAAACACTTTTGTCCCACAAATATGATTTACGTGGTATCCAGTACAGCTACAATTCTCTCTATTTAATTTTAGATGTTTTTCTATGTCTAACTTTATCCACTTACAGTTTATTCACCAATATACATATAGACAATATTCAACATGTCTTCTGTTTGCTGTGTTGTTTTCTTTTTAATTAAAAAAAAAAAGAAAATTGTAAAGGTTTGCAATTATGCTGTTAAAAATATTTGTCACAAAGATTTTCCTTCTTTTGCAAATTGAATATTTTCAAAAAGGTATTGTTTCTTTATATTTTAAATATATAAGTTGTCATGAAAAGTCTTAATATTGTATTGGAAAGACATCTGTTTGAAAATGGAAGTTAAGGAATCCATTTAATTTTAAGACTGATGTCCTGAAAAAGGTATGTTGCCCCTTTTACTTGAGGATAGCTTGCATCATAGGCAATGAAGAGTTACTTCATAGTATACTTAAATATGTTATTATTTAAAGGAAGAATAGCAGCCTGGTTAGGTAAGACCATCTCCATCTCAAAATATTGGGTCTCCTTGAAAGGACAATTCATCTTGCCATTTTCAGCATATTTTACACGTAATATCAGAGTTGAAAGATCATATCTATCGGTTTCTATCAACTGTGATAGCTCACTCTAAAGAAGGAAAACTTGCCAGGTGTCCAGCAGTAAGCATGTCCTTAACTGAAAAAGATGGTTTAGGAGATGCCATGCTGGGTCTGTGCGGATTCATATATCCCAGTGTCTTGCCTTCATTAGCAGATTGTGCCTGGGATTTCAACAGTGACACTAGACACCATGGCTCCAGAGTGATCGCTTACGTGAGGAAGGCTGTGGATGTAGTCTACCTGGACCTCAGCAAGGCCTTTGACACCATCCCCCACAGCAAACTCCTGGACAAGCTCTCAGCCCATGGCTTGGACAGCAGCACTCTTCACTAGGTTAGGAATTGGCTGGAGGGCGAAGCCCAGAAAGTGATGGTGTGTGGTGCCACATCCATCTGGCAACCAGTCACTAGTGGTGTCTCCCAGGGATCAGTGCTGGGCCTTATCCTGTTCAATATCTTTATTGATTATCTGGATGAGGAAATTGAGTCCATCATCAGTAAATTTGCAGGTGACAGCAAGCTGGAGGCAAGTGTTGATCTGTTAGAGGGTAGAAGGGCTCTGCAGAAGGACATTGACAGGATGGACAGATGAGCAGAGTCCAAGGGCATGAGATTTAACACATTGAAGTGCCAGTTCTGCACATTGGCCACAACAACCTCATGCAGTGCTGCAGGCTGTGGTAGAGTGTCTGGAAGGTGGCCAAGCAGAAAGGGACCTAGGGAGTACTTGTGGACAGCAGGCTGAACATGAGCCAGCAGTGTGCCCAGGTGGCCAAGAAGGCCGATGGCATCCTGGCCTATATTAGGAATAGTGTGTCCAGCAGCAGCAGGGAGGTCACTCTGCCTCTGTACTCAGCACTGGATAGGCCACACTTTGAGTACTGTACCCAGTTTTGGGCCCCTCAGGTTTAGGAAAGATGTTGACTTGCTGGAAGGTGTCCAGAGAAGGGCAACAAAGTTGGTGAAGGGTTCGGAGCACAAGCTTTATGAGAAGAGGCTGAGGGAGCTGGGGTTGCTTAGCCTGGAGAAGAGGATGCTCAGGGCAGACCTTATTGCCATCTACATCTACCTGAAGGGAGGTTGGAACCAGGTGGGGATTGGTCTCCCAGGCAGGCAGCACCAGAACAAGAGGACACAGTCTCAAGCTGCACCAGGGGACGTTTATAGTTTCATAGTTTCATAGTTTCAGTTAGGGTTGGAAGGGACCACAAGGATCATCTAGTTCCAACCCCCCTGCCATGGGCAGGGACACTCTACCCTAGATCAGGCTGGACAGAGCCTCGTCCAGCCTGGTCTTAAACACCGCAAGGGACGGGGCCTCAACCACCTCCCTGGACAACCCATTCCAGGGCTTCACCACTCTCACGGTGAAGAACTTCCTCCTCACATCTAGCCTGAATCTCCCCACCTCCAGCTTCATCCCATTCCCCCTACTCCTATCACTCCCTGACAGTCTGAAAAGTCCCTCCCCAGCCTTCTTGTAGGCCCCCTTCAGATCCTGGAAGGCCACAATGAGGTCACCTCGGAGCCTTCTCTTCTCCAGGCTGAACAGCCCCAACTCCTTCAGTCTGTCCTCATAGGAGAGGTGCTCCAGCCCTCTGATCATCCTCGTGGCCCTTCTCTGGACACGCTCCAGCACCTCCAGATCCCTCTTGTAATAGGGGCTCCAGAACTGGACGCAGTACTCCAGGTGGGGTCTCAGCAGAGCTGAGTAGAGGGGGAGAATCACCTCCCTTGACCTGCTGGCCACACTTCTCCTGATGCAGCCCAGGATCTGATTGGCTTTCCGGGCTGCAAGTGCACATTGAGAGCTCATGTTGAGCTTCTCGTCCACCAGCACCCCCAAGTCTCTCTCCTCAGGGCTGCTCCCCAGCCAGTCACTGCCCAGCCTGTATTTGTGCCTGGGATTGCCTCGACCCAGATGCAGGACCCTGCACTTGGTCTTGTTGAAGCTCATGAGGTTGGCCTGTGCCCACCTCTCCAGCCTCTCAAGGTCCCTCTGGATGGCATCCCTTCCCTCCAGCGTGTCTGCTGCACCACACAGCTTGGTGTCATCAGCAAACTTGCTGAGGGTGCACTCAATGCCACTGTCCATGTCACCCACAAAGATGTTGAACAAGACTGGTCCCAGGACTGATCCCTGAGGGACTCCGCTTGTCACTGGCCTCCACTGGGACATGGACCCATTGACAGCCACTCTTTGGGTGCGGCCATCAAGCCAGTTCCTTATCCATCTGGTGGTCCATCCATCAAACCCGTGTGTCACCAGCTTGGAGACCAGGATGTGGTGTGGGACAGTGTCAAAGGCTTTGCTCAGGTCCAGGTAAACGACATCAGTTGCTCGCCCCTCATCTATTAATGCTGTCACCTGTTCATAGAAGGCCACCAGGTTTGTCAGGCAGGATTTGCCCTTGGCAAAGCCATGCTGACTGCTCCCAATCACCTCTTCACTACTCTTCTGAGTCAGTAGTGCCTCCAGGAGGATCTGCTCCATGATCTTTCTGGGCACAGAGGTGAGACTGACCGGCCTGTAGTTCCCTGGTTCCTCCTTCTTACCCTTTTTGAAAATGGGAGCAATATTTGCCCTTTTCCAATCTGTGGGGACTTCCCCAGTCTGCCATGACTTTTGGAATAGAATAGAGAGGGGCTTAGCAACCTCATCTGCCAGTTCTCTCAGCACCGTGGGTGTATCCCGTCGGGTCCCATGGACTTGAACACTTTCAGGTTCTTCAGGTGATCACGAACCTGAGCTTCACTTATGAAGGGCAGTTCTTCCTCCCCATCCCTGGCATCATCTGCCATGACTCCAGGAGTGTGGCTGGAGGCCCTTGCAGTGAAGACTGAGGTAAAGAAGTTATTGAGTACCTCAGCTTTTTCCACATCACTTGTGACCAATTCACCAGTTTCCTTTCTGAGGGGGCCCACACCTTCCCTACTCATCTTCTTGCCATTAATATACCTGTAGAAATTCTTAGTGCTCCCTTTGACCTCCCTGGCTAGATTCAATTCAAACTCTGCTTTGGCTTTCCTAACCAGGCCTCTTGCTGCTCGGGCAGCTTCCTTATATACCCCCTGTTCTAGCTGTCCTTCCCTCCACTTCCTGTAGAGTTTCTTTTTAAGTAATAGTGTGTCCAGGAGCTCCTTGTTCATCCAGGCAGGCCTCCTAGCGTTCTTCCCTGTTTTTCTCTTTGTTGGTATACATAGCTCCTGGACACAGAGGAGGTGGTCCTTGAATACTGACCAGCTGTCCTGGGTCCCTCTTCCCTCCAGGGCTTTGTCCCATGACACTGTGGCTAGCAGACTCCTGAAGCGATCGAAGTCTGCACGCCTAAAGTCTAGGGTCATAAGCTTAGAATAGGTCCTCCTGATAGCCCTGAGGATATTAAATTCAACTGCTTCATGGTCACTGCAGCCAAGGCAGTCTCTGAGCCTCACATTGGTTACCAGCCCTTCCCTGTTGGTGAGAACAAGGTCCAGCAGAGCACCTTTTCTTGTTGGTTCCTCTACCATTTGGAGGAGGAAGTTGTCTTCTATGCAGTCCAGGAACATCCTGGATTGCTGGTGCCTTGCTGTGTTGTCCCTCCAGCAGATGTCAGGGTGGTTGAAATCACCCATGAGGACCAGGGCTTGTGACCTGGAAGCCGCTTCTATTTGCCTGTAGAGGGCCTCATCTGCTTGTTCTGCTGGTCAGGTGGCCTGTAGGAGACCCCCACAGTAATATCTCCTTCCCCTGTCTTGCCTTTAATTCTAACCCATATACTCTCAAACATCTCATCATCCCTCCCCAGGTGGAGTTCTGCTGACTCCAGCTGGTTCTTGACATAGAGGGCAACACCTCCTCCTCTCCTTCCCTGCTATCCTTCCTAAAAGCTTGTACCCATCTATCCCTACATTCCAATCATGGGAATCATCCCACCAAGTTTCAGTAATGCCCACTATGTCATGGCCTCCCAGCAGCACGGTGGCTATTAATTCATCCTGTTTGTTGCCCAAGCTGCGTGCATTTGCATAGAAGCACTTCAGCTGGGCTGGCCCTGTCGTCCTCTTGTGCCAATTCCCCTTGGTTTTCACAGGGTGTCCTGGTGTGTCATCTGTGTCTGGCCTCAAGGCAGCAAGTTGAGAGCCCTTAGCAGCTCTCCATCCCACTGCCTCTGGTGAGCTGCCCCTCTGCTTCTCACAGGCCAGCAGGAGACTATTACCCCCTTCCCCCTTCAAATCTAGTTTAAAGCCCTATCAATGAGCCCTGCCAATTCCTGCCCCAGGATCCTTTTCCCCCTCTGGGACAAGTGTGCCCCATTAGTTGTTTGCAGCTCTGGTGCCTTGTAAACCAAGCCATGATTGTAGAACCCAAATCCCTGTCGATGGCACCAGCCCCGGAGCCATGAATTGACCTGTTGGCTCTTCCTCAGTGTTCCCTCATCCATCGCTGACATTAGAGGGATAGCAGAGAACATAGAGGGATAGCAGGATGTAAGGATGAAAGTCTTCACAGAAAGAGTGATTTTGCCTTTGGAATGGGCTGCCCACTAGAAGTGTTTAAAAAGAGACTAGATGAGGCACTTAGTGCCATGCTTTAGTTGATTAGATGGTGATGGGTGATAGGTTGAACTTGATGATCTTGAAGGTCTTTTCCAACCTGGTTAATTCTGTTTTCTGTATTCTATTTCCTTTGTAGAGAAAGTGCTTCTGGCATCCCCAAACCTCTAATAGCAGATTGAGAATGACAACTTGGATATTTTCTCCCTCTTTCCGATTTCACCTCTGGAATTTCATTCATCAATTTCTGCCTTTAGTGAGTATAAATAACTGAAGACAGGAAGGCGGAAAACAAAGCAAGTGCTTTTAAGCAGAGAAAGCAAAATACTTATGCCTAATATGTCATTTTTTTCAATACAAAACTAAGCCTAAACTATTTTCTTGTGGAAATAAATGAACAAAATTTTTGCCTAACACTTCTCTTTCTGTCATTATAAGTTACTGATATCCATTCACATATATCTTTGATGAGAAGTTATAAAGTGCTGTAATTTATGCCAATCCTAGGTGAAATCACATACATTTCAGAATTTAAACTCCAACTGTTTTCAACGTATTTCCTGTACCCTCTCCACACACATACCCCACCTCAGCATCCTTTCTCCAATTTTATTATTTTTATTATTTTTATTATTTTTATTATTTTTATTATTTTTATTATTTTTATGTCTATTTCTTTCTATTAAAAATTATTTTTAGCTGTAGACATTTACACATTTTTAGGTTATTAGAATTTTAAATTACTAGAATTACCTAGATATTCATAGCCACTTAGGGTCAAAGAGTGTAATATAAATCCTGAGACAGATGCTGCTTTCCCTGCAATGGTAAGCCATATGAAAAAGGCTTGATCTTTTGTCATACCAACAAACCACAACAATAACAACCACAACTAAACAAACCAACTCCCCCTTCCCTTCTTTTCCCTCCCCCCCATGTCCCCACCTTCTTTATTTAATATTCTTCTCTTTTCTAATTTTCTGTAATGGAAGCTCTATGTAGGTGGCAAAGCTTTCCCATCATAAAACCCCATATATTTAGGGAAACATAGTTTCAAACTTTATGGTTTTACTGAGTTTATAACTATGTGTAGTTGTCAAGTTCATATTAGTGATGTGTCTTGAAATATATAGATTGTCATCTATTGAAATGAGATTTTAAAAAAGAAGGAAGAACATATTAACAGAGGCAGGGAAGTAGGAAAATGGATAAGACTACAAAAGATCAGTATAAAACCAGTGACAATGAGAAAGGACCAGGAAAAAGTCAGCTCAAAAACACATGCTGAGAATTTTGTTACAGAGGAAGAGCCTTGAAAACAAATAGAAACATGAAGTCTGTGCTCAGTGTGTGCCTTTCAGCCATTGACATTAATTAAGATTCTATGGCTTACAAACAATTATGACATAATTAAAGTGAGATTCTTCCTCCAGTAAACAATAAGAAAAGACTTCTAGAAACCATGGGAACTACTAAAATGGCACATCAGTTCTAAAATGAGCAATATTTACAAGTATTAGCACTATTAAAATGCCTTTTGGTGACAAACTTAGGCAATTATTACTTAGAAAAAAAATCACACTTCATGATATAGAACAGTGATAATTAAATCCTTTTCCAATATATCTCTGGTTTTGGTGTTTGACAGACTGGAGTCTTTTAAGAGAATCTATTTTAATGGTCTTGAATTAGCAAGATTTTCAAACAGAGAAAGTGCACTTAGTGGGAGGTTGATATCTGCTGAAAGCCTTATTATTTATATTATTACAGAGGTTAGGTTTTAAGGGCCCATTCTATGAAGACATATTCATGATGTCTAAGTACTCTATTTAATCTTGCAAAATTTCAGAAGCTGGATATCATGCTGTGGTGGGTTGAAATTTCCCCCCCCTCCAGCATTAACTTTGCCAGACCAACTCAGTAGCGAATGAAGCTGTATTTACAAGCAAGAACTGCACTCTACGATGGAATGCAATGAATATGTGCAAAATATACAGTATTTACAATATTATACAGATAATTACAATTAGCAAACAACACAAAAATGCCCCTGGTCAGACACCAGGGAAGCCATTCCAATGTGCCCTCCCCTCCCTCCTCCGTTCCCCCCTGTCCAAAGAGAGAAAGGAGTGGAGAGAAAGCAGTGGGTTAGACTTAAACTAAACAGCTCAGCCAAGGCCATCTGAAAAGCAGGTTAATCTCTCCTGAGCGAAGCAAAACCACAGAGATCAGGAAAGAAGAGAGAGAATTGTTATGGTACAGCCCATCTTATTCCAGATATTTATCCAGTGAATTTGTTCAGAATAATCTTTTGTTTTCATTTTTAATCCAATAGTGATTTATTTACATTTTTCTACTTTTCTGCTCAGAATCTGTAACTAAATTTTAGAGGCATAGCCTAAAACCACCACACATGCATTTAAGCTTAGTCTTTGCTTAATACAGGAAGTTAAAACACAATATAAATTCTTCTTACATTTATCCTACTGATTATTGGGGGCAATACATTATCATTTTGTAGATGGCCATGAAAAAAAATGCCCAAAAACCCAGCAAACCACTGCAAAGTTGGTTAAGAACTATTTTAGAAAATGAAAATATTACACCATACAAAAACCCTTGCATAAAAAAACCCAAACTAAACCAAACCAAATACAAAATGACCCACCCCTCAAAAGAGGAACACCCAACCAAAACCAAAACCAAACCAAACAAAAAACCCCACAATTCCTAAAATGTCTCCCAACATCAGACAAATTATGGAATAAAGAGTGTGAAAGTGATCTGAAAAGAAATCATGGGGATTCTGAGTCCAGAGGCAGAAATTGTAAGACTTCTTCATTATCACAGAATCACTGAATCAATATAGTTGAAAAGACGTCAGAGATCATCAAGTCCAACCTATCACCCAACACCCCATGACTAACTAAACCATGACTTCAAGTGCCATGTCCAATCCTCTTTTGAACACCTCCAGGGATGGTGACTCTACCACCTCGCTGGGCATCACATTCCAATGGCAAATAACTGTTTTTGTGAAGAACTTTCTCCTCACCTTGAATCTAAACTTCCCCTGGCACAGCTTTAGACTGTGTCTTCTTGTTCTGGTGTTGGTTGCCTGGGACAAGAGATCAACCCCTACCTGGCTGCAACCTCCTGTCTCAGTCCAGAGAGGGAAAGAGACTCAGTTCTCTAGAATATTCCCATGTTATGAAATTAGAGGCAGAGACGAGGCCAAAATATCAACAGCTAGACTATTTATCACACAAATGAAGTGGATGGATCAGAAGGGGAGAGAGAGAAAATAGAAAGTGAGAGCGAGAAGAGAGAGAAGAGGAAAGGAATTATATTACCACACGCCTCACCCCCCAAGACATTCTGAGTCTGTGGAGGAAAGGTGCTGCAGCTTTGGATGTAGAGGGGATGTTTGGTCTGTAGAGGAAGGGTGCTGCAACTTTGGCTGTGTTGTCCTCTGAGCAGCCTCTTCAGCTCCATGAGTTGCAGTAGGCGGAACTTAGGACACATACAGGGGGTTCCTATTGCTCTGCTTCTTCCAAGCTGCATGGTGATGTCTCTGTCCTGGTATTCTCTCGGTTTCTCCTTCTCAGTGGCATTGTCCAGGTCTTTTCCTCCTGCGTTTTCCTTCTCCTCTGTTTTCCTTCTTCTGAGCCAGTAGTTGCTCAGGTCTTTTTATACAGTTTTTAGGTTGATTGGCCACTGCCCATTTCCAGGACAGTTGCACAGAATCACAGAATCACCAAGGTTGGAAGAGACCTTAAAGATCATCAAGTGCAACCCGTCACCGCAGACCGCATGACTAAACCATAGCACCAAGTGCCATGTCCAATCCCCTCTTGAACACCTCCAGGGATGGTGACTCCACCACCTCCCCATGCAGCCCATTCCAATGGCTAATAACTCTCTTGGTGAAGAACTTTCTCCTCACCTCAAGCCTAAACTTCCCCTGGCACAGCTTGAGACTGTGTCCCCTTGTTCTGGTGCTGGTTGCTTGGGAGAAGATACCAACCCCTTCCTGGCTACAACCACCCTTCAGGTAGTTGTAGAGAGCAATAAGGTCTCCCCTGAGCCTCCTCTTCTCCAGGCTAAACAATCCCAGCTCCCTCAGCCTTTCCTCATAGGGCTTGTGCTCAAGGCCTCTCCCCCAGCCTTGTTGCCCTTCTCTGGACACGTTCAAGTGTCTCAATGTCCTTCTGTTGCAGTTTGGGCTGGATGCCCTCTGCTACATGAGGTGCTTCCTGTGTCCAGAGGTCCAGCCCAGTGGGTGGACACAGGAAACTAGGTATTTCTACCATAATTCTCTGCAACACTATAAGATCCAGTGTGAGGTCTAGCACCTCCTTTTTATTCCCTCGCCGTCACCCGGTAACTGGGGGAGATGTTGTCTCCCAGCCATGGGCCTGGCTAGGCCTAAGGCCACAGGGGAATGGGCAGTCTCAGATCTGGCCAGCTGAGACTAGCCTAGCAATGGGAGGGGGGAAGAAGGATGGTCTTGGATGTACCCCCAGGTGGGGATGGGATCTTCCTGAGTCTGTTTTGGGATTTCTTTTGTCACTGTGCTTCTGGCTCTCTGTAAACATTCACTGCTTTTTCATTTATATTTGCAATCCGTTTGCCTGAGTTGTTACTTTTTCCTGTGGTGGGGAGGAAGGCTGCCTCAAACCCATCACACCTTCTTAAACTGAGGGGCCAAGAACTGGACACAATACTCAAGGTGTGGCCTAACCAGTGCAGAGTACAGGGGCACAATGACTGCCCTGCTCCTGCTGACCACACTATTCTTGATGCATGACAGGATGCCATTGGCCTTCTTGGCCACCTGGGCACACTGCTGGCTCATGTTCAGGCAGCTGTCAATCAGCACCCTGTAAAGATCTAATGTCTCGATCCTGAGAGGGAAAGAGATTCAGGTTTTTAATGAATATTCCCGTGTTGTGAAATTAGAGGCACAAACGAGGCCAAAATATCAACAGCTAGACTATTTATTTCTCAGAAATACAGTGGATGGACATAAATAAAGTGGATAGATCAGAAGGGGATAGAGAGAAAATAGAGAGAGAAGAGAGAAAAGGAAAGGAATTATATTACCACACCCCTCACCACCCCCCAAGACAGTTTGAGTCTGTGGAGGAAAGGTAAACGGTGCTGCAGGAGATGTGGGGTCTGTAGAGGAAGGGTGCTGAGGCTTTGGCTGTAGAAGGGATGTGGTCCTCTGGGCAGTTTCTTCAGCTCCATGAGTTGCAGCAGCTGGAACTTAGGGCACGGAGAGAGGGTTTAGAGTCCAAGGTCCGTTGTGTTGGCCCCGTGATGTTTCCAGCGTGTGGTGCTGCATTTTGCTTCTCCAGTTTTCTTCTCCTGTTTTCTTCTCCCAAAAGCCAGTAGTTGCTCCAGTCTTTTATACAGTTTTTTAGTCCTCAGGCAAGTGTCCAGGCATTGTTCCCCAGGATATCGTTCTGGGAAATCATCCTTAGGTAAGTGTCCAGGTATCTTCCCCAGGAAATCTTTTTGTGTACTCAAGTGAGTTTGGGCAGCCGTCTGGATGGAGGGGGGAGGAGGCCTCCACCTCCTCCTGCTCCATCTACCTACCCACACACCCTTTACACATCAGGGAATCCATTGTCCTTTCCGGGGGTATCTGATGGCTGGAAATGGTCTTGTCCTGAAGGCATGATGGCTGGGCCCTTGGACCATTGTTGTAGACCAGCTGCAGTCCCGTGAGCAATGTTATCTTTGCACCTTCCAAGAGTCTTTCCAGTGGCTCTGCCCAACGCACATCAGCTATTGTCTGGGCAAGCAGCAAGTGATTTTATCTTTGTTGAGTCACACCAGGAGAGACAAGCTTTAGACTCTCACACACCCCCAGGTCCCTTTCTGTTTGGCATCTCTCCTGCCACTCTGACCCCAGTCTGTAGCTCTGCATGGGTTATTGTGGCCCAAGTGCAGCACCCAGCACTTGGATTTGTTAAATGTCATCTTGTTGGATTCTGCCCATCTGTCCAGTCAGTCCAGGTCCCTCTGCAGAGCCCTTCTACCTTCTAACAGATCAACATCTGCTCCCAGCTTGGTGTCATCTGCAAATTTGCTGATGACTGACTCACTCCCCTCATCCAGATCATCAATAAATATATTAGATAGGATTGGGCCCAGCACTGACCCCTTGGGGACACCACTAATAAATGGTTACCAGCTGACAGTGGCCCCATTCACTACCCCTCTCTGGGCTCGAGGCTCCAGCCAGCTCCTAACCCAGCACAGAGTGCACCTGTCCAAGCCATGGGCTGACAGTTTGTCCAGGAGTTTGCTGTGGGGGATGGTATCAAAATCCTTGCTGAAGTCCAGGTAGACTACATCCACAGCCTTCCTCATATCCACCAGGTGGGTCACCTGATCATAGAAAGACATCAGGTTGGTCAGGCAGGACCTGCCCTTCCTGAATCCATCTTGTCTAGTCCTGATCCCTTGGCCATCCTGCAGGTGTGCCCCCAGTATGATCTGCTCCATATTCTTGGACGGTACTGAGGTCAGGCCAACAGGCCTGTAGTTTCCAGGTTCCTCGATCCAGTCTTTCTTGTGGATGGGCATTACTTTATGTTTTGCATTCTTCATTATACCACAATGTTCAGCTTTGGAATATAACCAAATTATAAGAGACAATGTGGTGGTTTAGGTTGGGTGCCGGCCTCCTGGTGCCACTGCACAGACCAGGGTGGGTGGCCACACGGTGGGTGGCCACAGGGTGGGCCCAGCTGTGGTGGGGTGAGAAAGTTCCCTCCCCACACACAAAGAAAGAAACCACAGCTAGCTCAGTCGGAAAAGCAGATGAAAGCTATATTTTACAAGCATAAATGGAATGCAATGAATATGTACACAAATATACAATATTTACGATATATACAGGAAAATACAGCAATGAACACAATGCAGAAAAAGCCTTTTCCCTCCAGCCGGCCAGGGGGGTTCCCTGAACCCCCCTCTCTCTCCCTCCCCACCTCCCCTTTTTTCCCAGAAAGGGTTAGAGAGAGAGAGAAAGGCAATTAAGGAAGAAAAATTCTGTTAGCTCAAACAGCACATGCAAGAATTAGTTCTCTTATCTGGTTAGCTGTTAACTCAAGGCCGTTCCTGCTTCAGAAAGAGAGAAGCCGTCCAGCCCACAGGACAGAGAAGCACAGACTGCACCCAGCCTGAACCCAGACCAGACACAGACTGAACTAACAGAACCCAAACTTAAAATTGCATTCTACAATCTACCAATGAAATTAGTTTAGACTATCTTGGTTTTGTTCAAATATCAAAAACATTCAGCCAAAGTGTTCAGCAACTGTCTCTTTCTTAAAGACACAGCCTCAACCGGTCACAATAGCCCAGGAGGGTGGTCACAGGAAACCAGGTATTCCATTCCCATAATGCCCTGCTCCCCTATAATACATCAGCACCGAGTCTTCACTTCCTCTTTCATCCCCCGCTGGTGCCTAGGTAAAATGGTGTGAGCTGCCTCCCTTGGGCCTGCCCAGCCCAAGGCTGGGTTGGGGGGGGAAGAAAGAGCCCTGGGAGGGTTTTGGGTGTACCCCCAGGTGGGAATGGGATGTTCTTGGGTATGTTTTTGGGATCTATCTCTCTTTGTCATGGTGCTTGTGGTTTTCTGTAAAACTTTCATTGTTTTTTCCATTTAAACTTTCCACCATTTTTTGCAATCCATTTGTCTGAGACTTTCTTTGCCTGTGGTGGGAGAATTGGTCTCCCAAACTGCTACAGAGAAAATACTATTTTTCACCCCTATATGAAACGATATACATTTGTTCAAAGGAAAGGCATTTGAAAAAGCAGCAGAGAGATTCTTGTTTCTGACTGACAGTGAGTGAACATCTCTTTTGCACATATTATTACAGAGAATTTGATTCTTTTTGCTATGGCATGTTCTGTCATTGCCGCTACTTACTCATTCTGCATCAATTTAGTTAAAGAGATGTGCAATATCTTTTAAGCAGGATGAAGCAAATTTGGGTTATATAGAAAATAACAAGTTCAAAGTTTGGTATGAATAATTATTTTTTATTTAAGCATAAATGGGAGTAAAAAATGTAGATGTGTAATCATAATAACAATTCAAATTACAGAAACATGTTTCTAAATTAAAACTTGGTGGAATTTATCTAGCAACATATTTTTGTATTAATAAATATGATTTATGAAAAATAGCTCTTTGCATCATGCTGATTTGAATCTTCTGAACAAAGATCAAGTTACAAATTTCATGCCTTTTCAAAGCTGAAAACTATTAATCTTAGCTGCCCTTGAAGCAGTTGTTGTGAAATTCTTGTAATCTTGACTCAGTTTAATTGGCAACTTCTACTGAACTTTGTATCCCATGATAAATTTTCATCCTGAAGTCCCAGTTATACAAGATTTACCTCCAAGACAGACCTGAACCATAGTTAGATTCTAAAAACCTTATTAGAAATTACCTTGACTCAAATGTATTCTCTCTTTTTTCTTTTCTTCTATTTTCTTTTTTTTTTTTAAACATGATTTGATATATAATAAACTGTTTTAATAGGTTGACTACTTATTTGTGGTGGGGTGAGAAAGTTCCCCCACACACACAAAGAAAGAAACCCCAGCTAGCTCAGTCAGAAAAGCAGATGAAAGCTATATTTACAGGCATAAATGGAATGCAATGAATATGTACACAAATATACAATATTTACAATATATACAGAAATACACAGCAATGAATGTAATGCAGAAAAGCTTTTTCCCTCCAGCCGGCCAGGGGGGTTCCCTGAACCCCCTTCTCTCCCTCCCTACCTCCCCTTTTTCCCAAAAAGGGTTAGAGAGAGAGAGAAAGGCAATTAAGGAAGAAAAATTCTGTTCGCTCAAAGCGTATGCAAGAATTAGCTTTCTTATCTGGTTAACTCTGTTAACTCAAGGCCGCTCATGCTTCAGAGAGAGAGAAGCCGTCCAGCCCACAGGACAGAGAAGCACAGACCGAACACAGCCTGAACCCAGACCAGACTGAACTAACAGAACCCAAACTTAAAATTGCATTCTACAATCTACCAATGAAATTAGTTTAGACTATCTTGTTTTTTGTTCAAATATCAAAAACATTCAGCCAGAGTGTTCAGCAACTGTCTCTTTCTTAAAGGCATAGCCTAAACCGGTCACAAGACAGGAACAGGTGTGATTCAGGTGTGATCCATATTACTTCAGGAATCATGTCTTTTTCATGAAAATCCTGCTGAGATCAATACAGTATAAGACACATAATACAAAAGTTTTAAACTGTGAAAATGAGTTTTCCTTCAAAATCAGCTTTCTGAAACTGGCAAATTAATTAGAAGGTCCTATTTCAGCACATAAGGTTAAATCTACTGTGTATAAATGTCATTTGAGAATTGTTGACCCAATCATCCCTGCATATTGACTCGGCAAGGCCAAGTAAATCTCTCTTTGAAATTCATGGCTAGATAACCGCAAAATTGCTTAGGCACATGACTAAGTTTGTGTTCAGTCATGCACTCGTTGACCTGGCTGAATCCCAGTGTTAATAATAAGAATAGTAATACAATACACCATGTGGAAAGAGACCTTCAAGATCATCGTGTCCAACCCATCAACCAATCCAACCCACCTAAACAACTAAACCATGTAACCAAGCACCCCATCAAATCTCCTCCAGAACACCTCCAATGAAGGTGACTCCACCACCTCCACGGGTAGCCGATTCCAATGGGCAATCACTCTCTCTGTACAGAACTTCTTCCTAACATCCAGCCTAAACCTCCCCTGGCGCAGCCTGAGACTGTGCACTCTCGGCATTCAACAAGTCCAAGTGCTGCGTGATGCACTTTGGCCACAACAACCCCATGCAAGGCTACAGGCTGGGGTCGGAGTGGCTGAAGAGCGGGCAGATGGAGAGGGACCTGGGGGTGCTGATCGACAGCCGCCTGAACATGAGCAAGAAGTGTGCCCAGATGGCCAAGAAGGCCAACGGCATCCTGGCCTGCATTAGGAACAGTGTGGCCAGCAGGAGCAGGAAGGTCATTGTGCCCCTGTACTCTGCATTGGTTAGGCCACACCTTGAGTCCTGTGTCCAGTTCTGGGCCCCTCAGTTTAAGAAGTACATTGAGACACTTGAACGTGTCCAGAGAAGGGCAACAAGGCTGGGGAGAGGCCTTGAGCACAAGCCCTATGAGGAGAGGCTGAGGGAGCTGGGGTTGTTTAGCCTAGAGAAGACGAGGCTCAGGGGTAACTTCATTGCTCTCTACAACTACCTGAAAAGTGGTTGTAGCCAGGAAGGGGTTGGCCTCTTCTCTCTAGCAAGCAGCACCAGAACAAGAGGACACAGTCTCAAGCTGCACCAGGTGAAGTTTAGGCTCGAGGTGAGGAGAGAGTGATTTCTCTCACACTGAGAGAGTGATTCACCATTGGAATGGGCTGCGTGGGGAGGTGGTGGAGTCACCATCCCTGGAGGTGTTGAAGAAGGGATTGGATGTGGCACTTGGTGCCATGATCTAGTCATGGGGTCTGTGGTGACAGGTTGGACTCGATGATCTTTGAGGTCTCTTCCAACCTTGGTGATACTATGATACTGTGATACTGTTCTGGTACTGGCTGCCTGGGAAAAGAGACCGATCTCCACCTGTCCACAACCTCCCTTCAGGTAGTTGTAGAGAGCAATAATAGCACCCCTGAGTCTCCTCTTTTCCAGGCTAAGCAACCCCAGCTCCCTCAGCCTCTCTTCATAGGGCTTGTGTTCCAAACCCCTCATCAACTTCATTGCGCTTCTCTGGACATGCTCCAGCAAGTCAACATCCTTCCTAAACTGAGAGGCCCAGAACTGAACACAGGACTCAAGGTGTGGCCTAACCAGTGCAGTGTACAGGGGCAGAATGACCTCCCTGATCCTGCTGGCCACACTCTTCCTGATGCAGGCCAGGATGCCATTGGCCTTCTTGGCTGCCTGGGCACACTGCAGGCTCATGTTCAGCCTCCCATCAACCAGTACCCCCAGGTCCCTCTCTGCCTGGCCACTCTCCAGCCACTCTCACCCCAGCCTGTAGCACTGTATGGGGTTGTTGTGGCCAATGTCAGAACCCCGCACTTGGATGTGTTCAATCTCATGCCGTTGGATTCTGCCCATCTGTCCAGCCTGTCGAGGTCCCTCTGCAAAGCCTCTCTACCCCTCCAGCAGATCAACTCCTGCCCCCAGCTTGGTGTCATCCACAAATTTACTGAAGACAGACTCAATGCCCTCATCCAGATCATCAATAAAGATGTTGAAGAGCATTCTGCCCAGCACTGATCCTTGGGGCACACCTCTAGTGACTGGCCGCCATCTGAATGTGGCACCATTCACCACCACTCTCTGGGTTCGGCCCTCCAGACAGTTCCTAACCCAATGCAGTGTGCTCCTGTCCAGGCCATGGGCTGCCAGCTTGGCCAGGAGTTTGCTGTGGGGGACAGTGTCAAAGGCCTTGCTGAGGTCCAGGTAGACCACATGCACAGGCCTCCCCACATCCACCAGGTGGGTCACCTGATCATAGGAGATCAGGTTGGTCAGGCAGGACCCGCCCTTCCTAAATCCATGCTAGCTGGGCCTGATCCCTTGGCCACCCTGTAAGTGCTGTGTGATTGCACTCAAGATGACCTGTTCCATAATCTTGCCTGGCACTGAGGTCAGGCTGACACGTCTAAAATTCCCTGGCTTTTCCAAACAGCCCTTCTTGTGGATGGGTCCCATGTTGGCCAGCTTCCAGTCTTCTGGGACCTCTCCAGTGAGCCAGGACTGGTGAAAAATGGTGGCAAGGGTCTTGGCCAGCTGATCTGCCAGCTCTCTCAGCACCCTAGGATGGATCCCATCCAGTCCCATAGCCTTGTGGGGGTCCAAGCGGCTCAGAAGATCTCTAACTTCCTCCTGGAGCAGCTGGAAACTGCAGATCCCTGGCTCCTTCTGCAGGCCAGCTGTCTGGAAGACGTTCTGTCCTGCTAGTAAAAATTGAGGTAAAGAAGGTGTTAAGTACCTCTGCCTTTTTCTCATCCTTTGTTACAACATTCCCCTCCATGTACACGAAGGAGTTGAGGTTGTCCTTGCCCCTCCTCTTGTTATTAATATATTTATAGAAGGACCTTTATTTGTCCTTCACAGCAGAGGCCAGTCTAAGTTATAAATGGGCTTTTGCCTCCCTAATTTTCATCCTACAAGACCTAGCAACATCCCTAAACATTCCATGGGTTGCCTCCCCTTTCTTCCAAAGATGATACACCCTCTTTTTTCCACTTAGTTCTATTAAACGTTCATTACCCATCCAGGCTGGCCGTCTGCCCCGGCAGCTCATCTTCTGGCACATTGGCACAGCCTGTTCCTGCACCTTCAAGAGTTCTTCCTTGAAGCAGGTCCAGCTCTCCTGGACCCCTTTATTTTTAAGGGCTGTTTCCCAGGGAACCTTCTGAGTTAGTTCCTTGAGTAACCTGAAGTTTGCCCTCCTGAAGTCCAGAACAGAGGTCTTCTTGCTACCCCTCTTAGTTTGGCTGAATACTGAAATTTCAATTATCTCGTGGTCACTGGTGCCTAAACACGCTGCGACCACCACATCACCCACGAGCCCTTCCCTATTGGTGAAGAGGAGGTCAAGCAGAGCCTTACCCCTGGTAGGCTCGTGCCGCACCTGGGATAAGAAGCTGTCCTCCATGCACTCTAAGAACCTCCTAGACTGCCTCCTCTCTGCTATGTTGTGATCCCAACAGATATCAGGCAGGTTGAAGTTGCCCATGAGAATGAGGTCAGGCGATCTTGAGACAACCTTAATCTGCCTATAGAATGCTTCATCGACATCTTCCTCCTGGTTGGATGGTCTATAACAGACTCCAACCAGGATGTCTGCCCTGCTGATCTTCCCTCTAATTCTCACCCACAAGCACTGTTTTGATCCTCCAGGCAATAACAGTGACATTATGTGCCCAGGTGAGACCACCTTTTCAGAGATCATGGCTTCCTAGCTACATTTCCGTACTAGCAATTATGTGTTTGACCTTCACAGATATGAAGAGGTTTGGTGTCAGCTGTTCATGTCTGTGAAACATGGAGCTTCCTTACTCCAACTTGGTATGTTAAAATTGTGTTATTTGTAATTAATTATAATTAATGTTATTTATAATTAATTATAATTAATGTTATTTAACATTAGCTTGGTGCCATGGTTTGGTTGTTTAGGTGGGTTGGATTGGTTGATGGGTTGGACGCGACGATCTTGAAGGTCTCTTTCAACCTGGTATATTGTATTATTGTATTATTATTAATAATTGTTACTTGTCCATTATAACACATTTTTAAAAGTTCTACCTGGAAGCAAACAAGCAAGCAAACAAGCAAACAAACAGTGGACCTAGCTTTCCTATTATTTTATAGTTAGGGAATTTGTAAAGTAATAAAAAATATCAGTTCTTATATATACATTTATCTAAAGAATAATGGTTGTTCTTATCAGTAAACTAAAAAATGTACTGACTGATTGGTTGGCGGAATGATTGGTTGATTGGTTTGCATGTTTGCTCTCCCTAGATGAAACAAAATCCTGAAGCTCTCTTTAGATGGCTGGAAGATTTCCCCAGTACTGTTTTATTGTATTATGAAAAAGGTAATAAAATTCTCTTACACAGAGTTCATGACAAAGAAGAATATTTCTGAAAAGAAAAAAAATAAAAGGAGGTGGAGACCATAATATGGGGTGGTGATAGCATATAATATCTGTATCTGAAATCAATTAATCTACTAATTGAAATAGTGGACCACTTCTAAGATAATGGTTATTATTAGCAGATTAAGCACAGAGCCTTCTCTGAAACACAGACTGCATTAATAGACTGCTATTCATTGTGCACACTATAAATATATGTCTAAGGATCAGACATACTCCTCAGATTTATTAAGTGTGAGGTTTACTCTCACCTCATTCTTCACAGCAAAGCTACTAATTTTTTTCTCCCACCTAATGTAAGAACTTGTTTTCAAGGATTGTCTTAGCATTTATTTAATCACCAAAGCAAATCACATGATGTCAGAAGAATGCTAGTCTTGTAATCAGAACAAGAGTCCATGGCCACCAAAAAAAAACCCAAAAAACAAAAGCAAAAACAGAAAAAAAAAAAAAAACAAAGCACTCTCACCGTATTCAAGAGTTCAGGAGACAGCACCTTTCACTTTTCTATGAACTAGTAACTTCAGCTAATGATGATTAATCACAGGAGATGGGGCTTTGACATTTACAGTTTTATGCAAAGTTAGAGTCATATCTGGGTAGAAGTTTCCTCTGTTGTTTTCCTGCTCATATTTTCTATCTGAATTCCACTTGCTAAGATGATGAGCCCTCATTAGAAATGTCCCATTTAGTCCCACAGCCAAAAAAAATTAAAACAAACCATGATGAAACTCTTTACATTTCTTTATTTTCTGCTAAAAAAATATATGCTAGGGAATTTCTGCCCTTGGCTTCCAAAATTCATTCCATACTTGACTCACCATTCTTGTAAAAGAGTATATTAACACATATAGAACACGAGTACAATAGCAATCATAATTTTGTTCAGGTAGTAAAGGCAGTTAAATTTGTTTGTACAAAAAGCCTTGGGTGTTAAGTAGGTGGAATAAGTGCTGGGAAAAGAACCCCATAAATAATTAAAAATAATAATTAGGCATATGTATACGGAGGTTTAACAGTAATTTCCATAAATGAAGACCTTGCACATTGGGTTAGATTATGTGACTTTTTCTGTGATAAACCATAAAACCTCAGATTCAACCATTTTCATAGCTAATATTTTACATATACAGTAACAAAATGTGGTGAAGGCACATTCTGCCCAGACACTAGATCTGGTCCCAGCATGTGGACAGGTTTCCCCTCCTTCAGGAGGAAGACAAAAGCCAAGGCATTAGCCAGGCCAGCACGCACTCAGCGCATGAAGTGCTTGTGCAATTACCAAGTATGGGCATAATTCCAGCTTCACGCTTTCTGTAGGCTGAAGCCAGTTTTCTATGAGAGTGCCCATTGGTCAAACCCATCCTCGAGGAATCTATAAGTATCACCCCTGTTGGTAAACAAGTTGCCCCCTCTTTCACTTTGTCTCTGTACTTGCTTGAGAGAAAAACTCTCAAGCTATAGCCTTTGCCATTGAGCTTATTGTTGTTGTTAGCTTCTATTGTACATGCACACATACTGAAAGCCTCTGCATTGTGAGGAGCAATCCTGAGGATCCCAGAGAGAGGACCTTCGTTGAGCCCGAGAAGCCAGTGTCGCCACCGCCAGTCATACCCACCGGGAGAGCCCACCATGCTACTGGAGGACTGGACCAGCCCCTGAGGGTAAGATCTGCCCAGCTGTCGGGGAGAAGGGACTTGATAGAGACGAAGTCCGCATATGCCTAGCCCCGCCATAGCGGGAGAAGAGCCGCCACGTGTGCCGCTCTGAGCCCTGTAAACCTCAGGGAAGACTAAAGCATTATTCGTGCCTATACTGCACCGAACCTGGGACCATTCCGAGCATCCCGCTGTTCCTTTAAGCCCAGTAACGGAGAAGCCGCAGCTCAGCGCAGCCGCATTCTCTCTCTGAGGCTGTTTACATCAGCTCCGAGACTCATTGCCATGGGGCCGACCCCATAGCTATTGTTTCCTGTCGTTGTCCGACCGGGAACCTCTGAGCCTGCCTACCAGCAACCATCGCCCCACCCTGCCGTGCGAGCCGACTCCCAAGGCCGACCCCACGGGCTGAACCCGACCAGGACCTATCCCTATTGTCTGGAGGGAACCGACCGAGTCCTGAAGGGAACCTGCTTCCGAGCTAAGCACAGGTTCCAGTATTCCCTCTCCACTGCTGCGGAGAGAGGAGACAGTAACCCAACACCGCCGTCCAACTCTACTAGGAACTGGTCCAGTGGCAGAAGTCAGCCAGATCTCTACCTTGCTACAAACAACAGCTACAGAGTATCTTCCATGTGCTTTCCATCCACCAGCGCTCACTTTAAAGTATGCGCCTGTAGCAGAGTAATCACTGATGCGCAGAAAGATTGTAATATTGCTGTATATAGCCAGAAGCTGTCCACGTCCCGCCGAGTTGCCATCTAATGGCCAAGCAGCAGAACTGCACCCTTCATTATATAAAATACAGAAATAGTCTGTAGATAGCTTAATTAAGGTCTAATCATAATACTAAGCCACTTGCGGAATGTATTTCATGAACATGCACTAGAACATGTATATAAGTTGTTGATTCATCTGTTATTAATAATGTGACAATTTATAAAAATATTTTTATAATTCATATATCATATTCATAAATTTAATAACCTCTTCACAACACATAAAGTTATGCAATGGCTCATGAAATTGGTGAGGAAATATAAGGTCTCTGGATCAAATATGCTCTTACACAAGTATGAGTTTGTAGTTATAAGACTTCAAACTCCAATACTCTGAAATAAGTCAAACCTTAAAGCTTAAACCTTGCAAGAAGGCCAGTTGGAAAAAAATTAAAGAAGAAATACACTTTCCTCTCATTCTCTCTGCTTTACTAAGCAAGAGAGACTCAGCCATTTCCAGCACAAACTAAACACTGGTGAGAACTCTTTTTAGGTGACTTGACAGAGCTGAGTGACAAGCAATAACAGAGCTTACTTGAACATGGTTGAATTCCTCCTTGCCTGTGCTTTTTATAGTAGAATTAAGAATTGAACATAGAAATACATTAGCTTGGTTCAGCTGATGTCTTGAAAGTTTACTTCAGGTTGAATTGAGTTCCCTTTCACCTGTCTGCAAAGAACCACAAATACTGAAAGCCAAGGTCTGGTTCAGGTGCCGGGAGCAGATTCTATTAATGTTGGTTTGTACCTAAGTTCAGCTGGGCCTGCAGGCAACAAAGGGAGTTTTCTGTTGTTGCTGGTTTCAAGGCAAAGTGGTGACAGTGGATTCCATGTATTTTTCAAAACCTTGTATCATGCTGCATTATACCTGGCATTTATTTTTCCATCACAACAGCTAATTGTGTTCCTAGTCTGTAAAAGTTTCTTCATTGTCAGAATTCATAGCTATATATAAAGGTAAAATATTAATGTCACTAGTTTGCTTTAGTAATAATATACTATTATCTTTTGAAAGCATTTGTAGAGATTAGAGAAACTAATTACATAACCCAATAGTGGCTACTAAGTGGCTTTTATGAAATTTTTTTCACAGTCTTTTGGCTTGTGGGCATGTAGTCATGTTAAGAAAATACATATTGTTGTAATAAGATTTAACTGGAGCCATGAAATACCATGAGCTTGACTAAATCCTTTTGAAGTCCAAAGCAGTCAGTTAAATGAGAGACTTTGGATCATGTTGAAGTTCAACAAAAAAATCCGTTTGGAAGCCTTCCCATGCACTGGTTAGTAGGCCTTCCATTCTTCAGCACTGGGAAAGTATCCATCAGCCCTAAGAAAAGAAGAAAACAAGTAAGTAAATAATATATCTTCTATATCAAATAAAAGCTACATCATTCCCATAAAGTGGTTCAGTACTATACAGGTCTCTAGTTCACTATTTAGAATGTTCCACTTGGGGAAGAAAAATACCGTTTTTAAAAAAAGTGTTAAATGTGGTGATACATAACTCCATTTGTCATCTTCAAAGTAATAGGTATAAGGAGAGAAATGTGTTATGGAGAAAGGCTACAGGTCACTTCTTCCAGCTGTACAGAGCAGCATGAACCTTGTTACTGCAGGTGTAGGCATATATTGTACGGTTTAAAAATTAAAAAATGGGGGGGGTAAAGGATTTCACACCAAAAAAAATCAAACTTGAAAATGTTGATAGAGTCACCAGTTCGATTCACTTACAAAGAAAATGCAGCGGGTCCTGCAATAACTGACATTGAACTATATATATACAAGGAAAACTGGGGGGAATGGGTGGAGAGGGTGTTTGGTTGATTTATTTGTTGTTTTCTTGTTTTTTGTTTTTCTCTGAGAAAAGCACACACACACATATACATCAAAAAAGTTAACAGGACCTTGACCTGAATACCAGTATTCTAATCTGACTGAAGAAGCAGGAGGATCAGTCTTGAATTTTCACTTGAAATAATAAGGTATAGCTATAAAACCCCAAAACAATAAAAAAGAAATAAGGAGGAGGGCCTGGCACTGAGGTCAGGCTGACAGGCCTGTAGTTCCCTGGCCTTCTCTTTCCGGTCCTTTTTGTGGATGGGCACCACGTTGGCCAGCTTCCAGTCTTCTGGGACCTCTCCAGTGAGCCAGGACTGGTGAAAAATGATGGAGAGCAGCTTGGCCAGCTCATCTGCCAGCTCTTTCAGCACCCTAGGATGGATCCCATCTGGTCCCACGGACTTGTGGGGGTCCAGGTGGCTCAGTAGGTCTCTAACTGCTTCCTCATGGATTACAGGGGAACTATACTGCTCCCTGCTTTCATCTGCCAGCTCAGGAGGCCAGTTGTCTGGAAAATAACCTAATATATTTATAAAAGCACTTTTTATTGTCCTCACAGAGGTGGCCAGTCTAAGCTCTAAATGAGCTTTTGCCTCTCTAATTGTTTTCCTACATGACCTAGCAATATCCTTAAACATTTCCTGGGTTACCTCTTCTTTTTGTCCAAAGGTGACACACCCTCTTTTGTTCCCTCAGTTCATTCAGAAGCTTATTGCCCATCCAGGCTGGCAGTCTAACCTGTCAGCTCATCTTCTGGCACTTTGGGACAGCCTGTTTCTGTGCCTTCAAGAGTTCTTTCTTGAAGTAGGTCCAGCCTTCCTGGACCCCTTTGTTTTTAAGGGCTGTTTCCCAAGGTACCTTCTGAGTCAGTATAATTTCATTCTGCTTAAGTTTGGAAGTAAATTCATCTAGCCAGACATACCTGAAATCCAAGATCCTACTTAGCATCCCACAGGTATATTCAAGTGAGATGTATTTTAAAGTAGTCAAATATAAAGCTTGTCCATGTCTTTTTTGTGTGTACATACTTTACATGCATATAAAGCAAAATGATAAATATATATATTATGCGTAGTCACACTGACATACAGACATAAAATGTGATAAAGAAACAAGGACATCTTTACAGAAGTGGGAAGATCCAGCTACAACAACTCCAACACAACCTGTTACTAAAGATGTGATAGTGTGAAAAATGTTTGTGATTACTAAGCCTGCATTCAGAGGTATGCTGTAATCACCAAGTGTTAGGCTTCTACTGTAGTGCTCCACCATGTTGTGGTTAAAAAAAAAAAAATAAAACAGAGAAGATAGAGAAAACAAACATAAGAAATGTAAGGTGGAGAAAATGGTATGCATTGTTGCCCCAGTGACTCAAGATTATAAACTTATTTATAAGGGCATCAAGAATGATCTTCACTACAGTATATTTATACTGCTATGAAAAGATATGTGAAGAACTGAAGAGCTCCCAGAGAAAAGAAACTGGATTATGACAGGGTGAATGGGCCTACAACAATCTAGTTCGTATTTTTTATTTAAACCTAAGAAAGAGACCAATAATATTAAATTCAACAACTTCTAGCAAGCTAATCAACACCAGTGGAAAGTGGAAATTTGCATCTTCCACTTGTCAGCCAAAAGCAAATTGCACCCATTTTTTACTACCCTTTTCTTAATAACACATTTTTGAGGAAAATGAGCTTAATTCTACTGACCTTAACTTTATATTTCCATCTTTGCCAAAGATCTAGCTGGCTGTTAGTATGAGATCAAGTGATGGCTATCACCTTTAAAATGTTTATTTTCTTAGCTTAGGGAAATACAGGCACACCTGCTCCTTTCATCATCCCTCCTCTCTCACACAGATATAAAACCAAGATCTTATGTTAAAATAACATCATTAAGGTTGCAAAGTCAAGCCTGCAGAAATCAGGGAATGTGAAAATTAAGTTTTCCTGTGAACCTTAATTAGCTGAAGGTGGCAGGCACCCTGTGGAAAAAATAGCATGTGATCATGTAATTAAAGACTGTGCCATAATGCCCCCACACAAGGGTGCCAAATTAATGTTGCGTGGACAAACTTAATTCAAGCATTCCCTAACTTGTTTTGAGTGTTTGACTTTGTAACCTTAATGATGTTCCTTTAATGCAGTTTTATATGTATAACTTTATATAGAACTATCTTAAAGAAATTTTTTTTGTCTAAAATGCTACCATCATTAAATCTTATTTAGACTCCTTATATTATGATTTCATGGCATTTTAATTTATATTACATTATTGGACTGTTAACTTACTTCAACTACTCAATTAGACTGGCAATATTTTTTCACTTCTAATATTCTTCTCTTTTTTATTCTACATAGTAAAATTATTAGAAGGTTATTTACACCTGTACACCACACTGGTTAGGCCACACCTTGAGTACTGTGTCCAGTTCTGGTCCCCTCAGTTTAGGAAGGATGTTGACTTGCTGGAAGGTGTCCAGAGAAGGGCAATGAAGTTGGTGAGGGGTTTGGAACACAAGCCCTGTGAGGACAGACTGAGGGAGCTGGGCTTGCTTAACCTGGAGAAGAAGAGACTCAGGAGTGACCTTATCACTCTCTACAACTACCTGAAGGGAGGTTGTAGCCAGGCAGAGGTTGGTCTCTTCTCCCAGGCAATCAGCACCAGAACAAGAGGACACAGTCTCAAGTTGTACCAGGGGAGGTTTAGGCTGGAGGTTAGGAGGAAGTTCTATACAGAGAGAGTGATTGCCCATTGGAATGGTCTGCCCAGGAAGGTGGTGGAGTCACCATCACTGGAGGTGTTCAGGAGGAGACTTGATAGGGTGCTTGGTTGCATGGCTTACTTGATTAGGTGGTGTTGGATGATAGGTTGGACACGATGATCTTGTAGGTCTCTTCCAACCTGGTCTATTCTATTCTATTCTATTCTATTCTATTCTATTCTATTCTATTTACCTAATGTCAGTTAAACAAGATTCTGTTGTCACCAGGTTTGCTATAGACTTTGATAGTAAGAAATTATCTCAATAGAGTCATATAAAGATGTTTATAAACATCTCAATCTTATGTTCAGAACATGATCATATGAATAAAAATATTAAGAAAAGGATAGTGTAAGGCTTCATTTAACATAAATAGAGTCTGATGTTGATTTGACCTTTGATTATTTGATGGAATACTTTTGAGAATATTGTATACATGCTTTTATTGTTATTCCTATAACCTCTCATAATGTCATGACTACTTAATAAATTTTTGTGTATTGAATAATAAATACTCCTGCAACTACACCTTTTACTAATATCTCCTCATTTGAGGGAACACCTCTAAATTCAGAAATCTGTACAAATCAGAACTCACTGATACATAAACTCAGAAAGCTGCACTTGCATTAATGGGTGTGCTTTATTTTTGACATGTTGTGAACTACAGATATCTAAAATAGTCTACACTAACATATGCTTCTTAAAATGTCAGTTTATTTTTATTGATTACATAGGACACCACTACTGTATTAGGTAGTAATTAGTGCTGGGTTCCAATTCAATTGGTCTTGCTCTAAAGATTGATACTTAATAGTTTCATAGTTTCATAGTTTCAGTTAGGGTTGGAAGGGACCACAAGGATCATCTAGTTCCAACACCCCTGCCATGGGCAGGGACACCCTACACTAGATCAGGCTGGCCAGAGCCTCATCCAGCCTGGGCTTAAACACCTCAAGGGACGGGGCCTCAACCACCTCCCTGGACAACCCATTCCAGGCCTTCACCACTCTCACGGTGAAGAACTTCCTCCTCACATCTAGCCTGAATCTCCCCACCTCCAGCTTCATTCCATTCCCCCTAGTCCTATCACTCCCTGATAGTCTGAAAAGTCCCTCCCCAGCCTTCTTGTAGGCCCCCTTCAGATACTGGAAGGCCACAATGAGGTCACCTCGGAGCCTTCACTTCTCCAGGCTAAACAGCCCCAACTCCTTCAGTCTGTCCTCATAGGAGAGGTGCTCCAGCCCTCTGATCATCCTCGTGGCCCTTCTCTGGACACCTTCCAGCACCTCCAGATCCCTCTTGTAATAGGGGCTCCAGAACTGGAGGCAGTACTCCAGGTGGGGTCTCACCAGAGCTGAGGAGAGGGGGAGAATCACCTCCCTTGACCTGCTGGCCACACTTCTCCTGATGCAGCCCAGGATCTGATTGGCTTTGCGGGCTGCAAGTGCACATTGAGAGCTCATGTTGAGCTTCTCGTCCACCAGCACACCCCCAAGTCTCTCTCCTCTGGGCTGCTCCCCAGCCAGTCACTGCCCAGCCTGGATTTGTGCCTGGGATTGCCTCGACCCAGATGCAGGACCCTGCACTTTGTCTTGTTGAAGCTCATGAGGTTGGCTTGTGCCCACCTCTCCAGCCTCTCAAGGTCCCTCGGGATGGCATCCCTTCCCTACAGCCTGTCTGCTGCACCACACAGCTTGGTGTCATCAGCAAACTTGCTGAGGGTGCACTCGATGCCACTGTCCATGTCACCCACAAAGATGTTGAACAAGACAGGTCCCAGGACTGATCCCTGAGAAACTCCACTTGTCACTGGCCTCCACTGGGGCATGGACCCGTTGACAGCCACTCTTTGGGTGCGGCCATCAAGCCAGTTCTTTATCCATCTAGGGGTCCACCCATCAAACCCGTGTGTCACCAGCTTGGAGACCAGGATGTGGTGTGGGACAGTGTCGGAGGCTTTGCTCAGATCCAGGTAAACGACATCAGTTGCTCGCCCCTCATCGATTAATGCTGTCACTTGTTCATAGAAGGCCACCAGGTTTGTCAGGCAGGATTTGCCCTTGGCAAAGCCATGCTGACTGCTCCCAATCACCTCTTCACTACTCTTCTGAGTCAGTAGTGCCTCCAGGAGGATCTGCTCCATGATCTTTCTGGGCACAGAGGTGAGACTGACCGGCCTGCAGTTCCCTGGTTCCTCCTTCTTACCCTTTTTGAAAATGGGAACAATGTTTCCCCTTTTCCAGTCTGTGGGGACTTCCCCAGTCTGCCATGACTTTTGGAATAGAATAGAGAGGGGCTTAGCAACCTCATCTGCCAGTTCTCTCAGCACCCGTGGGTGTATCCCGTCGGGTCCCATGGACTTGAACACTTTCAGGTTCTTCAGGTGATCACGAACCTGAGCTTCACTTACGATGGGCAGTTCTTCCTCCCCGTCTCTGGCATCGTCTGCCATGACTCATCATTCATGGACCTCATTCATTAAAAGAAAATATTGGGGCCAGCTTTTTCACATTTCAGACAGTGTTCAGTTCTGTCACTAGGGAAAAAAATAATGAAAAAACCCAAACAGCAAAACAAAATAAAATAAAAACCAAAACCAACAAACCAAACTCAAAAATGCTTCTTCAATCTTGGAGAGCTATCTTATGAATTCAGTAGATTTGGACAGCCTGGAACACAGCAGAGATCATAACAGGAGGAATGTAAACAGCTTTCCAGAGAGTCATCCTCAGCCTCTGTATTTGATAAAAATTAAATAGTTTGAAAACACATTACAGTCAGGGCAGAGCTAACAATTCCAGCTAAGCTCAACTTAAAAGTTGTTATATTTGTGCAGACACAATCCTCCGGTTTTGGAGGATTTAGTTCAAAAGTTCAGTGCCATGTTGCTGCAGCATTCAATTATCTCATTTTAAATATTATCTTTAGCGGTGCTTTCAGGAACAGGAGTTACTCAATTCCTCCCTGGAGTTTCAAACATAAACTGCATACACAGATAATAATATTAGGTTCTTTCCTCAGTAATCAATTAGCAAAGGTGTACCTATGTGTGGATGTGTGTGAGAAAGAGCTTAATTCATGTAATTTTGCAGCACAAGTTAATAGCTTTCTTCCTCTAATTAATTTTGCTGTAGTCTGAATTCACTTTAATTGGTGTATCCAAAAGCAGGGATTAGCAGGGTGGACTAGACCATTGGTCTGTTTGTTTCAGCAGCTTGCTTCTGACAGCAGATAGTTATAAGAATTCAGGAAGATAGTGCGTGAAACCTTGCAGTGAATATCTGACATTTATTTCCCTTTATATCTCCTATCTTTGTATTTCTCAAGGTTTTATTTGTTTGTTTTGGGGGTTTTTTGCTTGTTTGGGGGGGGAGGATTTGGTTTGGTTTTTTGTGTTTGCTTGCTTTTTTGTTGTCTTTTTGGTGGTGGTGGTGGTTTTGTCTTGCATAACATGTTATGGACAAGGGAGAGCTTGGAACTGTAGTATCCATACATAATCAGTGCTTCCTGAGAATCCAAATAAGCACGTTTTTACAGACTTATACAGTTTGAATATCTGTCCATGTTGAACATTGTCACAGAGAGGATCTTTCATGTCTGCATAATTTAAAAATACTAATTTCAGTTTTTGATAGTGTTTTCTTGGGTTTCCTTGGCAATTCCTATGCATATGCACACTGCTAGCATTCAGCTTTTGTCTGAAGCACAAGAAGTTTCTAGTATTTCCACAACAGAACTGCAAGAAGGAAGCACAATGAGTGATAATTCTGAATACCAGAGGGAAGAAAAGGTTCAGAGGGCACATTGGCCATTTTTCACATGACAACAGTCAATGTGTAAGTGACATATGACAGTGTTGCAGAAAGAACATGAAAACAGAAGACAGATGGCTAAAGCATGCCAGTACAACCTCCTTCCATTGATAACCATTGTTTCTTTTGCTACACTACTGTTTACACTGGGAACACTCCTGCACACTCATCCAGTTTCTCAGGCAAAGCTGACTGTACATTTTTACACCTGTATTTGACTCAAATTTGAGGAAAGAATATTAAGTCCATCTTTTAGAAGCTTTCAACAGCCAGGAGAACAGGTCTGAACTCCACATTGAAAGGGAGGTGGGTCAAAAAATTCATAGTTCTTTTCTTGAAAAGTAATTTTTAGTTGTTTTCTTTTTTTCCAGCTTTGCTGCAGTCTTCCTTCTCAACCCCATACCATGGTGTCAACAGTGGAAATTTTCCATTCTTTCCCGCTAATCATCTCTGACACCTACTTGGCAATCTTATCTACAAGAATATGACTAATATTCTACGTCAGTCTCAAGGAGAAAAGATAGAGATACAACTATTTGAATAAGATCTAAAAGGTGGGTTTTTAAATTATTGTTATTATGTTTTGTAATGTTCTAAATATGGACAAAATTAAGACCAAAATCAGTGAATAAAAAGGATTCATGGCACAGCACATTCATCCTTAATAAATAATAATAATAAAAAATTAAATCCTCTGGTATTTCTTAATGATAGGAGAGAGTCTTAGATGAAAGTTATGTGCTTTCTTTTATGACAGGGCTCTTATCAGCACTCTGTAATCTGCTGGACCAAATTCTACACTGTGATTTCACTGGGGTTGTGAGAAAGGAGAATTTAGCTCCCTGTTGATAGATAGCTGGCTGCGCTTGTGGGAGGGGGATACAGGGAGGGCTTTTAATTAAATTTGAAGGCGAGATTCTGCTCTTTGCAGCTGAATTAAAAATAAAATACCAATTACTGTCTTTGCTTACTTGTGCATTCAAACTTGAAAGATGACTTCACACTCCGTTTTTAAGCTCCTGTGGCTCAGAGATGATTATGGAGTTTGAGCGCTATGTGACACACAGTCTTATCAAATACCCCATGCTACCACAGAGGCATTTATACAGCTGATAAGGTAGACATAAAGTGAAGTCTCTGGCCCAAATTGAGAGGGATGTTACCCTCCAGCATGCAAATAGGAAGGGAGATTGCTTTAGGAAACCACAGACTCCTATTGGGTTCAGTTGAGGTAATGATTACTCATTAGCCAGTAGCAGTAACTCGTTACTGGTTAACTATGAGATAACTATTGCTGCCCTGTAGTGGGGGAAAAAATTAATTAAGGCTGAATAAGAGGAAATATCCTGAAAGGACTTTTGAATTAGTGACTGCAAGAATACAGCCTAGATCATCGTTGTTTCTATTTAAAAAGGGAGAGCATGAAAGGGTGTAGCTATATAGTTTTGTGTTAATATTTACCAGTTAGCAGTATTTCTGGTGGTGAGCATTTTTGCTTCCAAAGTACCAGACTTCTAGTATTTTTAACTTCACAGACCATTATTGTTGAAGTGTCTTACATAGACTGCATCTGCAAAAGAACCATTCTTTTGTGAAGAATGCAGTGAGCTGACACTGGCTGGATACCAGTTGCCCACCAAGCCACTTTGTCATTCACCCTCCTAAAGTGGACAAAAGAGAAAACATAACAAATATTATAATATAAGGGTGAGAGGAAATCACTCACTAATTAACGTCATGGGCAAATAAGTATGATTTATTGCCAATAAAGTCAGCATAGGACAGTGAGGGAAAACCCCCAAATCTTGAAATACTCTCTCCCCACCAATCCTTTCCAAGGATCCACTTTCCTCACTATTTCTCTACCTCCTTCCTTCAAGCAGCACGTGGGGTTGGAAAATGGAGGTTGCAATCACATGAATTTCTACTGCATTTTCCTCCTCAGGGGAAGGACTCCTTACTCACTTTCCTGAATCCAGCATTCCCATAGAAGACATCTCTCCAGTGTGAGTTCTTCCCATGGGCTGTAGTTCTTCATGAACTGTTTCAGTGTGGGTCCCTTTCATAGAGTGTAGTCCTTCATGAACAGCCTGCTCCAATGTGAGTCACTCACATAAATCCTGTCAGCAAACCCCTGCAGGTTCTGCCAGAAACATGATTCCAACAGTGTCAAAGCCTTCTTTGAATATCTACATTCTCCAGTGAGGTCCTCCAAAGGCTGCAGATGGATCTTCTTCCCTATGGACCTCCATGGGCTGCAGAGGGAAAGCCTGTTTCACTGTGGTCTTCACCACTCTCTGCAGGAGAAACCCTTCTCTAACACCTGAAGCATCTCCTCCCTCTCCTCCAGTGACCACAATGTCTGCAGAGTTGTTTCTCTCATGTATTCTCACTCTTCTCTTCACATATGGTTCATACTGGTTTTTTCACTCCTTCTATAATACATTATCACAGAGACAATACCACTGTCATTGACTGGCTCAGTCTCGGCCCGTGGTAGGTCCATCCTCGAACTGTCTGGACTTTCCTCTATTGTATACAGGGGATGTTTTGGCATCTTTCATAGAAATATTCCCTATAGCCCCCCTGCTATCAAAACCTTGCCATGCAAACCCAATACAAAGAGTATTAAGGAGTGCTAAGCACTCAGATAAGAAAAAATAGAGAGAAATGCAAGTGTCAAACACTTCTGAGCATACATCAATATTTGAGTAAAAGCATTAGAATTGGACCCATAGACTTCCTTATTCCTTCAGCTGCCTCTGGCTTTCAGCCTCTTTTTAGTAATTCATTGGAAGCTTAGGTGGAGTTAGTGGCCTATAGCTATAGTAAATAAAATTAATTGCATTTATACAATACAATACAATACAATACAACAGGTTGGAAGAGACCTTCAAGATCATCACGTCCAACCCATCAACCAATCCAACCCACTAAATACAATACAGTACCATACAGTACATACAGTACAAAACAGTACAATACAGTACAATACAGTACAATACAACCCACCTAAACAACTGAAAAACTAAACCCTGGCACCAAGCACCCCATCAATTATATCAATTATACTATAATTGAAAATGTCTGCAGTGGATTTCTTTTTTCAATTAAAGTATAGACTGTTAATATGTCTTTATTTAATCTAAACCACAACAAGGACAAGGGTAGAGTCTTGCATCTGGAAAAGAATAATCCTATGAACTAGTGTAAGTTGGGGGTTGATCTGCTGGAGAACAGATCTGCGAAAAAGGACCTGGGGGTGCTGGTGGACAGAAGGATGACCATATACCAACAATGTGCCCTTGTGGCCAAGAAGGCCAATGCAAATCCCAAGGAAAAGGGACCCACCAAAGTTAAAAGGTCTCCAGACATGGCTCCCATAAGGCAAATCTTGTGGAGCAGTGCCACCTTAGCAGCATAAGAGAAGCTGTACTGCTAGCATGTTTCCAGTGAGCAGACACAGGTTACAGCAGGAAGGGTCACTCCAGCACGAAGTAGGGAGCAGCAACCTAGGGCACACAGGTCTGGGGAGAAGCCAGGACCAGGTACTGCAGGTAAAGCTCTTCAATTTCACTGCAAATCTAGTGAATCTCAAAACAAGTCCCAGAACAAGTCTGAGAGTGCTTTCTGGTCACTCTATTTAAGTTGCATTCTACCAATCTACCAATGAAATTCGTTTAGATTTTATCTTTGTTTTCAAAATATTCAGCCAGAGTTTTCCAGTAACTATCCCTTTCTTAAAGTCACAGCCTAAAACAGTCAAAATCCACCACTTCTAAACAATTTCATTGGCTGTTAGTACTCTCTATCCAATCTGAAACAAAATCTCCAATTTGTGAGTAAAGTTCATAGTCCATTCCGGCTATCCTCAGGTGTAGATGATTCAGAAGTCCAAGAAAATCAGGAAACAAAAAATGAGAAAACAGTTTGTCTCTTTGCAGATGAAGTGAAGAAAAGGAAATCAGGGACACAGGGACTTTCAGTTGACTCAGGGCTCTCAGGGTTCTCAGGGTTTGTGCACCATAGATTTCCTCATGGATTCTTCCTTTGGGCACGATGTATCTGTACAACACTCTGAAATTAAACTCTCTCAGCTAAAGTTAAATTTCTCTGTGGAATACACTGAATTTCACCATTCTCTTGCATTACCCAATAAGTGTGACCTGGATCTTCAGCTGAAACCACCCCTCGGACAGGTTTAGCCTCTCCTGAGGGAGAAAATACCCAAACAGTTTTACCTAACAGATTCGTTTCTCTAACAACAGGAACTTTATCACCTTCTACTTTCTGTAGCAGATCTGAGTGCGCCGGTCCAGCTCAGTTTAGTGAAACACTACTATTTACCAGCCAGGTTGCTTGTGCTAAATATTTTTCCCAGTTTTTCAAAGATCCACCCCCCATGGCTTTAAGAGTGGTCTTCAACAAACCATTGTAGCGTTCAATCTTCCCTGCAGCTGGTGCATAGTAGGAAATGTGGAATATCCACTCAATGCCATGCTCTTTGGCCCAGTTCTTTACAAGGTTGTTTTTGAGGTGAGTTCCATTGTCCGACTCAATCCTCTCTGGAGTTCCGTGTCTCCACAGGATTTGTCTCTCCAGACCAAGAATGGTGTTGCGTGCAGTTGCATGTGGAACTGGATAACTTTCCAACCATCCAGTGTTTGCTTCTACCATTGTAAGCACATATTGCTTACCAGAACGAGAACGTGGTAGAGTGATGTAGTCAATCTGCCAAGCTTCACCATACTTGTACTTGAACCATCTGTCACCATACCATAAGGGCTTAATTTGCTTTGCCTGCTTAATAGGTGCACAAATGTCACAGTCATGGATGACTTGAGTGGTAACATCCATGGAAATGTCTATAGATCTGTCACGTGCCCACTGGTAGGTTGCATCTCTGCCTTGATGCCCTGATGAATTGTGAGCCCACTGAGCTAAGAATATCTCACCTCGGTGTTTCCAGTCGAGATCAAGATCAGAGTCCGTGTCTACTTGAGAAACTCTTGCAGCTAAATCTGCCTGATGGCTGTGTTGCTGTTCCTCAGTAGTTTTGCTCTTAGGAATGTGAGCATCAATGTGTCTCACCCCTGATGGGGTCAGGGAGCAGTGTAATACCCTGGATATCCATAAGGAATTAGTTCGGGACCTGCTGAGCCACTTGGACACTCACAAGTCCATGGGGCCAGATGGGCTCCACCCTAGGGTCCTGAGAGAGCTGGCAGATGAGCTGGCCAAGCCGCTCTCCATAATTTTCCTCCAGTCCTGGCTCACCGGTGAGGTCCCAGATGACTGGAAGGTGGCCAATGTGGTCCCCATCCACAAGAAGGGTCGGATGGAGGAACCTAGAAACTATAGACCTGTCAGCCTGACCTCAGTGCCAGTGAAAATGATGGAGCAGATTATCCTGGTGGCAATAACTGCGCACCTGCAGGATGGCCAAGGGCTCGGGTCCAGCCAACATGGATTTAGGAAGGGCAGGTCCTGCCTAACCAACCTGATCTCCTTCTATGATCAGGTGACCCACCTGGTGGATGTGGGGAGGCCTGTGGATGTAGTCTTCCTGGACGTCAGCAAGGCCTTTGACACTGTCCCCCAAAGCAAACTCCTGGCCAAGCTGTCAGCTCATGGCTTGGACAGCAACATTCTGTGCTGGGTTAGGAACTGGCTGGAGGCCGAGCCCAGAAAGTGGTGGTGAATGGTGCCACATCCAGCTGGAGGCCAGTCACCAGTGTCGTTCCCCAGGGATCAGTGCTGGGCCCTATCCTCTTCAATGTCTTCACTGACAATCTGGATGAGGGGATTGAGACAGTCATCAGCAAATTTGCAGATGACACCAAGTTGGGAGCAGATGTTGGTCAGTTAGAGGATGGAAGGGCCCTGCAGAGGGACCTTGACCGACTGGACAGATGGGCAGAGTCCAATAGTCCAATGGGATGGCATTCAGCAAGTCCAAGTGCCGGGTGCTGCACTTTGGCCACAACAACCCCATGCAGAGCTACAGGCTGGGGTCGGAGTGGCTGGAGAACAGTCAGACAGAGAGGGACCTGGGGGTGCTGATTGACAGCAGCCTGAACATGAGCAAGAAGTGTGCCCAAGTGGCCAAGAAGGCCAACGGCATCCTGGGCCTGTATTGGGAATAGTGTGGCCAGCAGGAGCAGGGATGTCATTGTGCCCCTGTACTCTGCATTGGTTAGGCCACACCTTGAGTATCACAGTATCACAGTATCGCTAAAGTTGAAAGAGACCTCGAAGATCATCAAGTCCAACCTGTCACCACAGACCCCATGACTAGACCATGGCACCAAGTGCCACGTCCAATCCCCTCTTGAACACCTCCACAATATATATATATACATATATATATATATATATATATATATATATATATATAACAATAACAGGAAAATGATTCACAAGGCAAGGAATAAGGATGGATCGGAGGGCGAGTACAGTGTCCAGTTCTGGGCCCCTCAGTTTAGGAAGGACATCGAGACACTTGAATGTGTCCAGAGAAGGGCAACAGGGCTGGGGCGAGGCCTTGAGCACAAGCCCTATGAGGAAAGGCTGAGGGAGCTGGGGTTGCTTAGCCTGGAGAAGAGGAGGCTCAGGGGTGACCTTATTGCTCTCTACAACTACCTGAAGGGTGGTTGTAGCCAGGAAGGGGTTGGCCTCTTCTCTCTAGCAATCAGCACCAGAACAAGGGGACACAGTCTCAAGCTGCACCAGGGGAAGTTTAGGCTCGAGGTGAGGAGAAGATTCTTCACTGCGAGAGTCATTTGTCATTGGAATGGGTTGCCCAGGGAGGTGGTGGAGTCACCGTCCCTGGAGGTGTTCAAGAGGCGATTGGACTTGGCATTTGGTGCCATGGTCTAGTCATGGGGTCTGTGGTGACAGGGTGGATTCGATGATCTTCGAGGTCTCTTCCAACCTTAGCGATACTGTGATACTGGGATACTGTGATACCTTCACTGGAATTCTCTCAATTCAATCGGCAATGTCCTGCCACAGGTCAGCTGCCCAAAGTGGCTTTTCTTTTCTCTGCCAACCATTCTTCTTTCAGTCCTTTAGCCAACCCCATAGAACACTGGCTGCCATCCATGAGTCAGTGTAGAGATAAAGGTTTGGCCACCTCTCATGTTCAGCTATGTCAAGAGCTAGCTGGACAGCTTTTACCTCTGTAAATTGACTGGATTCTCCTTCTCCATCCTTTGCCTCTGCAACTCGGCGTGTTGGACTCCACACTGCAGACTTCCACCTTCGCTTGTTCCCAACAAGACAACAGGAACTGTCTGTGCACACAGCATATTTCTTTTCATCATCAGAAAGGTCATTGTAAGGAGGAGCTTCCTCAGCACGAGTTACTCTCTCCTCTGGAGGTTTAGTACAGTTGGTACCTTCAGGCCAACTTGAGATCACCTCCACTAGACCAGGTCTTTCAAGATTTCCCATTCGAGCTCTCTGTGTTATCAGAACCATCCACTTAGACCATGTGGAGTCCGTGGCATGATGTGGTGTGGAATCTTTGCCTTTGAATATCCAATTCAAAACTGGTAATCTGGGAGCTAAGAGAAGTTGTGATTCAGTTCCAATCACTTCAGAAGCTGCTTTTACTCCTTCATAGGCAGCTAGAATCTCTTTCTCTGTTGGAGTATAATTAGCCTCTGAACCTCTGTAACCTCTACTCCAGAAACCAAGAGGTCGTCCACGTGTCTCTCCTGGAGCTCTTTGCCACAAGCACCAGGTTGGACCATTGTCACTTGCAGCTGTGTACAAAAGGTTCTTAATGTCTGGACCATCTTGGACAGGTCCCAGACCCATTGCTTGAACTAGCTCTTGTTTTATCTGGTCAAAGGGTGCTTGTTGTTCAGGTCCCCAGTGGAAACTGTTTCTCTTTCGAGTCACATCATACAGAGGTTTCACAATCTGACTGTATCCAGGAATGTGCAGTCTCCAAAATCCCACTATCCCCAAGAAACGTAGAGTTTCTTGCTTGTTCATGGGATTTGCCATGGTAGAGACTCTATTTACCACATCCACTGGAATGTGTTGGCATCCATCCTGCTACCACACTCCCAGAAACTGAATCTCTCTGCTAGGTCCTTCCACCTTGTTTCGCTTGGTGGTGAAACCTGTGTTCAAGAGAATGTCAATGATTTTGTTACCTTTCTCAAAGACTTCTTCAGCAGTTTTACCCCAGACGATGATATCATCGATGAACTGGATGTGTTCTGGAGCACCACCTTTCTCCAGAGCATCATGGATCACTGCATGACAGATGCTTGAGCTGTGGATCCAGCCCATTGGCAATCTGTTGAAAGTGTACTGGATTCCTCTCCAGGTGAAAGCAAACTGAGGCCTGCATTCCTCTGCTATGGGAATAGAGAAGAAGGCATTAGCAGCATCTATGGTAGCACACCATTTGGCCTCTTTGGATTCCAGCTCATATTTGGAGTACCATCATGTCTGGTACTTCATTCATGGCTCGGTAGTCGACTGTCAGACGCCAGTCTCCATTCTGCTTTCGCACAGGCCACACTGGACTGGTGAAAGGTGAGTTTTGCTGATGACTTTCTGACTGTCCAACTGATGAATCAGATTTTGGATGGGCAACAAAGAGTCACGGTTGGTTCTGTATTGTCTGTGATGCACAGTCTGAGAAGCAACTGGCAATTTAATGTCCTGAATCTTGTGTTGTCCCACAATTGCAGATTTATCAGAAAGCTCAGGTCTAACAGACAGCTTCAGTTTTTGTCCATCAACTTCTACAGATGCTACTCCAAAAGGCCATTTGTAACCTTTAGGGTCTTTGAAATGCCCTTCTCTCAGAAAATCAATTCCCAAAATACAAGGTGTGTTAGGTCCGGTCACAACTGTATGCTTCTTCCACTGTTTTACCAGTTAAACTTATATCAACCTCCACCTTAGTTAATTCTTAAGACGATAATTAATTTCTTATCTGTTAGTTGAAGGTCAGCACCCGACAGAGAGACCACAGCTGTTCCTCAGACATGCTGAAACAGACAGACAGACTGACAGAATGAAAAAACACAGACTGAACTGACTGGGATTCAAACTGAACTAAAGCTAAAATTTAAAAGTTGCATTCTACCATTCTACCTATCTACCAATGAAATTAATTTAGACTTTATATTTGTTTTCAAAACATTCAGCCAGAGTGTTCCAGTAACTGTCCCTTTCTTAAAGGCACAGCCTAAAACGGTCACACTATATGCAGTGCTGAGTTGTTGGATGCTTGTTCATCCAAGACTACAGAAGTGGGGCAGGTATTAAGGAAGACAAGGATATGATGATAAAAAACATGATGTGGGAGATCTAAAGCCTTCTAGGAAGCCAGCTAGAAGCAAGAAAATATCCAATAGGGTGTCTAAGATGACAACAGATATCCATGTTTAGCCACACAAATCATGTCCATTAGAAGTATGAAGTTTATTCTATAGATTACACATGTTTAACAAATAGTTCAACTTTTTGTATCTATTTACTCAGCTTGGCTTGACTCACCTGTGCACAGGAAGATGTTTTGTACCACTGATGATGCAATAAGATATTATCTCTGTTCTTATCCACCAGTCCAGGAAATGACAGCTCCCGTTTTGCAGCTGTCACAGCATTTACAGATCAACCTCCAGCTTCTTGGCCAGCCTTTAGTACCTGGGATGTCCCTAGCAACACCAGACACATACCTGTGGGCAACTAAACTAAGCACAACACTTCTTTAACTTCTTTACTAAGTGACAGACACTGAAGTGTAGGAAACTGTATATGGAATATTCTAATGTTACCTCTCATTTTGACAAGACTTCTTTGGACATCTTTTGACCTGTGGACAATCTGCCAAAAAAAAAAAAAAAGTGAACACTGTCTAGAATTTTTAGATATTTAAGAATTGGTCTTTGGCAGAATCTGTGGTAAAAGCCAGTTATTGAAGTTGGTCTTCTATTGTTTAAGAAATCTGAAATCCATGTTTTAGAGCAAAAAAACTTAAAAACTTACCCTGTACATTCAGCACTCATCTCCAGGAATTATTCTTACAGGCATCTTTTAGTGGCAATAACAACTGCGCAAAGGAAAAGATGTAATGTATTTTCTCAGTATTTTTGTAATTCAGTGGCATTGCTTAACTGGAAAAATACACAGATAATTCAGAGGTAAGTGCAATCTTCTCAGTGTTCCAGACTAATCACACCAAATATATCTGAAACAGTTAATGTTTGGAGCAGGGAAGGTAATGCAAATCAAAACTATTATGCTGAGTTAGTTTAACAATACACAATTTAAAACTGTAGCAGTTGGTTTTGGTCAGTTTCTTGCAATCTGCAAGGTAATTTTTTTCAATTTATTTGGAATTAGTCAAGTGCACCATTGAAAAGGCAGAGTGAATCAATGGTAAATAGTTTTTGGAAGATGTAATTGTCTGATGATTTGTAAATAGCCAAGCTTATCAAAAAAGTAATTTAAATGTTATGTTGACAATTTTGTTCAGTTTAGTGTACTCTGTTAACTTGTAGATCCAATTTTTAGCCATCATTGCCACCAGAATTCCTTTTTTTTGCACTGCTAAATGATTTCTGGTATTTCATGCATTTGTGCAAATCATCTGCTGCTGAATATTTAGTGATCCTTAGCAGGCACAGAGAACATATAGTCAATTCATAATCAAAAGTTCTTCTGTTTTCTAGTCACCACAATCTATGGGAGCTGCAGAACCCTGGCGGTCTCACGGCACTCAGCGAGAATCGGCATTGTCTTCTTCCCACGTGCCTGCTGCTCAGGATCGTTGCATCACCAGTGGCACATTTAAAAAGCCAGCGGCGGCTGGCGGGCGCTTCCATTTCATTGGGAAGCTCTCTCGTGTTCTCTCTCGGCTGCGGCGAGACGCACGCACCGCCGCACGTTTTCTAATTTTTTGTCCAATAGATCACGTGGCCAGGGCTAGGCATGGTGGTAACTCATCACAATAACTCCTTCAAAAAGTCAGTGTTGACTCAGACTGGGGTGGAAAATAAGCAGGTATGTAGGTGTCATAAGCGAGAGGTAGGTGTCCAGACATCTGGCTGCAGAGAGTGGCACTTGAGATGCAGGGTAGTGGGGACAGCTCCTGCATCAGGTGTGAGCAGATCGACTATCTGCTTAGCCTGGTGGCCAGACTGAAGGACGAGGTTGCTAGACTTAGAGCTGTAAGGGATTGTAGAAGGGAGATGAACTTGAGTAACCAGGCTCTATAGGCTCCCCCAGCAGAGGCTGGTTATCCAAAAAGCAGAGGGAAATGGATGCAGGTTCCTCTCAAAAGAGACAAAGTAAAATCTCCTTGTCTCCTTTCACCTTTCCCACTGCTGTGGAAAACAAGTATGGGGCACTGGAGTTTGAGAGTGAGATGATTCTGATACCACAGGACACACCATCTGGGGTTTCCCTGAGGCTAAACAACCTAAGGTTAAGCAGCCTTCCCCTGGTATCAGGACTTGCTCCCTCAAAAAAAGGAGGAGGGTAATTGTTATTGGTGATTCCCTCCTGTGGGGAACAGAAAGCCCCATACGTCAGACAGACCCTTCTCACAGGGAAGTTTGTTGCCTCCCAGGAGCTCAAGTTAGAGATGTTACCAGAAGGCTGCCTAGTCTAGTGCAGCCCTCTGACTACTATCCTTTAATAGTTATGCAATTAGGGAATGATGATGTTGCAACAAGAACTCCCAGGGCTATCAAAAATGACTTCAAGGCCCTGGAAGATCTGTTTGAGGGGGCAGGTGCACAGATAATTTTTTTCATCAATACCCTTAGTTGCAGGAAGGAATACCAAAAGGAACAGGTCAGCAGCTATAGTCAACAAGTGGCTTAGAGGCTGGAGCAGTCAAAAGAATTTCGGGTTTTTCAATCTTGAAAAACATTCCACTGCAACAGGTCAGCAGCCAACAGATGGAATACATCTGTCCCAGAGGAGGGGAAAGATCAGAGTGTACAAGAATGGCTTATCCCTCAAAGGGAAAAAGATTCTAGGAAGGGAATTGATAGGTCTCATTGATAGGGCTTTAAACTAGATTTGAAGGGGGAAGGGGCAGAAACCAGTCCCCCCAGACAGGAGTCTGAGGGTGGTAAGCTGGAGTCAGTGGTGAAACCCAGCAGCCCAGCTGAAGTGCATGTACACTAATGCACAAAGTATGGGCAACAAAGAAGAGGAGTTGGAAGCCTTGTTGCAGCAGGAAAGTTAGGATGTAGTCGCCATCACAGAGACGTGGTGGGATGACTCACATGACTGGAGCGTTGCAATTGATGGCTACAGGCTGTTCAGGAGGGACAGGCAAGGAAGAAGGGGTGTGGAGGGGTGGCCCTGTACATCAGGGAGGCACTAGATGCCGTTGAGATGGAAATCAGGGACAATTGGGTTGAGTGCTTGTGGGTGAAAATTAGAGGGAAGACCAGCAGGGCAGACATCCTGGTTGGAGTCTGTTATAGACTACCCAACCAGGAGGAAGATGTTGATGAAGCATTCTATAGGCAGCTTAAGGTTGTCTCAAGATCGCTTCACCTTGTTCTCATGGATGACTTCAACCTGCCTGATATCTGCTGGGATCTCAACATAGCAGATAGGAGGCAGTCTAGGAGGTTCTTAGAGTGCATGGAGGACAGCTTCTTATCCCAGGTGCTGCACAAGCCTAGCAGGGGTAAGGCTCTGCTTGACCTCCTCTTCACCAATAGGGAAGGGCTCGTGGGTGATGTGGTGGTTGGAGGGTGCTTAGGCGCCAGTGACCACAAGAGAATTGAATTTTCACTATTCAATCAAGCTAAGAGGGACAGCAAGAAGACCTCCACTCTGGACTTCCAGAAGGCAGACTTCAGGCTACTCAAGGAACTAACTCAGAAGGTTCCTTGGGAAACAGCCCTTAGAAAAAAATGAGTCCAGGAGAGCTGGACCTACTTCAAGAAAGATCTCTTGATGGTGCAGGAATGGGCTGTGCCAATGTGCCAGAAGATGAGCCGCTGGGGCAGCCAGCCAACCTGGATAGGTAATGAAATTCTAAAAGAACTAAGGGCAAAAAAGAGGGTGTATCATATTTGGAAGAAAGGGTAGGCAACCCATAGTATGTTTAAGCATGTTGCTAGGTCTTGTAGGAAGAAAATAAGGGGGGCAAAAACACATCTGTAGCTCAGACTGGCCTCTGCTGTGCAGAACAACAAAAAGTCCTATAAATATATTAATAGCAAGAGGAGGGGCTAGGACTCCTTGGTGAACATGGAGGGGAACGTAGTAACAAAAGATGAGGAAAAGGCAGAGGTGCTTAACACCTTCTTTGCCTCCATTTTTGATAGCAGGACAGAATATCTTCCAGACAGCTGGCCTACAGAGCTGGCAGAAGCCAGGGAGCAGTGTACTTTCCCTGTGTTCCAGGAGTGGCGCAGTTAGAGATTTCCCCAGCCACTTGGACCCCCCCACAAGTCCATGGAACCAGACGGGATCCATCCTAGGGTGATGAGACACCTGGCAGATGAGCTGGCCAATCTGCTCTCCATCACTTTTCAGCAGTCCTGGCTTACTGGAAAGGTCCCAGAAGACTGGAAGCTGTCCAACGTGCTGCCCATCCGCAAGAAGGGCCGGTTGGAAGAGCAAGGGGATTATAGGTCTGTCATCCTGACCTCAGTGCCATTCAAGATTTGCTGTCCCCCACAGCAAACTCCTGGCCAAGCTGGCAGCCCATGGCTTGGACAGGAGCACACTGTATTGGGTTAGGAACTGTCTGGAGCGCCGAGCCCAGAGAGTGGTGGTGAATGGTGCCACCTCCAACTGGTGGCCTGTCACTAGTGGTGTGCCCCAAGGATCAGTGCTGGGCCCCATCCTCTTCAATGTCTTCATTCATGATCTGGATGAGGGGATTGAGACAGTCATCAGCAAATTTGCAGATGACACCAAGTTGGGAGCAGATGTTGGTCAGTTAGAGGGTGGAAGGGCCCTGCAGAGGGACCTTGACTGACTGGACAGATGGGCGGAGTCCAATGGGGTGGCATTCAACAAGTCCAAGTGCCGGGTGCTGCACTTTGGCCACAACAACCCCATGCAGAGCTACAGGCTGGGGTCAGAGTGGCTGGAGAGCTCCCAGACAGAGAGAGTCCTGGGGGTGCTGATCGACAGCAGCCGGAACATGAGCCAGAAGTGTGCGCAGGTGTCCAAGAAGGCCAATGGCGTCCTGGCCTGCATTAGGAATAGTGTGCCCAGCAGGAGCAGGGAAGTCATTGTGCCCCTGTACTCTGCATTGGTTAGGCCACACCTTGAGTCCTGTGTCCAGTTCTGGGCCCCTCAGTTTAGGAAGGACATCGAGACACTTGAACGTGTCCAGAGAAGGGCAACAAGGCTAGGGAGAGGCCTTGAGCACACGCCCTATGAGGAGACACTGAGGGAGCTGGGGTTGTTTAGCCTGGAGAAGAGGAGGTTCAGGGGCGACCTCATTGCTCTCTACAACTACCTGAAGGGTGGTTGTAGTCAGGAAGGGGTTGGTATTTTTCTCTAGCAATCAGCACCAGAACGAGGGGACACAGTCTCAAGCTGAGACTCAAGAGACCCAAGCGCATGGCTGAGAGAGCAGGCAGCAGCGAGGAACTTGGCTCTGAGAGCTTGCTTTTGGCTTTGCTTTCCTTGCTTTTCGGGAGGTAAGGGCTGGTGGTTCGGGACCTCCTGGAGAGGGAGGAGGGCAGCAGGCTCGGGTTGCCTACGTGCCTGAGGGCAGTGACGTAGCAGGGGGAGGGGTTGCCGTGGAAACCGCGCGCAAACCAAACAGACCCCAGCGAGTGGCTGAGAGAGCAGGCAGCTGCGAGGAACTCGGCTCAGCATTCTCACTGAGGGGAGAATTAAAAAAAAAAAAAAAAAAAAAAGGCGGGTGGAGAGGGTGATTAAGAGGGTGGTAACAGCAGCATTACAGCAACATGGTTACTACTAGAAGTAAGGCTAGTAGAAGAACAGTGGGCACCCAAACAGAGGCCACTCACAAGCATGCAGGTGTTCAGGTGGGTGGCTGCAGTGAGTGCTGGGACCTGGCACTCGACATGGAGGATGGAAGGAACAACTCCTGTGTCAGGTGTGAGCAGATCAGTGATCTGATGAGCATGGTGGCTGAACTAAAAGAAGAGGTAGAAAGGCTAAGAGCTGTAAGAGACAGCAAAAGGAACATTGACTATTTCCAAAATCTAACCTCTACTAAACCAGAAGAGGGGGTAGCTCTTAGTGGAACAGGGAGTTTGGTACCTTCCCATCAGCAAGCCTCTCAGACTCCCTGCAGTAACCCACAAGGGCAGGGCCAATGGGAGCAGGTCTCTGCCCGACGGAAGAAACGCAGACGGAGCAAGCGTGCTACTTTGAGCAGCACACTGCCTACAGTGCAGGTACAGAATAGGTATGAGGCTCTGCAGGAGGAACAGGTCATAGGTGAGGACGAGGACTCAAGGAAGACAGAAGCTGCACCAATGACAGGTTGCCTCAGGCCAGCTATCAAAATTAGACCGGAAAAGAAAACTCGTAGGGTCATTGTTATAGGAGACTCCCTATTGAAGGGAGCAGAGGGCCCAATATGCAGACCAGACCCATTTCATAGGGAGATCTGCTGCCTCCCTGGTGCACAAGTAAAGGACATAGTAGGCAAAATTCCCAAACTCGTGAGTCCTTGTGGTGAAGGCACATTCTGCCCAAATACTAGATCTGGTCCCAGCATGTGGACAGGTTTCCCCTCCTTCAGGAGGAAAACAAGGGCCAAGGCATTGGCCAGGCCAGCACACACTGAGCACAGTCAGTGATTGTGCAATCACCAAGTATGGGCGTGGTTCCGGCTTCACGCTTTCTATAGGCTGAAGCCAGTTGTCTATGAGAGTGCCCATTGGGCAAACCCAGCCTCGAGGAATCTATAAGTATTGCCCCTGTTGGTGAACACGTTGCCCCCTCTTTCACTTTGTCTCTGTACTCGCTCGAGAGAGAAGCTCTCGAGCCACAGCCTCTGCCATTGAGCTTGTTGTTGTTAGCTTCTGTCATACATGCATGCATACTGAAGCCTCTGCATCGTGAGAAGCACTTTGATCATGAGGATCATCCCAGAGGGAGGACCTTCGCTGAGCCCGAGAAGCCAGCATCGTTACAGCCAGTCGTACCGACCGGGAAAGCCCACCGTGCTACCGGAGGACTGGACCAGCCCCCGAGGGTAAGATCTGCCCATTTGTCGGGGAGAAGGGACTTTAGTACTAGAGACTAAGTCCACATATACCTAGCCCCGCCATAGCGGGAGGAGAGCCGCCACGTGTGCCGCTCCAAGCCCTGTAACCGCAGGGAAGACTAAAGCATTGTTTCGTGCTTATACTGCACCAAACCCGGGACTACCCCGATCATCCCGCTGTTGCTTTAAGTCCAAAACCGGAGAAGCCGCAGCTCAGCGCAGCCGCATTCTCTCTCCGAGGCTGTTTACCTCAGCCCCGAGACCCGTCGCCACGAGGCCGACCCCATAGTCCGACCGGGAACCTCTGACCTGCCTACCGGCAACCGTCGCCCTGCCTTGCCGTGCGAGCCGACTCCCAGGGCCGACCCGACCAGGACCTATCCCTATTGTCCGGAGGGAACCGACCGAGTCCACCGTTTCAAGTCTACTAGGAATCAGTCCAGCGGCAGTCGTCAGCCGGACCCCCACCTTGCTACAAACAACAGCTACAGAGTATCTTCCGCGTGCTTTCCACCCACTAGCACTCAGTTCAAAGCATCCGCGTGTAGCAGTCATAGCTGACGCACAGAAAGATCGCAATATTGTTGTATATAGCCAGAAACCGCTCGCGTTCCGCCGAGTCGCCAACCTGTGGCCAAGCGGCAGAACTGCACTCTTCATTATATAAACATACAAATAGTCCGTAGATAGTTTAATTAAGTTCTGATCACAACACTAAGCCATTTATGGAATGTATTTCACGAACGTGCACTAGAATATATATAAGTTGTTGATTCATTGGTTATTAATAATTTGATAATTAATAAAAATACTATTTTCATAATTCATATTTCATATTCAATAAATTTAATAACCTCTTCACAACAGTCCTTCAGACTACTACCCACTGCTGGTCTTTCAGGTGGGTAGTGACGATGCAACAATGAGAGGCTCACAATCAATTAAAAGAGATTTCAGAACCTTGGGGCACCTGCTGAAGGAATCAGGAGCTCAGGTTGTGTGCTCTGCTATCCCTCTGATGTCAGCGATGGATGAGGGAACACTGAGGAAGAGCCAACAGGTCAGTTCATGGCTCTGGGGCTGGTGCCATCGACAGGGATTTGGGTTCTACAATCATGGCTTGGTTTACAAGGCACCAGAGCTGCAAACAACTAATGGGACACACTTGTCATGGAGGGGGCAAAGGATCCTGGGGCAGGAATTGGCAGGGCTCATTGACAGGGCTTTAAACTAGATTTGAAGGGGGAAGGGGTTAATAGTCTCCTGCTAGCCTGTGACAAACAGAGGGGCAGCTCACCAGAGGCAGAGGGATGGAGAGCTGCTAAGGGCTCTCAACTTGCTGCCCTGAGGCAAGACACAAATGACACACCAGGACACCCTGTGGAACCAAGGGGATTGGCACAAGAGGATGACAGGGCCAGCCCAGCTGAAGTGCTTCTATGCAAATGCACGCAGCTTGGGCAACAAACAGGATGAATTAAGGGCCACTGTGCTGCTGGGAGGCCATGACACAGTGGGCATTACTGAAACTTGGTGGGATGATTCCCATGATGGAATGTAGGGATAGATGGGTATAAGCATTTTAGGAAGGATAGGCAGGAAGGAGAGGAGGAGGTGCTGCCCTCTGTGTCAATCATAACCAGCTGGAATCTGTGGAGCTCCACCTGGGGAAGGATGATGAGCAGGATGAGAGTGTATGGGTTAAAATCAAGGCAAGACAGCGAAGGAGATATTACTGTGGGGGGTCTCCTACAGGCCACCTGACCAGCAGAACCAAGCAGATGAGGCCCTCCACAGGCAAATAGAAGCAACTTCCAGGTCACAAGCCCTGGTCCACACAGGCGATTTCAACCAACCTGACATCTGCTGGAGGGACAGCACAGCAAGGCACCAGCAATCCAGGATGTTCCTGGATGGCATAGAAGACAACTTCCTCCTCCAAATGGTAGAGGAACCAACAAGAAAAGGTGCTCTGCTGGACCTTGTTCTCAGCAACAGGGAGGGCTGGTAACCAATGTGAGGCTCAGAGACAACCTTGGCTGCAGTGATCATGAAGCAGTTGAATTTAATCTCCTCAGGGCTATCAGGAGGACCTATTCTAAGCTTATGACCCCAGACTTTAGGCGTTCAGACTTTGATCGCTTCAGGATCTGCTAGCCAAAGTGTCATGGGACGAAGCCTGGAGGAAAGAGGGACCCAGGACAGCTGGTCAGTATTCAAGGACCACCTCCTCTGTGTCCAGGACTATGTATACCAACAAAGAGAAAAGCAGGAAGAACGCTAGGAGGCCTGCCTGGATGAACAAGGAGCTCCTGGACACACTATTACTTAAAAAGAAACTCTACAGGAAGTGGAGGGAAGGACAGCTAGAACAGGGGGGATATAAGGAAGCTGCCAGAGCAGCAAGAGGCCTGGTTAGGAAAGCCAAAGCAGAGTTGGAATTGAATCTAGCCAGGGAGGTTAAAGGGAGCACTAAGAATTTCTACAGGTATATTAATGGCATGAAGAAGAGTAGGGAAGGTGTGGGCCCCCTCAGAAAGAAAAGTGGTGAAATGGTCACAAGTGATGTGGAAAAGGCTGAGGTACTCAATAACTTCTTTACCTCAGTCTTCACTGCAAGGGCCTCCAGCCACACTCCTGGACTCACGGAAGACCATGCCAGGGATGGGGAGGAAGAACTGCCCATCGTAAGTGAAGCTCAGGTTTGTGATCACCTATAAAATACAATAATACAATACAATACAATTAATCCAGGTTGGAAGAGACCTTCAAGATCATCGTGTCCAACCCATCAACCAATCCAACCCACCTAAAAAACTAGATCATGGCACCCAGTGCCCCATGAAGTCTCCTCCTGAATACCTCCAATGATGGTGACTCCACCACCTCCCTGGGCAGAATATTCCAAAGGGCAATCACTCTCTCGGTATAGAACTTCCTCCTAACATCCAGTCTAAACCTGCCCTGGCACAGCCTGAGACTGTGTTCTGGTGTTGCCTGCCTGGGAAAAGAGACCAACCTTTGCCTGTCTACAATCTCCCTTCAGGTAGTTGTAGAGAGCAAGATGGTCACCCCTGAGTCTCCTCTCCTCCAGGCTAAGCAACCCCAGCTCCCTCAGTCTCTCCTCACAGGGCTTTTGTTCCAAACACCTCACCAACTTTGTTGCCCTTCTCTGGACACCTTCCAGCAAGTCAACATCCTTCCTAAACTGAGGGGCCCAGAACTGGACACAGGACTCTAGGTGTGGCCTAACCAGTGCTGTGCACAGGGGCAGAATGACCTCCCTGCTCCTGCTGGCCACACTGTTCCTGATGCAGGCCAGGATGCCATTGGCCTTCTTGGCTGCCTGGGCACACTGCAGGCTCATGTTCAGCCTCCCATCAACCAACACCCCCAGGTCCCTCTCTGCCTGGCCGCTCTCCAGCCACTCTGACCCCAGCCTGGAACACTGCATGGGGTTGTTGTGGCCAATGTGCAGAACCCGGCACTTGGATGTGTTCAATCTCATGCCCTTGGATTCTGCCCATCTGTCCAGCCTGTCGAGGTCCCTCTGCAAAGCCTCCCTAGCCTCCAGCAGATCAACTCCTGCTCCCAGCTTAGTGTCGTCTGCAAATTTACTGATGATGGACTCAATGCCTTCATCCAGATCATCAATAAAGATGTTGAAGAGCATGGGGCCCAGCATTGATCCTTGGGGCACACCACTAGTGACAGGCCGCCAGCTGGATGTGGCACCTGAAGAACCTGAAAGAACCTGAAGGACCTGACGGATACAACCACGGGGGCTGAGAGAACAACTTTCTGTGCAGTGCATGTACACTAATGCACGAAGCATGGGTAACAAACAAGAGGAGCTAGAAGCCCTGTTGCAGCAGGAAAGTTATGATGTAGTTGCTATCACAGAGACATGGTGGGACGACTCACATGACTGGAGCGCTGCAATTGACAGCTACAGGCTGTTCAGGAGGGACAGGCAAGGAAGAAGGGGTGGAGGGGTGGCCCTGTACATCAGGGAGGCACTAGATGCCGTTGAGATGGAAATCAGGGATGACCGGGTTGAGTGCTTGTGGGTAAGAATTAGAGGGAAGTTTGGGAGGGCAGACATCCTGGTTGGAGTCTGTTAATGACTGCCCAACCAGGAGGAAGATGTAGATGAGCCATTCTATAGGCAGCTTAAGGCTGTCTCAAGATCACCTGACCTCATTCTCATGGGCGACTTCAACCTGCCTGATATCTGCTGGGATCTCAACACAGCAGAAAGAAGGCAGTCTAGGAGGTTTCTGGAGTGTATGGAGGACAGCTTCTTATCCCAGGTGCTGCGTGAACCTACCAGGGTAAGGCCATGCTTGACCTCCTCTTCACCAACAGGGAAGGGCTGGTGGGTGATGTGGTGGTCGGAGGGTGTTTAGGCACCAGTGACCACGAGATAATTAAGTTTTCGGTATTCAGCAAGCCAAGAGGGGCAGCAAAAAGACCTCCACTCTGGACTTCCGGAGGGCAGACTTCAGGCAACTCAAGGAACTAACTCAGAAGGTTCCCTGGGATACAGCCCTTAAAAATAAAGGGGTCCAGGAGAGCTGGAGCTGCTTCAAAGAAGAACTCTTGAAGGTTCAGGAACAGGCTGTGCCAGTGTCCCGGAAGATGAGCCGCCGGGGCAGATGGCCAGCCTGGTTGGTCAATGAACTCTTATTAGAACTAAGGGAAAAAAAGAGGGTGTACCATCTCTGGAAGAAAGGGGAGGCAACCTACAGAATGTTTAAGGATGTTGCTAGGACATGCAGAAAGAAAATTAGGGAGGCAAAAGCCCATTTAGAACTTAGACTGGCCTCTGCTGTGAAGGACAACAAAAAGTCCTTCTATAAATACATCAATAGCAAGAGGAAGGGCAAGGACAACCTCCACTCCTTGGTTGACACAGAGGGGAAGGTTGTAACAAAGGATGAGGAAAAGGCAGAGGTACTTAACACCTTCTTTGCTTCAATCGATCCTAGCATGGCAGAACATCTTCCAGACAGCTGGCCTGCAGAGCTGGCAGAAGGAGCCAGGGAGCTGCATGGTTTCCCGCTGCTCCAGGAGGCAGTTAGAGATCTTCTGAGCCGCTTGGACCCCCACAAGGCCATGGGACCAGATGGGATCCATCCTAGGATGCTGAGAGAGCTGGCAGATGAGCTGGCCAAGCCACTCTCCATCATTTTTCAGAAGTCCTGGCTCACTGGAGAGGTCCCAGAAGACTGGAAGCTGGCCAACGTGGTGCCCATCCACAAGAAGGGCCGGTTGGATGAGCCAGGGAATTCTAGGCCTCTCAGCCTGACCTCAGTGCCAGGCAAGATTCTGGAACAGGTCATCTTGAGTGCGATCATGCAGCACTTACAGGATGGCCAAGGGATCATGCCTAGCCAGCATGGCTTTAGGAAGGGCAGGTCCTGCTTGACCAACCTGATCTCCTTCTATGATCAGGTGACCCGCCTGGTGGATGTGGGGAGGCCTGTGGATGTGGTCTACCTGGACCTCAGCAAGGCCTTTGACAGCGTCCCCCACAGCAAACTCCTGGCCAAGCTGGCAGCCCATGGCTTGGACAGGAGCACACTGCGTTGGGTTAGGAACTGTCTGGAGGGCTGAGCCCAGAGAGTGGTGGTGAATGGTGCCACATCCAACTGGCGGCCAGTCACTAGTGGTGTGCCCCAGGGATCGGTGCTGGGCCCCATGCTCTTCAACATCTTTATTGATGATCTGGATGAGGGCATCGAGTCCATCATCAGTAAATTTGCGGACGACACCAAGCTGGGGGCAGTAGTTGATCTGCTGGAGGGCAGAGAGGCTTTGCAGAGGGACCTCGACAGGCTGGACAGATGGGCAGAATCCAACGGCATGAGATTTAACACATCCAAGTGCCGGGTTCTGCACATTGGCCACAACAACCCCATGCAGTGCTACAGGCTGGGGTCAGAGTGGTTGGAGAGCGGCCAGGCAGAGAGGGACCTGGGGTGCTGGTTGATTGTAGGCTGAACATGAGACTGCAGTGTGCCCAGGCAGCCAAGAAGGCCAATGGCATCCTAGCCTGCATCAGAAACAGTGTGGCCAGCAGGAGCAGGGAGGTCATTCTGCCCCTGTACACTGCACTGGTTAGGCCGCACCTTGAGTCCTGTGTCCAGTTCTGGGCCCCTCAGTTTAGGAAAGATGTTGTCGTACTGGAGCGTGTCCAGAGAAGGGCAACAAAGTTGGTGAGGGGTTTGGAACACAAGCCCTATCAGGAGAGGCTGAGGGAACTGGGGTTGCTTAGCCTGGAGAAGAGGAGACAGAGGGGTGACCTTATTGCTCTCTACAACTACCTGAAGGGAGGTTGTAGCCAGGCGGAGGTTGGTCTCTTCTCCCAGGCACCCAGTACCAGAACAAGAGGACACAGTCTCAGGCTGCGCCAGGGCAGGTTTAGACTGGATGTTAGGAAGAAGTTCTATACTGAGAGAGTGATTGCCCACTGGAATCAGCTGCCTGTGGAAGTGGTGGAGTCACCTTCATTGGAGGTGTTCAAGAAGAGGCTTGATGGGGTGCTTGGTGCCAGGGTTTAGTTTTTTTAGTTGTTTAGGTGGGTTGTATTGTACTGTATTGTACTGTATTGTACTGTTTTGTACTGTATTGTACTGTATGGTACTGTATTCTATTTAGGTGGGTTGGATTGGTTGATGGGTTGGACGTGATGATCTTGAAGGTCTCTTCCAACCTGTTGTATTGTATTGTATTGTATTGTATTGTATTGTATTGTATTGTATTGTATTGTATAACTAGCAGATGAGGTTGCTAAGCCCCTCTCTATTCTATTCCAAAAGTCCTGGCAGACTGGGGAAGCCCCCACAGACTGGAAAAGGGCAAACATTGCTCCCATTTTCAAAAAGGGTAAGAACGAGGAACCAGGGAACTACAGGCCAGTCAGTCTTACCTCTGTGCCCGGAAAGATCATGGAGCAGATCCTCCTGGAGGCACTACTAACTCAGAAGAATAGTGAAGAGGTGATTTGGAACAGTCAGCATGGCTTTGCCAAGGGCAAATCCTGCCTGACAAACCTGGTGGCCTTCTATGAACAAGTGACAACATTAATAGATGAGGGGCGAGCAACTTATGTCGTTTACCTGGACCTGAGCAAAGCCTCCGACACTGTCCCACACCACATCCTGGTCTCCAAGCTGGTGACACACGGGTTTGATGGATGGACCACCAGATGGATAAAGAACTGGCTTGATGTCTTCACCCAAAGAATGGCTGTCAATGGGTCCATGTCCCAGTGGAGGCCAGTGACAAGTGGAGTTTCTCAGGGATCAGTCCTGGGACCTGTCTTGTTCAACATCTTTGTGGGTGACATGGACAGTGGCATTGAGTGCACCCTCAGCAAGTTTGCTGATGACACCAAGCTGTGTGGTGCAGCAGACACGCTGGAGGGAAGGGATGCCATCCCGAGGAACCTTGAGAGGCTGGAGAGGTGGGCACAAGCCAACCTCATGAGCTTCAACAAGACCACGTGCAGGGTCCTGCATCTGGGTCCAGGCAATCCCAGGCACAAATCCAGGCTGGGCAGCACCCCTGAGGAGGGGGACTTGGGGGTGCTGGGGGAGGAGAAGCTCAACATGAGCTCTCAATGTGCACTTGCAGCCCGGAAAGCCAATCAGATCCTGGGATGCATCAGGAGAAGTGTGGCCAGCAGGTCAAGGGAGGTGATCCTCCCCCTCTCCTCAGCTCTGGTGAGACCCCAACTGGAGTACTGCCTCCAGTTCTGGTGCCCATATTACAGGGGGCATCTGGAGGTGCTGGAGGGTGTCCAGAGAAGGGCCACGAGGATGATCAGAGGGCTGGAGCACCTCTCCTATGAGGACAGACTGAAGGAGTTGGGGCTGTTCAGTCTGGAGAAGAGAAGGCTCCCAGGTGACCTCCTTGTGGCCTTCCAGGATCTGAAGGGGGCCTACAAGAAGGCTGGGGAGGGACTTCTCAGGCTCTCAGGGAGTGATAGGAGTAGGGGGAATGGAATGAAGCTGGAGGTGGGGAGATTCATGCTAGATGTGAGAGGAAGTTCTTCACTGTGAGGGTGGTGAGACCCTGGAATGTGTTGTCGAGGGAGGTGGTTGAGGCCCCATCCCTGGAAGTGTTTAAGCCCAGGCTGGATGAGGCTCTGTCCAGCCTGATCTAGTGTAGAGTGTCGCTGCCCATGGCAGGGGGGTTGGAACTAGATGATCCTTGTAATCCCTTCCAACCCTAACTGAAACTATGAAACTATGAAACTGAACTATTTCCCTCAATGTATGTGGATTTCAGTCCGTTAGAGAAGCATGATGCAGCAGGGAAAGACCAGGCCTGACCACGTGGAATAACCAGGAGGGTGGCTGCAGCTGCTGGTGCTCTAGAATAGGTGAGGCAGCAGCAAAAAGACAAATGGCCCCGTCCCTGGAAGTGTTTAAGACCAGGCTGGATGAGGCTCTGGCCAGCCTGATCTAGTGTGGGGTGTCCCTGCCCATGGCAGGGGGCTTGGAACTAGATGATCCTTGTGGTCCCTTCCAACCCTGGTTGATACTATGATGCTATACATATAAAGATAGTCTAAGCAGGGCAAACTAAATACAACGTTTTTTAAACCAGATTAAAAAAAAAAATATAGTTGACTACATGCTTCTACATTAAAAAAAATAACACAACTACAGTCACCTCCTCCATTGTACACAAATCCTACCTTTTGTTCTAAACTGATTACTTTACACATTTGTCCCTCTAATTTCCACTTCAAGGGGAAATAGACTCATTCATCTCAGCAAATTTCTAAAAAGAACTTAAGATATAAAATAATTGTCTCCATGATTAAGGAGCTGCTCATCAGATTACAAAAAAAGGAGGCAGACAAGCACATTATGATATTGTGATTTATTTGCTGTGTGAGATAGATCATTGTGGCACTGCCCTCAGCTGTCAGTGTCTTTTACTACGTTACTAGGATGGTGGTACATCCTGTAATTTTTGCAGAATATCTATAGTCAGATAGACAAGATATGAAGTCTGTAATAAGCTAGAAGTACTATATTAAGATGTTATTGTCATGAATTACCCACAATTATCCACAATATTAGATATCTATTTAGTGAGGACCCTTTCTGGTAGGCTTTATCTACATTAGCTCTGCTGCTACATTTAGGAAAGCTTGGCTAGAGTCCCATGAGAATATTGAGCTGGATCTTACCAATTCATTCTTTCTCCAGTTTCTCATAATTTTTTCTAAAATTTATAAAGTTACAGTGGAGTCATATTCAAAGAAAGAATTAAATTCACATGAACTGTTCACACAAGTGGAAGTGTTGAATTGTTCAGAAAACGTTTTTTATGATTCATTGAATTGACAGTTTCAAAATATCTGGATGGATGAAGCCTAGAATTTTGGTTTGTCTGGATTAAGAGAGAAATAAGGCCAGAAACCTTAGTCTAAATAATAGCATGCAAATTTCAAATGAAAATCTGTGGGAGGAAGCGTCATTGATTCAGAACTGTACACATTTATTGTGAACAAAGAAAGAAATGGGTCTGAAAGCTTGTGGGGATTGGCAGGAAAAAGTAACAACCTTCAGTGACTACATACAACATTTTCAGCATAGTAAACAACAGTATTATTAGCAAATATAAAGCCTTTGATTTACAATACTGTGATGCTTCATTCAGTCTAATAGGCAGGAACAGATAAATGGGACAAATAAATACAGAAAACTGTCTCTAACCACCTTTCTGAGCTGTTCTTTGAACAAGTGAATTTGGTCCTGGCATGCTGTAGAACTCAGCAGTAGCTTTAGCAGGAAGCCTTTGTGTTTCACTAAAAGTATTTTTCCCTAGCTAATAGAAAATAACAAGCTAAAGATAATCGCTTGAATTGTCAGATCTGTGTTTTGTTGTTTATTTTTTTATTTTGTTTGTTGCCTTTGAGTGTGTGTGTGTGTGTGTGTGTGTGTGTGTGTGTGTGTATGTGTGTGTGTGTTAAGAGTAGTAATGAGAAGACAAGGAGACAATTCCTCACATTCATGAAAGTGCTTGCAGTCTTTGGAATTTATTTCTCAATGAAGTCCCAAACATTTCTAACTATGGGTGTTACTAAAACAAAACTAAAGTGATTTATTTTACCTTGCCACACTCCTCTCCCTTCACACAGAAGCTTGTGCATGGAATAGGTCATTTTATTCCATTTTCATCCCATCTGTTCTTATCTTTCTGTTACAGTTTGAAGAGGGAACTTTATCCTAGTCCTTGCCTGCAAAGACTGAAAGTAAAATAAATTACCATTGGATACAAAAGGAAAATAATTATAAGGTCTATATAATTCATTGGATTGCTAATGGAAATAAAGAGCAGAGGCATAAACAATTCTTTCTCTTCTGTTGCTTCTGCTTGCAACTTCTCTCTTCTGTGGCCTTGCTGGGGCATCTCTGTTTTGACTACTGTGTGAGATAACAGGAAGAAGGGAAGGAGTGGGGGGAAGAGGTGAATGGGACCTCTGGGTCTGTTCAGGGAGCTCTGAGGAGTTTCTGTGTTGTTTATAAATTGTAAATATTTTGTACATATTAATTGCATTTCATATTTCTAGATTTTAGTTTACTTGTAAATACAGCTTCATTTGTTTCCATCCCAAACTGAGCTGGTCTGGCACTTTTAATTTGGGGGATAATTCTCTCAAATTAGTTGGGGACTAATTTCAACCCACCACTTTTTTTTTTTCCCCAGTGCCTTTTTCCTCAGTATTTGAGAACTGGCTAGAGATTTGCCTGACAAATGGTGCTAAGGGAAATGCTGGAGTTGCTTTAACATATTTGTGTCTGGGCTATCCTCAGACAGCAGGGGGGCTTTGTCACATCAGACATATTTTAAAGTTATGACAACATTAATCTTGACATTGAATTGTAATTACGTCTCACCTGGGGTTTGATGTACCCAGAATTGCCACTTGCTGCTGTGAGCAAGCATTTCATATTAGCAGTGATGTAAGCCCAGGTAATGCTTAACGTGGAAGGAAGAGGGTCTTGGCAATTTGCTAAAGCTTTTTATATAGTCTTAATAATGTAAAATGCCAGTCTAGGTTTCAGTAAACTGCATAGAAGCAAAAGCTACTGCTATAAATATAAATGCAGTGCTCTGGAATCAATGGCTGACTTTCAGATCAAATACATAGCAATACTTTGTAACTTTTAAATGAAAGAGCATCATTTTCCATTGTCCTGATAACTCACATGAAGTGATAAAACTGTAGTCTCAGAAACAATTTTGCATAGGTGTGGCATATATTTTGTACTGTTCATTCTCACTCTGTCCTACCTTCCATTCAAAGGTGTATCAGTTTTACTGTAATGAAGACTCAAAATATTCCTGCTGTATAAGCACAGCCCTGAAAGTATGTAAATTGAGGCAGGGAGGTGTTAACACACTGTGTCTGTGTGCAGGGGGTAATTAAAACACTGGAGTTTGAAATACATGAGGTGACTTCAAATTTCTGTTCCTCTGTGAAGTTCAACACCACGTTAGTGATTCTTTGACACTTTTTGACTAGCTTTATGTATTAAAGTCATACCTAAATAACACCTATATCTGAAAATTTGTTCTCCCTGGGTTTTTCCTGCAGTCAGATGGCAAAAATGGAAAACTCAAGGGTGATAAAGATTACAGGTGGCCTGACTCTTCCTCTATCAGGAGCTTAAGTGACTAAGCATGTCAGCTAAACACCTCAGCTTAGTGCAGTGCATCAAAAACTTAGGACCCTATGGGATATAAGGACTTGAGTATCTAATCTAGGACTTACACAAAATGTACAGTAAGCACTTAAACTGTCATCCTCAGCTGATGCCTAATGTCCAAGGAGCTTAAAATCCTTTGCTACCTGACTTCTGTAGTTTAAAGTTCCCTAGGTACTAATAACTGTATTAAGGTTTGGAGGGATGAGCAGCCTAACTCATACCTAGTATTGATTACAATGCAGCAAGTAGGCTTTATTCTATTTAAGTCTCCTGAGTGATCTAATTCTAGAAGACAATCTTAAAAAGGCCTAATAAGCATAAAGGATATCTATGCACTGCAGTAGTTTTCATGTTTCTTTTCAAGCAGACTAATGCTTGTCTTTTCTTTAACATGTTAGTAGTTTGAGCACATTGCAAAGATGTGGGAGGTATGTTCAATTCTACACTTTAATGAGGTTCAGACATTTTTCCATCAAGCATGTACTAAACAACAGGATGCAGCTGAGCCCCACACAGCCACTTATATGCTGCTCTCCCACATCCCCCCTCCTGTTCAGTGGAATGGGAAGGAAAATTGGGAGCAAAATGCAAAACCTCATGGATTGTGATAAGGAGAATTTAACAGAGTAATACAACAAAAGAAGAAACAATAGGAATAACACTAGCACTAATAAAGCAAGTGATATATTAGATGTCCCACTCACCTAATGCCATATGATCCAAACCCCAACATGCCAGCCTGTGCCAATGCTCCCCTTACATAGCAGGCATGATGTCAGTATGGTTTCAGCTGCCTGTGCTAGATGTGGTCCATCCCAGCTTCTAATAAGAAAATTTACCCTATCCTAACCAAACCTATAACAACATTCCATTCCAGCTGGAGGCAAAAGATACAGAATAATGATCTTCACTCCATCTAATGAATACGTATTATTTAACAATCTGATTTTTCATGCAGGAGATGAACAGCAAGGGTAGAGAAAGGAATCTAAAGACACACTGTAACAGATAACTTAGAGCACTCAGTAATGGCACTTACAAACTGCACTGCACTTACAATGAAGGCACACTATGTATTCCAGCAATGTCTGTAAATTAGCATATGTGCTATGCTCACATTCTACTTTATTCTGTAGTACTTTTTTGCATGCTGGTACCCAAATTACCTGAGAATTTAATCATAGATCCAATAAGAGAGGTGTCTAAATAGTATGTGTTCTGATCAAAAACTTGAGTTCTATTTTTAAACTTTTAGTTTGATATTTAAGTAAGGTAACCATTGTGTTGCATCATGTGTTAAGTCAGCACTGCGACTAAACTTTTAATCTCCAGCTGTAATAAAGTTTTGTTAGTATTTTTGTGCACAACAAAGAAAAGTTACATGAAAAGACAGGCCTTGTTTAGATAGCGAAGGATAGGTAGAAAAACACCTAAAAAGAGGGAGACCTAATTTTTTCATACAACATCATTATCACATTTATAAGCCTTAATGACAGATAAATCTGCAGAGACACTTGCTTAAGCATATAAGTTTTTGTGTCTGTCATATGGCTTCATGTGTTTGAAGGGGACCCAATATCGTGGGTCTACTTTCTATTGGGCATATGCTTACACTGTATCTGGCAGTATCAGTTAAAGAGTGAGTGCGTATAAGCTCAGGAGTTATTACCATGATTAGAAACAATGTTTCTGTATCACTTTTATGGAATACTGGTGAGGTGTGGAGAAAAATCATACTGGGACTGTTAGACAGCCAACTCAATGTTAGCATGCGAAAGTGGTAAAACCATAGTGTGGTGAAGGCACATTATGCCCAGATATTGAAACTTGTCCAAGCACATGGACAAGTTCCTCCTTCTTTCATGAAGGGAAACAAAATCCAAGGCATTAGCCAGGTGGCACGCACACAATGTATGGGATGCTTGTGCTAATACCAAGAATGGGCATAATTCTAGCTTCATGCTTCCTATAGGCTGAAGCCAGCAGTTTACAAGAGTGCCCACTGGCAAAATCTATCCTCAAGAAACCTAATAAGTATTATCCCAACTGTAAACACATTGCGCCCTCTTTTACTTTGTTCTCTCTCGTTGCTCAAGAGGACAAAGCTGGTGCCTTAGCTTTGAGTGTATCTCCAGAGGAGGGACCTTCGCTGAGCCTGAGAAGCACCAGCGTTGTACTGCCAGTCTCAAAGACTGGAAGAGCCCACCATGTCTCAAGAGGACTGGACTCCCGAGGGTAAGACCTGCCCAATTGTTGGGGAAAGAGACTTAGCCAAGTCTGGCAGTCCACACTTCTGTGTTAGCCTTAAGCAGCAGACCAACGAGCAGACACAACCCTGTGCATCAGCTCAGAAAGCAGGATCATTGTTTAACCAAATGCCTGCATAACCCTGCCATCGTGGGAGAGGAGTCAACACTTCTGCCGCTCCATGCCCTGTAAACCTCAGGGAAATCCAGAGCACTGTCCCTGCCTGTGCTTCAAAGCTGGGACCACTCCAAGAGGGTCCTGCAGCTCCTTCAAGCCAAGTAAAGGGGAAGCTGACACTCCACACAGCCACGCTTCTTCCCCAGGGCCATCAACGCCAGCCCTGAAGCCCGTTGCAGCAGGGCTGACCCCTCTGGGTCCAGCCCTGCCTGCCATTGCGCCAGATCGGAAACCTTTGAGCCTGTCTATCAGCAACCATCGCCCAGCTCTGCCGTGTGGGCTGACTCTGTGAGGGCTGACCCTGTCCTGGGACCAGCCCTACCAACCCTGACAAGCCAACCTCACAGGGCTGCTCCCTGTCATCTGGAGGTGATGAGTAGAAAATTCTTTTAAATTTCTTATCAAGTTTAACAGAGTAACAGAGCTGATAAGGAACTCCCCATTGTTAGCTGAAATGCAGGAAGGGGGTGTGGATTAGACAGATAGAATTTGCATAGACAGGACGTAACAGGATTTTTCTGTAGTATACTTCTGTTAGTCTTAGATAGATAATCTTTTGTATAGATAGAAGACATCTGGATATTTTGTATACTTCTGTTGTTTTTCCATAGATAACGTTTGTATTGATAGAAAACATCTGGACTTTTCTGTGAAATATTAACATACCTCAGTCGTTTTAGACAGATAACTTTTTGTATATAAGCCTGCACAAAACTCTCTGAAGACACACAAGTCTTTTGGAGATACCTAATTTTTTTCTGGTGCTGAAAATAGAAGCATAATACAAGAAGCTTACGGAGTCTCTCGTCTTTCTCTAAGTCAGTGGGAACCGCCTGAGTCCTGTGAAGGGAACTTATCTACCAGCTAGCCTAGGTTCCATCTCCTTTCTGCTGCAGCGGAGAGAGGATTGCCACCCACCATTGCCGTCCAGACCAGCTAGGAATCAGCTCAGCAACAGCAGTCAGCTGGAACCTAACCTCACTACAATCAGAGGACACAGTGTATCTTTCACGTGCTTTCCACTCACTAACACTCAGTTCAAAGCTTCCGCATCTACCATCATAATCTTTCCATTCTAATCCTCGGATACACATTGGAATATCTCTGTTTAGGTGGGTTGGATTGGTTGATAGGTTGGACGCAAGAAAGGAGAGGAGAGGAGAGGAGAGGAGAGGAGAGGAGAGGAGAGGAGAGGAGAGGAGAGGAGAGGAGAGGAGAGGGAGGAGGAGAGGAGAGGAGAGGAGAGGAGAGGAGAGGAGAGGAGAGGAGAGGAGAGGAGAGGAGAGGAGAGGAGAGGAGAGGAGAGGAGAGGAGAGGAGAGAAGAGAGAGAAGAGAAGAGGAAGAGAAGAAGAGAAGAGAAGAGAAGAGAAGAGAAGAGAAGAGAAGAGAAGAGAGAGAAGAGAAGAGAAGGAGAAGAGAAGAGAAGAGAAGAGAAGAGAAGAGAAGAGAAGAGAAGAGAAGAGAAGAGAAGAGAAGAGAAGAGACGAGACGAGGTTGGAAGAGACCTTCAAGATCATCGCGTCCAACCTATCATCCAACACCACCTAATCAACTAAACCATGCAACCAAGCACCCTATCAAGTCTCCTCCTGAACACCTCCAGTGATGGCAACTCCACCACCTCCCTGGGCAGGCCATTCCAATGGGTAATCACTCTCTCTGTGCAAAACTTCCTCCTAACCTCCAGCCTAAACCTCCCATGGTGCAGCCTGAGATTGTGTCCTCTTGTTTCACAGTATGGGGCCTTTCACAGTATAACCAAGGTTGGAAGAGACCCCAAGGATCATCAAGTCCAACCTGTCCTAACAGACCTCACAACTAGACCATGGCACCAAGCGCCACGTCCAATCTCCCCTTGAACACCTCCAGGGACGGCGACTCCACCACCTCCCTGGGCAGCCCATTCCAATGACGAATGACTCGCTCAGTGAAGAACTTCCTCCTCACCTCGAGTCTAAACCTCCCCTGGCACAGCTTGAGACTGTGTCCTCTTGTTCTGGTGCTGGTTGCCTGGGAGAAGAGACGAACCCCCTCCTGTCTACAACCACCTTTCAGGTAGTTGTAGAGAGCAATGAGGTCTTGTTCTGGTGCTGGTTGCATGGGAGAAGAGACCAAACTCTGCCTGGCTACAACCTCCCTTCAGGTAGTTGTAGAGAGCAAGAAGGTCACCCCTCAGTCTCCTCTCTCCAGGCTAAGCAACCCCAGCTCCCTCAGTCTCTCCTCATAGGGCTTGTGTTCCAAGTCCCACACCAACCTTGTTGCCCTTCTCTGGACAGGCTCCAGCATGTCAACATCCTTCCTAAACTGAGGGGACCACAACTGGACACAGTACTCAAGGTGTGGCCTAACCAGTGCTGTGTACAGGGGCAGAATGATCTCCCTGTTCCTACTGGCCACACTGTTCCTGATGCAGCCCAGGATTCCATTGGCCCTCCTGGCCACCTGGGCACACTGCAGGCTCATGTTCAGCCTCCCATCAACCAGCAGCCCCAAGTCCCTCTCTGGTTTATTCTATTCTATTCTATTCTATTCTATTCTATTCTATTCTATTCTATTCTATTCTATTTGCTGGGTGGCTGTGCTGATCTGCTAGAGAGTAGGAAAGCTTTACAATAGGATCTGGACAGGGACAGGTTGGACTGATGGGCCAAGGCTAATTGTATGATGTTCGACAATACTAAGTGCCAGATCCTGCACTTGGATCCTACCTTTATATACAAACACAAACTTGTGTCTTGGCTACTTTATAGCATTTGTACTTCCTAATCTGTTATATTATTCATGATACTTTCCAATACCCAATATAAGGGCATGTAGTGGTTTGAGCCTTCACTGGAGCTTAAGAGTTCACAGGGTAGCAAAACAAGAATTCCCCTCCACCCCTCCTTTTCTTTGATAAGGGAAAAGGGAGAGAAAGTAAAAATAAGGGGTAAAGGAAAAGAGAATGAGGTAAATTTACCAAAAAATAATCTGGATTTGGTTTGGAAGCAGGAAAAGTAAATTTTTTAACAAAAAAAAATATATAGGAGTATCAGGGAGGATTTACAAGGGTAAAGAATAACAATGAATAGGAAAAGATACAAAACCAAATTGGATGGCATCAGCGCGTGGCTGAGAGAGCAGGCAGAGGCGAGGAACTTGGCTCTGAGAGCTTGCTTTTGGCTTTGCTTTCCTTGCTTTTCGGGAGGTAAGGGGCTGGTGGTTCGGGACCTCCTGGAGAGGGGAGGAGGGGCAGCAGGCTCGGGTTGCCTACGTGCCTGAGGGCAGTGACGTAGCAGGGGGAGGGGTTGCCATGGAAACCGCGCGCAAACCAAACAGACCCCAGCGCGTGGCTGAGAGAGCAGGCAGCGGCGAGGAACTCGGCTCAGCATTCTCACTGAGGGGAGATTTAAAAAAAAAAAAAAAAAAAAGGCGGGTGGAGAGGGTGATTAAGAGGGTGGTAACAGCAGCATTACAGCAACATGGTTACTACTAGAAGTAAGGCTAGTAGAAGAACAGTGGGCACCCAAACAGAGGCCACTCACAAGCATGCAGGTGTTCAGGTGGGTGGCGGCAGTGAGTGCTGGGACCTGGCACTCGACATGGAGGATGGAAGGAACAACTCCTGTGTCAGGTGTGAGCAGATCAGTGATCTGATGAGCATGGTGGCTGAACTAAAAGAAGAGGTAGAAAGGCTAAGAGCTGTAAGAGACAGCAAAAGGAACATTGACTATTTCCAAAATCTAACCTCTACTAAACCAGAAGAGGGGGTAGCTCTTAGTGGAACAGGGAGTTTGGTACCTTCCCATCAGCAAGCCTCTCAGACTGCCTGCAGTAACCCACAAGGGCAGGGCCAATGGGAGCAGGTCTCTGCCCGACGGAAGAAACGCAGACGGAGCAAGTGTGCTACTTTGAGCAGCACACTGCCTACAGTGCAGGTACAGAATAGGTATGAAGCTCTGCAGGAGGAACAGGTCATAGGTGAGGACGAGGACTCAAGGAAGACAGAAGCTGCACCAATGACAGGTTGCCTCAGGCCAGCTATCAAAATTAGACCGGAAAAGAAAACTCGTAGGGTCATTGTTATAGGAGACTCCCTATTGAAGGGAGCAGAGGGCCCAATATGCAGACCAGACCCATTTCATAGGGAGATCTGCTGCCTCCCTGGTGCACAAGTAAAGGACATAGTAGGCAAAATTCCCAAACTCGTGAGTCCTTCAGACTACTACCCACTGCTGGTCTTTCAGGTGGGTAGTGACGATGCAACAAGAGGCTCAGTAAATTAAAAGAGATTTCAGAACCTTGGGGCACCTGCTGAAGGAATCAGGAGCTCAGGTTGTGTGCTCTGCTATCCCTCTAATGTCAGCGATGGATGAGGGAACACTGAGGAAGAGCCAACAGGTCAGTTCATGGCTCTGGGGCTGGTGCCATCGACAGGGATTTGGGTTCTACAATCATGGCTTGCTTTACAAGGCACCAGAGCTGAAAACAACTTATGGGACACACTTGTCCCAGAGGGGGAAAAGGATCCTGGGGCAGGAATTGGCAGGGCTCATTGACAGGGCTTTAAACTAGATTTGAAGGGAGAAGGGGATAAATAGTCTCCTGCTAGCCTGTGACAAACAGAGGGGCAGCTCACCAGAGGCAGAGGGATGGAGAGCTGCTAAGGGCTCTCAACTTGCTGCCCTGAGGCAAGACACAAAATGACACACCAGGACACCCTGTGGAAACCAAGGGGAATTGGCACAAGAGGATGACAGGGCCAGCCCAGCTGAAGTGCTTCTATGCAAATGCACGCAGCTTGGGCAACAAACAGGATGAATTAAGGGCCACTGTGCTGCTGGGAGGCCATGACACAGTGGGCATTACTGAAACTTGGTGGGATGATTCCCATGATGGAATGTAGGGATAGATGGGTATAAGCATTTTAGGAAGGATAGGCAGGGAAGGAGAGGAGGAGGTGCTGCCCTCTGTGTCAATCAATAACCAGCTGGAATCTGTGGAGCTCCACCTGGGGAAGGATGATGAGCAGGATGAGAGTGTATGGGTTAAAATCAAGGCAAGACAGCGAAGGAGATATTACTGTGGGGGGTCTCCTACAGGCCACCTGACCAGCAGAACCAAGCAGATGAGGCCCTCCACAGGCAAATAGAAGCAACTTCCAGGTCACAAGCCCTGGTCCACACAGGCGATTTCAACCACCCTGACATCTGCTGGAGGGACAGCACAGCAAGGCACCAGCAATCCAGGATGTTCCTGGATGGCATAGAAGACAACTTCCTCCTCCAAATGGTAGAGGAACCAACAAGAAAAGGTGCTCTGCTGGACCTTGTTCTCAGCAACAGGGAAGGGCTGGTAACCAATGTGAGGCTCAGAGACAACCTTGGCTGCAGTGATCATGAAGCAGTTGAATTTAATCTCCTCAGGGCTATCAGGAGGACCTATTCTAAGCTTATGACCCCAGACTTTAGGCGTTCAGACTTTGATCGCTTCAGGAATCTGCTAGCCAAAGTGTCATGGGACGAAGCCCTGGAGGAAAGAGGGACCCAGGACAGCTGGTCAGTATTTCAAGGACCACCTCCTCTGTGTCCAGGAGCTATGTATACCAACAAAGAGAAAAGCAGGGAAGAACGCTAGGAGGCCTGCCTGGATGAACAAGGAGCTCCTGGACACACTATTACTTAAAAAGAAACTCTACAGGAAGTGGAGGGAAGGACAGCTAGAACAGGGGGGATATAAGGAAGCTGCCCGAGCAGCAAGAGGGCCTGGTTAGGAAAGCCAAAGCAGAGTTGGAATTGAATCTAGCCAGGGAGGTTAAAGGGAGCACTAAGAATTTCTACAGGTATATTAACGGCAAGAAGAAGAGTAGGGAAGGTGTGGGCTCCCTCAGAAAGAAAAGTGGTGAAATGGTCACAAGTGATGTGGAAAAGGCTGAGGTACTCAATAACTTCTTTACCTCAGTCTTCACTGCAAGGGCCTCCAGCCACACTCCTGGAGTCACGGAAGACAATGCCAGAGACGGGGAGGAAGAACTGCCCATGGTAAGTGAAGCTCAGGTTTGTGATCACCTGAAGAACCTGAAAGTGTTCAAGTCCATGGGACCCAACGGGATACACCCATGGGTGCTGAGAGAACTGGCAGATGAGGTTGCTAAGCCCCTCTCTATTCTATTCCAAAAGTCCTGGCAGACTGGAGAAGTCCCCACAGACTGTATGAGGGCAAACATTGCTCCCATTTTCAAAAAGGGTAAGAAGGAGGAACCAGAGAACTACAGGCCAGTCAGTCTCACCTCTGTGCCTGGAAAGATCATGGAGCAGATCCTCCTGGAGGCACTACTGACTCAGAAGAGTAGTGAAGAGGTGATTGGGAGCAGTCAGCATGGCTTTGCCAAGGGCAAATCCTGCCTGACAAACCTGGTGGCCTTCTATGAACAGGTGACAGCATTAATAGATGAGGGGCGAGCAACTGATGTCGTTTACCTGGACCTGAGCAAAGCCTTTGACACTGTCCCACACCACATCCTGGTCTCCAAGCTGGTGACACACGGGTTTGATGGATGGACCCCTAGATGGATAAAGAACTGGCTTGACGGCCGCACCCAAAGAGTGGCAGTAAACGGGTCCATGTCCCAGTGGAGGCCAGGGACAAGCGGAGTCCCTCACGGATCAGTCCTGGGACCAGTCTTGTTCAACATCTTTGTGGGTGACATGGACAGTGGCATTGAGTGCACCCTCAGCAAGTCTGCTGATGACACCAAGCTGTGTGGTGCAGCAGACACGCTGGAGGGAAGGGATGCCATCCCGAGGGACCTTGAGAGGCTGGGGAGGTGGGCACAAGCCAACCTCATGAGCTTCAACAAGACCAAGTGCAGGTTCCTGCATCTGGGTCGAGCAATCCCAGGCACAAATCCAGGCTGGGCAGGGACTGGCTGGGGAGCAGCCCAGAGGAGAGAGACTTGGGGGTGCTGGGGGAGGAGAAGCGCTACATGAGCTCTCAATGTGCACTTGCAGCCCGGAAAGCCAATCAGATCCTGGGCTGCATCAGGAGAAGTGTGGCCAGCAGGTCAAGGGAGGTGATTCTCCCCCTCTCCTCAGCTCTGGTGAGACCCCACCTGGAGTACTGCCTCCAGTTCTGGTGCCCATATTACAAGGGGCATCTGGAGGTGCTGGAGGGTGTCCAGAGAAGGGCCACGAGGATGATCAGAGGGCTGGAGCACCTCTCCTATGAGGACAGACTGAAGGAGTTGGGGCTGTTCAGCCTGGAGAAGAGAAGGCTCCCAGGTGACCTCATTGTGGCCTTCCAGGATCTGAAGGGGGCCTACAAGAAGGCTGGGGAGGGACTTCTCAGGCTATCAGGGAGTGATAGGACTAGGGGGAATGGGATGAAGCTGGAGGTGGGGAGATTCAGGCTGGATGTGAGGAGGAAGTTCTTCACTGTGAGGGTGGTGAGGCCCTGGAATGGGTTGTCGAGGGAGGTGGTTGAGGCCCCGTCCCTGGAAGTGTTTAAGCCCAGGCTGGATGAGGCTCTGTCCAGCCTGATCTAGTGTAGAATGTCTCTGCCCATGGCAGGGGGGTTGGAACTAGATGATCCTTGTGGTCCCTTCCAACCCTAACTGAAACTATGAAACTATGAAACTGAACTATTTCCCTCAATGTATATGGATTTCAGTCCGTTAGAGAAGCATGATGCAGCAGGGAAAGACCAGGCCTGACCACGTGGAATAACCAGGAGGGTGGCTGCAGCTGCTGGTGCTCTAGAATAGGCGAGGCAGAAGCAAAAAGACAAATGGCCATAGTGTCTTCCTTTCCATAGGATTGCTGGACAGGATTGGGGAGTGGAATAGACCACCTATGATCTAGGGGATCTCTCCTCCTGGGAGGGTGAAACCAAGTCTCTCTCTGTTCACCTAGATCAGGTGTCTTTTTGTCTCCTGTGTGAAGCAGGGCTCTTGCAGCCCTTTTCCCCTGGATGGGTGTAATCCAGCACAGCGTACCAGCCAGACTACTCAGTTTTCTGAAGTAAATTTCACAACAGTTTGGAGCCTGTAATTCAAAGCTGCCAGTTTCTGTTCATTTGGAAAGGCTGCTGACTTTTTTAAACCCTGTAGAATCATTCCCCTTCAGTGGAGAGATAACAGGTTTTGAAGTAGAAATTAATAAATTATTAGAGAATATACCTAAAGAATGAAGAGAAACCTGATGACTGCATATGTCGAATGCAATTCAGTGAAATAGTTTTCTAATACTGACAGCTATTGTCTATTCAGGATTTCGGTTGCCATTGTGTTTTCAGTTTTTTAGGATTTTAAAGTCTTGTTTTCCACAGTTTCCATAGTTAAAACAGTATCATGAAACTTGTCAATACATGCCAGCATAAACAACAGTTGCATGCAAATGTAGATCCAGATTTTTTGATGTAAGAAGTTAAAGGCAGACATCAAGAAATTATATAATCAACTAAATCAATTATCAGGTTTCTGAAGGGCTAAGCACTTATGGCTCATAGGTTTGATCCTACCTCTTGATGCTTGGTGGTTCCTCAGAAAATCTGTTCTCCTTCTGCTAATGTTTAATTAAGGGTTTGGTATTCTGACTATGAAATGTGTATTTCTAGAGCATTAGAGAAAGATGCTAACACAAACTCTTGGCATTCCAAAACTTTTTGCTACTTCTCTTGTAATTCTTTAGTAAACAAACTAACAAACAAACAAATATGTTTTTCTATCAATTAATGTAATTGATTCAATACCCTCACTTCACTAATATTGTCACTAACTGTGAAATATTTCCCTCCTTTTCCTAATGGGAATGTTTCCACCTGGGTCACAACATCCCCATTGTAAGCTACAGACTTGGAGATGTGTGGTTGCAAAGCTGTGACTCAGAGAGGAACCTGGGATTTTTGGTTGACAGTCAATTAAATGTGAGTCAATCAGCAGTGTGCCCAGTGTGCTCAGTCTGGACAAGGCTGAGGAGAGATGTCATTGCTTTCTACAATTGCCTGAAGGGAGGTTGGAGTTAGGAGAGAGCCAGTCTTCAAAAAAGGCAGGAAGGAAGACTCTCTTCTTCTTAGTGTCAAGTGACAGGACTAGAGAAAATGTTTTCAAGCTGCGCCAGGGGAGGTTAAGGTTGGATGCTAGGAGATACTTCTTCACAGAGAGGGTTATCAGATATTGGAATGGTCTGCCCAGGGCAGAATTGGTGCTGCCGTCTCTGGAGATGTTTCAGCAGCATGTGGACGTGGTGACTAGGGGCATGGATTATTGTTGTACCTTCAGTGCTGGGTCAAAGGCTGGACAGGATGATCTTTGAGGTCTGTTCCAACTGTAAGTTTTCTAAGTTCTGTCTAATTATTGGTCTATTAATCTGCACCTTGTATTGCTTTTTGTGCCAATAAAACATGGATGTATAATAACAGTATAATTAGCAAAGAAAATAAGTCAGAGTACAAACAATGAGAAAAGCTAATGATAAATGAGATATTAAGTGTTCAGTGGTAAAACCTAGTGATAAACTGTGTAACTCTGTGGTGGTTTTAGGCTATGTGTTTAAAATTTAGTTGCAGATTTTGAGCAGGAAAAGAGAAAAATATAAATAAACCACTATTGGGTGCAAAGAGGAAAACAAAAGATTATTCTAAACAAATTAATTGGGTAAATATCTAGAATAAGAGGAGCTGTACCATAACAATTCTTCCATTTTTTCTCTTCTGGTCTTGGCTGGTTTTGCTTCGCTTGGGAGAGATAATCTGTATGACCTTGGCTAAGTCTAACCACCGCTTCTCTTTCTGCTCCTTTCTCTCTTGGGATGGAGGGTGGGGGAGGGGGGAGGCAGTGGAACAGCTTCCCCTGGTCTCTTGACCAGGGGGGTTTCCGTGTTGTTTGGTAATTGTAAATATTTGAATAATATTGTAAATACTGTATATTCATTGTATTCCATCTTAGAGTGTAGATTTTGCATGTAAATATAGCTTATTTTGCTTCTAACTGAGTTGGTTTGGCAAAGTTAATGTTGGGGGGAAACTTCAACCCACCACATTACAAAAAAATATTGGCATCCAGTGTGGGGCAATTGCTTGATTGATGAATTCCTGCTCAGATTAAGGAAGTAAAATGAAGCTGTTCTGGATTTTGTGACATTTAATATATTCTGCTCTGACAGTGACTTTATATAGGTGGTGTGTCGCTGTGATGTTAGATAATCTGGGAAGATATCTGGCATATAAACTGTTCCTTTGGTTTAAATACAAGCTGAAAATGCTGTATGACCAATGCTTGGGATTTCTTTGGCTTAAAAGGTTTGGTAATATGACTGTAACAGTTCCTGCAGAAATATATGAATTCAGCATTCCTGTAGCTGAGAGCTGTGTGAGCAGCTGGGATCCAAAAATGATTTATTTGCTGCGTGTGAGCCTGCTATTGGTGATAATAGTTGTGCTCTTGTTAGGGGCACGGTACCGAGAGAGATGTGCAGTGAATAGGTGTTCTATTTTTTGACGCAGCAGATGTAGACATTGTAGGTCTAGTTCTAACTCAAATGCAGAAATTACCATTGGTGATGAAGATACAGAGACAGGACAAACAGGGAGAAACAGGCAGACAGAAGTTAATAGGAAAGCAGTTCTGAGTGAGAATGGCAGCAGTTCTGGCGTTCACCCAGAGGGGGACAGACACAGCCCACAACAGCTGTGGCTCCACTGGCACTGGCATTTATGAGGCAAAATCACTTCCGCCTGCAGCAGCAGGAACAGGAGAGAGTTCTGCATCAGCTGCTGGGTCCCAAAGTCCACCCACCGATGCTGTTTCCTTGCAAATCCCTCCTGCTTCTGCAAAGTCTGCTGTAAATTTGAACACCATTCCAGTTAAACAAATCACAGCTTTGGATAAAAGGGGCAGATGCAAGGCAGATGCAGAGGCTGAAGAACATCAAGAAGAGCAGGATCCGTCAGCTGCTTAGGCTCAGGGACCTACTGTTAAAAAGCATCTTTCTGATGATGGAGAGCAAGTTTGCCTTAAAGATATATCTGAATTACTGAGACTGTCAGTGGATAGTGGAGATGAAGGACAGGATATAGCTTCTGGTAAGTTGGGAGCTAATGGAGGTGCTTCTGAACTTAAGGAGGTCCTACAGAGGTCCTGGTTTATTTGGATAAACCCCTTCCCGTATGTCTTTTATTTTGACTGAAAGACATTTCACATACCTCATGGAACCACATTTGAGCAAAATGAACTCAAAAATCTATGAAATCATTGCTTCAGATGGGTGGCTGCCTGAGAGGAGATGAATTACAAACAGTAAAAGGCAGTGAAAAATTGGACTCACGAAGTTTTCTGTGTTTATGTGAGACATAGCTGTCCAGAAAAAGGCAGGTAAGATATTTTCCTGGAAGCAACTTTATTCTTTGAGTCACTCATCAGCTCATCAGCTGGTACTCATCAGCTTTAGGGATGCAAAATTTTGCTTTTTTGTTTTGTATTCTAAACATTACACTGAAAGAGAAAAGGAACATCTCATAACATACCCATGAAATACAATCTTCAGCACAATGTGTTTGTGTTTTTAAAAAAAATCACTAGAAAGTTTTCAAATTTCTGAAGATGAGTAAAGAACAACTTGTAGGAGCAAGATCTTAATCTTTCTGATCATTATCTGATATCTGTACCATTACATTGCATTGCACTAACCATCACCACCTTCTTCTTCATATTTATCACAAATTCCTCCAAGCAATAGGAAGACAAGAAAAATAAAGCTTTGTTTTGAAATGTATGCCTTGTTGCATTAATCAGATCTGTTAGAACATCCCTCCATTCTGTTTCTATTATATTAAAACTTCAAATACACAGTTACACTTCTTCAAAATTCAATAAGATGTGAAATTACTTTGATGGCAGCTGGGCCACTGGAGATTGTTACCCTCACACTTGACTTGCAATATCCTCGAAATAACGAAATACTATGTATAACATATAAATAAATAACAATATATATATAAAAACATGAAAAATAACTTGAAATAACTAAAACTGATAGCCACATACATATCTAATGAGGGTTTACTTATGAAAAGTCTCCACACTTATTTAGGAGAAACACAAATATTGAACATTTATTGTATCTAGTTAACAATAAGATATAAAAATATGCTGAAGCAAGCAAAGGAAATTTATCAGCCAATTTAAGTCATCACTTCTAAAATGGAATCTTGCTTCCTTTGTCAGTTGCCTTTTTATGTGTATAGTTCAAAACGTATGTATCAACAACTGATTATTATAATTGTTGTTTGCAAAGCTATTGAATCAATTTGCTAATTGTTTTAGGATATTTAATTGCATCCACAAGTGCTGAGAGAGTTGGCTGATATCGTTGCTGAACCTGTCTCCATCATCTTTGAAAAGTCATGGAGAACAGGAGAGGTGCCTAATGTCTGGAGGAAAAGAAATGTCACTCCAGTCTTCAAATGAGGCAGGAAGGCGGACCCACGCAACAACAGAGCAGTCAGCCTCACCTCCATCCCTGGAAAGCCCCTGGAAAAGGGCTGAAACCAGTCCCCCCAGACAGGAGTCTGAGGGTGGTAAGCTGGAGTCAGTGGTGAAACCAGCAGCCCAGCTGAAGTGCATGTACACTAATGCACAAAATATGGGCAGCAAGCAAGAGGAGCTGGAGGCCTTGTGACAGCAGGAAAGTTAGGATGTAGTTGCCATCACAGAGACGTGGTGGGACGACTCACATGACTGGAGCGCTGCAATTGATGGCTACAGGCTCTTCAGGAGAGACAGGCAAGGAAGAAGGGGTGGAGGGGTGGCCCTATACATCAGGGAGGCACTAGATGCTGTTGAGGTGGAGATCAGGGACGATTGGTTGAGTGCTTGTGGGTGAAAATTAGAGGGAAGACCAGCAGGGCAGACATCCTGGTTGGAGTCTGCTATAGACCACCCAACCAGGAGGAAGATGTTGATGAAGCATTCTATAGGCAGCTTAAGGCTGTCTCAAGATTGCCTGACCTTGTTCTCATGGGTGACTTCAACCCTGCCTGATATCTGCTGGGATCTCAACATAGCAGATAGGAGGCAGTCTAGGAGGTTCTTAGAGTGCATGGAGGACAGCTTCTTATCCCAGGTGCTGCGCGAGCCTACCAGGGGTAAGGCTCTGCTTGACCTCCTCTTCACCAAGAGGGAAGGGCTGGTGGGTGATGTGGTGGTCGGAGGGTGCTTAGGCGCCAGTAACCACAAGATAATTGAATTTTCAGTATTCAGTCAAGCTAAGAGGGACAGCAAGAAGACCTCCACTCTGGACTTCCAGAAGGCAGACTTCAGGCTACTCAAGGAACTAACTCAGAAGGTTCCTTGGGAAACAGCCCTTAAAAACAAAGGGGTCCAGGAGAGCTGGACCTACTTCAAGGAAGAACACAGGAACAGGCAGTGCCGATGTGCCAGAAGATGAGCCACCAGGGCAGACAGCCAGCCTGTTCTAAAAGAACTAAGGGGAAAAAAGAGGGTGTATCATCTTTGGAAGAAAGGGGAGGTGACCCATGGAATGTTTTGCGATGTTGCTAGGACATGTAGGAAGAAAATTAGGGAGGCAAAAGCCCATTTAGAACTTAGACTGGCCTCTGCTGTGAAGGACAACAAAAACTCCTTCTATAAATATAAATATAGCAAGAGGAAGGGCAGGGACAAACTTCACTCCTTGGTAGACATGGAGGGGAACATTGTAACAAAGGATGAGGAAAAGGCAGAGGTACTTAACACCTTCTTTACCTCAATTTTTACTAGCAGGACAGAACATCTTCCAGACAGCTGGCCTGCAGAGCTGGCAGAAGAAGCCAGGAAGCAGCATAGTACCCCTCTGTTCCAGGATGGGATACTTTGAGATCTTCTGAGCCGCTTGGATCCCCACAAGTCCATGGGATTGGATGGGATCCATCCTAGGGTGCTGAGAGAGCTGGCAGATGAGCTGGCCAAATTGCTCTTCATCATTTTTTCACCAGTCCTGGCTCACTGGAGAGGTCTCGGAAGACTGAAAGCTGGCCAATGTGGTGCCCATCCACAAGAAGGGCCAGAAGGAGGAACCAGATAATTATAGGCCTGTCAGCCTGACCTCAGTACCAGGCAAGATTATAGAACAGGTCATCTTGAGTGCAATCACACAGCACTTCCACGGTGGCCAAGGGATCAGGCCCAGCCAGCATGGCTTTAGGAAGGGCAGGTCCTGCCTGACCAAACTGATCTCCTTCTAGGATCAGGTGACCCGCCTGGTGGATGTGGGGAGGCCTGTGGATGTGGTCTACCTGGACCTCAGCAAGGCCTTTGACACTGTCCCCCACAGCAAACTCCTGGCCAAGCTGGCAGCCCATGGCTTGGACAGGTGCACACTGTGTTGGGTTGGGAACTAGCTGGAGGGCTGAGCCCAGAGAGTGGTGGTGAATGGTGCCACATCCAGTTGGTGGCCTGTCACCAGTGGTGTGCCCCAAGGATCAGTGCTGGGCCCCATCCTCTTCAATGTCTTCATCGACGATCTGGATGAGGGGATTGAGACAGTCATCAGCAAATTTGCAGATGACACCAAGTTGGGAGCAGATGTTGGTCAGTTAGAGGATGGAAGGGCCCTGCAGAGGGACCTCGACTGACTGGACAGATGGGCGGAGTCCAATGGGATGGCATTCAACAAGTCCAAGTGCCGGGTACTGCACTTTGGCCACAACAACCCCATGCAGAGCTGCAGGCTGGGGTCGGAGTGGCTCGAGAGAAGCCAGACAGAGAGGGACCTGGGGGTGCTGGTTGACAGCCACCTAAACATGAGCCAGAAGTCTCCCCAGGTGGTCAAGAAGGCCAATGGCATCCTGGCCTGTAGCAAGAATAGTGTGGCCAGCAGGAGCAGGGAAGTCATTGTGCCCCTGTACTCTGCATTGGTTCGGCCACACCTTGAGTCCTGTGTCCAGTTCTAGGCCCCTCAGTTTAAGAAGGACATCGAGACACTTGAACGTGTCCAGAGAAGGGCAACAAGGCTGATGAGAGGCCTTGAGCACACGCCCTATGAGGAGAGGCTGAGGGAGCTGGGGTTTTTTAGCCTAGAGAAGAGGAGGCTCAGGGGTGACCTCATTGTTCTCTACAGCTACCTGAAAAGTGGTTGTAGCCAGGAAGGGGTTGGCCTCTTCTCTCTAGCAACCAGCACCAGAACAAGGGGACACAGTCTCAAGCTGCGCCAGGGGAAATTTAGGCTTAAGGTGAGGATAAAGTTCTTCACCGAGAGAGTCGTTTGCCATTGGAATGGGCTGCCTGGGGAGGTGGTGGTTTCACCATCCCTGGAGGTGTTCAAGAGGGGAATTGACATGGCACTTGGTGCCATGATCTAGTCATGGGGTCTGTGGTGACAGGGTGGACTGGATGATCTTTGAGGTCTCTTCCAACCTTAGTGATACTGTGATACTGTGATACTGTGAGTTGGAGGCCTGTGGCCAGTGGTGTTCCCCAGGGATCGGTACTGGGTCCAGTTTTGTTCAATACCTTCATAAACTACCTGGATGAGGGGATTGAGAGTACCCTCAGCAAGTTTGCTGATGATACAAAACTGGGGGGGGTGGGGAAGGGGAGTGTTGGCTGATATCCCATTGGGCTGTGCAGCCATCCAACGTTGCCTGGACAGGCTAGAGAGCTGGATGAAGGCAAATGTCATTAAGTTTACTAAGGACAAGTTCAAGTCCTATATCTGGGGAGGAATAATAGCATGCACCAGAACAGGTTAAGGTTTGCCCTGCTGAAAAGCAGCTCTGTAGAGAAGATCTTGGAGTCCTAGTAAAGAGCAAGTTATCCATGGGACAACAATGTGTCCTTGTCGCCAAAAAAGCCAATGGTATTCTGGGATGCATCAAGAAGGGTGTGTCCAGCAGGTCTACGGAAGTTCTTCTACCTCTCTACTCTGCCCTGGTAAGATCACACCTAGAATACTGTGTCCCTTTTGGGCTCCCCAGTTCAAGAGGGACAGAGAACTGCTGAACATAATCTAACGGACAGACATGAGGTTGATTAGGAGACCTGAGCATCTCCCCTGTGAAGGGAGGCTGATATTACTGGGGCTATTTAGTCTTGAGAAGACTGAGAGGGGATCTGATCCATGTGTATAAATATCTGAAGGGCGGGTGACAAGTGGAGGGGGCCAAGCTCTTTTTGGTGTCTCACAGTAAGAAGACAAGGAACATGTTCAAATTTGAACATAGAAGATTTCACCTTAACATGAGGGGAAACTTCTTTACAGTGTGGGTGAAGGAACACTGGCACAGGTTGCCCAAGGGGGTTGTGGAGTCCCCTTCTCTGGAGACTTTCAAAACCCACCTGGATGTATTCCTGTGTGGACTACCGTAAGTGATCCTGCTTTGGCAGGGGAGTTGGATCCAAAGATCTCTTGAGGTCCCTTCCAACCTCTAATATAGTGTGATAAGGTGATACCATGATATTTTTTCCTTATACTTTCAAATAGAAATAATTCTTGCTGTTAAAGAGAATTTAAGGTCTCAAATAAAGGTCTGAACTAGATTTTACTGAGACACATCATATGTATCCTCACTACCTTTAATTAAGCTTGTTCCTAATTTGCAACTCCTAACACCAAAAAGGAAACATTAACAAAGTGACAGTTGTTCAATTTATACCCCATTTTCTTTTCTTTTCTGTACCTTGACTTAACACTTAAATGCTAAATTTAGCAGTTAAATATTAGTGTTATTAGCTTTATGCAAATGAGAAAGGACTTTTCTCATAAGGACAGCTTCTGAAGTACTAAAGTCACTTAAAACACTAAATAACATTGACTGCAAATTAAAGACTAATTGGAAAAATATATTAAACACCTATGAAGAAAGGTTGGAAAACTGACCTTCTTCAGGTAAGAGCTCTAACTACTACTCTAGGGAATTATATTATAACCTCAATGGCCAAAGAAAATTAATTTAATGGAAAAGAAAGGTGTCAGAGATGCACTTGGGAGTGAATTGCAACTTGGTACATTACATTTTCACCTGTCTTCAAAAATCCAGAGTGACAAGGTTACAATTTCACTAATAAAAGTGGAGATTTTTGCATTATATGTAAAGACTAAGAAAAGAAGCTTGTTTGATCATTGGTGATTTTTATTTTAATTTTTAAATCACTCAACTTAGAACTCCTGTATTCAGAACTTTTAAATCATTGTTTTTTGCATGCATTATATGTATGCAAATAGAACATCATGTGTAGGATGACAATGATGAGTCATCTTTAATAACTAAAAACTTTGAAAAAGTCTCAACATTAATGAACCTGAATGGCTTTCTAGACAGAGAATTTAGCCTTTCCCTTCTTTTTAATTTTTGGAGAAAGAGATTTTTTTTAAAAGCATCTATTACCTTCTGATAGCTTTATTTTGTGCATGCTTAACATGAGATAACATGGAAGTGATTCACTCTAAAAACTGTGGATTCAGCTTACAACTGTAGCAAGCTGGATTTTTACCAGATAACCCTAAGTACCTCCATGGGACTTTTGCACATATCACTAAGGACTATGTACTAGGTTGAAGCTAGACCAAGCTAGATGGTAGGCTTTCCTGGCAACAGGCAGGCAGGAAACCAGCAGCACAATCTGTGTTAGCTGATGTAGCACTGAAAGGGCATTACTCTCATCCAGCATGGGCTATATTCCTGTTTCCAGGGAGCTACCCAGACACCACTGAATAGGGCCAACAAATGGGGCATGGTGCATCACAAAGGCCATTGCCAATAACATTTAAAGAATTCAAGAGGTACATGTCCAACTGCATTGGTAAAGATTTATCAGGTTGAGCAGCATCTCTATCATTAACCACACCACATGGTAAGTTATTAATTTGTAGAAATGGGTCCAAAAGATCCAGCCAAACACCCATGTAAAAGCTTGGAACAGCAGATTCTTCAAAATTAACATCTCTACTTCCAATCCATTTCTTTCAAATAAAGTATTACTTTCCAAATAGAATATTAATTTCCAAGCCCCATGTTGGAGTGTCAAAATACTGTGGTGGTTTGAGCCTTAACTGGGATTTAAGAGCTCAGATGGGGGACAAGACAGAGGTCACTCCCTGGTTTCCCCTTTCTATTTCTCCATCAGGAGAGAAAAAAGGGGAAGGGGAAAGAACAGAGAGAGATAAAGGAAGGAACAAAGTGTGTTTTGAGCACACTGTAATGAATTTTAAGAATCTGAGTGGCCATTCAGGAGACTTGCACATTTCTGATATATCAATTTGCAAGAAAATGAAGGATTAGTTGGGGCTGTCTTGGGAGACCATCATAGTTGGGAGTGAATAGGGAAGAGATGAGCAGATAACTTTGCTTAAAGCAAATTATGTGTTTATATCCTAAAAATTGGGATAATTTAACTTTACAACACATCAAATGTTTGTGATGAAGAGGTTATTAAATTATTAACATATGTGAATTATGAAAATATTATTTTTATTAATTATAAAAATTATTAATAACTGACTAATCACTAATTTAAATACATGTTCTAGTGCACGTTCATGAAATACATCCCTTAAGTGGTTTAGTATTATGGTTAGAACTCGATTGGAATATTTACAGAATCATTTTCTATTAACGAAGGGTGCAGTTCCACTGCTTGGCCACTACGTGGGGGTTGAGTGGCTACTAACTACATACAGCAATGTTTCTATGCATCAGAGTTTACTGCTAGACATGGATGCTTTGAACTAAGTGTTAGTGGATGGAAAGCAAGTGAAAGATACTTTATAGCTGTTGTTTGTAGAAAGGTTGTGTTCCTGCAGACTACTGTTGCTGGACTAGTTCCTAGGCTGGTCTGGATGGCGGTGCTGGGTAGCTCTCTCTGCTGCAGTGGAGAGGAGATGGAATCTGGTCTTAGCTGGTAGGCAGGTTCTCTTGAAAGACTCAGTAGGTTCCCTCCAGACGATAGGGAACAATCCTGCAGGGTTGGCCCGGCAGGGCCAGCAGGGATGATAGGGCTGGTCCCGGGACGGGGTCAGCCCTCAGAGTGGGCTCGCACGTCAGGGTGGGGTGACAGTTCTCGATAGGCGGGCTCAGAGGTTTCTGATCTGGCATGGTAGCAGGTGGGGCTGGACGCAGTGGGGGTCAGCTGTTCTGCAATGGGCTCGAGGCTGGCATGGAATGGCCCCGAGGAAGAAGCACTGCTATGGGAAGTGGCAATTTCCTGTTTACTTGGCTTAAAGGGTCCTCTCAGAGGAGGGACCCTCTCAGAGCAGTCCAGGCTTTGGAGTAGTGCTCCTGTTTTTTCCTGAGGTTTACAGGGCTCGGAGCAGTGTGGCGGTTCCTCTCCCATGATAGTTGGGTCATGCAGATGTGTGAACTGCTGGACTCGGTTAAGTCCCTTCTCCCTGGCCACTGGGCAGATCTTACCCTCGGAGGTCCAGTCCTCTGGAGGCACAGTGGGCTCTCCTGGTCGGTGTGATTGGTGGTGATGATGCTGGAGCTACTCAGGCTCAGCAAAGGTCCCTCCTCTGGAGATAATTCTCAGGGCTAAGGCTCAATGGGCCTGCCTGGATATGGGCTGCTTCTCATCATGCAGAGGCTTCTAGTTGCTTGCATATATGAGAGAGAAGAAGTAACAGAAATGAGCTCAATGGCAGAGGCTATGGCACAAGCATTGTCCTCTCAAGCAAGGAGAGAGACAAAGTGAAAGAGGGGGCAAGTTTTTTACCAACTGGGGTAATACTTATAGGTTCTTCGAGGATGGATTTGACCAATGGGCACTCTTGTAAACAACTAGCTTCGGCCTGTAGAAAGCATGAAGCTAGAATAATGCCCATTCTTGGTAATCGTGTGAGCATCCCAGGCTATGGGTGCATGCAGGGGTCCGTGCTGGCCCAGCTAATGCCTTGGCCTTTGTTTCCCTCATGAAGAGGGGGAATTTGTCTACGTCCTGGGATCACAGTATCACCAAGGTTGGAAGAGACCTCAAAGATCATCCAACCTGTCACCACAGACCTCATGACTAGATCATGGCACCAAGTGCCATGTCCAATCCCCTCTTGAACACCTCCAGGGATGGTGACTCCACCACCTCCCCACGCAGCCCATTCCAATGGCAAACAACTCTCTCCATGAAGAACTTTCTCCTCACCTCAAGCCTAAATTTCCCCTGGTGCAACTTGAGACTGTGTCCCCTTGTTCTGGTGCTGCTTGCAAGAGAGAAGAGGCCAACCCCCTTCCTGGCTACAACCACTTTTCAGGTAGCTGTAGAGAACAATGAGGTCACCCCTGAGCCTCCTCTTCTCTAGGCTAAAAAACCCCAGCTCCCTCAGCTCCTCCTCATAGGGCTTGTGCCCAAGACCTCTCATCAGCCTTGTTGCTCTTCTCTGGACACGTTCAAGTGTCTCAATGTCCTTCCTAAACTGAGGGGCCTAGAACTGGACAGAGTACTCAAGGTGTGGCCTAACCAATGCAGAGTACAGGGGCACAATGACTTCCCTGCTCCTGCTGGCCACACTATTCTTGCTACAGGCCAGGATGCCGTTGGCCTTCTTGGCCACCTGGGCACACTGCTAATATTTGGGTAAAATGTGCCTTCACCACAATGTTGCAATAAACAGACTAATAGGAAACCTTCATCATTTGGAAAAGGACAATAACATTCTCATTGTAAGTCAGCCTAAACTAGCAGTTTGCCAGTTGATCCTGCTTGCAAGTGATGAAAACAGACATTTATCGCTTTCTACATCTATCAGCAGAGGTTTGAATGCTGGGAAGACAAAGGCATGAAATTGCCTTCCCCCTCCCCCTGGGGCTTGATGGGGTCAAAGGTAAAATAGGTGCCCATTCTTCCCATTGAGAGCTGAAGCATGTGCTGCGATTTGGAATTGTGATTGGCTGGGTCCTTCACACCCAGTATATGTTGGCACTGGACACATTGTCTATGAAAATCTTAAATAGAGTGGATTTATGGCACATGACCCGTGGATTGGATTATAAAACTTGCAGTTCTGAGGCTGCTATGTGAGAAGAGACCTAGGCACCATCTCCAAACTCCTACTTCATCCCTATGAGTAAAATCCAGCATATCATCTTTCCCTAGGGTTTTGGCTTGCCTCTGATTTTGTAGGTGGGGTAGATCTATTTTGTGGCTTAGTCTCTTCCATTTTCTGAGTTCTCTAAATTGTACTAAAGTTGCCCATAAACATCCTTGTAGAATTCATGACTGAATAGTACCTGTAAATAAATATTAACCAGTTTTGCGCATAATTTTTGGGTGGTTTTATTTGGGAAATAAAGTAATTATATTTTTATAATTCTCTGTGACAATTTTAGGCTGTGCCTTTAAGAAAAGGACAGCTACAGAATTCTCTAGCTGTATGTTTAGGTGTAAAAAGGAAAACAAAGATAATTCTAAACAAATTTCATTGGTAGATCCATAGAATGTAGCTTTAAGAACTTACAGTCTGTGTTTTGTCTTTCTTTTCTCTTCCTTGCCAGCCTGCATGCAACTGACCTTGTACTGAAGCTGATGAAGTAAGAAAATATGGTGGTTTAGGCTGGGTGCTGCTGCACAAGCCACACCTGTGATGTCCCAAAAGAGGGCCCAGTCCAGTGGGTGGTCACAGAAAGCCAGGTATTTCATCCCATAATACCCTGCTCCCCGATAAAATATCAGCAGGGGGTCCTCTCTGTCTCTTTCTTCCCTCAACGCTGCCTAGATAATGGGGTGAGCTGCTTCTCTTGGGCCTAGCTAGGCCCAAAGCTGGGTTGGGGGAGGGAGAAAGAGCCCTGGTGTGGGTGGGATGTTCTTGGGTATGCTTTGGGATCTCTCTATTTTGTCACGGTGCTTGTGGTTCTCTGTAAAACTTTCATTGTTTTTCCATTTAAATTTTCCACCATTTTTTTTTCAGTCCATTTGTCTGAGTCTTTTCTTTTGATTGTGGTGGGAGAATTGGTCTCTCAACGTACCAAAGAAAACTAACTTTCTTAACAACTACTTTGAACTAATGATTTTCCCATAACATCCATTTCTCTTTTTTAATTCTTTTTTCTTCCAGTTAGCTTGACCAAGAAAGGGGGGACAAAAGAGGGGTTTGGGGGGAACCTGAGTGTGCGATACTCCTTGGGAGGGTTTCTCTGTGTTGTGTTCTTCCCTGTGAATTTTGTATATGTTGTAAATACAATATATTTTGTATACATTCATTTGCATTGCATATTTCTTGTAAAATACAGCTTTCCATTCACTTCTCCAACTGAGTTTAGCTGTGCTGTATTTGGTGGGGGGATTAAACGTTCACACTACCACATTCCTTCTTTGTTAATTTAGTCCCAATTAATACAATGGTCTGCTTATTATTAAAGAGCAGTGAGGCTACCAATAAAATACAATACAATACAATACACCAGGTTGGAAGAGACCTTCAAGATCATCGTGTCCAACCTATCAAACCAATCCAACCCACCTAAATACAATACAATACAATACAATACAATACAATACAATACAATACAATAAAATACAATAAAACCCACCTAAACAACTAACCTAAAAAACTAACCCGTGGCACCAAGCACCCCATCAAGCCTCTTCTTGAAAACCTCCAATGAAGGTGACTCCACTACTTCCACAGGCAGCCGATTCCAGTGGGCAATCACTCTCTCGGTATAGAACTTCTTCCTAAGATCCAGTCTAAACCTGCCCTGGTGCAGCCCGAGACTGTGTCCTCTTGTTCTGGTACTGGCTGCCTGGGAAAAGAGACCAAGCTCTGCCTGCCTACAACCTCCCTTCAGGTAGTTGTAGAGAGCAAGAAGGTCACCCCTGAGTCCTCTCCTCTCCAGGCTAAGGTACCCCAGCTCCCTCAGCCTCTCCTCATAGGGCTTATCTTCCAAAACCCTCACCAACTTTGTTGCCCTTCTCTGGACACCTTCCAGCAAGACAACATCTTTCCTAAACTGAGGGGCCCAGAACTGGACACAGGACTCAAGGTGCGGCCTAACCAGTGCAGTGTACAGGGGCAGAATGACCTCCCTGCTCCTGCTGGCCACACTGTTTCTGATGCAGGCTAGGATGCCATGGGCCTGCTTGGCTGCCTGGGCACACTGCAGGCTCATGTTCAGCCTCCCATCAACCAGCACCCCCAGGTCCCTCTCTGCCTGGCCGCTCTCCAGCCACTCTGACCCCAGCCTGTAGCACTGCATGGGGTTGTTGTGGCCAATGTGCAGAACCCAGCACTTGGATGTGTTCAATCTCATGCCCTTGGATTCTGCCCATTTGTCCAGACTGCCGAGGTCCCTCTGCAAAGCCTCTCTGCCCTCCAGCAGATCAACTCCTGCCCCCAGCTTGGTGTCGTCCGCAAATTTACTGATGATGGACTCGATGCCCTCATCCAGATCATCAATAAAGATGTTGAAGAGCATGGGGCCCAGCACTGATCCCTGGGGCACACCACTAGTGACTGGCCACCAGCCGGATGTGGCACCATTCACCACCACTCTCTGGGCTCAGCCCTCCAGACAGTTCCTAACCCAACGCAGTGTGCTCCTGTCCAAGCCATGGGCTGCCAGCTTGGCCAGGAGTTTGCTGTGGGGGACGGTGTCAAAGGCCTTGCTGAGGTCCAGGTAGACTACATCCACAGGCCTCCCCACATCCACCAGGCGGGTCACCTGATCATAGAAGGAGATCAGGTTGGTCAGGCAGGACCTGCCCTTCCTAGAGCCATGCTGGCTAGGCCTGATCCCTTGGCCATCCTGTAAGTGCTGCATGATCGCACTCAAGATGACCTGTTCCATAATCTTGCCTGGCACTGAGGTCAGGCTGACAGGCCTAGAATTTCCTGGCTCATCCAACCGGCCCTTCTTGTGGATGAGCACCACGTTGGTCAGCTTCCAGTCTTCTGGGACCGCTCCAGTGACCCAGGACTGGTGAAAAAATGATGGAGAGCGGCTTGGCCAGCTCATCTGCCAGCTCTCTCAGCACCCTAGGATGGATCCCATCCCGTCCCATGGCCTTGTGGGGGTCCAAGCGGCTCAGAAGATCTCTAACTGCCTCCTGGAGCAGCAGGAAACTATGCAGCTCCCTGGCTCCTTTTGCCAGCTCTGCAGACCAGCTGTCTGGAAGATGTTCTGCCATGCTGGGATAGATTGAGGCAAAGAAGCTGTTAAGTACCTCTGCCTTTTCCTCATCCTTTGTTACAACGTTCCCCTCCGTGTCAACCAAGGAGTGGAGGTTGTCCTTGCCCTTCTTCTTGCTATTGATGTATTTATAGAAGGACTTTTTGTTGTCCTTCACAGCAGAGGCCAGTCTAAGTTCTAAATTGGCTTTTGCCTCCCTAATTTGCTTCCTGCATGTCCTAGCAACATCCCTAAACATTCTGTAGGTTGCCTCCCCTTTCTTCCAGAGATGGTACACCCTCTTTTTTTCCCTTAGTTCTTTTAAGAGTTCATTACCCAACCAGGCTGGCCGTCTGCCCCGGTGGCTCATTTGCCGGGACACTGGCACAGCCTGTTCCTGAACCTTCAAGAGTTCTTCCTTGAAGCAGGTCTAGCTCTCCTGGACCCCTTTATTTTTAAGGGCTGTATCCCAGGGAACCTTCTGAGTTAGTTCCTTGAGTAGCCTGAAGTCTGCCCTTCAGAAGTCCAGAGTGGAGGTCTTCTTGCTACCCCTCTTGGCTTGGCTGAATACCGAAAACTCAATTATCTCGTGGTCACAGGTGCCTAAACACCCTGCGACCACCACATCACCCACCAGCCCTCCCTGTTGGTGAAGAGGAGGTCAAGCATAGCCTTACCCCCTGGTAGGTTCACGCAGCACCTGGGATAAGAAGCTGTCCTCCATGCACTCCAGAAACCTCCTAGACTGCCTTCTTTCTGCTGTGTTGAGATCCCAGCAGATATCAGGCAGGTTGAAGTCGCCCATGAGAATGAGGTCCGGTGATCTTGAGACAGCCTTAAGCTGCCTATAGAATGCTGCATATCTTATTAGAATATCTGTAGAGAGCATAGACTTCCTATACAACTTCTATTAGTGCCTGAGCAACCAAAAAAGCAAGATCAAGTTGCAAGAGAATAACTGAGGTCTGTAGTTATGTGTGACAACACTATAGTAGTCATCTGGCAAAGCAGGTTTGGGCAGCGCATTATAAGTGGAACATGGCACTGAAGGCCACACTTGGATCATGATCATTCTTGTGTCAGTGTTTGGATATATAGTTTTGTCCAATTAGAAAATCAGAGAATGCTAGGAATTGGAAGGGACCTCTGGGGATCATCTAGTCTAACCCTCCTGCTAACACAGGTATGCCTATTTCGGGTTGCAAAGGAACATGTCCAGGCATTTTTTGAAAGTCTCCAGAGGAAGATCAAGCACTTCAGCCTGTTCCACTTAGAATACAATACAATACAATACAATACAATACAATACAATACAATACATTACAATACAATACACCAGGTTGGAAGAGACCTTCAAGATCATCGTGTCCAACCCATCAACCAATCCAACCCACCTAAATACAATACAATACAATACAACACAACACAACCCACCTAAACAACTAAAAAACTAAACCATTGCACCAAGCACCCCATCAAGCCTCTTCTTGAACACCTCCAATGAAGGTGACTCCACCACCTCCACGGGCAGCTGATTCCAGTGGGCAATCACTCTCTCTGTATAGAACTTCTTCCTAAGATCCAGTCTAAACCTGCCCTGGTGCAGCCTGAGACTGTGTCCTCTTGTTCTGGTACTGGCTGCCTGGGAAAAGAGACCAAGCTCTGCCTGCCTACAACCTCCCTTCAGGTAGTTGTAGAGAGCAAGAAGGTCACCCCTGAGTCCTCTCCTCTCCAGGCTAAGCAACCCCAGCTCCCTCAGCCTCTCCTCATAGGGCTTGTCTTCCAAACCCCTCACCAACTTTGTTGCCCTTCTCTGTACACCTTCCAGCAAGACAACATCTTTCCTAAACTGAGGGGCCCAGAACTGGACACAGGACTCAAGGTGCGGCCTAACCAGTGCAGTGTACAGGGGCAGAATGACCTCCCTGCTCCTGCTGGCCACACTGTTTCTGATGCAGGCTAGGATGCCATGGGCCTGCTTGGCTGCCTGGGCACACTGCAGGCTCATGTTCAGCCTCCCATCAACCAGCACCCCCAGGTCCCTCTCTACCTGGCCGCTCTCCAGCCACTCTGACCCCAGCCTGTAGCACTGCATGGGGTTGTTGTGGCCAATGTGCAGAACCCGGCACTTGGATGTGTTAAATCTCATGCCGTTGGATTCTGCCCATCTGTCCAGCCTGTCGAGGTCCCTCTGCAAAGCCTCTCTGCCCTCCAGCAGATCAACTCCTGCCCCCAGCTTGGTGTCTTCCGCAAATTTACTGATGATGGACTCGATGCCCTCATCCAGATCATCAATAAAGATGTTGAAGAGCATGGGGCCCAGCACCGATCCCTGGGGCACACCACTAGTGACTGGCCGCCAGCCGGATGTGGCACCATTCACCACCACTCTCTGGGCTCAGCCCTCCAGACAGTTCCTAACCCAACGCAGTGTGCTCCCATCCAAGCCATGGGCTGCCAGCTTGGCCAGGAGTTTGCTGTGGGGGACAGTGTCAAAGGCCTTGCTGAGGTCCAGGTAGACCACATCCACAGGCCTCCCCACATCAACCAGGCAGGTCACCTGATCATAGAAGGAGATCAGGTTCTTCAGGCAGGACCTGCCCTTCCTAAAGCCATGCTGGCTAGGCCTGATCCCTTGGCCATCCTGTAAGTGCTGCATGATCGCACTCAAGATGACCTGTTCCAGAATCTTGCCTGGCACTGAGGTCAGGCTGACAGGTCTATAAATCCCTGGCTCGTCCAGTTGGCCCTTCATGTGGATCTGCACCACGTTGGCCAGCTTCCAGTCTTCTGGGACCTCTCCAGTGAGCCAGGACTGATGAAAAATGATGGAGAGTGGCTTGGCCAGCTCATCTGCCAGCTCTCTCAGCACCCTAGGATGGATCCCATCCGGTCCCATGGCCTTGTGGGGGTCCAAGCGGCTCAGAAGATCTCTAACTGCCTCCTGGAGCAGCGGGAAACCATGCAGCTCCCTGGCTCCTTCTGCCAGCTCTGCAGGCCAGCTGTCTGGAAGATGTTCTGCCATGCTGGGATAGATTGAGGCAAAGAAGCTGTTAAGTACCTCTGCCTTTTCCTCATCCTTTGTTACAACGTTCCCCTCCGTGTCAACCAAGGAGTGGAGGTTGTCCTTGCTCTTCTTCTTGCTATTGATGTATTTATAGAAGGACGTTTTGTTGTCCTTCACAGCAGAGGCCAGACTAAGTTCTAAATGGGCTTTTGCCTCCCTAATTTTCATAGTTTCATAGTTTCATAGTTTCAGTTAGGCTTGGAAGGGACCACAAGGATCATCTAGTTCCAACACCCCTGCCATGGGCAGGGACACTCTACCCTAGATCAGGCTGCACAGAGCCTCATCCAGCCTGGGCTTAAACACCTCCAGGGAGGCGCCTCAACCACCTCCCTGCACAACCCATTCCAGGCCTTCACCACCCTCACGGTGAAGAACTTCCTCCTCATGTCCACCCTGAATCTCCCCACCTCCAGCTTCATCCCATTCCCCTTAGTCCTATCACTCCCTGATAGTCTGAAAAGTCCCTCCCCAGCCTTCTTGTAGGCCCCCTTCAGATACTGGAAGGCCACAAGGAGGTCACCTGGGAGCCTTCTCTTCTCCAGACTGAACAGCCCCAACTCCTTCAGTCTGTCCTCATAGGAGAGGTGCTCCAGCCCTCTGATCATCCTCGTGGCCCTTCTCTGGACACGCTCCAGCACCTCCAGATCCCTCCTGTAATAGGGGCTCCAGAACTGGACGCAGTACTCCAGGTGGGGTCTCACCAGAGCTGAGAAGAGGGGGAGAATCACCTCCCTTGACCTGCTGGCCACACTTCTCCTGATGCAGTCCAGGATCTGATTGGCTTTCCGGGCTGCACGTGCACATTGAGAGCTCCTGTTGAGCTTCTTGTCCACCAGCACCCCCAAGTCTCTCTCCTCAGGGCTGCTCCCCAGCCAGTCACTGCCCAGCCTGGATTTGTGCCTGGGATTGCCTGGACCCAGATGCAGGAACCTGCACATGATCTTGTTGAAGCTCATGAGGTTGGCTTGTGCCCACCTCTCCAGCCTGTCAAGGTCCCTCTGGATGGCATCCCTTCCCTCCAGCATGTCTGCTGCACCACACAGCTTGGGGTCATCAGCAAACTTGCTGAGGGTGCACTCGATGCCACTGTCCCTGTCACCCACAAGGATGTTGAACAAGACTGGTCCCAGGACTGATCCCTGAGGGACTCCGCTTGTCCCCGGCCTCCACTGGGACATGGACCCGTTGACAGCCACTCTTTGGGTGCGGCCGTCAAGCCAGTTCTTTATCCATCTAGGGGTCCATCCATCAAACCCCTGTGTCACCAGCTTGGAGACCAGGATGTGGTGTGGGACAGTGTCAAAGGCTTTGCTCAGGTCCAGGTAAACGACATCAGTTGCTCGCCCCTCATCTATTAATGCTGTCACCTGTTCATAGAAGGCCACCAGGTTTGTCAGGCAGGATTTGCCCTTGGCAAAGCCATGCTGACTGCTCCCAATCACCTCTTCACTACTCTTCTGAGTCAGTAGTGCCTCCAGGAGGATCTGCTCCATGATCTTTCCGGGCACAGTGGTGAGACTGACCGGTCTCTGTATTTTCTTCCTGCATGTCCTAGCAACATCCCTAAACATTCCTTGGGTTGCCTCCCCTTTCTTCCAGAGATGGTACACCCTCTTTTTTTCCCTTAGTTCTTTTAAGAGTTCATTACCCAACCAGGCTGGCCGTCTGCCCCGGTGGCTCATCTGCTGGTACACTGGCACAGCCTATTCCTGAACCTTCAGATGTTCTTCCTTGAAGCAGGTCCAGCTCTCCTGGACCCCTTTATTTTTAAGGGCTGTATCCCAGGGAACCTTCTGAGTTAGTTCCTTGAGTAGCCTGAAGTCTGCCCTTCAGAAGTCCAGAGTGGCGGTCTTCTTGCTACCCCTCTTGGCTTGGCTGAATACCGAAAACTCAATTATCTCATGGTCACAGGTGCCTAAACACCCTGCGACCACCACATCACCCACCAGCCCTTCCCTGTTGTTGAAGAGGAGGTCAAGCATAGCCTTACCCCTGGTAGGTTCATGCAGCACCTGGGATAAGAAGCTGTCCTCCATGCACTCTAGAAACCTCCTAGACTGCCTTCTTTCTGCTTCTCTATCACCCTCAAAGTAAACTTCTTCTAAAGTTCAAGTGAAACCTCCTGTATTCTAGTTTGTACCTGTTGCTCCTTGTCCTCTCATTAGAAGAGTCCAGTTTCCTCCCTGTGACATGTGACCTCCATCCTTTATATATTAATATATATCAGACCTGTTAAACATCTTCTGTCCCTCATTTTGCTCAACTATAACAATTATATTATATCATATTATATTATATTATATTGTATTATATTACATTACATTACATTATATTACATTATATTACATTATATTATAATGTAACTACTTTTGTGAGGTTTTTCTTCAGATTATATGGGTGAATGTAGTGATAACAGAAAGCTGTGTCAGCGGTGTATGGTAAAAACAGGCTACAAAGCCACCTACAGAAGTGAAAGGAGAAGTGTGATTAATAAATAGGTGAATCTGAAAGTTGGTAGGGTGTGGGAAGAGATGTAAATCATGTAAACATTTTCTAATAAATTTGAGCTTTCCTACAAGACAATGTCATTTCATCGCCTCTGGCAAGTGATCAACTTTCTACAAACTTGTGTGTTTGTATTTTCAGCCAGTTGCCTTGGTGTTGAAGGAATGGGTTAATCTGTGCTTGAACAGATGTAGTTGAGCTGGCTGATAGATAGTTGCTAGGCAACTAAACCTGAACCTATGACAAGCAGAGTAGGGTGTTATATAACACATTGTGTGAAAGGGAGGAGCTTTGTTCTCCTGTCATGGTTTGGGAGAGCAATCCTCCCACCATGGGCAGAAATAACGACTGAGACAAATGGATTGCAAAAGTAATGGAAAGTTTAAGTAGAAAAACAAAAAGAACAATGAAACTTTTACAGAGAACCACAAGCACCGTGGCAAAGAGAGAGAGATCCCATCACCACCTGGGGGTACACCCAACCCCCCCCCCAGGGCTTTTTCTCCCCCCACAACCCAGCCTTGGGCCTGGGCAGGCCCAAGGGATGCAGCTCACACCATTTTACCTAGGCACCGGCAGGGGACGAAATAGGAAGTGAAGACCCCACGTGGATGTTTTATAGGGGAGCAGGTCATTATGGGAAATGGAATACCTGGTTTCCTGTGACCACCCCCGTGGGCTGGGCCCACCCCTTGGGACCTCCCAGGTGTGGTCCATGCAGTGGCATTTGGGCCAGCACCCAGCCTAAACCACCACACGCCACCCCTTATTCCATACCATAATCCCTGCACCCCAAACATATCATCAAATTAAAACTCTTCTGATGACATGTCTAGCAACAGTCCATGTCTTCATCTGGGCATCCTTCCACACAGTCTCTCACTCAGGCTCAAGTATCAGTCCATTCCAGTTGTTCTTCATATGATGGAACCTCCGAGCTACGCAGAGTCATTCTTCTGCAGTGTGAATTCCTCGTGGACTTGTTGGGACATCCTGGTCACCTGGGAATGCCTCACAACTTCTCAGCCGAGCCTTTATTCACATTTACAGTTACTCAGCGGCTTTTTCCACCCCTGGGGCAAGCTGGTTGGAGCAATCAGGCTCCACGACCGCTTTTTTCCATCCCTCCAGGGAGCCGCAGCCAACCGCTTCCAGCCGCAGTCTGAAGCTACACAAAAGCACATTGCAGGTACGTTGCCCCCCCACTGGGCGTTGGCGTACCGAGGCATCACCACATCCGGTTCACAGCCCTCCCCTGGAAGAGGGAGCGGCTGCAGCACAACTCGCTGAGAAGAGAGGAGGCAGAGCCAGGTGCTCGGCGCCGTTTTTGGAACATGTCCGAAAACACCAGGGAAAGATTTACAGCTGCCGCCGCTGCCTGAACGCAGCCCAGCCCGGCCTCCGCTGTCTCTGTCATGGTGATGCAGAGTCAAATTCACCTCCACCCCTTCGGACATCCAAATGGTTATTTCAGCCAAATCCACGAGGGCATTCTCAACGCCTTTGAGAACAGCTTTCCAGCTGAAGTTCCTGCTCGCCCTCGTTTTTGGAAGCCATGGCTTGTCCGTTTGCCACGGGTGGCCCTCTCCCACAGCAGCAGCTGACTGACCTCACTCTGCTTGCCGCTGCCACTCCTCCATGCCACTCTCGGCCGCTTGTCACTCCGCAGAGAACAAAGAGGAGAAGGCAGGTCTCGCCTTCTTAGGCTACTCGAGCATTCTTAAGCTACCCTGAGCAAAAAGTCACAGAAAGAGCCACCCCTTGCTGTTCCCAAGCAACAGGAGGGACTTACATGCCATCAGCCATGCACCACGTGTCCTTCTGGAGTCCACAGGAGTTCACATAGTGTTGTGAAGAGGTTATTAATTTTTATGAATATAAAATATGAATTATGAAGATATTATTTTTTTTAATTATCAAATTATTAATAACCGATGAATCAACAACTTATATACATGTTCAAGTGCACGTTTGTGAAATACATTCCATAAATGGCTTAGTATTATGATTAGAACTTAATTAAACTACAGGCTATTTGTATGTTTTATATAATGAAGGGTGCAGTTCCGCCACTTGGCCACTAGATGGCGACTCGGCGGAACGCGGGCGGCTTCTGGCTATGTACAACAGTATTACAATCTTTCTGTGCATCAGCGATGACTGTGCTACACGCGGATACTTTGAACTGAGTGCTAGTGGGTGGAAAGCACGTGGAAGATACTTTGTAGATGTTATTTGTAGCAAGGTGGGGGTCCGGCTGACTACTGCCACTGGACTGATTCCTAGTAGACTTGAAACGGTGGTGTTGAGTATTATCTCCTCTCTCCGCAGCAGTGGAGAAGGAATAATGGAACCTGGGCTTAACCCGAAAACAGGTTCCCTTCAGGACTCGGTCGGTTCCCTCCAGAAAACGGGGATAGGTCTTGGTCGGGTTCGGCCCGTAGGGTCGTCCCTGGGAGTCAGCTCGCACAGCAGGGCGGGGCAACGGTTGCCGATAGGCGGGCTCAGAGGTTCCCGGTTGGACAACAATAGCTATGGGGTTGGCCCCGTGGCGACAGATCTCGGGGCTGAGGTAAACAGCCTCGGAGAGAGAATGCGGCTGCGCTGAGCTGCGGCTTCTCCGTTACTGGGCTTAAAGGAACAGCGGGATGCTTGGGGTAGTCCCGGGTTTGGTGCAGTATAGGCACGAACCATACTTCAGTCTTCCCTGAGGTTTCAGGGCTTGGAGTGTGGTGGCTCTTCTCCTGCTATGGCGCGGCTAGGTATATGAGGACTCAGTCTCAATCAAGTCCCTTCTCCCTGACAGCTCGGCAGATCTTACCCTCGGGGGCTGATCCAGTCCTCCGGTAGCATGGTAGGCTCTCCTGGTCAGTACGACTGGCTGTGGCAACGCTGGCTTCTCAGGCTCAGCGAACGTCCTCCCTCTGGGGTGATCCTCAAGATCAGAATGCTTCTCACCATGCAGAAGATTCAGTATGCATGCATGTGTGATAGAAACTAACAACAAGCTCAATGGCAGAGGCTGTGGCTCGAGAGCTGCTCTCTCGAGCGAGCACAAAGTGAAAGAGGGGGCAACTTGTTTACCAACAGGGGTAATACTTATAGATTCCTCAAGGCTGGGTTTGACCAATGGGCACTCTCATAGACAACTGGCTTCATCCTATAGAGAGCGTGAAGCTGAAATTTACAATACAATACAATACAATACAACAACAGGTTGGAAGAGACCTTCAAGATCATCACGTCCAACCCATCAACCAATCCAACCCACCTAAATACAATACAGTACAATACAGTACAATAGTACAATATAGTACAAAACAGTACAATACTGTACAATACAGTACAAAACAGTACAATACAACCCCACCTAAACAACTAAAAAACTAAACCCTGGCACCAAGCACCCCATCAAGCCTCTTCTTGAACACCTCCAATGAAGGTGACTCCACCACCTCCACGGGCAGCCCATTCCAATGGGCACTCTCTCTGTATAGAACTTCTTCCTAACATCCAGCCTAAACCTCCCCTGGCGCAGCCTGAGACTGTGTCCTCTTGTTCTGGTACTGGCTGCCTGGGAAAAGAGACCAACCTCCGCCTGGCTACAACCTCCCTTCAGGTAGTTGTAGAGAGCAAGAAGGTCACCCCTCAGTCTCCTCCTCTCCAGGCTAAGCAACCCCAGCTCCCTCAGCCTCTCCTCATAGGGCTTGTGTTCCAAACCTCTCACCAACTTTGTTGCCCTTCTCTGGACACGCTCCAGTAAGACAACATCTTTCCTAAACTGAGGGGCCCAGAACTGGACACAGGACTCAAGGTGCGGCCTAACCAGTGCAGTGTACAGGGGCAGAATGACCTCCCTGCTCCTGCTGGCCACACTGTTCCTGATGCAGGCTAGGATGCCATTGGCCTGCTTGGCTGCCTGGGCACACTGCAGGCTCATGTTCAGCCTCCCATCAACAAGCACCCCCAGGTCCCTCTCTGCCTGGCTGCTCTCCAACCACTCTGACCCCAGCCTGTAGCACTGCATGGGGTTGTTGTGGCCAATGTGCAGAACCCCGGCACTTGGATGTGTTCAATCTCATGCCGTTGGATTCTGCCCATCTGTCCAGCCTGTCGAGGTCCCTCTGCAAAGCCTCTCTGCCCTCCAGCAGATCAACTACTGCCCCCAGCTTGGTGTCATCCGCAAATTTACTGATGATGGACTCGATGCCCTCATCCAGATCATCAATAAAGATTTTGCCCATACTTGGTAATTGCACATGTACTGCATGCGCTGAATGCGTGCTGGCCTGGCTAATGCCTTGGCTTTTGTCTTCTTCCTGAAGGAGGGGAAACCTGTCCACATGCTGGGACCAGATCTAGTATCTGGGCAGAATGTGCCTTCACCACACACAGTCTGCCCGACAAAAAAACTCGATCCCCAACTTCCAAACCAGCAATGCCCCACATTTGACTTTAAACTCTCCATCTTTTGCAATCTGATCTGCAGAGTGGCCACAACAACTAGCCCCACGTTGGTGCGCCAAAAATGTCATGGTTTGGCAGAGCAATCCTCCCACCATGGGCAGAAATAACGACTGAGACAAATAGATTGCAAAAGTAATGGAAAGTTTATATAAAAAAAAAACAAAAAGAACAACAATTAAACTTTTACAGAGAACCACAAGCACCATGACAAAGAGAGAGAGATCCCATCACCACCTGGGGGTACACCCAAACCCCCCCCAGGGCTCTTTCTCCCCCCACAACCCAGCCTTGGGTCTGGGCAGGCCCAAGGGATGCAGCTCACGCCATTTTACCTAGGCACCGGTGGGGGATGAAAGAGGAAGTGAAGCCCCTGCATGGATGTTTTATAGGGAAGCAGGTCATTATGGGAAATGGAATACCTGGTTTCCTGTGACCACCCCCGTGGGCTGGGCCCACCCCTTGGGACCTCCCAGGTGTGGTCTGTGCAGTGGCATCCGGGCCAGCACCCAGCCTAAACCACCACATCTCCTCAGCCCAACCTCCTGGGACATAATTGGCTCTAGGTCATGGGATGCTAACCCTATGTAACTCAGGGTCTCTGGTCGGGGGAGTAGCTGCACCAATCCTACATTGTTGCCATGGGGATGCCTGCTGGGATGGGTGCCAGTCACACATACCACACACTGACACACACACACACACGTCATCTTGAGATCTCCAGAGCTGCGGGTAACGTGCCTTGCTTTCTGTATCATGACTTGCTACAACTTTACAGAACCTTGTCTGCCTGCATGCAACTGTGGTATGCATGCTAATTCTTGAACCCCCAAGAACTCACTAAAACACTTGGGAACTCAGTAGGTCCAGCCCTTAGATATAGGCAAGCAATTTTGTATTTATTTATTTTTCTGATCTAAACTTGGAAGAAAATAAAAAAAGTGTTCTAACATTTGAAATATTTTCAAAGCAGACATTTAATCAGCTCTATAGGTCAACAATAAAAAATTAGTAATTAGTCATTGTATTTGGTAGAACACAGATTTTGGATTTCTTTAGTACAGTGTGCTTTTTTTGTAAAAAAGTTTGCTATTTGATCCTAGTGTTTTATAAAGACATAACCTCTGTACTGCTTATGAAATGTTTTTATAAGGTGGAATTTGTGTCACCTTACTTTAGTAATAAATATGTTTGGTGTTTGTATCAATTTTTGTAATTTTTTTTTCTGCTATGGAATAAGACAGGTATCCAGGGAAACAAAAACAGTGCTAAAACAAATGCCTTCTTTGGACCTGACTAGTTTTAAAGAGCCTAAGGCGGGGGGGGGGGGGGGGGGGGGATAGACAAGTTATTTAGAATAGATAATAAAGTTTTAGAAAATTAAACCTAGGGTAGAATCATCCAGCCATTCATGCTATCTATTATTAATTTATTATTTATGATAGGAAAATAAATCACATATTATTGATTCTGGATTATGAATAAGTTGTCTATAATTACTTCTAAAGAATCCTTTGTATTTTTTCCAACCCTGGAGAACATGAATTTTCATTGCATTTTACTTTCTCATCTTCAGGAATCCAACGATCCTTAGATTCAAATGTGTTTCTCCTGACCAGAAACTAGAACAGGTACTTGAAGACTACTTAAAGATTTACAAAACCCACAGTTTTGTCTGGGTTGCAGCTCTTCTTCACTATTATAACACTTCAGTGCTAGTTCAAAGGGGAAAAAAATAAAATCTATCTTTTGAATCAACATCTTGGGGTTTTGTCTTTTTTTTCCCCTATGAATTAAGATAACATCTCTGACAAATTTATTTTTCATTACTGTCATCATTTAACTTTTTCATTTAACTCATTTAACTTACTGTATTTCACGGCACCAAGCAGCAAAATGATACAACATCCATCACAATTCCTACTAAGCTCCAACAAAGGACATAACAAGTGAAGTCTAGTTCTGCAATGTAGCTAGACTTTATTACCCTACAGAATTTGTTTCAAATTATATTCTGAAAAGTAAAGATGAAAAAAATTAAAATGGTTATAAATGAAGTCTCCAAAGAAAAAGGTAGAAATATTTAATGTAGATAATTATGCAAACAAGATTTTAATATCCTAAGTTTTAATAAAATTAGGTTTAGCAAAGCTCTCCAAGGAGGTGGCCCTTAGGAGTTTATCAAGATGAGCATTCTCATAAATTAAAAAAAAAAAAAAAAAAGGAAAGAAAAGGGAAAAAAGGGGAAAAAGGAAAAAAAAGCTTAAGGCTAAATTGAATTATGGGTGAAGACTTGAAAAATATCACTTATGTACTGGATGATAGTTGTGTACCCATTAAGAAAGGTACAACTTGAAAATTATAAAATGCAGAAGCAGAATTAGAGAGGAAAGAAGATAGAAGAAAATTACTCTTTTGATCCTTTTCACAATACGTTTCTTATAGTCAGTAGTGTCACTGAGAAAACTTCAAGGTGAAAATCAGATGGACTAAGGCAGCCTATATTAAGTCCCATTTTTCAAAGGTGTAATCTTAAGGGACTTAAGCTGCCTAGATAATTCTGAAAACATTGCTCTGAGTCAATTTAATTAATAATTAGATTTTAAACTATTGGCTGTGCTGGTAGGATTAGACAAAACCTCAATTTTTCTCTGTGTATGCTAGAATACCTCCAGGATTGCTATTTGGAAAAAAAGAAAAGATATAATACAGGGTATAGTAAGCTGCAGGGGAGTTCAGCTCTCCTGTTTAATGTCAGGTGGAATCAAAGGTCATGCACTGTTTGACTCTTGACCTGTCTTCCCATTCCTCTTGAGAAGAAACCATGTTCACCTCACACAGAGCCTGAATTTTCCACTTGCTAGACAAAACAATGACAAAAGAAGTAGAGGTCTCTTCTATTTTAGCCTTGTCCTCTTTAATAGTTAGAACTCACAAATAACAGTGTTTATAACAATTGCACAAACACACATGATCAGTTATTGTAGCATTTAACCTGCTAGTCAAATAATGTTCTTATTAATTTTTTACCCCCTTATTGTTTTGGGGACATGATTTTATCTATGTGTGCTTATATTCCTCTTAGTCCCTGCCCAGGTTTGTAAAGCACTGTCATCCAGATCTAGTTTCTTTGGTCCAGCTGGCGACAGAAAATCTAATTCTATTGGAAAACCTTGGGTGTAACTCACCTTAGCTGAAGAATGCCAGCTGACAAATATCATAGTGTCATAGTATCATAGTATCAGTCAGGGTTGGAAGGGACCACAAGGATCATCTGGAAGGTCTCTTCCAACCTGGTCTATTCTATTCTATTCTATTCTATTCTATTCTATTCTATTCTAATTTAGACTATACTTTTTTTTTTTTAATCTTCATGAGGGTAGGAAGTCTCTACAGAGGGACTTTGATAGGTTGGATGAATGTAATGAAGAGGTTTTTCATTTATGATTTATGAAAAGAGGAACGTTAATTTGTATTAATATTAAAAATTATTAATAATGATTTATCAATATTTATATGCAGATTCTAGTGCACGATCATGGATATATTCCATAAACCAGCACAGTTTAACAATTTTTAACCCAATTAGGAAAATACAAAATAGTTATTCAATTAAGAACCAAGGCTGCAATTATGCTGCTTGTCCACCAGGTGACAGCTCGATAAGACACTTGGCGGCTGCTTATACAGCTAGAAGAGAGAGTGTCGGGGCAATAAAACTTAAAAGAACCCTTTAGAGACTTAAATAAATTCTGATCATGAATTATAATTCTGGGCGTGCCAGGGAGGGTGCTTCTAAAGCTTAGGTTAGAACACCATGAGGGATAAGTGTGGGGATTTAAACAGAACCATAGCTGGTGTAAAATATATGAACACTGAAAAGATACAGTGTTTTGCTTGCTAAGCTAGTTGTTAAACTATGGCTATGCTGGCTGCCTGCCAAGACTGACTCCAGGACCTGGCTAGGGCTGCTGCTACTGTGGACAGTTGCTGTCAAACCTCAGCGGTTTGCCAGGCTGGTGCTGGCTCCTGGGGTGATGCCTCCAGACATGGTGGTGAAGGCAGCTTTCTCCTCCCATGACTGTGGGGGGTGAGGCATAGACTTCTGCCAATCAGACAGGTTCCTGTGGATGGGCTTGGGCAGCTCCCTCAGGGCACAGTTCCCCCCTGCAGCTGCTAGAGAACGTGGCAAGGGGGAACTGCACAGCTCCACGTGGCTTTTCTCCTGTCTCATCTCAAAAATGAGTGAGCAGCCAATTCTCTAAGTTTGTAGGGCAGTCCTTTGTGAAACTGTATGGGATGCTCACAGGTGGTCCCAGCTCTGAATTATGGGGACAGATGGTGCTGGCAATTACAGGACATTGAAATGGCAGAGACTCCCCTCTCCCACAAATGAGGGTGGTCTTTTGCAAATGGGCACGCAAAGGCTGTGTGGTGAAGGCACATTATGCCCAGAATTATGCCTCCACATACAATAATACAATACAACACAATACACCATGTTGAAAGAGACTTTTAAGATCATCGCGTCCAACCCATCAACCAATCCAACCCACCTAAACAACTAAACCATGGAACCAAGCACCTCATCAAGTCTCCTCCTGAACACCACCAATGAAGGTGACTCCACCACCTCCACGGGCAGCTGATTCCAGTGGGCAATCACTCTCTCGGTATAGAACTTCTTCCTAACATCCAGCCTAAACCTCCCCTGGCGCAGCCTGAGACTGTGTCCTCTTGTTCTGGTACTGGCTGCCTGGGAGAAGAGACCAACCTCTGCCTGCCTACAACCTCCCTTCAGGTAGTTGTAGAGAGCAAGAAGGTCACCCCTCAGTCTCCTCTTCTCCAGGCTGAGCAACCCCAGCTCCCTCAGTCTGTCCTCATAGGGCTTGTGTTCCAAACCTCTCACCAACTTTGTTGCCCTTCTCTGGACATGTTCCAGCAAGTCAATATCCTTCCTAAACTGAGGGGCCCAGAACTGGACACAGGACTCAAGGTGCGGCCTAACCAGTGCAGTGTACAGGGGCAGAATGACCTCCCTGCTCCTGCTGGTCACACTGTTCCTGATGCAGGCCAGGATGCCATTGGCCTTCTTGGCTGCCTGGGCACACTGCAGGCTCATGTTCAGCCTCCCATCAACCAGTACCCCCAGTTCCCTCTCTGCCTGGCCACTCTCCAGCCACTCTGACCCCAGCCTGTAGCACTGCATGGCATGTGTGGACACATCCCCCTCCTTTCATGAGGGGAATAAAGGCCAAGCCATTAGCCAGGCAGCATAAACAAGTGCATGTACCCATCGCATGGGATGCTTGTGCTGATACCAAGTATGGGCATAATTCTAGCTTTGCACTTTCTCTAGTGTAAAGCCAGTTGTTTATGAGAGTGCTCATTGGCTACATCTAGCCTTGAGAAATTTATAAGTATTACACAGGCTGCTTTGGCTCACAGGTCTGCGGCTTATGCCTGTAGCAGATGCTTGGAACTCCTGAAGTTCAGTCTAGTTCCCTCCCCATAATGGCAAATCTTACCAACAACATCTCCAGCCCTTTACGGCTTGGTGGCAGCTTTTCCTACTGGCAGGACTGGGACATACGATGCTAAGCTGTGGTAAAACAAAGCAAAGAACTCTTAGTGGGCTTCCAGGTAAACTGAGACAAAGTAGCACTTCCTGGGTTGCTGGCTTTTCTCTGGACTGCAGAGGCTGGTAGTATGCATGCAACTGAACGGAGCTTAATAGCCAAAGCAATAAACCTTAATAGAAAAAGCAAAGAGCAAAGAGTGACTTGTTTAGACTTTAGGAATATTTATATGTTACTCAAGCCTTGAATTGGGCCAATGGTCAACCTTGATGATACCATTCAGCCTATGGTCAAGAGTGTGGCTAGAATTATGCCCAAATTTGGAAGCAGCACAAGCATAGCATGCATCAGGTGGGCTCATGATGGTATTTACCCCAAACAAGGCAGGTTGTGTTGTTTACCCTGCCTGGCTGACACCTTATTTTTTGTTTCTTGGCTCTGGGCTGAAAATCCACTTCAGAAAGGAAACAGAAGGGGGAATGTAAGCAAAACATGTTGGGACAAGTTTTGGCAATATCTGGAACATAATTCTGGGCATACACACACTTCATGACAATCAATAGGCCAAAATAAATAGGATGAGCTTTAACAAGACCAAATGCCAGGTCCTGCACTTGGGTCACAACAATCCCAAGCAATGCTACAGGGTTGGGTCAGTGTGGCTGGAAAGCTGTCTGGCAGAAAGGTACCTGAAGGTTCTAATCAACAAGCAGTTGAATATGAGCGAGCAATGTGCGCAGGTGGCCAAGAAAGCCAATGGCATGCTGGCCTGTATTAGAAATGCTGTGTCCAGCAGGAATAGGAAGGTGATTTTCTGGTTGTACTTGACACTGGTGAAGTATACCCTGAGTACTGTGTTCAGTTTTGGGTACATCAATACAAGAGAGATGTCAAGGTGCTGGAGCGAGTGCAGAGGGGGCAGCGAAGCTGGAGAGTAAGTCTTATAAGGAGCAACTGAAGGAGCTGTGGCTGTTTAGTTTGGAGAAGAGAAGGCTGAGGGGAGACCTTGTCACTCGGTACAACTACCTGAAAGGACATTGTGGAGAGGCTGGTACTGGTCTCTTCTCATAGGTAATTAGTGATAGAACAAGAGGGAATGGCCTCAAGCTACAACTGGGTAGGTTTAGACTGGACATCAGGAAAAAAATCTTCATAGAAAGAGTGGTCAGGCACTGGAATGTGCTGCCCAGGGAGTTGGTTGAGTCACCAGCCCTGGATGTGCTGAAAAGGCATTTGGATGTGGTGCTTGGGGTTATGGTTTACGGGTGAACCTTGTAGAACAGGGTTATTGGTTGGATTTTGTGACCCAAAGGGTCTTTTCTAGCCTGAATGTTTCTGTGATTCTGTGGTAAGTGGAAATATTTTGATAGACCTTATGTTTCTGGAGTTGATATGTAATTTTATGTGTTCATATTTTATACATAGTAATTGTCAAATGAAATCCTTTATAAATTACTCCCTTGTACCATGTAGGCCTACATATTGTAATCCTACAGCATAAACTGTGATGGCTTTTTTGTGTCTGCTGCCTTTGATACAAATATCAATATATGGTTACTGTTAAAAAGAAAATTTCTTTCCTGCTTAAATATAATAAATTCAAGGAAAAAATATTTGTATTTTTTTCACATAGAATGTTATAATATCCAAATGGACAACTCTGATAATTTTATCTTAATTTTTGGGTGACACATGGGCCGGAATTTCATCTAGGCCTTTTTGCTTCGTGCCCATACATTCTTGTTAGACCTGTAGAATTATTAGGGTTAGAAAACCTTTAAGATTACTGAGTCCCACCATAACGCAACTGCCATGACCACTAAATTACATCCTAAAGTGCCACACACTTCTTGAGCACTTCCGGGGATGCCAACTCCACCACTTCCCTGTGCAGTCTGTTCCAATGCCTCACCACTCTCTCAGTATAGTTTTTCCTTATATTCCATCTAAACTTTCCCTGGAAGAACTTAAACCCATTTTCTCTTGTCCTCTTGCTAGTTGCTTAGAAGAGACCAACACTGGCCTCCCTACAATCTCCTTTCAAGTAGTTGGAGATAGCAATAAGATGTCCTCTTAGCCTTCTCCAGACTAAACAACCCCAATTCCCTCAGCTGCTCCTCATACCAATACAATACAATACAATACAATACAATACAATACACCAGGTTGGAAGAGACCTTCAAGATCATCACGTCCAACCCATCAACCAATCCAACCCACCTAAAATACAATACAGTACCATACAGTACAATACAGTACAAAAGAGTACAATACAGTACAATACAGTACAATACAACCCACCTAAACAACTAAAAAAAAACCTAAACCCTGGCACCAAGCACCCCATCAAGCCTCTTCTTGAATACCTCCAATGAAGGTGACTCCACCACTTCCACAGGCAGCTGATTCCAGTGGGCAATCACTCTCTCAGTATAGAACTTCTTCCTAACATCCAGTCTAAACCTGCCCTGGCGCAGCCTGAGACTGTGTCCTCTTGTTCTGGTACTGGCTGCCTGGGAGAAGAGACCAACCTCCGCCTGGCTACAACCTCCCTTCAGGTAGTTGTAGAGAGCAATAAGGTCACCCCTCAGTCTCCTCTTCTCCAGGCTAAGCAACCCCAGCTCCCTCAGCCTCTCCTCATAGGGCTTGTGTTCCAAGCCCCTCACCAACTTTGTTGCCCTTCTCTGGACACGCTCCAGTAAGACAACATCTTTCTTAAACTGAGGGGCCCAGAACTGGACACAGGACTCAAGGTGCGGCCTAACCAGTGCAGTGTACAGGGGCAGAATGACCTCCCTGCTCCTGCTGGCCACACTGTTTCTGATGCAGGCTAGGATGCCATTGGCCTTCTTGGCTGCCTGGGCACACTGCAGGCTCATGTTCAACCTACAATCAACCAGCACCCCCAGGTCCCTCTCTGCCTGGCCGCTCTCCAACCACTCTGACCCCAGCCTGTAGCACTGCATGGGGTTGTTGTGGCCAATGTGCAGAACCCGGCACTTGGATGTGTTAAATCTCATGCCGTTGGACTCTGCCCATCTGTCCAGCCTGTCGAGGTCCCTCTGCAAAGCCTCTCTGCCCTCCAGCAGATCAACTCCTGCCCCCAGCTTGGTGTCGTCCGCAAATTTACTGATGATGGACTCAATGCCCTCATCCAGATCATCAATAAAGATGTTGAAGAGCATGGGGCCCAGCACCGATCCCTGGGGCACACCACTAGTGACTGGCCGCCAGCCGGATGTGGCACCATTAACCACCACTCTCTGGGCTCGGCCCTCCAGCCAGTTCCTAACCCAACGCAGTGTGCTCCCATCCAAGCCATGGGCTGCCAGCTTGGCCAGGAGTTTGCTGTGGGGGACGGTGTCAAAGGCCTTGCTGAGGTCCAGGTAGACCACATCCACAGGCCTCCCCACATCCACCAGGCGGGTCACCTGATCATAGAAGGAGATCAGGTTGGTCAAGCAGGACCTGCCCTTCCTAAAGCCATGCTGGCTAGGCCTGATCCCTTGGCCATCCTGTAAGTGCTGCATGATCGCACTCAAGATGACCTGTTCCATAATCTTGCCTGGCACTGAGGTCAGGCTGACAGGCCTATAATTCCCTGGCTCATCCAACCGGCCCTTCTTGTGGATGGGCACCACGTTGGCCAGCTTCCAGTCTTCTGGGACCTCTCCAGTGAGCCAGGACTGCTGAAAAATGATGGAGAGCGGCTTGGCCAGCTCATCTGCCAGCTCTCTCAGCACCCTAGGATGGATCCCATCTGGTCCCATGGCCTTGTGGGGGTCCAAGCGGCTCAGAAGATCTCTAACTACCTCCTGGAGCAGCGGGAAACTATGCAGCTCCCTGGTTCCTTCTGCCAGCTCTGCAGGCCAGCTGTCTGGAAGATGTTCTACCATGCTAGGATAGATTGAAGCAAAGAAGGTGTTAAGTACCTCTGCCTTTTCCTCATCCTTTGTTACAACCTTCCCCTCCGTGTCAACCAAGGAGTGGAGGTTGTCCTTGCCCTTCCTCTTGCTATTGATGTATTTATAGAAGGACTTTTTGTTGTCCTTCACAGCAGAGGCCAGTCTAAGTTCTAAATGGGCTTTTGCCTCCCTAATTTTCTTTCTGCATGTCCTAGCAACATCCCTAAACATTCCGTAGGTAGCCTCCCCTTTCTTCCAGAGATGGTACACCCTCTTTTTTTCCCTTAGTTCTATTAAGAGTTCATTGACCAACCAGGCTGGCCGTCTGCCCCGGCGGCTCATCTTCCGGGACACTGGCACAGCCTGTTCCTGAACCTTCAAGAGTACTTCTTTGAAGCAGCTCCAGCTCTCCTGGACCCCTTTATTTTTAAGGGCTGCATCCCAGGGAACCTTCTGAGTTAGTTCCTTGAGTAGCCTGAAGTCTGCCCTCCTGAAGTCCAGAGTGGAGGTCTTCTTGCTGCCCCTCTTGGCTTGGCTGAATACCGAAAACTTGATTATCTCGTGGTCACTGGTGCCTAAACACCCTCCGACCACCACATCACCCACCAGCCCTTCCCTGTTGGTGAAGAGGAGGTCAAGCATGGCCTTACCCCTGGTAGGTTCACACAGCACCTGGGATAAGAAGCTGTCCTCCATACACTCCAGAAACCTTCTAGACTGCCTTCTTTCTGCTGTGTTGAGATCCCAGCAGATATCAGGCAGGTTGAAGTCGCCCATGAGAATGAGGTCAGGTGACCTTGAGACAGCCTTAAGCTGCCTATAGAATGCCTCATCTACATCTTCCTCCTGGTTGGGTGGTCTATAACAGACTCCAACCAGGATGTCTGCCCTCCCGAGCTTCCCTCTAATTCTTACCCACAAGCACTCAACCCGGTCATCCCTGATCTCCATCTCAACGGCATCTAGTGCCTCCCTGATGTACAGGGCCACCCCTCCACCCTTCTTCCTTGCCTGTCCCTCCTGAACAGCCTGTAGCTGTCAATTGCAGCGCTCCAGTCATGTGAGTCGTCCCACCATGTCTCTGTGATGGCAACTACATCATAACTTTCCTGCTGCAACAGGGCTTCTAGCTCCTCTTGTTTGTTACCCATGCTTCGTGCATTAGTGTACATGCACTGAAGCTGGGCTGCTGGTTTCATCTCTAGCCCTAGCTTATCTCCTCCAGACTGCTGCCTGAGGTGACTAGTTCCAGCCCCTTCCCCCTTCGAAGCTAGTTTAAAGCCCTGTCAATGAGGCCTGCCAATTCTCTTCCCAGAATCTTTTTCCCTTTGGGGGACAGGCCATTCTCATATACTATGACCTTCCCCCTCCTCTGGGACAGATGGAGTCCATCTGTTACCAGCTGACCTGGTGCAGTAAAAAGTTCTCCACACGCCCTCCAAACCCCTCACCAGCCTCACTGCTGTTCTTGAGACATGCTTCAGGAAGTCAATGTGTTTCACATATTGTGGTGCCCAGAAGTGAATACAATACTCATGCCGTGGCCTCACCAGGGCTCAGTACAGGGACAAAATCACTTTCCTACTCCTGCTGGACACACTGTTTTTGATACAGACCAAGATGCTACTGGCCACCTGCTGGCTCATGTCCAGCCAGCCCTACATCAGCACCACCAGATTCTTTTCTGCCAGGCTGCTTTCATCCACTAGTCCACAAGCCTGTAGCAATGCCTTGGGTTTTGTGACCAAAGTGCAGGACTCAACAGTTGGTCTTGTTAAGCCTCATTCTGTTGACCGCAGACCATCAATATAACCCATGGAGATGTCTCTGCAGTGTCTTCCTACCCTCAAGCAGATCAATACCCTTGCTCAATTTAGTGTTGTCTGCAAACATGCTAAGCATTTGCTTGATTCCCTTATCCAATTTATTAATAAAGATGTTAAACAGAGCTGGCCCCGAAACTGAGCCCTGGTGGACACCACATGTGATGGGCCACCAACTAGATTTAACTCTGTTTATCACAACTCACTGGGGCTGGCAATCCAGTTTTTAATCCAGTGAAGAGTACAGCTGTATGTGCCACTGGCCATAAGTTTCTTAAGGTGAATGCTGTGGCAGACAGCATCTAAAGCTTTACTAAAATCTAGGTAGACAAGGACCACAGACTTTCCATCATCCACAAAGCAGGTCACCTGGTCACAGAAAGAGATGGTCAAACAGGACCCGCCTTTCATGAATCCATGCTGTCTGGGCCTGATCTCAGCATTATCCCACACTTGGTGTGTGAGCGCATCCAAGAATAAACCACTCCATACAGGTTGGCAGGTATGTAATTCCTCAGATCCTCCTTCGAGCCCCTTTTGTAGATGGGTGTCAGGTTGGCAAAACTCTAGCTCTCTGACACCTCCCCTGTTAATCAGGACTGCTGATAGATGATGGAGAGTGACTCAGCAAGCTTCTTCACCAGCTCACTCAGCACTCTTAGGTGAATTCCACCTGGCGCATAGACTTGTGAGTGTCCAAGTGACATAGGTCATTAACCACTTCCTCCTGGGTTATGGGGAGTTGATGCTGTTCTTCATCCCTATCAGGACGCTGAATATCCTGAGGATAATGGGTTTAACTGTTAAAGACTGAAGCAAAGAACTTGTTTTAAAATGCACATGTGCACATCAGTAGGGGTAATAGAAGCTTGAAATGAATGATCATGAAATTCCAGAGGGAAAATATGAAAGACCATGCAACAAATCAGGAGTATTCTGAATGTATCAGACATATTGCACATGCATGCATTGACTCAGTGGTGCACAGATGTAGCAATAGAGATCATAAGTCTTTGATGATGTAGTTTCTGTATGTTCATAAATCCTTGACAAACTGCATTGCAGTGAGTGGAGGTAATGGATTAAGGAGGCAAATTCCCTTAAGCCAACGTAGTCAATCTGTGCTTTCACTCAGATATAACTCTTTCAACTTTATATTGCAGTTTTGCAATGTAATGTGACAGAAATGTTGCAGATGTCTTTAGCTCCCTTGATGGTTTGCTGTGGGATATAGGATAGCTTTTCTTGGCTAATTTCATTGAGTGCTCTCTACAAAAGATTGTGTGAAACCTGAAGAAGAAAGCTGACTGAAAAAATCTTCCACAGAATTCTTAAATGAATATTTTGAATTAGCCTAAAGCAATTAGAAAGACCTTGAGTATTTATGACCCCAGATGTAGCTTCAGGGTCTAGGAATTGTAATTTCTGGACCGAATCCTACCTAAAATTTTACCACCAGCCATAATTAGATATGATTCAGGACAAAGAAGGACCTTCTTCTGACAAAGTAAAAGCTTCATTTTATATTTTTCCATTTAAATTCCTAGACATATAGATTTTCCATTATGACATAAGAAAAGTACAGTATTGCCCTGCCACAGCAAGAGGTTCAGATAGAGAAACACTTAGAAACAGTGTTATAGAGAAATGTTGAATTGTATTCATGAAAAATCATTATAGGTATCTTTACAGAATCACAGAATCACAAAACGTAAGGGACTAGAAGGGACCTCAAGAAATCACCTAGTCCAACCCCCCTGCTAAAGCAGGATCACTTATACCAGGTCACAAAGGAGCTCATCCAGGTGGGTCATGAATATCTCCAGAGAGGGAGAATCCACAACGGCCCAGGCAGCCCATTCCAGTGTTCTGTCACCCTCACAGTGAAATAATTCTTCCTTCTGTTTCCATGGAACTTCCTGTGCCTCTGCTTCCACCCATTGCCCCTTGTCCTGTCATTTGGCATTGCCGAGAAGAGCCTGACTCCATCCTCTTGGCACTTATCCTTTATGGATTTATAAACATGAATGAGGTCACCCCTTAGGCTCCTCTTCTCCAAGCTGAAGAGCCCCAGCTCCTTCAGTCTCTCCTCATAAGGAAGGTGTTCTGCTCCCTTAATCATTTTCATGGCTCTGTGCTTGTGGTGGTTCAGGCTGGGTGCCCCCGCTGATGCCACCGCACAAGCCACACCTGTGGTGTCCCAAAGGGTCCAGCCAAGGAACTTATGTATTTCATCCCATAATGCCCAGCTCCCTTATAAAACCATCAGTGGGGGAGCTGCACTTCCTCTTTCCTCCCTCACCTCTACCTGGTAATGGGGTGAGCCATCTCACGGCCTTTTGGGCCTGGCTAGGCCCAAGGTCAGGGGGAAGAAAGAGCCCTGGGGGTTTTGGGTGCACCCTCAGATGGGGATGCGATACTTTCGGGTATGATTTGGGATCTCTTTTGTCACTGTGCTTGTGGTTCTCTGTAAAATTTTTATGCTTTTCCATTTCAACTTTCCACCACTTTTACAATTCTTTTGTCTGAGTCTTTTCCTTTGCTTGTGGTGGGAGGATCGGCCTTTCAACCTACTACAGTGCTGGACTATCTCAGCAGTTCCCTGTCTTTCTTGAGCTGAGGGTCCCAGAACTGGACACAATATTCCAGATGTGGTCTCACCAGGGCAGACTAGAGAGGGAAGAGAACCTCTCTTGACCTAATGACCACACCCTTTCTAAAACAACCCAGGATACCATTGGTCTTCTTGGCCACAAGAGCACACTGCTGGCTCATGGTCAACCTCCCATCCACTAGGACCCCTGGGTCCTTTTCCCCTTCACTGCTCTCCAGCAGGTCAGTCCCCAACCTATACTGGTACATAGAGTTGTTCTTTCACAGGTGCAAGACTCTACACTTGCCCTTGTTGAACTTCATTAAATTTTTTGGTGCCCAACTCTCCAGCCTGTCCAAGTCTCGCTGAATGGCAGCACAACCCTCTGGTGTGTCAGCCACTCCACCCAGTTTTGTGTCATCAGCAAACTTGCTGACAGTGCCTTTGGTGTCCTCATCCAGGTTATTGATGAATATATTGAACAGCACTGGTCCTAGTACTGACCCCTGGAGGAGTCCACTAGACTCTGTTCTGTTGACCCAAACTCTGTCACCTTCTCTTCAACCAGTTCTCAGTCCACCTCACTACCTGATCATCCAGACCACACTGCCTCAGTTTAGCTGCAAGTATGCTGTGGGAGACAGTGTCAAATGCTTGACTGAAATCTTTAGTGTGCAAATCATCTAACTACCAGACAGAAGTAATGTAACAATGCAACAACGTAACAATCTATTTATATGGATGGTACAAAACACCTTGAGATTTAGGCATTAATAATTTCTGTGGATTCCAAGAAGATCAGTTCTTAATTCCTTGCATTCAATCTCCTCCTGGTATGTTGGATTCATGGCCGATCAGCTCTTCAGAGAAACATGACTCTCCACAGCACTTGAAGTTTCAAGTGTCTGTGAGAGAAATATGTAATCAGTTAATACCTGAAGCTCCTCAAGAAATTAATTAACTGTAGCACAAATCCTAACCCTTAGTTCACCTTGATCCTCTTGAAGAATGAAAGCTTTCAAAACTAGACAGCTGGATTTAATGATGTGTTTGATACAGATACCTTAATAGGACCTGTATAAGTTACATCAGACATGGTTCAGTTGGTTAACTTGGTTATGAATACTTGATTTGACAGATAATGAAAAGAGCAAGGGTCATCCGTATACATATAATAGGTACTCTGAATTGTAGAGTTGACTTGAACTTGGTCTCCATATGAGTCACAGTGCCTAACACAGACATCTGTACTAGCAGGCCTGAATATGTGTCTTAATCTCCATGCAAAATGGAATGAAAACAACTTCCATAACTGACAGGCCTTGTAAAAAGCCTGTGAAAATAAGATATAAATGAAATATTGAGTTTTATTTGATTTTCTAGGATAAACACTCATCCAGGAAGTAAAGAAGGAAAGAAAAGAGATAATAATAAAAAATTCTATGTCTTTACCATCCTACAGGACAGTAACTTTATTCCTTTTGTTTCATAGTTCACAATAAGTGATATTTAACACTCTGTGCATTTACACCAGGTTTTTGTCACATTTTACCTGGCAATTATTTTATTCTGTGAATCAAATACTTTTTAAGGAGATCAGACTAAAATAGCATTTAGCTTAATTCTAATGAGGGTGAAGCTCTTCTTTATTTGACCAAGAGTGTTTAAGAGTTGAACAATAATGTGTAGCAAAGAAAGTCTTTAGCAGCAACCTTTTCCATTCTAAGTAGTGCATAATATTGGTTTTGCAATCATTTAGTAATTATATAAGGAGGACGTATTTATTACAAATTATTGATTTTATAATTACTGCTGCTGGTGTTAACATTATTACACAATGAAAATCTTTTAATATACAGTGTTTTTCACCCTCAGCTGCCAAGCAGATAGTGCACTGCAATTTACTGAGTAGCCAAGAGTAGATTTTTATCCGCACTTTTTTTTCTTTTGCCAACTGCCTAAGTGTCTTGCTTTCTGAAAAAAAAAATATTGTTAATGGCACTTAAACCAAGAAGAATATTCAATCTCTCAAGGTCATTCTTGGTGATTATTATAGTCAATCAATGAAGAACAAGAGAGGATGAGAAATTTGTTTAATTTTTGAGTTATTTTACTGCTGATATCACCAGGAATTAAAAGTTATAGCATTAAATTTCCTGTAAGATAAACAGAAGTAAAAGCCACTATCATACACAGGATCATGACACATGAAGTTATATCTCTTATGAAACTGATTTTTCCATGTGTGCAGGCTGACTGCTCAGTGCAGCTAACCTGCTTGTAGAACTGTAGGGAAAAGTTATATTCATGACTAGTGTATAATTGTCAATATGTTTTATATTCTTGAGCAAGGGATTTTTCTTCAAGGCATGTACAAAAAACATTGTCCAAGTTCACTGTTCGACTGAGTCTGCAGCTGCCCTTTAATAGCTGTTGCTAAGAAATTGCCACCCCAAGCAAAAAGGACTTCTGCATTAACAGAAATCTTTGGAAATAGTCCTCTCCGTTGCTAGCATCAGAATTTAACATTCTAGTTACAGAATTTAGATCTGGCAGATGCAAGGAAGAGGATGTAAATGCCTTCCACAACTTCCTTTGCACTTTCCAGGATTGAAGCTTTCATTGGAATCATGCAAGGCTGTATCTCTATTTCCTACACACACAGATGCAAATGCACACACACACACAAAAATACATATGTAGACTTGAAAATGTACTAAAGGTTGCATGAGAGTCTGAATTTTGTTTCCTAATTGCTTCATCTTCAGTAAAATTATTAGGATATGGTTGTTGTAATGGAAACTTTTTGTCAAAGAAACAATTCTAATAAATACAAAATTCTGCATGTTGTGGCAGTTTTAGGCTATGCCTTTAAAATATAGCTTCAGATTTTGTGCAGAAATGTAGAAGAATATAAAAAAATCACTATTGATTGCAGAAAGAAAAACAAAAGAGTATTCTAAACAAATTAATTGGATAAATGTTAGGGATAAGAGAGGCTGTATCATAACAATTCTTCACATTCCCATTTCACATTCCCATTCGTTTTCTCAACTTTTCTGATCTTGGCTGTTTTGCGTTGCTTGGGAGAAGATAACATGCTTCTGGCTGACCTTGGGATAAGTCTATCCCACCGCTTTCTCTCAACTCTTTTCTCTCTCTTGGGACAGGGGGTCTTCTGACAATGTTTTTTTTTGGTCTAGTTTGCTAATTGTAAATATTTGTATAATATTATAAATGCTGTCTATTTTGTACATATTCATTGCATTCCATTGTAGAGTGTAGTTTTGCTTCATCTGCCTCTGAGTTGGTGTGAGAGACTAAAGCTTGTCTCTCCTGGTGTGACTCAACAAAGATAAAACCACTTGCTGCTTGCCCAGACAATAGCTGATGTGTGCTGGGCAGAGCCACTGGAAGGACTCTTGGAAGGTGCAAAGATAACATTACTCACTGGACTGCAGCTGGCCTACAACAATGGCCCAAGGGCCCAGCTATCACGCCTTCAGGACAAGATCATTTCCAGCCATTAGATAATGAGTGTGTGGGTAGGTAGATGGAGAAGGAGGGGGCGGAGGCCTTCCCCCCTCCATCCAGATGGCTGCCCAAACTCACCTGAGCACACAGAAAGATTTCCTGGGGAACGATACCTGGATACTTACCTAAAGATGATTTCCCAGAGCGATATCCTGGGGAACAACACCTGGACACATAGCTAAGGACTAAAAACTGTGTAAAAGACTGGAGCAACTACTGGCTTAGAAGAAGAAAATTGGAGAAGCAAAATGCAGAAGAAAGCAGACGGCACCACATGCTGGAAACAACACAGGGCCAACACAACAGATCTTAGACTCTGAAAACCCTCTCTCCGTGCGCTAAGTTACAATACAATATAATACAATACAATACAATACAATACACCAGGTTGGAAGAGACCTTCAAGATCATCGGGTCCAACCTATCAACCAATCCAACCCACCTAAATACAATACAATACAATACAATACAATACAATACAATACAATACAATACATACAATACAACCCACCTAAACAACTAAACAACTAAACCGTGGCACCAAGCACCCCATCAAGCCTCTTCTTGAACACCTCCAATGAAGGTGACTCCACCACCTCCACGGGCAGCTGATTCCAGTGGGCAATCACTCTCTCGGTATAGAACTTCTTCCTAACATCCAGTCTAAACCTGCCCTGGCGCAGCCTGAGACTGTGTCCTCTTGTTCTGGTACTGGCTGCCTGGGAGAAGAGACCAACCTCTGCCTGCCTACAACCTCCCTTCAGGTAGTTGTAGAGAGCAATAAGGTCACCCCTGAGTCCTCTACTCTCCAGGCTAAGCAACCCCAGCCCCCTCAGCCCTCTCCTCATAGGGATTGTCTTCCAAAACCCTCACCAACTTTGTTGCCCTTCTCTGGACACGCTCCAGCAAGACAACATCCTTCCTAAACTGAGGGTCCCAGAACTGGACACAGTACTCAAGGTGTGGCCTAACCAGTGCAGTGTATAGGGGCAGAATGACCTCCCTGTTCCTGCTGGCCACACTGTTCCTGATGCAGGCTAGGATGCCATTGGCCTTCTTGGCTGCCTGGGCACACTGCAGGCTCATGTTCAGCCTACAATCAACCAGCACCCCCAGGTCCCTCTCTGCCTGGCCACTCTCCAGCCACTCTGACCCCAGCCTGTAGCACTGCATGGGGTTGTTGTGGCCAATGTGCAGAACCCGGCACTTGGATGTGTTCAATCTCATGCAGTTGGATTCTGCCCATCTGTCCAGCCCGTCGAGGTCCCTCTGCAAAGCCTCTCTGCCCTCCAGCAGATCTGCCCCCAGCTTGGTGTCGTCCGCAAATTTACTGATGATGGACTCGATGCCCTCATCCAGATCATCAATAAAGATGTTGAAGAGCATGGGGCCCAGCACCGATCCCTGGGGCACAACACTAGTGACTGGCCGCCAGCCGGATGGGGCACCATTCACCACCACTCTCTGGGCTCGGCCCTCCAGCCACTTCCTAACCCAACACAATGTGCTCCCATCCAAGCCATGGGCTGCCAGCTTGGCCAGGAGTTTGCTGTGGGGGACGGTGTCAAAGGCCTTGCTGAGGTCCAGGTAGACCACATCCACAGGCCTCCCCACATCCACCAGGCGGGTCACCTGATCATAGAAGGAGATCAGGTTGGTCAGTCAGGACCTGCCCTTCCTAAATCCATGCTGGCTGGGCCTGATCCCTTGGCCATCGTGGAAGTGCTGCGTGATCGCACTCAAGATGACCTGTTCCATAATCTTGCCTGGCACTGAGGTCAGGCTGACAGGTCTATAAATCCCTGGCTCATCCAACCGGCCCTTCTTGTGGATGGGCACCACGTTGGCCAGCTTCCAGTCTTCTGGGACCTCTCCAGTGACCCAGGACTGGTGAAAAAATGATGGAGAGCGGCTTGGCCAGCTCATCTGCCAGCTCTCTCAGCACTTTAGGATGGATCCCATCTGGTCCCATGGCCTTGTAGGGGTCCAAGCAGCTCAGAAGATCTCTAAATACCTCCTGGAGCAGCGGGAAACTATGCAGCTCCCTGGCTCCTTCTGCCAGCTCTGCAGGCCAGCTGTCTGGAAGATGTTCTGCCATGCTGGGATAGATTGAAGTAAAGAAGCTGTTAAGTACCTCTGCCTTTTCCTCATCCTTTGTTACAACGTTCCCCTCCGTGTCAACCAAGGAGTGGAGGTTGTCCTTGCCCTTCTTCTTGCTATTGATGTATTTATAGAAGGACTTTTTGTTGTCCTTCACAGCAGAGGCCAGTCTAAGTTCTAAATTGGCTTTTGCCTCCCTAATTTGCTTCCTGCATGTCCTAGCAACATCCCTAAACATTCTGTAGGTTGCCTCCCCTTTCTTCCAGAGATGGTACACCCTCTTTTTTTCCCTTAGTTCTTTTAAGAGTTCATTACCCAACCAGGCTGGCCGTCTGCCCCGGCGGCTCATCTGCTGGGACACTGGCACAGCCTGTTCCTGAACCTTCAAGAATTCTTCCTTGAAGCAGCTCCAGCTCTCCTGCACCCCTTTATTTTTAAGGGCTGTATCCCAGAGTTAGTTACTTGAGTAGCCTGAAGTCTGCCCTCCGGAAGTCCAGAGTGGAGGTCTTCTTGCTACCCCTCTTGGCTTGCTGAATACCGAAAACTCAATTATCTCATGGTCACTGGTGCCTAAACACCCTGCGACCACCACATCACCCACCAGACCTTCCCTGTTGGTGAAGAGGAGGTCAAGCATAGCCTTACCCCTGGTAGGTTCACGCAGCACCTGGGATAAGAAGCTGTCCTCCATACACTCCAGAAACCTCCTAGACTGCCTTCTTTCTGCTGTGTTGAGATCCCAGCAGATATCAGGCAGGTTGAAGTCACCCATGAGAATGAGGTCAGGTGACCTTGAGACAGCCTTAAGCTGCCTATAGAATGCTTCATCAACATCTTCGTCCTTGTTGGGTGGTCTATAACAGACTCCAACCAGGATGTCTGCCCTGCTGGTCTTCCCTCTAATTTTCACCCACAAGCACTCAACCCGATCATCCCTGATCTCCATCTCAACAGCATCTAGTGCCTCCCTGATGTACAGGGCCACCCCTCCACCCCTTCTTCCTTGCCTGTCCCTCCTGAACAGCCTGTAGCCGTCAATTGCAGCACTCCAGTCATGTGAGTCGTCCCACCACGTCTCTGTGATGGCAACTACATCATAACTTTCCTGATGCAACAAGGCTTCTAGCTCCTCTTGTTTGTTACCCATACTTCGTGCATTAGTGTACATGCACTGAAGCTGGGCTGCTGGTTTCACCTCTAGCTCTAGCTTATCTCCCCCAGACTCCTGCTGCAACTCATGGAGCTGAAGAAGCTGCTCAGAGGACCACATCTCTTCTACAGCCAAAGCCTCAGCACCCTTCCTCTACAGACCCAACATCTCTTGCAGCACCTTTCCTCCACAGACTCAAACTGTCTTGGGGGGTGAGGGGTGTGGTAATATAATTCCTTTCCTCTTCTCTCTTCTCTCTTCTCTCTTCTCTCTTCTCTCTTCTCTCTTCTCTCTTCCCTCTTCTCGCTTCTCTCTTCTCTCTTCTCGCTTCTCGCTTCTCGCTTCTTTCTTCTCTCTCTATTCTCTCTCTCTCCCTTTCTGATCCATCCACTGTATTTATGTAATAAATAGTCTAGCTGTTGATATTTTGGCCTCGTTTGTGCCTCTAATTTCACAACACGGGAATATTCAAAAGAATTGAGTCTCTTTCCCTCTCTGGACTGAGACAGTTGGTCTGGCTGAAAGTTAATGCTGGGGGGAAACTTCAACCTACCACACACACCCCATGAAATACACTGGTGTTTCATGCCAGTATAGGCTCCTGTTCATTGCAGCTACATGATACCTTGTGTTTCTCATTAGAGTTAAGCTAAGAGGGGCAGCAACAAAAACTGCTCTGGCCTTCCAGAGGGTGGACTTCAGGTTACTTAAGGAACTAATGCAAAAGATTCCTTGAGAAACAGCCCTTGGAAACAAAGGGGTGCAATAGGTCTATTCTATTCTGTTCTACTCTATTCTAAACAGGTACCTCATGCAACAGTGATGCAGTGACAGCAAAAGGATAAGAAATTGAGTGTGCACAATTAATTTTTAAGGTATATAACTGGCGGAAGGTACTTATTGTTAAAGAGAGACAATAAAGAGTAAAATACTTGCAAAATGGGTTTAATCTTTACTTCCCTCTATTATTAATGACAGCTGGTCAATATTCAAAGATCACCTCTGTGCTCAGGAGCAAAGTGTACACACCAAGAAGAAAGCGGGAAAGAATGCTAGGAGACCTGCCTGGACGAGAAAAGAGCTCCTGGACATGCTGTCACAAGAAAACAAACTCTACAAGGAGTGGAAGACAGGACATCTGGAATGGGGGGCATATAGGGAAGCAGCCTGATCAGCAAGAGACGTGGCTAGAGAAGCTAAAGCTCAGTTAGAATTAAATCTAGCCAGGGAGATCAAGGGGAACAGCAAAAATTTCTATAGGTATATTAAAGGTAAAAAGAAACATGAGAAGAGAATAGAATAGAATAGAATAGAATAGAATAGAATAGAATAGAATAGAATAGAATAGAATAGAATAGATCAGGTTGGAAGAGACCTTTGAGATCAAGTCCAACCTATCATTCAACACTATCTAATCAACTAAACCATGGCACCAAGCATGCCATCTAGCCTCTCCAGTGATGGTGACTCCACCACGTCCCTGGGCAGCCCATGCAATGACTAGTCACTCTTTCTATGAAGAACTTCTTCCTAACATCCAGTCTAAACCTCCCCTGGCACAGCTTGACACTGTGTCCTCTTGTTCTGGTGCTGGCTACCTGGGAGAAGAGAACAACCCTCACCTGGCTATGACCTTACTTCAGGTAGTTGTAGAGAGCAATAAGGTCTCCCCTGAGCCTCTTATTCTCCAGGCTAAGCAACCCCAACTCCCTCAGCCTCTCCTCATAGGGCCTGTGCTCCAAACACTTCACCAGCTTTGTTGCCCTTCTCTGGAAAGGTTCCAGCAACTCAAAAACTTTCCTAAAGCGAGGGGCCCAGAACTGGATACAGTACTTAAGGTGTGGCCTAACCAGTGCTGAGTACAGGGGCACAATGAGCTCCCTGCTCCTGCTGGCCACACTGTTCCTAATACAGGCCAGGATGCCATTGGTCTTCTTGGCCCCCTGGGTGCACTACAGGCTCATATTCAGCCTATTATCAACCAGTACCCCCACGTCCCTTTCTACCTGGCCATTCTTCAGCCACTCTGACCCCAGCCTGTAGTGCTGCATGGGGTTGTGGCCAATGTGTAGAAGCCGGCACTTACAATACAATAGAATAAACCAGGTTGGAAGAGACCTTCAAGATCATCGCATCCAACCCATCAACAAATCCAACCCACCTAAACAACTAAACCATGCAACTAAGCACCCCATCAAGTCTCCTCCTGAACACCTCCAGTGAAGGTGACTCTACCACCTCCACGGGCAGCCGATTCCAGTGGGCAATCACTCTCTCGGTATAGAACTTCTTCCTAACATCCAGTCTAAACCTGCCCTGGCGCAGCCTGAGACTGTGTCCTCTTGTTCTGGTACTGGCTGCCTGGGAGAAGAGACCAACCTCTGCCTGCCTACAACCTCCCTTCAGGTAGTTGTAGAGAGCAAGAAGGTCACCCCTGAGTCCTCTACTCTCCAGGCTAAGCAACCCCAGCTCCCTCAGCCTCTCCTCATAGGGATTGTCTTCCAAAACCCTCACCAACTTTGTTGCCCTTCTCTGGACATGTTCCAGCAAGTCAACATCCTTCCTAAACTGAGGGGCCCAGAACTGGACGCAGGACTCGAGGTGTGGCCTAACCAGAGCTAAGTACAGGGGCAGAATGACCTCCCTGCTCCTGCTGGCCACACTGGTCCTGATACAGGCCAGGATGTCATTGGTCTTCTTGGCCACCTGGGCACACTGCTGGCTCATGTTCTACCTACTATCAACCAGCACCCCCAGGTCCCTTTCTACCTGGCCACTCTCCAGCCACTCTGAGCCCAGCCTGTAGCACTGCATGGATTTGCTGTGGCCAATGTGTAGAACCCGGCACTTAGATGCATTAAATCTCATGCCATTGGACTCTGCCCATCTGTCCAGCCTGTCAAGGTCCCTCTACAAAGCCTCTCTACCCTCCAGCAGATCAACTCCTGTCCCCAGCTTGGTGTCATCCACAAATTTACTGATGATGCACTCAATGCCTTCATCCAGATCATCAGTAAAGATGTCGTTCTTCTCTGGACACGTTTCAGCAACTCTACATCCTTCCTAAACTGAGGGGCCCAGAACTGGACACAGGACTCAAGGTGTGGTCTAACCAGTGATGAGTACTGGGGGAGAATCACCTCCCTGCTCCTGCTAGCCATGCTGTTCCTGATGCAGGCCAGGATGCCATTGACCCTCCTGGCCGCCGGGGCACATTTGTTGTGAATAGGCCCTCAGAAATGAGAGGCAGATATATCAATGAAAATATACATTTTTTATTTTTATATATATATATATATATATATATATATAAATTCTGCAACAGGTTATTTACAATCACCCTTCTCAGGTATCAATATTCAGTTAGTGTATCTATCTTTATGGAATGTTTATGTATGGGCACTTATATCAAATGTTTCACAGAACTTAGAATCGAAACAGATTTGGAAAGTGGCGGGGGAGGGGTTGTTGAGTGACTGGCGATCCTCCACCCGAAGCAATTTGCATGCTACCCTAACTGAAACTCTATAAAGAAAGGTCTGGCTTACTCACAAGCTGAGAACTTTGTGAAGTCTTCCCTTAATAATGTTTATAGTCTGCAGAACACGGCACAGATATGCCATAATAAGAACACAGGAAATGGCGCCGACCGCATGGCTGCACCACATGGTTGCTGCTTCTCCCAGGATACAAAGGTTCCCCACTTGGGGGGGGCTGTGGCAGTTCAGCAACGCTGGTTCACACGGGCTACCGGCTTGTATCCTGCGGCGATAGATCATGCAGCAGTTGATCCCAAGGGGTACTGTCCATGGCACTTCACGCAGCTCGGTGATGGTGGCAAAGTACCACAAAGCCTCTTGGAGCACTGGTTTGAGTCCCAGGCAAGGTGGACCACAGCAGCACTGCTACGCACACAGATACAGGCTCAATCACAAATGGGGGGGTGGGGGTGGGGGTTCATCACCAAATAACCCTTATTTACCATTTGCCCCAGTGAACACTGGTCCTATGAGCATCTGTTGCTAACACAAAGATTAACCAATGAACTGGCATCTACCAAATATGGCATAAGCATATACTATAACCAGGGAAACAATCATGTAGCCTGGCCCTTGTGTACCACAGGGGTGAGACCACACCCAGGTAGGCTGTTTACCTGGACTCAGCGGCGCCAGGATCCCCCCTGCTGCTTCCAGAAGGGAGGGGGAACAAAGGAGGGTTAACACACAGAAAAGTATGTCCTAGAAATACTTGGGGCAAAATCCTGGCCATAAGCATCATTCACTACAACACTGCAGGATCATGTTCAGCCTACCATTGAGCAGTACCCGCAGGTCCCTCTCTGCCTGGCTGCTCTCCAGGAGTGGACTTTTAAATTCATTATTTTAAATTCATTATTATACAGGACTTTTAAATTAATTAATTTGAGTCTCTTAGGCTTGAGAGAAATAAGCACATCAAGTTTCAATGACATCAATAACATTTTTTTACATGACGAAATTCTGAATATTATTACCTTGTCTTCTGAATATTACCTTGTCTGAAGCATATAGACTTTTTTTTTCATTAAGTGTCTTTTTTTTCTTAAGGCAGTCAAAATTATATAGGGAATATGCACTGTAAATGTCAAACTCCCTTAACTCCACAGTACTTCAGAATCAAAACTGAAAAAAAATCCTGCATAATTTAATATTCTGTGGTTCAGTGTAGGAATCCTAGTAAAGAAAACTCCTTGCTCTGTACAAATAAGAACTTTTTTTTTTTTTTTTTACTGCAGCAGAGATGCTAAAATTTATGTAAAACCTATTAACAGGACATACAGACAGACAAACTGAAATAGGATATCTGATTTGCAATCAGGTCTTTCACTGTATTTTTGGAAATATTTTAATTAACAAAAGTGAAAGCATCCTCCTTCTCTTAAGGTGACTAGGTCTCAGGAGATACTTTGTGCTTGTCTCTTTTTTTTTTTTTTAACTGAAAATGTCAGGGAATGGAACAATAAAAAATAATGATGATGACTGTTGCTTCGAAGCCAAAATCTGTGAGTTTAACAGGTTCATAAATCTACCTCTTGCTCTAGAAGTTGATATGTGACATTCTGTCACAGATGTACCATGTATTTTGTTAGTGCTGGTACAGAAATATTTAATTTCCTTGAAACTAAGAAAGAAAAAAATATAATACAAATCAAGATTCTTTGATATTTTTAAAGGATATTTTGTTCAGAAAAATAATTAAGTTCAAATAGATTTTATCAAAACATAAAGATTGAATATTCTTTGGAAGAAAGACATAAATAAAGGTAAGTATAGGTAAAAGAAGAAGAAAAATGTTTCCATAGAACGCAGGTGAAAAAACCCAATCTCCACTGGAAAAATCAAGATATTTATAAGACCACCTCTATTTTTTCTTGTCTGTTTCAGTGTCAAAATTTGTCCATCTGAAAACATATTTTCATCCCATCATCTGTTTTTCACTTATAAAACATACAAAATTTTTAATGTTGGTCCAGCTTTAACTAAGAACCATTTGATGTAATCCCAAAAGAGATTATGGATTGAGACCACTGTCATTGACCAGCAGGCCTCAATGACTTGCAAACTTCTTACAGGCTCAGCTATTAAGGAGACAAAATGATTACAATCTGTCAGTACAAAGACAGCTAAGTGCTGTTAAGTGGTTTTGGTTTTGTTTTGTTGTTTGGGTTTCAGAAAGTAAAGGAAGTACCTTCCTTTTATTAATTGTGTAAACTACCTCTTCAGAACAGAAAGCTAACCATATCTAAGAGCTGATTCATCTCATCTGAAGGTTACAAGCCAAGTATAAGAAGTTTTCTTTTTTTTCTATCAGTTGCAGAGGAAGCCAAGAGAACTGTCAAGAAATACCATAATTCAGTTGAAATGGATATCTTTTTCTACTTTTCAATTTAAAGAAAATAATTGAAACTGAAAAAAATTGAAACCGAAAAAAATTGAAGCCCACCAATTTAGCAGTCTGTAAATCAGTATGACGTTACTGTTGGTTGCTGTTTAATCTGATGTTTCTTTAACTCTAAAAATAAAACTTGATTCATTCCTCAGTTTTGCCTAGGAACAATACTTCAGTGGGTGCAATATAGTATCAGTATATATAGAAAAATTACTACTGATATAAACAATAATAGTGATTGTTCTTGGCTTTACTTTTTTCTTGAATAAAAATTGAATTTAATATCATGACAAAGCCACAAAAAATATTTTTCTCAGATAGATTTATGATTTACACCTTTAGTGTCAATAAACTTCCACAAAACATTTGTAACTTTCATAGAGTCAGATAAGAAATTAAATATACTAGAATGAAACCTGCATTTTTCTAGACTCATTGACATGTTATTTGAAGGCTTCTGTCTATTTTTTCTTTCAGCTTCATTTAATTGGAATGTCACATAAAGCTTTATGTTGTCACCACTATAAGGCTCGTGCCTTCTTTCAGTGAATGTAGATTTTTTTATTAGTCTTTTTTTTTAAGTTATCTACTTTTCATCAACTACTTTTTGACAGACAAGTCACTGATGACCGTTTATAGAAGTCTCAGATTTTGAAGTTAGGAGATATCACTAGATTTAATCAATTTAGCCTTCTTCATAGCACAGAACATACAATTTTTAATTCCTTCTTCAAGTCACTAACAATATTTTGTAGAGATTAATCTTTTAGACCAAAACAAAATGAAATCTTATTATAAAAGAAAAATAAAAGAACCATTGATGGAGGATCCGATACAAATCTTGTCATTCTGACAGTTAGCTACTCTTACCACAAAACCACGTGTGTCAATATTTCCACCCACTTTTTCTGTTCTCTTGTCCACTACGTTAACTCTGTAGAGTTATTATCTTTACATTTTTAGTGTAGTATTTCCACATTTTGTGAACATGACATGCTTCACTTGCTATTAGCCAAACTGAAAATATCCACCAGGCTCAGATACATAACCGATTATTACCAGTAGATCTCTTGTCTGTTCCATTGTGTACAATAAATGTGAATCAAACATGAGATTCGCTGAGTTTGGTTAGCTCTCTTTCAACCAAGTTATACTAATTCCAAGAGCCTTGATTTTCTGAAGGGTACACTATGCCCACAGAGAGTTATGAATCAGCTGACTTGTTATATGTGATGCCAGAGTAACTTGTTCAGAGTAACTTGTTCATATATCTGAATCTAATAGTATCCTTGTTTCTAGATTATTGTAGACACAGGGCACTGTCTATCAGTGGCCTGTATTCTTCATTATTTATCACTCCTTTAGCTTTTGTATCAACTACAAACTTTACTGGTAACGATTTTTTGTTTTCTTTCACCTTGTTGATAAAATGTTTACCAGCATAGAGTCAAAAATCAATCACAGGGAGACTCTATTCAGAATACACCTTATTAGAATGAATTCCTAATTTGCAATTACTCTGTGGAACATAGTCATCAGTAATTTTTTTCATAACTCAGTATGATTTGAAAAACCATGGATTTTCAATATTTTTTTCTTTTTCAGTTTCTTGCATACAAATCAACTTCTTTAAAGAAGTTACATTATTATTCAACATTAGTACTTTATTGAATTGAATCAGTCATGTCATCTAATCATTGACATGAACTGGTTTAAAAAAAGCAATACTTCTAACCTGTGCTTATTTGTTAGCACTAATACATTGTTTTCTTTTAATTCACTGTAAATTTACCTCTGTCTCAAGTGGTCCATAATTGAATCTAAAAGAAACTTTTAATTGTTTGGATTTTCCTGTTTATTCTTCCTTAAAAAGTCTCTAGCCATACATTCTTTCCATTATGCTCCTGGAATGTTCTGAAGCTTTAAAGACTGGATTAAAATCCACTTTAATGGTTTGGGTAGCACCTGAAACTTCACTTAAAAATTCTTAAATACTGAGTTCTAATGATTTTTGAAAGGTATCTCATCTGAACTCAATGCAGTTTTAATGGGAAGTATTTCCTCATAATACGACAATGAAGTATCAATTAGAATTGTTCACTGATCATTTCTAAATTATCTATTTCCCTTATTGACATTTCTACCAATCCCATGTGCTATCATCCCAAATGTCTTATTGTCACATGCAATATCACAGTATCACAGTATCACCAAGGTTGGAAGAGACCTCGAAGCTCATCGAGTCCAACCTGTCACCACAGACCTCATGACTAGACCAAGGCACCAAGTGCCATGTCCAATCCCCTCTTGAATACCTCCAGGGATGATGACTCCACCACCTCCCTGGGTAGCCCATTCCAATGACGAGTGACTCTCTCCGTGAAGAACTTTCTCCTCACCTCAAGCCTAAACTTCTCCTGGCACAGCTTGAGACTGTGTCCCCTTGTTCTGGTGCTGGTTGCTAGAGAGAAGGGACCAACCTCTTCCTGGCTACAACCACCTTTCAGGTAGTTGTAGAAAGCAATGAGGTCACCCCTGAGCCTCCTCTTCTCCAGGCTAAACAATCCCAGCTCCCTCAGCCTCTCCTCATAGGGCTTGTGCTCAAGGCCTCTCACCAGCCTAGTTGCCCTTCTCTGGACCAATACATACTATTTTGAATGGCACATTTTCATAGACTGAAAAGGCAATTTTTCAGAGTGTCTTCACTGGAATAATTTACCTTTCACATAAGTGACATAGTATTCTTAAAGGATGAAGGTTGCAGTAGGAGCTTCTATCTCTTTGTGTAATTAAAACAAAAAAATCAGATTCAAAAAAATTGTCACAGTAGAATTTAATCTCTGCTTCAAGAGCTGGGATACCAGATGCTTCCTTTAACATTGTAGAATAGGAAGAAGAAGGTTAAAATGGGATTAAAAGGAACCTATCTTCAGTACCATCCATGGTAACACAGAATTACTTCTTCTGTCACACCTGATCAAACTACTGTCCTGTACTGTCATGTCCAGCCCTTGTTCATCATTTTTACAACTGTGATACTTATTCTACCTCTGGTGATGTTTGCCATCTAGAATTACTGTTGGGGCTGCTTCAATCTCTGCTGTGCTGTTAATGCTAAATTTAGCTATCTGTGTAGCTCCTCATATTGGTACTTAATGTCTTCTGAACTAGTTTCCACTGCGATAGAATTGCTTTGTTGCTGTCTAAGGACATGGAAAGAAAACACATATGCACAGAACTTTCAGGGAGAGCAGCCAGGCACCATTTGCAAGATCACCCTTTGTTAACTACCCAAGAAACAATGACTCAGTAATCAGCATGAATTTGGAAACATGGTTAAATAGTTAGAATGTTTAGTGGACAAGGATGAGCTTTAACTTCTGATCTTTCATGAGAAGCCCATGACAATTAGCAAATGTGAAACTTACTCTTTCAGGTTAGACACCAGGTGATACTCATTCAGTCAATATAGGTTTGCACCTTCAATCTTGCTGCTCACTAACCTTTGCCCATCAATGAAACAAAGATAATGATGTCTTTATAATTTTAGATCATAAACCTCATAGCAAAAGGCTATTTGTGGGGTATTGTCACTTTGTTCTTTGGGATTTTTTGTTGTTTGTTTTGTTGTTTTGTTTGTTTTGATACTCTGAGTATCATACTCTATTAAAAATATTATCACTACATAGTTTTATTTATCTTTTTCTGGAGTCTTCACTACTGTATAGATGTGGAATATCTTATAAATTCCTCACTACTTACATTCCCCCGGGGAGAAAGCTTTAAATATATTTTTGTTTAACTGATGTTATCAGAACATCAGTTGGGCAATATCTGAAACCAGCATAAACCTGAAACCAGACAGGTGATGGCAGGTACTATAAAGAGTCATGTATTCATTATGTTTTTTTCTAAGTAATTATACATGTGTTGAAAACCAGAAACATACAGCAGTTTTACACACTAAATATTATTTTTAAATAGCATATATGTTTAATAATAATTACTCAGTAAGTAAATCAAGCCAGTGATTCTAGTTTATCATTTGAGTAATGTATCTTTGGTCCTGGTCCTCTTGACTGATGTCTTCTGAAAACAATTGTCTCATCTGTATATGAAGTTCAAGAGGGGAAAAAACATTCCCTTCATTTCATACTGTATTTGCCTATCATTTGAAAGAATTGCTCATGTTATAGAAATATCTTTATTTTCTTTATTTTTTTTCTTTTAAAATTAATAAACAGTACTTTGCTGTAATGGTAGACACTGAAAAAAATATCAGCTCTTCCAGCACTTGCTACTGTGTTTTGTTTTGATTTCTTTTTCCTTCCGATCTTCATTTCTGCAGTAACTCGATTCATTTACCTTCAGCACCATCACATAAAACATTTCCCATTACTTAAACTGTGCTTCTCTCAACCATTTTCCTGTTTAAAAAGAAATAAGTCTAAATTTTGTTTTCCACTCAGATGTAATGTAATGAATATGAATATTTCATGGGTACAGCTCTGCCTCATTTTCTTTCAGGGGAAAAAATAATTTTCTAGGAAGAAAAAAAAAAGTAACATGGGATCATAGAATCACAGAATTGTTTTGTTCAAAATAGACTTTTAAGATCATTGTGTCCAGCTATCAGCTCAACACCATTATGGCCATTAAACCATGCCCAGAAATGACACATTTACACATTTCTTTAACATTTCCAGGAATAGGGACTCCACCACCAAGGGAGACTATTCTAGTGCCTGACCGCACTTTCAGTACAGATTTTTTTCCTAATGTTCAATATGAGCCTCTTGTGGTAAAACTTGAGGTCATGTCTTCTCATCCTCTCATTTGATAACAGGGAGAAGAGACCAACACCTGCGTCACTACAACCTCCTTCCGGGTGATTGCAGACAGCAATATGGTCTCTCCTCAGTCTCCTCCTCTCCAGACTAAACATCTCCAGTTTTCTCAGCTGTTTCTCATAAGACTTGTTTTCCAGATGTTTCATCAGATTTGTTTCTCATCTCTGGATAAGCTCAAGCAACTGATTTCCCTTCATGTAGTGAGGGGACCAAACCAGAACACAGTATTTGAGTTGCAGCCTCACCAGTGGTGGGCAGACAGGCACAATCATTTCTCTACTGCTGGCCATGCTTTTTCTGAAACTGGCCAGGATGCTGTTGGACTTACTGGCCACTTGAACACATTGCTGGATCATGTTCAGATGGCTGTAAATCAGCACCCCCACGTCCTTTTTCTGCTGGGCAGGTTTCCAGCCACCCTTCCCCAAACTGGTAGCATTGCGTGGAGTTCTTGTTACCCAAGTGTATGACGGAGCATTTGGTCTTGTTAGATCTCAGACAACTGCCCTTGGCCCATCAATCCAGACTGTCCAGGTTTTTCTGTAGATCCTTCATACTGTCAAGCAGATCATCACTCCCACCCAATTTGGTCCTACATTACTGAAGTACACTCAGTCCCCTCATCCACATCATTGATAAAGATATTTAAGAGAATTTACACCAATAGTGAACACTGGAGAGTACCACTAGTGACTGGCTGCCAGTTGTATTCAACTCCATTCACCACCACACTTTGAGCCCAGACAGCCAGCCAGATTTTTTCCCAGTGAAGTGTCCACCCATACAAGCCATGAGCAGCCATTTTCTCCAGGATGATGCTGTGGAAATATTGTTTGAATGCTTTGTTAATGTCCAGATAAACAACATCCACAGCCTTTCCCTCATTCAATAAGTGGGTCATCTCGTCATAGAAGGTGATCAAATTTGTCAAACAGAACCTGCCCTTCATGAACCCATTCTGACTGGACCTGATCACCTGTTTGCCCTGACATGATGCTTAATGACAATGAAAATCATCTGCTCTATGCCTTTCCCTGGCAGAGAGGTCAGACTGACAGATCTGTAATTCCCCGTATCATCATTCTGACCCTTTTATAAATGAGAGTCAGAACTGCTAGTAAATGATGGAAAGCATCTTGGTAAGCAATTCTGACAGCTTGCTGAGCACCCTTGGGTATATACCACAAACTTATGTATATCTGTGTGGTGAAGCAGGTAACTAACCAACTTATCTTGGATTATGGGGGCTTCATTCTGCTTCCCATTCCTGTCTTCCACATGAGGCCAGTGCATACCAAGCAAACAAGTGGTCCTACAACTAAAGACAGAAGCAAAGAAGGTATTGAGTACCTCAGCTTTTTTCTTATCCTTGACATAAAAAGGACATCCTGCATCCAAAAAAGGACAGGGATTTTCCTCAGATCTCCTTTTTTTTAGTTAATATATTTCTAGAAGCATTTCTTGTTGTCCTTAACAGCTGAAGCCAAATTAATTTCCAGCTGCGCTTTGGCCCTTCTAATTTTCTCCCTTCATTGCCTTATAACAACTTTGTAGTCCTACTGTATGGTCTGACCCTTCCTCCAATGACTGTAGATTCTTTGGGTTTTTTACCTAAGTTGCAACAAGATCTCTGTATTCATCCAGGTCAGCCTTCTTGCCAGTTGTCTCATTTGGCACATGGGATCATCTTGTACCTGCACCTTTAAGACTTCCTTCTTGAACAGTGTCCATCTTTCCTGGACTCCTTCACCCTTCAGGACTTTCTCAATGGAGACAGTTGCTGAATAGGCTAGTCTGCCTATTGGTAGTCCAAGGCAGCAGTTCTACCGAGCCCCTTCTTTATTTCTCTGACAACTGAGAAATCTAATAATTTTGTGATATCACTGTGCCCCTGACAGCCCCCAACCATTACATTACCCACAAGTTCTTCTCTGTACACAAACAGCAGCACCAGCGGAGCCCTTTCCCCAACTGGCTCCCTCAACATCTGTGTTAAGATGTTATTCTCCTCACAAAGCAGTGACCTCCAGGATTGTTATTATACAAAAAAATAGAAAATTTGAAGGGTTCAAAGAACTGCATCCTCAGAAAAGACAAAGAAAATCAGATGCAGAAAAGAATTAGAATTAGAATTAGAATTAGAACTAGAATTAGAATTAGAATTAGAATTAGAATTAGAATTAGTATTAGAATTAATCAGGTTAGAAGAGACCTTTGAGATCATCATGTCCAACCTATCATCCAACACTATCTAATCAACTAAACCACAGCACCAAGTGCCCCATCCAGTGTCTTCCTAAACACCTCTAGTGATGGTGACTCCACTACCTCCCTGGGCTGCCCATTCCAATGGCCAATCACTCTTTTTATGAAGAACATCTTCCTAACATCCAGCCTAAACCTCCCCTGGTGCATCTTGAGACTGGTTCCTCTTGTTCTGGTGCTGGTTGTCTGGGAGAAGAGACCAGCCCCCACCTGGCTACAACCTCCCTTCAGGTAGTTGTACACAGCAATAAGGTCTTGTGACAGTTTTAGGCTGTCCCTTTAACAAAAGGACAGCTACAGAATTCTCTAGCTGAAATGTTTAGGTGTGAGAAAGGAAAAAAAAGATAATTCTAAATGAATTTCATTGGTAGATCAGTAGAAATGTGGCTTTAAGAACTCAGTCTGAGGTCAGTTGGTGCTGCTTTTCTCTTCTGTTCTTGGCCAGTGCTGACCTTAGATTTATGAGATAAGATAACTAACTTTTTTCCATAACAACCGCTTTGAGCTAACAAAATTTCCCTTAATATCCATTTTCTCTCTTTAATCCTTTTTGGGAAAAGGGAAGGAAGGGTGAAAAGAGGTTTTGGAGGGAACCCAGGGGGGAAATTCTCCTCCAGAGAGTGTTTCTGTGTTACGTTCTTTCCTGTATATTTTTGTATATACTGTAAATACTGTATATTTTGTATATATTCATTGCATTTCATTCTGCTTGTAAAATACAGCCTTTTTCATTTGCTTCTCTGACTGAGTTAGCTGTGGTTTATGTGGTGGGAGGATTAAACTTTCACACTACCACAGGTCTCCTATGAACTTCCTCTTCTCCAGGCTAAGCAACCCCAGCTCCCTCAGCCTCTCCTCATAGAGCTTGTGCTCCAAGCCCCTCACCAATTTTGTTGCCTTTCTCTGGACATGTTCCAGCTAGTCAACTTTCTTGAACTGAGGGGCCCAGAGCTGGACACAGGACTCAAGGTGTGGCCTAACCAGAGCTGAGGACAGGGGCACAATGACCTCCCTGCTCCTTCTGGCCACACTGTTCCTGATACAGGCCAGGATGTCATTGGTCTTCTTGGCCACCTGGGCACACTGCTGGCTCATGTTCTACCTACTATCAACCAGCACCCCCAGGTCCCTTTCTACCTGGCCACTCTCCAGCCACTCTGAGCCCAGCCTGTAGCACTGCATGGATTTGCTGTGGCCAATGTGTAGAACCCGGCACTTAGATGCATTAAATCTCATGCCATTGGACTCTGCCCATCTGTCCAGCTTTTCAGGGTCCCTCTGCAGAGCTCTCCTACCCTCTAACAGATCAACACCCACCCACAACTTGGTGTCGTGTGAAAACTTACTGATGATGTACTCAATCCCCTCTTCCAGGTCATCAATAAAGATATTAAAGAGCATGGGGCCAGCACTGAGAAAACTGAGAAAATGTATGTTTGTGTACATACATGTGAAAAAAGTGTTTTGTTTTGTTGTTTTTAAAAAAAAATAATTGTCATCTCTTTCTTGAAAAAAAGGATCATATAAATTCTTTAGTACATAAAATGTTTAAATAAGAACTTATGCAAATTTTTAAATAAATAATTCTTGCACAAGAAGTAGAAGCATTCTGCAGTTTATTGAGATGCCTATACTGGGTTACATCTGTACATCCCTAAAGAGAAGCAAAAAAGCCCAAAATTTAATTCTCCAAGCTGGATGGGTAACCCAGATAAAATCTGAATTATTCTTTCTTCACTAAGTACAATCTAGGACAAGACACTTTTTGGTTCAGCTTGTTGCTGGACTAATGCCAAGGTAAGATGAATAAAAGTAAAACTATAAAATTGGTTATGATCCCTTCATTAAGGCCAGTAGAAAACAGTAATATTATAAAAGTATGTTCTCCACGGTAAATTCATGCTCTTTTGAGTTTATGAATAAATAGATTTTGTGTTAAAAAAGAGCCACAATAGTTTGGTCATGGTCTCAAAACACAGATTTTAAAACAGGACACATTTTCAGCTATCTTAAAGAAAAACCAACAAAACAAAACAACAAAAGAAGTTTCTACTAGCGTAGAAATGAAAAATACACTTTTTTAATTAATTCATCATTAAAAAATTACCTCTTTTCTAATGAGTTAAAGTCATAAAATTCCTTCTTTTTTTTTTCCCTGTATACTTTGGTATTTAATTTGTCATCCTTCAAATAATACCTGTGAATTCTAACATCCTTTATTTATGAAGTTAAAATAGATCAATATAGTGATTAACTGCAGTAAAAGCCATGGTTGCCTGATGTTTATTTCAAGGATGATCTTGTAGCTAGAGCTAAGAACTAGTTGGATTTTAGTTTGAGACCCATGCAAATCCATCACTTCATTATGAATATGCCTTACATTGTTGATTGACCAGAGTTATGGATGCCTGAAGAAACTACCAATAGCTAAATTTTGGTGCTGTGATTTACACTGCATCTTCATGGTCACTGACTGTGGGTGTTCTTTTTTCCAAGTGGTATGAGCAGTCTAAAAGACAGAGCGTAGAGTTTTGTTGACACCTATCATGTTTTTTTCACCTACAAAATAGAAACAACCATGAATGTCTGTGGGGTATTTTATGTGTGCTCTTACAAAGTATAAGATCAGGAGCTATTATTGCTATTGCTATTAAAAATGAGAATATCTTGGCTACTGCATTAAACAAGATGGTTTCAGATGTGTGAAATTCTCAGAAAAGTAAAATTCTCCCTCTATCTGTTAGCTGACTCTTCCCTCCACCACTCCTGTTCACTAAAATGAAAGCACTATTAAAAGGTCCAATCAGGATGGTAGTTGCAAAGAAAGTCAATATGAGCTAGTAATTCAACATCTTTAGGCATCTTTTAAAATTCTACCCTGACTTCATTACAAATTAGCTGACTGACAGAAGGGCTTTACTTGGTAAGTAATGTGAGAGTTACAAAGCAGTTCTGCTTAACAAATGTTTTCTTTTTGTTACAGAACTAGCAGACTTTTTTGAGCTTCGTTCTCAAAATATTTTTCATATGGAACAATACTTAGCACTCTGATGGCTAACACAGTAATGAATTATTAGTCATTTATCTGCTACAGTGTATAGCTCCAATGAGATGAGACAACTTTTCTTAAGATTTCAGGCAGGGCTTTTTGAATCTTTGTCAGTTATTTTTATTCACATCGGACTGTGGTTACACTGTACTACTCAGTAATGCAGAATAAACAGAATTCCACTGACTTTGCTTGTTTCTAAATGAATGGATCTATTTTGATAATTTTTTTCACCGTATCGTGCTTATTTGAATCCCACTGCAAATAGTGCATGAAGCTGAGAAGCTGCAGTAGGAAATGCATAGGGTGAAATAAGATACTAATTTCAGAGCTGTTGCGATGAGATGTGGTAGTTTAGGCTGGATGCCTCCTGTTCCTGCCGCACACAAGCTAAACCTCTGGTATCCCAAGTGTCCAACCCTGTAAGTGGACACAGGAAACAGTGTATTTCATACCCATAATGTCCTGCACCCTATAAATCTCGTGGGAGATGCTCTCTATCGGGTAATGGTGGGGTAGTTATCTCAAGGTCTCTTAGGCCTGGCTAGGCCTAATGCCAGGAGGAGAAGGGGGAGGGGCAGTCTCAGACCTGGCCAGCTGAGACCTAGCAGTGAGGGGGGGAAAAGAGCCCTGGGGGTTTTGGGTATACCCTCAGGTGGGCAGAAGGGAAGAGTTGGGAGGCTTTTGGGTGTTCTGTAGGGGACTCTGTGTGGATTTATTTTGTCACGGTGCTTGTAATTTCTGTAAAACACTAATTATTTTTCCATTTAAACTTTCCATCACTTCTGCAATCTATTTGTGTGACTGTCATTCTTTTGCCTCTTTCAAGGGCAAGAGAGGATCTGCCTGGCCTCAAACCAGGACATGAGATTTTGATCTGGTTTGATAGTAATATCTGTTAGAACTGCAGCTTGCTGTTAAAAAAAACAACTAGTGAAAGATATTAGAGGTTGATAAAATCTGAGCAAGACTTTCATACTTTTATACTCAAATGCAAATCAGGAGCACATTTCATCTGACCTGTCTTGTTTGCCCATCTCAGCATGAGATGAACAAATCTTTTGAGACTTTTACATTAAATTTACAGGATGATTAAGATATTTTAATTTCACATATCTGGGCATATGAATGTCCCCTTATTTGACCAAGGCTATGCTAGTTCCTTAGATCTGTCCATGTTATTTCTAGAGAATCCTAAGAAAGGTTTCAAAGGTGTATTCAATCAGTTGCCCTTCAGCAGTATCTGCTATAGACTGTGGAGAGCCTACAAGAATCTGCCATTATAGAAGGAGTTTATGAGTTTAGTGGAAGTCACTAACCATGCCACTAAAAGGTTGTTTTGTTATGTGCATATACCACAAAAGAAACGTAGATGTTCTCCACAGAAATTCAGAAGCCTGAGAAAACTTGGTACCAGAGTGTGAATGCGTAATAAAGTGTTGTGGAAAATGTAATTTTAGTGTTGGGCATCTAAAACATGAATTTAGTGCTCAGCAGTACTTATTTGAAGGATTATAAACCTTTTCCAATTTTTTTGCTGATGTAAGCAACCTTTTCATACTTACGTGCTATTACAAGTCTAATCCTTTCTAATTTGTCTGTGTCTAGTTTATAGCAATTAACACTGACAATAAGACAAAAAAAATCATATTATTATTATTATTAATAATTCAATACATTAACAGTATTTCAGAATCTATAAAGGAAGCATTAACCCTTCTATGATCATGATTCCCAAAGCCATCTTTTTTATCCAAAAAAAAAAAATCTTCTGCAAGCACCCTTTAATGATGGATGTAGCCCTAAGTCATTTACTGAGCTGCATTATTACTTGTCTTCAAGTCTGATGAGTTCAAAGTGGATGTGCATCACTGAGTTCTCAATAAAAGGCCAGTGCTTGTCCTGCTGAATAATAAGAACTGCTAATGACGCCAATTAGAGCTGTAAATGTCATTTACACTTGTTTGTTATTTTTCAAGTCAATATGGTTATAAAAGGTAGAGGAACCTGAGATCACTTAGAATGGAGCAGTCTGAGGGGACATTTTAATTTAAATATTGTGTAGAGTAATAATAATAATAATAATAATAATAATAATAATAATAATAATAATAATGGATCAATTCTATGTGTGATCAGGTCAGTTGAAAAAGATATTTCAGTTATGGTTTTTTTTTCCTTCCCCAAATAATTATTATCTATAAAGAAGAAAAAATCCAAAACTGAGAGGAAAAAAGGGACCACAAATTCCAAATCCACATTAAAACCTACCAACCAACCCACCAACCAAAAGCAATGACAACAAGAAAAAAAAAAGAAACAAATAAAAAATTGCAGAAGACTAAAAATAAACTTGGTTTAATACTGCTTTCCTGCTCCATGCTGCATTAGCTCACCGATGTCAGATTGGATATACAATCAGCTGCAATAAACTGAGAAAGAATCTTAGTGCACTATCAAAGCAACTAGGACTGATGACTGCACAAAAGTTGCATTAAACTTGTTACATTGTGGAGCATTTCTAACAAGCATTCTGAATGTAAATTAGCCATCTGGAATCTGATGTGTTTAGTCACATATCTAGTACCAGATCTCAATCTTGGGGAAGCCTTATTTGTAGGTACAAGACTCTGTATCTGTTTTGCAGTCAACTGGAGGAGATTCACTATTTTATTGAAGTCTGAGAAAAATTCCTTTGAAATTGTCTTGGAAGGAACAGGAAGCCAATGATTAAAAGTGAAAAATCTGAAGCTCCATGGTCCAGATATGTAGGGCTAAACTAACAAAGATAATTCACCTCTTACCAGCTTTTCCAAGTGTCTAACCTCATCAGCTGTAAGTCACAAATGTACTCAGAACTATTGTTCAATTGTTTCAGACTACCTGTGTTCTTCTTACGGTACTTCAACTGCTCCTGTTGGTCCTGTGAAAGGTCTCCACAGTATTTATCTTTACTGTTCAATAACCTGTAAAGTGCTGCCTTTGTAGTCATGACCCTCAAATAAGGAGCTTTTTATTTGTCTGGAACAAGAATCATAATGCTGTAGTTACAGATCCTATTCACACAAAAAAAAGGAATAGGACAAGAAGTGGATCTGTGCCTCCACACCAGAGTAGGTTGATGGCAGGATTTTAACCTGCTGTATGAGGAAAAAATTACTGAAATAATATTCCAGAAATAGAAGATAGTCTTTAATATATTATGAACTGCCTCGATTAAGAGACAGGACTCAGCCTGATGCAGGCTAGGTTTCCAGTTTATTACACAAAATCCTTCTTTATAAAAAGCTTATACAATACAAAAAAGCAGCCTACTACTGGAACAGGGACTCTGTTACAACAATCTGGTATGTCTCAAATCTTACACACTCCAGTCATAACAACCATTCGTCATCAGATGTATGCCCTCCTCCAACCACACTGCTGGACCGTAATTCACAAGCCATCAAGGCCAACACTATCCCCTCTTATCAGGCCAGCAGTGTTTGGAGCTCGGCTCTCCAAGATTTAACCCTTCAATGAACCAGCTGGGTGTCCCATCCACTGACTCCCCAATTAATTTCTCCTTTTTTCTTTTTCTTTTGTGGACAATAAGACATGACTATGAATCTGATTTGGGAAACACATATTGGAGGAAGAGTGAAGATCTAGGCCTTTATAGAATCATAGAATTGTTAGGGTTAGAAGGAACCTCAAGGATCATCTACTTCGAACCCCCCTGCCATGGTGGAGAACTTCCTAACATCCAATATGAATTGAATAGTTTCTACTTTTGTTCCATTCCCCCTAATCCTATCATCACCTGACACCCTAAAAAGTCCCTCACCAGCTTTCTTGTAGGCCCCCTTCAGATACTGGAAGGCCACAATAAGGTCTCCTCAGAGCCTTCTCTTCTCCAGACTCAACAACCCCAACTCCCTCAGTCTGTTCTCATAGAAGAGGTGCTCCAGCCCTCTAATCATCCTTGTGGCCCTTCTCTGGATGCCTTGCAGCACCTCCAGATCCTTCCTGTAATAGAGGCTCCAGAACTGTAGAGGGAGACAATCAGCACCTTTACAATACAATACAATACAGGTTGAAAGAGACCTTCAAGATCATCGTGTCCAACCCATCAACCAATCTAACCCACCTAAACAACTAAACCATACAACCAAGCACCCCATCAAGTCTCCTCCTGAACACCTCCAGTGAAGGTGACTCCACCACCTCCACGGGCAGCCGATTCCAATGGGCAATCACTCTCTCTGTATAGAACTTCTTCCTAACATCCAGCCAAAACCTGCCCTGGCGCAGCCTGAGACTTTGACCTGCTAGCTATGCTTTTCTTGATGCAGCCCAGGATGTGATTGACTTTCTGGACTGCACGTGCACACTGGAGTTATGTTTTCTCTTTTCCATTCAGTGGGGACCTCCCCAGACTGCCATGACTTTTGGAATATAATGAAGAGAATTTTAGCAACCTCATCCGACAGCTCCCTCAGCACCAGTGGGTGTATCCCATTGGGTCCCATGGACTTGAACACTTTCAGGTTGTTCAGATAGTCACAAACCTGATCTTCACTCACCATGGGCTGTACCTTCTTCCAGGCCCTGCCATTATCTTCCATTATTCTGGGAGTGTGGCTGGAGGCCTTGCCATTGAAGACTGAGCTAAAGTCATTGAGAACCTCAGCCTTCTCCATGTCACTTGTCACTAGCTCACCTGTTTCCTTTCTGAGGGTGCCCACACCTTCCCTATGTTTCTTTTTACCATTAATATACCTATAGAATTTTTTACTGTTCCTCTTGATCTCCCTGGCTAGATTTAATTCTAATTGAGCTTAAGCTTTTCTAGCCAGGTCACTTGCTGCTCAGGCAACTTCCTTTTGTGCTCCCCATTCCAGCTGTCCTTTCTTCCAATCCTTGTAGAGTTTCTTTCTGTGTGCCAACATGTCCAGAGTTCTTTGCTCATCCAGGCAGGACTCCTAGCATTCTTTCCTGCTTTCCTCTCTGTGGGTATACTTTGCTCCTGGACATGGAGAAGGTAATCCTTGAATATTGACCAGCTGACTCAGACCCCTCTTCCCTCTAGGGCTTTGTCCCATCATAGTGTGGTCAGCAGATCCCTGGAGTGACCAAAATCTGCATGCCTAAAATCCAGGATTGTAAACTTGGGATATGTCCTCCTAGTTGCCCTGAGGATCTTGAATTCTATTGCTTCATGGTCCCTGCAGCCAAGGTTATCCCTGAGCCTCACACTAGTGACCAGCCCTTCCCTATTGGTGAGAACATTGTCCAACATAGCTTCTTTTCTTGTTGGTTCCTGTACCATTTAGAGCAGGAAGTTGTCATTTATGCATTCCAGGAACATTCTGAAATGCTGATACCTGGTTTTGTTGTCCCTCCAGCAGATGTCAGGGTGGTTGAAATCCCCCACAAAGGCCAGGGTCTGTGAACATGAAGGCAGTTCTATTTGCTGTGGAGTGCCTCATCTGCTTTGTTGTACTGTTCAGGTGGCCTGTAGCAGACCCCTACAGTAACATCACCTTGCCCTGTCTTCCCCTTAATCTTCACCCTTATGCTCTCAACCAGCTCATCATCCTTGTCCAGGTGGAGCTCCACTGATTCCAGCTGGTCACTGATACAGAGAGCAACACCTCCTCCCCTGCCCATCTTTCCTAAAGAGCTTGTACCCATCTATCCCTACATTCCAGTTTTGGAAATCATGCCACCAACTTTCAGTTAGAGCCACTATGTCATAACATTCCAGTGCAGTGGCCCTTAATTCATCCTGCTTGTCACCCAATCTGTGTGCACAGAGGCATTTCATCTGGGTTGGCTGTGTTACCCTCTTAGGTGAATCCCCCTTGATTCCCTTGGTATGTCCCAGTGCTTGTCCTTGGCTTGCCTCAGGGCAACAAGTGGAGAGCCCTTGCTAGCATTCCATCCCTCTGCCTCCAGTAAGCTGCCCCAATGTTTGTCACAGGCAAGCATGAGATTATTAACCCCTTCCTCCTTCAAATCTAGCTTAAAGCCTTATCAATGAGCCCTGCCAACTTTACAAGGTGTAACGTTGTCAAAATGAGTCAAACCAAATCAGCAGGTTAACCTGGCTATTTTCCTGACACAGAAGTGAGGCAAAAATAATTCTCAAAATAACTCAAGATTGAGAAAAAATAAATAAAAAATTACTGATCCAAATTGAATAAACATAGTACAAAATGCATAATTACCCTAGCCTATTTGCAGAAAAAAAGGTCTCAAAGCAGCAGCAAATAGCAAGTGAACCAAAGCCCAAGCCAGTAAACTATTCCCCCATCCCTCATTATCCCCCCACTATCTCAGTGAAAAAGACCAACACCCAAGAACCTGGAACCCAGAAGCAGCAACCAGAACAGGAAGCCTCCCATGTTGCAATCTGAACTTCAAGCCCCATACTTTACTCTAGTTAGCACTTTTCATTTCTGCAGCTGGCATGACTGTGGCATGGTATGAATAGCAGCATCAGGTTCAATTCAATCCATGACACCAGGGAAATTGAAAGGCAAGATCTCCAGCCAATTGATTGCTAATTAATTTGGGATGGATTTTTTTCTTTTTTCCCTCTCTTTATTCATTTCTGGGGAGTACAGGGTCTTCTTGTGATCAGTAAGTAGTATGTGTTTTCCAGTCTTTCTTCTTATCCCACTCTAACAAAGCTGTCTATACAACTTGCTGAAACAAACCTTTACCTTTTAAACACTTTATCATATCCAGGCTCTGAACCTTGGTCACTGAATTTGTGCTGAATTAATTTTAAAGTGTCTAAGTAACTTAGAAGAATCTAAATCTTCTTTGTTTTATCAAGAACACTTTCTACACTTCAAATATATTTCAAATATCTGTAAAGGATTTGCTCTAAATACTGCAGAAAAACACAAATACAAAATAAAAAATTACATGAAAAATATTAGAAATAAAATTAGTGTTTCCTGAAACTGTTGGAGGAATTGGAAGAATCAGTAAAAGCAACCATATTGGTTTTGGTTAATTTTTGTGATTTTTTTTTGTTTGTTTTGTTTTGTTTAACTTTGTTTAGTTTAGTTTTATTTTGGTTTTGAAAGAAAATTTAAACCACAGAAAAAATACAACAGGAAAAAATGAAAGAAAAAACATGGTTGCTCTTAACACTGTCACTCACTGCATCGAGGAGGATACTCTGGATGACAAACACTAACATGAGTTCACAAAATCACTAAAACAAGGACTGATGAGCTAGAAAAGCTGAGTTGCATTTTGTTTACATTTGTTCTCTAGGTACTGCTGTTTGCTGTTCTCATGGTTGAAGTCCTGGTCCAGCTTAAACCGTTATCCCACTTAGTTTAACACTTACAGCAGGGTGATGTTCCTATGTGCTTGGCACCCAAACTTGCACTACAATCCAGCAAATTCTATGATGTTGATTTTTTCTTGTTTTGATTTCTCAGTGTTTTTTTTCAGATAGCAGGAGGGGAAAAAATACAAAACAAAACACAACAAACCCAAACTGAACAGATAAGCAACCTGATAAACAAAACAATTGTACCTTTGCATATTAAAATTCTATCTACTTCTGTCACTTACAAGCAATTATTGAGTACTTTTCAGCTGGCATTTTTGACTGCCTCTAATGATTGTTTGTACATGAGGTTTGCATATCCTAACTAAATATTCAGTGATTTTTCCTTATTTTTGTGCCTTTAATTAGATTTATGAACTCTATACCATATTTTGTGTTGATGAGGTGCTGAGAACAAAATCCTGAAATGTTCATTCTAATAAAACATCACAGCAAGATAACTTATGCTTTTGCATGTGTTGTTTCAGTGAATAATGAGATTTAAATAATATTCTGAATATGCTATCAAGGATAGGGTAAAGAAATACAGACTGATGATCCATCACAACACATTAATGAATATACCGGAACATACAGTTTGCTGTCCACAAGGGATAATGGATCATACTGCAAGAACAAGTTAAGGGATAAGGGACTTGATTTTTTTTTTTTAAGTCCTGCATATAATTACTCATTTTATACAGAAGAAATTAATATTGTGCTGTTTCTATTCTATTTTGGTGGTGGGGCTTTGTTGTGTGTGATTGTCTCTTTTGTTTGATTCTTTGTTTTTTAATTTATTTGAATTTGAAGTAAATTATTGAGTGAGGTATGAAAAGCAGTCTCATATAAGACATATTTGCCTTACATTTTCATACTTAAATATAATTAGATTTGTTGCCTAAATTAGATAGTGTAAATGTTTAAGCAGCATAAGCCCTAGTAGCTGCCAGGAAGTAGTACAGTAATCAAATTGACATTAAACTTGCCAAAAAAAATATGATACCTAGTAATAACTGTAAGAAAACTTTCTATACCTACATATTTCCCTGAACATGAAGAGGCATTTTTCTTCCTGGCATCAGACCACTCCAGTGTGAATTCTCTGGGTACTGAACCTGGTTATACACAGTGCAGGCAATCACATCCTCTATTCAGGAGAAACTGTATATTTTTCAGAATTATGTCCAGAGGAAATATACATCAGCGTAGTTCTATTGACTTCAGTAGATCTTGTGTGACTGACATGAATTCAGTTGAATAACCAAAAGCATAATCTGCTGGGTTTTATCCTTCTGTAAGTCCTTGGAATGGTGAGAAAGATAGGAGTGTTAGTCTGTTTTGTGATGTCTTTGTGTTAGCAGGCAGTCATATCATTCTTACTCTACCAGAATCATTTTTTGAGTGCTTTCCATCATTCTTCCTTTCCCTCTCTTATAGGACTCTTGCAAGCTTTGCCAACAGACTTGAAACACGTAAGTCTTCTTACTGACTCCATTATGTTTTGTATAAGGATCTATAACGATGTGCTCTGTCTGCCAGAGACCATTTTTCTGTGTTTTCTGAATAGCAAAGTGGATTCTGAATATTGATTAAGGCATGTTGATATTCCTGAACCTGTTACTGTAGCTAAAACAATCTTGTGAAATATAAATGACATACCAAGGGCAGCTGTTGAAAAAGCTTTTAAGAAATTCTCTCAGGAATGTCAGAAGAGTATATATGCACTTTTCAACTCACATGAACCATATACATAACCAGACCAACATACTTCTTTCCAGAGTTGTTGCTAACTTACAGAAACATAGTTTTCTGTTAAGATAGATCTTAAAAAAACAGACACTAATAGCTTGGAAACTTTCATCCTTGTGTACATATGTACTTGTGATTCTAAACTCTGAAGTAAGACAAGTAAAAATTAAGAGGGTAAACCTCAGTTCAGGGGTTCAAGTGCATCATATGCATCCTAGATTAATATACGAATATGATGTTAGCAAAAGCTATGAAAGAAGGTTAAAACACAGTCAGAGAGGAAAAAAATAAAGATTTAAGGGAAAATGAACATAGAGTTAAAAAAATCTTATTTAAAACTACAAAAAAAAAAGAAGGGGGTGGGGGGACTGGCATTCTAACATTGTTGAGGTACTGATAAAAGTTAATTGAAGCAGATCTTTCACTAACTGATTGAAGAAAGGCTGACCAAATTTATTTTTAACTAGCTATTAATGCCTTGTTCATTTTACCTTTGTATCTGTTACAAATATGAACCAATACATAATGACATTTAGAATTACAGAATGGAACTATTGACAAATCCAGACAGTCTCTATGGATCTGTTTCAGCCTTCTCTTAAAGGAAAGTCCTTTGAACAAGAGTCCTGTCAAGCTGAATTTCCATTGAGGCAGATTCCACCACTTGTCTGTAGAGCATATACCATCATTTAAGTGTTCTCTCTGCAAAGTTTTCACTCTTCACAAATCAGGTTCTTCAATTCCTGAACCATTTTGGTCGGTGGGCCTGCTCTGAACTCTGTTTTTTACAGAGAAATAGGACAGAGAGCAAACTTCTGCTGACCAGAGTGGAGCAGTCATATCCCTCAGTCTGCTTATGTCCTTACTCACAGAGGTCAGGACACAGTTTGCCAGTTGTATGAAAACTCTGCTGACTTATGCTGTTTGGTATCTCACAGGAGCCTAAAGTCCTTGTAGTAAAGATGCGCTTCATCAAAGCAGACTCCAGCCTGTAGTGCTGATGCTTCTCTCCTAGCAGTAGAATTTTGCATTTATCTCATGTCAAATCTTACACAGCTCTTGTTGGTTCAGACTTGTTTGTATCCTACTTAAAATGTTTCTTTGCTCAACGTAGTTCTCCAAATGCATGTGAGCTGAAGGGGTGAAGATGTTTGCCAACTAGAGAATTCATGGTTAAAACTGACATTTATTATTGCTTGTTTGTCACATATCCAGTCTGAGACATTTTTAAAGGATTTTTAGCAAATTATGAAGATTGCCAGTAGATAATAAGATACAGCCTGTGCTCTGTGGCAACCCTGTATGTGAAAAGAGTAAAAATTTTTACTCTATACACTTTCCATTAACAGCTACAAATTGGGAGATTGTGAGCCAGTTATTGCCTCTTTCTCTCTTTGCCACACACAGCTATCTAACTTGCATAATACTTTGATGATTTCTTCCATATCATCCCACCCAGCATCCCTCAGTTCAAACCGATCACTTCTTCTAAATGCACCCAAGAGTGCTGAGAGAGCTGGCTGATGTTGTTGCTCTGCCACTCTCCATCATTTTTGGCAGATCCTGGCAGACAATAAAGATGCCTGAGGACTGGAGGAGAGCCAATGCCACTCCAGTCTTCAAAAAGGGCAAGAAAGAGGTTCCAGGGAACTATCAACCAGTCAGCCTCACCTCCATCCCTGGAAAAATGATGGAGCAGCTCCTTCTGGAGGGCATCTCAAGGCACTTGGAAGAGAAGAAGATTATAAGGAATAGTCAGCATGGATTCACTAAGGAGAAATCATGCTTGACTAACCTGATAGCATTCTATGGTGCCATAACTGAATGGGTAGATTCAGGAAGACAAGTGGATGTGGTTTACCTTGACCTTAGCAAGGCCTTTGACACCATCTCCCATGACATCCTAGTAAGCAAGTTCAGGAAGTATGGGATGGAAGAGCAGACAGTGAGGTGGACTAGGAACTGGTTACAAGATAGAGTTCAAAGTGTGGTGATCAGTGGTGTCAGATCCAGCTGGAGAGCTGTAACTAGTGAAGTCTCCCAGGGATCAGTGCTGGGACTGGCACTGTTCAACATCTTCTTCAATGACATTGATGAAGGAACAGAGTATCTGCTCAGCAAGTTTGCTGATGACACCAAACTAGGAGGTTTGGTTGATATGGCTGAAGGTTGTGCAACAATCCAGTGAGACTTGGACAGACTGAGCTGGACATAGAGGAACTAAATGAGGTTCCACAAAGACAAGTGCATCTGGGGAGGAGTAATAAACTGCACCAGTAAAGGTTGGGAGGTGATCTGCTGGAAGGCAACCCCATGGAGAGGGACCTGGGAGTCCTGGTGGATAACAAGTTTTCCATGGGACATCAATGTGCCCTTGTGGCCAAGAAGGCCAATGGGATCCTGGGGTGTATTAAGAGTGTATCCAGCAGATTGAGGGAGGTTCTCCTCCCCTTCTACTCTGCCCTGGTGAGACCTCATCTTGAGAACTGCTTTCAGTTTTGGACTGACCAGTTCAAGAGGGACAGGAATCTGCTGGAGAGAGTCCAGTCGAGGGCTACAAGGATGATTAGGGTACTGGAGCACATGCCTCATGAGGAGAGGCTGAGGGACCTGGGGCTTTTCAGTCTAGACAAGAGAAGACTGAGAGGGAATTCAATAAATGCTTATAAATATCTGAGGCGCTGGCTGTCAGGAGGGAGGGGACACGCTCTTCTCACTTGCTCCCTGTGATGGGACAAGGAGCAATGGATGTAAGCTGCAGCACAGGAGGTTTCACCTTTACACAAGGGGGAACTTCTTTACTGTAATGGTCACAGACCACTGGAACAGGCTCCCCAGAGAGGTTGTGAAGTCTCCTTCTCTGGAGACCTTCAAGGCCTGTCTGGATGTGTTACTCTGTGACCTGAGCTAGACTGTATGGTTCTGTTCTGGCAGGGGGGTTGGACTCGATGATCTCTTTCGGTCACATCCAAACCCTGATATCATGTGAACCTGTGAACCTGTATTCCTTAAATTTGGGGTGGGAGAATAATGAGGATGATTGATCTGTCAACTCTGTAGGGACATCTGTTACCTCAAAAAGGTCTTACTCTACTGTTTTAAAATGCCTGGGTAAAAGCCATGAGAACTGCAGGGAGTGTTACATTTCCTTCTGAATTTAATCCTGAATTACATAAAAATTTCCTCTTCATAAGTGTGTTAACATTTAAATACAGGCCAAAAAATGATCCCAGAAGCACACAAATGGTCAGCTGCAACACTATCCTTTGGAAATGAATCATTTCCAAGTAGAAAATGTGTTTTCATCAACACTGTATTAGTTTTGACAATTTTTCTTTTGCTTTTACCCAATGACATTTCAAACCAAACAAGCACCAAATGCTGAGATCCACATTAAAATAATGCATTTCAAAGTATTAATTTAACTTTAAATGGCATGTAAAATGGACAGTTATTACAAAATAAATTGTAGTTTGGCATATCAAAATTGGACAGGGTCAGATATCAAAATGTTTTTACATGCTAGATTTGTTTCTTATGCAAATATACTAACTTTTTTCTCATTTTCTAGGAGTGTTGGCTTAATTCTATTTTTGAAAGAAAAAAAAGACAACAAATCAACAATGGACCCCAGAACACTTTATTCTCTGTGTAAATTTTTGGTTATTTTAACTCTCTTCCAATATGGAGAGAAAACAAATGTCAAAGGACTAGATCATCAAAACATTGTGACAGAGACTTAATCTTCTGATCAATTCTAATGTGTGCACATGCGGAATGTAGCAAAGCAACAGTTTGTAATTTTTAAACCCCAAGTGGGGATTTTGGAAAAATGCAGGATGCATCAGACTCCATGTTTAAGGATTCATTTATACCACAGTATCTGGGAAGGGGGGAAGAGGCGTGTCTTTAGACTTTATTGATAGTGGCTGGAGTATGATATCAATGGCTTTGCTAAGGGAACAATTTATTTATTGTGAAGATTTCACAACTGCGCACAGAGGTATAAACAAGACCTTTGTGATCCATGCTTCTTGTATGTGGTCTGTTCCGTTCTCAAAGCAGTATCTCTATATTTACATGCATATAATATTAGAGAAACAGTCTTTGAATCCATGTTTATAAAGGAATGTTGATGTTTTATAGAGGATTTATTAACAATATCAAAATGTATTCCACTGTGAATGTTAGTCCTGAGACATTATATTAGTCAATCTTGTAGTCCCAACTGACTATGAATACAGTGCACATTTGTTACTGCAACCTGCATAATATATTTTCTCTGTTTACTTTTCCTTAGGACAAAGATTGAAACAGTAAAAAGAGACTAAGACACAACAGGAGATGCAAAAAAGACAAGCTGCAACCTCCTATATGGAAGGATATTACAGAATTACAGTCGTTGCAATGGCTACCAGCTGTACATTTGGAATGAGCAGGTGTAGTGGGTTGAGGCAGACTCCCTCCCCACCACCGGCAGAAATAACAACTCAGACAGATGGAGTGCAAAAGTGGTGGAAAGTTTAAATGGAAAGCAGTGAATGTGTACAGAGAACCAGAAGCAGTGACAAAAGAAACCCCAAAGCAAACCCAGAAACATCCCATCCCCACCTGAGGGCACATCCAAGCCCCCGAGGGCTCCTTCTTCCACCCCCCGCCCCCGTTAAGGTAGTCTCAGCTGGCCAGACCTGAGGCTGTCCATCCCCCTGGCCTTGGGCCAAGCCAGGCCCATGGTCGGGAGATGTCTCCCCCTGTTACCAGGTGCTGGTGAGGGAAAGAAAGAGGAGGTGCTAGACCCCGCGCTGGCTTTTTATAGAGGTGCAGAGGATTATGGTAGGAGAGACCTAGTTTCCTGTGTCCACCCACTGGGATGGACTTCTGGACACAGGAAGCACACCACATAGCGGAGGGCACCCAGCCCAAACCACCACAGCAGGATAGGAGCCCAGGAGTGTTTAATACAGAAACATTTTGCCTCATGTGCTCACTCCTTTAAAATTTATTTGAGTCTTCAAGTGCTTTAAAGAAAAGCCCTAGCGCATAGCTGAGGAGAGAGGAGGCAGCTGCAAGGAGCTCAGCTCTGGGAGCTTGCTTTTGGCATTGCTTTCCTTCCTTTTTTGGGAGGTAAGGGGCTGGTGGCTCAGGACTTCCTGAAGAGGGTAGGAGGGGCAGCAGGCTCGGGGGTTGCCTACGTGCCTGAGTGCAGTGACATAGCAGGGGGATGGGTTGTCATGGAAACCTGGGTGGAGAGGGTGGTTACTGCAAGATGGTTACTACTAGAAGTAAGGCTAGTAGAAGAACAGTGGGCACTCAAACAGAGGCCACACTCAAGCATGCAGATGTTCAGGTGGGTGGCTGCAGTGAGTGCTTGAACCTGGCACTTGATATGGAGGATGGAAGGAACAACACCTCTGTTAGGTATGAGCAGATCAGTGATCTGAAGAGCATGGTGGCTGAGCTAAAAGAACAGGTGGAGAGGCTAAGAGCTATAATAATAATACAATAATACAATAAACCAGGTTGGAAGAAACCTTCAAGATCATCGTGTACAACCCATCAACTGATCCAACCCACCTAAACAACTAGATCATGGCACCAAGCACCCCATCAAGTCTCCTCCTGAACACCTCTAATGAAGGTGACTCCACCACCTCCCTGGGCAGTCCATTCCAATGGGCAATCACTCTATCTGTATAGAACTTCTTCCTAACATCCAGTCTAAACGTCCCCTGGTGCAGCTTGAGACTGTGTCCTCTTGTTCTGGTGCTGGCTGCCTGGGAGAAGAGACCAACCTCCACCTGTCCACAACCTCCCTTCAGGTAGCTGTAGAGAGCAAGAAGGTTACCCCTCAGTCTCCTTCTCTCCATACTAAACAACCCCAGCCCCCTCAGCCTCTCCTCATAGGGCTTGTCTTCCAAACCCCTCACCAACTTTGTTGCCCTTCTCTGGACACCTTCCAGCAAGTCAACATCCTTCCCAAACTGAGGGGCACAGAACTGGACACAGGACTCGAGGTGTGGCCTAACCAGAGCTAAGTACAGGGGCACAATGACCTCCCTGCTCCTGCTGGCCACACTCTTCCTGATGCAGGCCAGGATGCCATTGGCCTTCTTGGCTCCCTGGGCACACTGCAGGTTCATGTTCAGCCTACCATCAACCAGCACCCCCAGGTCCCTCTCTGCCTGGCTGCTCTCCAGCCACTCTGACCCCAGCCTGTAGCACTGCATGGGGTTGCTGTGGCCAATGTGCAGAACCCGGCACTTGGATGTGTTAAATCTCATGCCATTGGATTCTGCCCATCTGTCCAGCCTCTCGAGGTCCCTCTGCAAAGCCTCTCAGCCCTCCAGCAGATCAACTCCTGCCCCCAGCTTGGTGTCATCCACATATTTACTGATGATGGACTCAATGCCCTCATCCAGATCATCAATAAAGATGTTAAAGAGCATGGGGCCCAGCACTGATCCCCTGGGGCACACCACTAGTGAATGGCCGCCAGTTGGATGTGGCACCATTCACCACCACTCTCTGGGGCACAGCCCTCCAGCCAGTTCCTAACCCAATGCAGTGTGCTCCTGTCCAAGCCATGGGCTGCCAGCTTGGCCAGGAGTTTGCTGTGGGGGACGGTGTCAAAGGCCTTGCTGAGGTCCAGGTAGACCACATCCACAGGCCTCCCCACATCCACCACGTGGGTCACGTGGTCATAGAAGGAGATCAGGTTGGTCAGTCAGGACCCATGCTGGCTGGGCCTGATCCCTTGGCCATCCTGTAAGTGCTGTGGGATTGCACTCAAGATGACCTGTTCCATCATCTTGCCTGGCACTGAGGTCAGGCTGACAGGCCTAGAATTCCCTGGCTCTTCCAACTGGCCCTTCTTGTGAATGGGCACCACATTGGCCAGCTTCCAGTCTTCTGGGACCTCTCCAGTGAGCCAGGACTGGTGAAATATGATGGAGAGCGGCTTGGCCAACTCATCTGCCAGCTCTCTCAGCACCCTAGGATGAATCCCATCCTGTCCCATGGACTTGTGGGGGTCCAAGCGGCTCAGAAGATCTCAAAGTATCCCATCCTGGAACAGAGGGGTACTATGCTGCTCCAAGCTTTCTTCTGCCAGCTCTGCAGGCCAGCTGTCTGGAAGATGTTCTGTCCTGCTAGTGAAAATTGAGGCAAAGAAGGTGTTAAGTACCTCTGCCTTTTCCTCATCCTTTGTTACAACGTTTCTCTCCGTGCCCACCAAGGAGTGGAGGTTGTCCTTGCCCTTCCTCTTGCTATTAATATATTTATAGAAGGACTTTTTGTTGTCCTTCACAGCAGAGGCCAGTCTGAGCTCCAAATATGCTTTTGCCTCCCTAATTTTCTTCCTACATGACCTAGCATCTTCCCTAAACATTCCATGGGTTGCCTCCCCTTTCTTCCAAACATGATACACCCTCTTTTTTCCCTTAGTTCTTTTAGAAGTTCATTGACCATCCAGGCTGGCTGTCTGCCCCAGCGGCTCGTCTTCTGGCACATTGGCACAGCCTGTTCCTGTGCCTTCAAGAGTTCTGCCTTGAGGTAGTTCCAGCTCTCCTGACCCTTTGTTTTAAAGGCTGTTTCCCAAGGAACCTTCTGAGTTAGTTCCTTGAGTAGCCTGAAGTCTGCCCTCCCTAAGTTCAGTGTGGAGGTCTTCTTGCTGCCCCTCTTAGCTTGACTGAATACTGAAAATTCAATTATCTCATATGTTACTGGCCCCTAAACACCCTGTGACCACCACATCACCCACCAGCCCTTCCCTATTGGTGAAGAGGAGGTCAAGCAGAGCCTTACCCCTGGTAGGTTCACGCAGCACCTGGGATAAGAAGCTGTCCTCCATGCACTCTAAGAACCTCTTAGATTGCCTCCTTTCTGCTGTGTTGAGATCCCAGCAGATATCAGGCAGGTTGAAGTCACCCATGAGAACAAGGTCAGGCAATCTTGAGACAGCCTTAAGCTGCCTATAGAATGCTTCATCAACATCTTCCTCCTGGTTGGGTGGTCTATAGCAGACTCCAACCAGGATGTCTGCCCTGCTGATCTTCCCTCTAATTCTTACCCACAAGCACTCAACCCGATTGTCCCTGATGTCCATCTCAAAGGCATCTAGTGTCTCCCTGATTGTGAGAGACTAAAGCTTGTCTCTCCTGGTGTGACTCAACAAAGATAAAATCACTTGCTGCTTGCCCAGACAATAGCTGATGTGTGTTGGGCAGAGCCACTGGAAGGACTCTTGGAAGGTGCAAAGATAACCTTGCTCACGGGACTGCAGCTGGCCTACAACAATGGCTCAAGGGCCCAGCTATCACGCCTTCAGGACAAGATCATTTCCAGCCATCAGATACCCCAGGAAAGGACAATGGAATCACCACCTATTTCCTGATGTGTAAAGAGTGTGTGGGTAGGTAGATGGAGAAGGAGGAGGTGGAGGCCTCCCCCCCTCCATCCAGACGGCTGCCCAAACTCACCTGAGTACACAGAAAGATTTCCTGGGGAACGATACGTGGACAAAGATGATTTCCCAGAACGATATCCTGGGGAACAACACCTGGACACTTGCCTAAGGACTAAAAAACTGTATAAAAGACTGGAGCAACTACTGGCTTTGTAGAAGAAAAACGGAGAAGAAAACTGGAGAAGCAAAATGCAGCACCACACGCTGGAATGATCACGGGGCAACACAACGGATCCTGGACTCTGAAAACCCTCTCTCCGTGCCCTAAGTTCCGCCTGCTGCAACTCATGGAGCTGAAGAAGCTCCTGAGAGGACCACATCCCTTCTACAGCCAAAGCCTCAGCACCCTTCCTCTACAGATCCAACATCTCCTGCAGCACCTGTCCTCCACAGACCCAAACTGTCTTGGGGGGTGAGGGGTGTGGTAATATAATTCCTTTTCTTTTCTCTCTTCTCTATTTTCTCTCTCCCCTTCTGATCTATCCACTTTATTTATGTCCATCCACTGTATTTATGTAATAAATAGTCTAGCTGTTGATATTTTGGCCTCGTTTGTGCCTCTAATTTCACAACACAGGAATATTCATTAAAAACCTGAATCTCTTTCCCTCTCTGGATCGAGACTTTACACTGATGTACAGAGCCACCCCTCCACCCCTTCTTCCTTGCCTGTCTCTCCTGAAGAGCCTGTAGCCATCAATTGCAGTGCTCCAGTCATGTGAGTCATCCCACCACATCTCTGTGATGGCAACTACATCCTAACTTTCCTGCTGCAACAAGGCTTCCAACTCCTCTTCTTTGTTGCCCATACTTTGTGCAATAGTATACATGCACTTCAGCTGGGCTGCCAGTTTCACCCCTGACTCCAGCTTACCACCCTCAGACTCCTGTCTGGGGGGACTGGTTTCTGCCCCTTCCCCCTTCAAATCTAGTTTAAAGCCCTACCAATGAGACCTGCCAATTCCCTTCCTAGGGTCTTTTTACCTTTGGGGGACAGGCCATTCTCGTATACTGTGACTTTTCCCCTCCTCTGGGACAGATGTACTCCATCTGTTACCAGCTGACCTGCTGCAGTAGAATGTTTTTCAAGATCCAAAAACCCAAAATTCTTCTGACTACACCAGCCTCTAAGCCACTTGTTGACTACAGCTGCTGACCTGTTCCTTCTTGTATTCATTCCTGCAACCAAGGGTATAGACGAAAAAATTATTTGTGCACCTGACCCCTCAACCAGATCCCTCAGGGCCTTGAAGTCATTCTTGATAGCCCTGGGAGTTCTGGTTGCAGTATCATCATTCCCTAACTGCATAACTATTAAGGGATAGTAGTCAGAGGGCTGCACCAGACTAGGCAGCCTTCTGGTAACATCTCTAACTTGAGCTCCTGGGAGGCAACAAACTTCCCTGTGAGTAGGGTCTGGCCGACATATGCGGCCTTCTGTTCCCCTCAGGAGGGAATCACCAATAACAATTACCCTCCTCTTTTTTTAAGGGAGCAAGTCTTGATGCCAGGGGAAGGCTGTTTAACCTTAGGCTGATTAACCTGAGGCTGCTTCACCTTGGGCTGTTTTGCCTCAGGAAAAACCCCAGATGGTGTGTCCTCTGGCATCAGAATCACCTCCCCCTCAACCTCCAGTGCCCCATACTTGTTTTCCAAGGGCAGTGGGAAAGGTGAAGGGAGGCAAGGAGGTTTTACTTTGTGTCTTTTGAGAGGAACCTGCATCCATTCCCCTCTGCTTTTTGGATAGCTAGCCTCTGCTGGGGGAGTCTGCAGAGCCTGGTTACTCAAGTTGGTCTCCCTTCTACAATCCCTGACTTCTCTAAGTCTAGTCACCTCATCCTTCAGTCTGGCCACCAGGTTAAGCAGATAGTTGATCTGCTCACACCTGATGCAGGAGTTGTCCCCACTACCCTGCATCTCAAGTGCCAGGCTCCAGCACTCTCTGCAGCCATATGCCTGGACACCAACCTCTTGCTTATGACACATGCCTACCTGCTTATATTCCCCTTCAGTCTGAGTCGAGACTGATTTTTTGAAGGAGTAATTGAAGTGGGTTACCACCATGCCTAGCCCTGCCTACGTGACCTGTTGGACAAAGATTTAGAAAAAGTGTGGCAGCGCGTGCCAAGCAAGAGCACATGGGCTGGAATGAAAGCTACCATGAGGTGCCGCCGGCTTTTAAAAGAGCCGCCGGTGACACGGGGAGCCTGAGTGATCCCGAGCAGCAAGCACGTGCAGAAACGGCAGCACCATTCCCATAGGTCAAAAAGGAAAGCAGCTAGTGTTCCTGAGGCTGCTGGTCGCGGTGTGTTCCCAAGCTAGATTCCCGCTGGAATGCGATGGAATAAGACTATTTCCATAATCTAACCTCTACAAAACCAGAACAGGGGGTAACTCTTAGTGGAACAGGGAATTTGATACCCTCCCCTCAGCAAGCCTCTCAGCCTCCCTGTAGTAACCCACAAGAGCAGGGCCAAAGAAGAGCAGGTCTCTGCCAGACGGAAGAAATGCAAACGGAGCAAGCGTGCTACTTTGAGCAGCGCACTGCCTGCAGTGCACTTACAAAATAGGTATGAGCCTCTGCAGGAGGAACAGGTCATTGGTAAGGTTGAGGACTCAAGGAAGTGTCATGGTGTCATGAAAGATGATGCCAGGGATGGGGAGGAAGAACTGCCCATGGTAAGTGAAGCTCAGGTTCGTGATCACCTGAAGAACCTGAAAGTGTTCAAGTCCATGGGACCCAATGGGATTCACCCATGGGTGCTGAGAGAACTGGCAGATGAGGTTGCTAAGCCCCTCTCTATTATATTCCAAAAGTCATGGCAGACTGGGGAAGTCCCCACAGACTGGAAAAGGGCAAACATTGCTCCCATTTTCAAAAAGGGTAAGAAGGAGGAACCAGGGAACTCCAGGCCAGTCAGTCTCACCTCTGTGCCTGGAAAGATCATGGAGCAGATCCTCTTGGAGGCACTTCTGGCTCAGAAGAATAATGAAGAGGTGATTTGGAACAGTCAGCATGGCTTTGCCAAGGGCAAATCCTGCCTGACAAACCTGGTGGCCTTCTATGTACACGTGACAACATTAATAGATGAGGGGCGGGCAACTGATGTAATTCACCTGGACCTGAGCAAAGCCTTCGACACTGTCCCACACCACATCCTGGTCTCCAAGCTGGTGACACATGGGTTTGATGAATGGACAACTAGATGGATAAAGAACTGGCTTGATGGTCGCACCCAAAGAGTGGATGACAACGGGTCCATGTCCTGGTGGAGGCTAGTGACAAGCGGAGTCCCTCAGGGATCAGTCCTGGGACCAGGCTTGTTCAACATCTATGTGGGTGACATGGACAGTGGCATCGAGTGCACCCTCAGCAAGTTTGCTGATGACACCAAGCTGTGTGGTGCAGCAGACACACTGGAGGGAAGGGATGCCATCCCGAGGGACCTTGACAGGCTGGAGAGGTGGGCACAAGCCAACCTCATGAGCTTCAACAAGACCAAGGGCAGGCTCCTGCATCTGGGTTGAGCAATCCCAGGCACAAATCCAGGCTGGGCAGGGACTGGCTGGAGAGCAGCCCTGAGGAGAGAGACTTGGGGGTGCTGGTGGACGAGAAGCTCAAACAGGAGCTCTCAATGTGCACTTGCAGCCCACAAAGCCAATCAGATCCTGGGCTGCATCAGGAGAAGTGTGGCCAGCAGGTCAAGGGAGGTGATTCTCCCCCTCTCCTCAGCTCTGGTGAGACCCCACCTGCAGTACTGTGTCCAGTTCTGGAGCCCCTATTACAAGAGGGATCTGGAGGTGCTGGAAGGTGTCCAGAGAAGGGCCACGAGGATGATCAGAGGGCTGGAGCACCTCTCCTATGAGGACAGACTGAAGGAGTTGGGGCTGTTCAGTCTGGAGAAGAAAAGGCTCCAAGGTGACTTCATTGTGGCCTTCCAGGATTTGAAGGGGGGCCTACAAGAAGGCTGGGGAGGGACTTCTCAGGCTATCAGGGAGTGATAGGACTAGGGGGAATGGAATGAAGCTGGAGGTGGGGAGATTCAGGCTAGATGTGAGGAGGAAGTTCTTCCCCATGAGAGTGGTGAAGGCCTGGAATGGGTTGTCGAGGGAGGTGGTTGAGGCCCTGTCCCTGGAGGTGTTTAAGACCAAGCTGGATGAGGCTCTGGCCAGCCTGATGTAGTGTAGAGTGTCCCTGCCCATGGCAGGGAGGTTGGAACTAGATGATCCTTGTGGTCCCTTCCAACCCTGACTGAAACTATGAAACTATGAAGACAGAAGCTGCACCAATGACAGGTTGCCTCAGGCCAGCCATCAAAACTAGTCTGGAAAAGAAACCTCGTAGGGTCATCATTATAGGAGACTCCCTACTGAAGGGATCAGAGGGCCCAATATGTAGACCAGACCCATTTCATAGGGAGATCTGCTGCCTCCCTGGTGCACAAGTAAAGGACATTATAGGCAAAATTCCCAAACTTGTGAGTCCTTCAGACTACTACCCACTGCTGGTCTTTCAGGTGGGTAGTGACAATGCAACAACAAGAGGCTAACAATCAATTAAAAGAGATTTCAGAACCTTGGGGCACCTGCTAAAGGGATCAGGAGCTTAGGTTGTGTTCTCTGCTATCCCTCTGATGTCAGCAATGGATGAGGGAACATGGAGGAAGAGCCAACAGGTCAATTCATGGCTCTGGGGCTGGTGCCATCGACAGGGATTTGGGTTCTACAATCATGGCTTGCTTTACAAGGCACCAGGGCTGAAAACAACTCATGGGACACACTTGTCCCAGAGGGGGAAAAGGATCCTGGGGCAGGAATTGGCAGGGCTCATTGACAAGGCTTTAAATTAGATTTGAAGGGGGAAGGGGTTAATAGTCTCCTGCTAGCCTGTGAAAAACAGAGGGGCAGCTCACCAGAGGCAGAGGGATGGAGAGCTGGTAAGGGCTCTTAACTTGCTGCCCTGAGGCAAGACATGAATGACACACCAGGACATTCTGTGGAAACCAAGGGGAATAGGCAGAAGAGGACGACAGGGCCAGCCCAGCTGAAGTGCTTCTATGCAAATGCACGCAGCTTGGGCAACAAATAGGATGAATTAAGGGCCACCGTGCTGCTGGGAGGCCATGACATAGTGGGCATTACTGAAACTTGGTGGGGATGATTCCCGTGATGGAATGTAGGGATAGATGGGTATAAGCTCTTGAGGAAGGATAGGCAGGGAAGGAGAGGAGGAGGTGCTGCCCTCTGTGTCAATAACCAGCTGGAATCTGTGGAGCTCCACCTGGGGAAGGATGATGAGCAGGATGAGAGTGTATGAGTGTCGTGGTTTGGGAGAGCAATCCTCCCACCACGGGCAGAAATAACGACTCAGACAAACAGATTGCAAAAGTGATGGAAAGTTTAAATAGAAAAACAAAAAGGAACAATGAAAGTTTTACAGAGAACCACAAGCACTGTGACAAAGAGAGAGAGAGATCCCATCACCACCTGGGGGTACACCCAACCCCCCCAGGGCTCTTTCTCCCACCTCCCAACCCAGCCTTGGGCCTGGGCAGGCCCAAGGGAGGCAGCTCAAGCCATTTTACCTAGGCAGCAGCAGGGGACGAAAGAGGAAGTGCAGACCCCGCATGGATGTTTTTATAGGGGAGCAGGGCATTATGGGAAATGGAATACCTGGTTTCCTGTGACCACCCCCCTGGGCTGGGCCCACCCCTTGGGACCTCCCAGGTGTGGTCTGGGCAGTGGCATCCGGGCCAGCACCCAGCCTAAACCACCACAATGAGTTAAAATCAAAGGCAAGACAGCGAAGGAGATATTACTGTGGGGGTCTCCCTACAGGCCACCTGACCAGCAGAACCAAGCAGATGAGGCCCTCCACAGGCAAATAGAAGCAGCATCCAGGTCACAAGCCCTGGTCCTCATGGGTGATTTCAACCACCCTGACATCTGCTGGAGGGACAACACAGCAAGGCACCAGCAATCCAGGATGTTCCTGGACGGCATAGAAGACAACTTCCTCCTCCAAATGGTAGAGGAACCACCAAGAAAAGGTGCTATGCTGGACCTTGTTCTTACCAAGAGGGAAGGGCTGGTAACCAATGTGAGGCTCAGAAACAGCCTTGGCTGCAGTGACCATGAAGCAGTTGAATACAATATGCTCAGGGCAATGAGGAGGACGTATTCTAAGCTTACGACCCTAGACTTTAGGCATGCAGACTTGGATCGTTTCAGGAATCTGCTAGCCAAAATGTCATGGGACGAAGCCCTGGAGGGAAGAGGGACCCAGGACAGCTGGTCAGTATTCAAGGACCACCTCTTCTGTGTCCAGGAGCTATGTATACCAAGAAAGAGAAAAGCAGGGAAGAATGCTAGGAGAATAGAAGGCTCTGAGGTGACCTAATTGTGGCCTTCCAGGATCTGAAGGGGGCCTACAAGAAGGCTGGGGAGAGACCTCTCAGGCTATCAGGTTGTGATAGGACTAAGGGGAATGGAATGAAGCTGGAGGTAGGGAAATTCAGGCTGGACGTGAGGAGGAGGTTCTTCACTGTGAGAGTGGTGAAGCCCTGGCTGGAATGGGTTATCCAGGGAGGTGGTTGAGGCCCCATCCCTAGAGGTGTTTAAGAGCTGGCTGGATGAGGCTCTGGCCAGACTGATCTAGTGTGGGGTGTCCCTGCCCTTAGCAGGGGGCGTTGGAACTAAATGATCCTTGTGGTCCCTTCCAACCCTGTCTGATACTGTGATACTACTATGATTTCAATAATTTCATTTATTGCTGTTGTTGTTCTTGTTAACTACTCTGTCAGTAACTATGGGCAGGTGAATGCATATTAAAATTTGTGTGGCTAATATTTCAGTTCACTGCATTTTCTCACTGATAGTTGTCTGCCTGTTTGCTTTGTGTTGGTTTTGCAATGACAGGGAAAGAAAATTTTTGGATGCATTACTTCTGAAATTGTCCCTTTACTGTCACTGATTCTTACACAAACAAGGCATTTCACTGAACCTGATTTCACACCTCCTGACTCTGGAAGCTGCAATTTTCTAGTTGGTTTTGGTTGGTTGAGTTGTTTTGTTGTTGTTGTTGTTGTTGTTGTTGGTTGGTTGGTTGGTTTTGTTGGTTGGTTGGTGTTTCTTTGGTTGGTTGGTTAGTTGGCTGGTTTGTTGGTTTGGTGTTTTTTTGAGGATGTGTTTATCCACATGGAACCCATCCCTTTTGCAGCAAATGAGACTGTGATGACTCCAAAAGCAAGAGCTTTCAATTAAAGAAGTGTGTTCAGGAGTGTATCTCCATGCATATGACAGCAAGTGACAGCAATCTCACATGACATAATAACATCTGTGGGCTTGACTAAGCATACCTGTTCATTGCAGGTAAGGCAAAACAGTTTTGAAAAGGCAAAATGGGGACAACATCTGAACACCAGATATGTGTTTTTAATTGTGCTTATGCTGAGAATCTCTTGGCTCATACAGAATTTGAACAGTTCAGTAATGGAATAAAGTTGGGCTGCATTAGGAAATCATTCTCTATATAATGAATATTCACTGATAGCCTTTGACTTGTGTACTCATCCAGACTTTTACTTGATCAGAGTGAATCCCAGTTACCATCTGTGTTGCATAACCAAAATGTCTTTGCTGAGAAACTAAGATGTTTTGGAAGAAAATCTGAATATTTGGAATTCTTCCTGATGGCACAATCAAGACAGAGAGTCCAACCCAAGAACTTGGAAGCAGTTTCCCTAGATACTACGGTCCTTGAAATCCAGGATGATACAAGAATAAGACATTTCTTTCTGTTCACTACTATTAGAAGAGCAATGAAAAAGCCCTAAAATTTTAGGTTTCACTCTAGTCTCTGCATATGAGCATATTCCAGTTGACAGAAACATTTGTTACCATTTTCTCTTCAGTTGGACCAGATCTATTCTGTGTCTGATATGAACAAGATTATTACGTCTAAGATCTTATCACAACAGCAATATTAAATCTAATATTTTTTTTTAAGCAGCAAGCAAAATGTCATCTACAATTTCCTTAGTAATATTTTATCCACTTTCCCCAAATTTCCTCTCAGTCAAAGATGGTGAGCCTTTCAGGATTATATCTTTTCAGGAGATAAGTCAAATTACATTGAATTCATCAAAATCAGATGACTTTTAAACTTATTCATAGAAGCAAGACTGGAGAAGCAATATCTGGCTTCTAAACCAGGCTGACTACATTATCTGTGCTGTGTTCCACAAGCTGGTTCCTTGTCCATTAGTTGTTGCTTACACCTTCCATAATTGCTCTTAGAAGCACTTGGTGAAAATAGCTATTCTCTAGTTCTTTCACTTCTTCTTTTAAAAACTCAGACAACACAGATAATCTTCTGGATTCTACAGTAGCCTTTTCTTTAATGAGAAGATCAGCTGGCTGTATAGCTTTCTTCAGTGTATATTGCCAGCTAATGGCAACTTTATTGGGTATCTGCAGTGAGATGATGAGCCACCTGGGAGTATTAACACCCGGATTTATAGTCACAATGGTAGAGCATATTGAAGTCCTTCACTACACAGAATTACTCAATAATAGCTTCTGGAAGCATAAATAATAAGAAGAAACATTTTGAAGATAAAAGCCAGGAACATATCTGGCTAATTGACCATGATGGAGTTGTAATAGTGAAATACTGCACACCTTCGGAGTAAAGTTCTCTGTTGGGCTGCCTATATCTAAAGATTTGAGGGTTGGCAAATCTACCAAAGTTTATGGCTAGTTACTCTTGCATATTGCTCCTGTCAATAAGATGCACATCAGATTTTACATTGGTCTAATCTATTGCAATACACTGCAACAACCTAGGAATAACTGAGAAAATGAGAAACAGAAGGAATTCAAACAAGATTATCTCATGGAGAATGCTATCACGATTGTTAATTCATTTTGCATCAGAATCCAGAAAGGTCAGATCCTGCTGAAAACAGAATGTGTCATCATGCTTTTTTACAGAATCACAGAATGTTAGGGACTGGAAGGGGCCTCAAAAGATCATCTAGTCCAACCCTCCCTTCCAAAGCAGGATTGCCTATAACAGATCACACAGGAACTCATCCAGGCGGGTCTTAAATATCACCAGAGAGGGAGACTCCACAACCCCCCGTGGGCAGCCCATTCCAGTATTCTGTCACTCTCACAGTGAAATAATTCTTCCTCCTGTTTCCATGGAAACTTTCTATGCTTCAACTTCCACCCATTGCCCTTTGTCCCATCATTGGTCATTGCTGAGAAGAGCCTGGCTCCATCTTCTTGGCACTCACACTTTATGTATTTAGAAACATGAATGAGGTCACCGCTTAGGCTCCTCTTCTCCAAGATGAAGAGCCCCAGTTCCCTCAGTGTCTCCTCATAAGGAAGAAGTCCATTCCCTTAATCATTTTTGTGTCTCTGTGCTGGACTCTTTTAAGCAGTTCCCTTGAACTGAGAGGACCAAAACTGGACACAATATTCCAGATGTGGCCTCACCAGGACAGAGTACAGAAGGAGGATAACCTCTCTCGACCTACTAGCCACACCCATTCTAATACAACCCAGAATGACATTGGCCTCCTTGGCCACAAGAGCACAGTGCTGGCTTGTGGTCAACCTTCCATCCCCCAGGACCCCTAGGTCTTTTTCCCCTTCACTGCTCTCCAGAAGGTCAATCCCCAACCTATACTGTATCACAGTATCATTAAGGTTGGAAGAGACCTCAAGGATCATTAAGTCCAACCTGTCACCACAGACCCCATGATTAGACCATGGCACCAAGTGCCACGCCCAATCCCCTTTTGAACACCTCCAGGGATGGTGACTCCACCACCTCTCCCCAGCCTTGTCACCCTTCTCTGGACATGTTCAAATGTCTCAATGTCCTTCTTAAACTGAGGGGCCAAGAACTGGACACAGGACTCAAGGTGTGGCCTAACCAAACCAAAGCGGCACAATGACCTTCCTGCTCCTGTTGGCCACACTATTCCTAATGCAGACCAGGATGCCATTGGCCTTCTTGGGCACCTGGGCACACTGCTTGCTCATGTTCAGGCAGCTGTCGATCAGCACCCCCAGGTCCCTCTCTGTTTGGGAGCTCTCCAGCCACTCCGACCCCAGCCTGTAGCTCTGCATGGGGCTGTTGTGGCCAAAGTGCAGCACCCAGCACTTGGACTTGTTGAATATCATCCCACTGGACTCCGCCCATCTGTCCAGTCGGTCGAGGTCCCTCTGCAGGGCCCTTCCACCCTCTAACTGACCAACATCTGCTCCCAACTTGGTGTCATCTGCAAATTTGCTGATGATGGACTCAATCCCCTCATCCAGATTGTCAGTGAAGACATTGAAGAGTATGGGGCCCAGCACTGATCCCTGGAGGACGCCACTGGTGACGGGCCTCCAGCTGGAGGTGGCACCATTCACCACCACTCTCTGGGCTTGGCCCTCCAGACAGTTCCTAACCCAACACAGAATGTTGCTGTCCAAGCCACGAGCTGACAGCTTAGCCAGCAGTTTGCTGTGGGGGACGGTGTCAAAGGCCTTGCTGAAGTCCAGGTAGACTACATCCACAGGCCTCCCCACATCCACCAGGCGGGTGACCTGATCATAGAAGGAGATCAGGATGGAGAGGCAGGACCTTCCCTTCCTAAAGCAGCCCTCGGTACAGCGCCGGGACTGGCAGCCGCTTGGGGGGCTTCCACGGTTTCTCCTCTTCACCCTACGGGATCGGCTGGGAACGCGGCGTTCCCTGCACAAGCTGCGAGGCTCGGAGCGGCCCTGAATTCACGTGCGCGCGGCTCGTGAGCCCAGCGCCTTCGGCGGCGGGATTTGAACAGAGGCAGCGCGGCTCGCGGGGCTTCCACTCGGCAGCAGCCCTCGGTACAGCGCCGGGACTGGCAGCCGCTTGGGGGGCTTCCACGGTTTCTCCTCTTCGCGCTACGGGATTGGCTGGGAACGCGGCGTTCCCTGCACAAGCTGCGAGGCTCGGAGTGGCCCTGAATTCACGTGCGCGTGGCTCATGAGCCCAGCACCTTCGGCGGCGGGATTTGAACAGAGGCAGCGCGGCTCGCGGGGCTTCCGCTCGGCAGCAGCCCTCGGTACAGCGCCGGGACTGGCAGCCGCCTTCTCTGGTATTCTCTGGTACTCGCGCGCGCCGCCGCACTTTTTCTAAATTTGCTTTTTGTTTGTTTGGGGGGGTTTTGGGGGTTTTGTTTTTGTTTTGTTTTTGTCCAGTGGGGGCTGTGGCCAGGTGCAGCATGGTTGTAACTCGCAGCAAAATCTTGAAAAGATCAGTTTCCACCCAGACTGAGGTAGAACACAAGCAGGTAGCTGTCCAGGTATCTGGCTGTAATGAGTGCTGGAGCCTGGCTCTTGAGCCTGCTCTTGAGATGCAGGGTAGTGGAAGCATCTCTTGCATTAGGTGTGAGCAGATCGGCTATCTGCTCAACCTGGTGGCCAGACTAAATGATGAGGTTGCTAGTCTTAGAGATGTATGGGAATGTAGAAAAGAGACGAGCCAGAGGAGGAAAGAGATGAACCAGAGAAAGCAGGCTCTGCAGGCTTCCCCAGCAGAGGCTGGTTATCCAAAAGGCAGAGGGGAATGGACGCAGGTTCCTCTCAAAAAACACAAATCAAAACCTCCTTGCCTCCCCCCAGCTCCCTCGCTGCCCTTGGAAAACAGGTATGGGGCACTAGAGATTGAGGGTGAGGTGATACTGATGCCGGAGGACACAGCAACTGGGGTTTTTCCTGAGGCTGAACCGCCTACGGTTAAACAGTCCAAGGCAAAGCAGCCTACGGTTAAACAGCCTAAGGCAAAGCAGCCTAAGGTTAAACAGCCTTCCCCTGGCATCAGGACTTGCTCCCTCAAAAAAAAGAGGAGGGTAATTGTTATTGGTGATTCCCTCCTGAGGGGAACAGAAGGTCCCATATGTCGGCCAGACCCATCACATAGGGAAGTTATTAGCCTAGTAGGAGCACAAGTTAAGGATGTTACCAGTAGGCTGCCCAGTCTGGTACAGCCCTCTGACTACTATCCCTTATTGGTTCTGCAGTTAGGGAATGATGATGTCGCTACCAGAACTCCCAGGGCTATCAAAAATGACCTCAGGGCCCTGGGAGATCTGGTTGAGGGGTCAGGTGCACAAATAATGTTTACATCGATACCGTTAACTGCAGGAGGGAATACGATAAGGAAGAGGACAGCAGCTGCAGTCAACAAGTGGCTTAGAGGCTGGTGCGGTCGAAAGAATTTTTGGGTTTTTCAGTCTTGGAGAACTTTTTTACTGCACCAAGTCAGCAGGTAACAGATGGACTCCATCTGTCCCAGAGGAGGGGGAAGGTCATAGTATACGAGAATGGCCTGTCCCCCAAAGGGAAAAAGATTCTGGGAAGAGAATTGGCAGGCCTCATTGACAGGGCTTTAAACTAGCTTCGAAGGGGGAAGGGGCTGGAACCAGTTGCCTCAGGCAGGAGTCTGGGGGAGATAAGCTAGGGCTAGAGATGAAACCAGCAGCCCAGCTTCAGTGCATGTACACTAATGCACGAAGCATGGGTAACAAACAAGAGGAGCTAGAAGCCCTGTTGCAGCAGGAAAGTTATGATGTAGTTGCCATCACAGAGACATGGTGGGACGACTCACATGACTGGAGCGCTGCAATTGACAGCTACAGGCTGTTCAGGAGGGACAGGCAAGGAAGAAGGGGTGGAGGGGTGGTCCTGTACATCAGGGAGGCACTAGATGCCGTTGAGATGGAGCTCAGGGATGACCGGGTTGAGTGCTTGTGGGTAAGAATTAGAGGGAAGTTCGGGAGGGCAGACATCCTGGTTGGAGTCTGTTATAGACCACCCAACCAGGAGGAAGATGTAGATGAGGCATTCTATAGGCAGCTTAAGGCTGTCTCAAGGTCACCTGACCTCATTCTCATGGGCGACTTCAACCTGCCTGATATCTGCTGGGATCTCAACACAGCAGAAAGAAGGCAGTCTAGAAGGTTTCTGGAGTGTATGGAGGACAGCTTCTTATCCAGGTGCTGCGTGAACCTACCAGGGGTAAGGCCATGCTTGACCTCCTCTTCACCAACAGGGAAGGGCTGGTGGGTGATGTGGTGGTCGGAGGGTGTTTAGGCACCAGTGACCACGAGATAATTAAGTTTTCGGTATTCAGCCAAGCCAAGAGGGGCAGCAAGAAGACCTCCACTCTGGACTTCAGGAGGGCAGACTTCAGGCTACTCAAGGAACTAACTCAGAAGGTTCCCTGGGATACAGCCCTTAAAAATAAAGGGGTCCAGGAGAGCTGGAGCTGCTTCAAAGAAGAACTCTTGAAGGTTCAGGAATAGGCTGTGCCAGTGTCCCGGAAGATGAGCCGCCGGGGCAGACGGCCAGCCTGGTTGGTCAATGAACTCTTAATAGAACTAAGGGAAAAAAAGAGGGTGTACCATCTCTGGAAGAAAGGGGAGGCAACCTACGGAATGTTTAGGGATGTTGCTAGGACATGCAGAAAAAAATTAGGGAGGCAAAAGCCCATTTAGAACTTAGACTGGCCTCTGCTGTGAAGGACAACAAAAAGTCCTTCTATAAATACATCAATAGCAAGAGGAAGGGCAAGGACAACCTCCACTCCTTGGTTGACACGGAGGGGAACGTTGTAACAAAGGATGAGGAAAAGGCAGAGGTACTTAACACCTTCTTTGCTTCAATCTATCCTAGCATGGCAGAACATCTTCCAGACAGCTGGCCTGCAGAGCTGGCAGAAGGAGCCAGGGAGCTGCATGGTTTCCCGCTGCTCCAGGAGGCAGTTAGAGATCTTCTGAGCCGCTTGGACCCCCACAAGGCCATGGGACCGGATGGGATCCATCCTAGGGTGCTGAGAGAGCTGGCAGATGAGCTGGCCAAGCCGCTCTCCATCATTTTTCAGCAGTCCTGGCTCACTGGAGAGGTCCCAGAAGACTGGAAGCTGGCCAACGTGGTGCCCATCCACAAGAAGGGCCGGTTGCATGAGCCAAGGAATTATAGGCCTGTCAGCCTGACCTCAGTGCCAGGCAAGATTCTGGAACAGGTCATCTTGAGTGCGATCATGCAGCACTTACAGGATGGCCAAGGGATCAGGCCTAGCCAGCATGGCTTTGGGAAGGGCAGGTCCTGCTTGACCAACCTGATCTCCTTCTATGATCAGGTGACCCGCCTGGTTGATGTGGGGAGGCCTGTGGATGTGGTCTACCTGGACCTCAGCAAGGCCTTTGACACCGTCCCCCACAGCAAACTCCTGGCCAAGCTGGCAGCCCATGGCTTGGATGGGAGCACACTGCGTTGGGTTAGGAAGTGGCTGGAGGGCCGAGCCCAGAGAGTGGTGGTGAATGGTGCCCCATCCGGCTGGCGGCCAGTCACTAGTGGTGTGCCCCAGGGATCGGTGCTGGGTCCCATGCTCTTCAACATCTTTATTGATGATCTGGATGAGGGCATCGAGTCCATCATCAGTAAATTTGCGGACGACACCAAGCTGGGGGCAGTAGTTGATCTGCTGGAGGGCAGAGAGGCTTTGCAGAGGGACCTCGACAGGCTGGACAGATGGGCAGAATCCAAGGGCATGAGATTTAACACATCCAAGTGCCGGGTTCTGCACATTGGCCACAACAACCCCATGCAGTGCTACAGGCTGGCGTCAGAGTGGTTGGAGAGCGGCCAGGCAGAGAGGGACCTGGGGGTGCTGGTTGATTGTAGGTTGAACATGAGCCTGCAGTGTGCCCAGGCAGCCAAGAAGGCCAATGGCATCCTGGCCTGCATCAGGAAGAGTGTGGCCAGCAGGAGCAGGGAGGTCATTCTGCCCCTGTACACTGCACTGGTTAGGCCGCACCTTGAGTACTGTGTCCAGTTCTGGGCCCCTCAGTTTAGGAAAGATGTTGTCTTACTGGAGCGTGTCCAGAGAAGGGCAACAAAGTTGGTGAGGGGTTTGGAAGACAAGCCCTATGAGGAGAGACTGAGGGAGCTGGGGTTGCTTAGCCTGGAGAAGAGGAGACTGAGGGGTGACCTTATTGCTCTCTACAACTACCTGAAGGGAGGTTGTAGCCAGGCGGAGGTTGGTCTCTTCTCCCAGGCAGCCAGTACCAGAACAAGAGGACACGGTCTCAGGCTGCGCCAGGGCAGGTTTAGACTGGATGTTAGGAAGAAGTTCTATACTGAGAGAGTGATTGCCCACTGGAATCAGCTGCCTGTGGAAGTGGTGGAGTCACCTTCATTGGAGGTGTTCAAGAAGAGGCTTGATGGGGTGCTTGGTGCCAGGGTTTAGTTTTTTGGTTGTTTAGGTGGGTAGTCTTGTACTGTATTGTACTCTTTTGTACCGTATTGTACTGTATGGTACTGTGTTGTGTTTTGGGTGGGTTGGATTGGTTGATGGGTTGGGCGTGATGATCTTGAAGGTCTCTTCCAACCTGTTGTATTGTATTGTATTGTATTGTATTGTATTGTATTGTATTGTATTGTATTGTAAATCCATGTTGGCTGGCCCTGAGCCCTTGGCCATCCTTCAGGTGCGCAGTTATTGCCACCAGGATAATCTGCTCCATCATTTTCCCTGGCACTGAGGTCAGGCTGACTGGCATATAGTTCCCGGGTTCCTCCATCCGACCCTTCTTGTGGATGGGGACCACGTTGGCCAGTTTCCAGTCATCTGGGACTTCACCACTGAGCCAGGACTGGAAGAAAATGATGGAGAGTGGCTTGGCCAGCTCATCTGCCAGCTCTCTCAGTGTGAGTGTCCAAGTGGCTCAGCAGGTCATGAACTAATTCCTCATGGATATCTGGAGCATTACACTGCTCCCTGACCCCATCACCCAGCTCAGGAGGCAACTCGTCTTGAACTCCTTCTGCCTTGCTGTTAAAAATTGAAGCAAAGAAGTTGTTCAGAACCTCAGCCTTTTCTGCATCTTTAGTCACTCTGTTCCCCTCCAGGTCCAATAAGGAGTGGAGGTTCTTCTTGCCCCTCTTTTTAGTCTTAATGTATTTATACAAATGCTTTTTATTATCCTTCACAGAGGTGGCCAGCCTCAGTTCCAACTGGGCCTTTGCCTCTCTATTTTTTTTTCCTACATAATCTAACAACTTCCTTAAACACACCTCGAGAAGCCTTCCCCTCCTTCCAAAGGTGATGTAGACTCTTTTTTCCCTTTAGTTCCTCCAGGAGCTGCTTGCTCATCCAGGCCGGTCGCCTTCCCCACCAGCTCATCTTTCAGCAGATGGGAACTGCCAGTTCCTGTGCCTTCAAGAGCTCCTGTTTGAAGTAGGTCCAACCATCCTGGACCCCTCAGTTCTTGGGGGCTGATACCCAGGGAACTTTGCAAATAAGTTTCTTAAACAGGCTGAAGTTCGCCCTCCAGAAGTGCAAGGTGAAGGTCCTGTTGGTTCTCCTCCCTATCTCCCTGCATATTGAAAACTTCACTATATTGTAGTCACTGCACTCTAGGCAGCCTCCCACCATCACATCTCCCACCAGCCCTTCTCTATTGGAGAACAGTAGGTCAGGCAGAGCCTGACCCCTGGGAGGCTCACTTAACCGCTGCATCAGGAAGTTGTCCTCCATGTGGTCCAGGAATCTTCTGGACTGCCTCCTCTCTGCTGAGTTAAGTTCCCAGCAGATATCTGGCAGGTTAAAGTCACCCACAAGGACAAGATCTGATGATCTTGAGACAGCCTCCAGTTGCTTATAGAATAATTCATCTGCCTCCTCATCCTGGTTGGGTGGTCTATAATGAACTCCAACCAGGATGTCAGATTTGTTAGGCTGCCCCCTGATTTTAACCCATAGGCTCTCAATCCCTTCATTTGCCACCTCAAGTTCTGTGGCACAGAGTGACTCCCTAATATACAGAGCCACCCCTCCTCCTCTTCTCCCTTGCCTGTCTCTCCTGAAGAGCCTGTAACCCCCCAGTGCAGCACTCCAATTGTGCGTGTCATCCCACCATGTTTCTGAGATGGTGACAATATCATAGTCACCCTGGTGGACCAGGACTGCCAGCTCCTCTTGCTTATTGCCCATGCTGCGTGTATTGGTGTACATGCACTTCAGCTGGACTCTCGACTTCTCTATTGACCCTAACCTGTGCCCTACTCCTTCGTCTACAGAGGGACTGATTTCCTCACCCACCCCCTTCAGACCTAGTTTAAAGCCCTCTTAATGAGCCCTGCCAACTCTAGCACTAGGACTCACTTACCTTTTCTAAATAATTGCACCCCAGCAAGTCCCAACAGGTCCGGTGCAGTAAAAGTTGCCCTGTGATAGAAGAAACAAAAATTTCGCTGCTGGAACCATTCCCTGAGCCAATAATTGAGCCAACTGAGTTTTCAGTGTTCAGCCAAGCCAAGAGGGGTAGCAAGAAGACCTCCACTCTGGACTTCAGGAGGGCAGACTTCAGGTTACTCAAGGAACTAACTCAGAAGGTTCCTTGGGATACAGCCCTTAAAAATAAAGGGGTCCAGGAGAGCTAGAGCTGCTTCAAGGAAGAACTCTTGAAGGTGCAGGAACAGGCTGTGCCAGTGTCCCGGAAGATGAGCCGCTGGGGCAGAGGGCTAGCCTGGATGGGTAATGAACTCTTAATAGAACTAAGGGAAAAAAAAAGAGGGTGTACCATCTCTGGAAGAAAGGGGAGGCAACCTATGGAATGTTTAGGGATGGTGCTAGGACATGCAGGAAGAAAATTAGGGAGGCAAAAGCCCATTTAGAACTTAGACTGGCCTCTGCTCTGAAGGACAACAAAAAATCCTTCTATAAATACATCAATAGCAAGAGGAAGGGCAAGGACAACCTCCACTCCTTGGTTGACATGGAGGGGAACGTTGTAACAAAGGATGAGGAAAAGGCAGAGGTACTTAACACCTTCTTTGCTTCAATCTATCCTAGCATGGCAGAACATCTTCCAGACAGCTGGCCTGCAGAGCTGGCAGAAGGAGCCAGGGAGCTGCATGGTTTCCCGCTGCTCCAGGAGGCAGTTAGAGATCTTCTGAGCCGCTTGGACCCCCACAAGGCCATGGGACCAGATGGGATCCATCCTAGGGTGCTGAGAGAGCTGGCAGATGAGCTGGCCAAGCCGCTCTCCATCATTTTTCAGCAGTCCTGGCTCACTGGAGAGGTCCAGAAGACTGGAAGCTGGCCAACGTGTTGCCCATCCACAAGAAGGGCCGATTGGACGAGCCAGGGAATTCTAGGCCTGTCAGCCTGACCTCAGTGCCAGGCAAGATTATGGAACGGGTCATCTTGAGTGCGATCATGCAGCACTTCCAGGATGGCCAAGGGATCAGGCCCAGCCAGCATGGATTTAGGAAGGGCAGGTCCTGCTTGACCAACCTGATCTCCTTCTATGATCAGGTGACCCGCCTGGTTGATGTGGGGAGGCCTGTGGATGTGGTCTACCGGACCTCAGCAAGGCCTTTGACACCGTCCCCCACAGCAAACTCCTGGCCAAGCTGGCAGCCCATGGCTTGGATGGGAGCACACTGCGTTGGGTTAGGAACTGGCTGGAGGGCCGAGCCCAGAGAGTGGTGGTGAATGGTGCCACATCCGGCTGGCGGCCAGTCACTAGTGGTGTGCCCCAGGGATCAGTGCTGGGCCCCATGCTCTTCAACATCTTTATTGATGATCTGGATGAGGGCATTGAGTCCATCATCAGTAAATTTGCAGATGAAACCAAGCAGGGGGCAGTAGTTGATCTGCTGGAGGGCAGAGAGGCTTTGCAGAGAGACCTCGACAGGCTGGACAGATGGGCAGAATCCAAGGGCATGAGATTTAACACATCCAAGTGCCGGGTTCTGCACATTGGCCACAACAACCACAGGCAGTGCTACAGGCTGAGGTCAGAGTGGCTGGAGAGCAGCCAGGCAGAGAGGGACCTGGGGGTACTGGTTGATGGTAGGCTGAATATGAGCCTGCAGTGTGCCCAGGCTGCCAAGAAGGCCAATGGCATCCTGGCTTGCATCAGAAACAGTGTGGCCAGCAGGAGCATGGAGGTCATTCTGCCCCTGTACACTGCACTGGTTAGGCCGCACCTTGAGTCCTGTGTCCAGTTCTGGGCTCCTCAGAATAAGAAGGATCTTGTCTTGCTGGAGCATGTCCAGAGAAGGGCAACAAAGTTGGTGAGGGGTTTGGAAGACAATCCCTATGAGGAGAGGCTGAGGGAGCTGGGGTTGCTTCGCCTGGAGAAGAGGAGACTCAGGAGTGACCTTTTTTGCTCTCTACAACTACCTGAAGGGAGGTTGTAGGCAGGCAGAGGTTGGTCTCTTCTCCCAGGCAGCCAGTACCAGAACAAGAGGACACAGTCTCAGGCTGCGCCAGGGGAGGTTTAGACTGGATGTTAGGAAGAAGTTCTATACAGAGAGAGTGATTGCCCATTGGAATGGTCTGCCCGTGGAGGTGGTGGAGTCACCTTCATTGGAGGTGTTCAAGAAGAGGCTTGATGGGGTGCTTGGTGCCACGGTTTAGTTGTTTAGTTGTTTAGGTGGGTTGTATTGTATTGTATTGTATTGTGTTGCATTTAGGTGGGTTGGATTGGTTGACAGGTTGGACGCGATGATCTTGAAGGTCTCTTCCAACCTGGTGTATTGTATTGTATTGTATAGTTCTGCCGCTTGGCCACTAGATGGCGACTCGGCGGAACGCGGGCGGCTTCTGGCTATGTACAACAGTATTACAATCTTTCTGTGTGTCAGCGATGACTGTGCTACACGCGGATACTTTGAACTGAGTGCTAGTGGATGGAAAGTATACTTTGTAGCTGTTGTTTGTAGCAAGGTGGGGGTCCGGCATAGACTCTCACTGCGAAGGTCGTGAGTTTTCAAGCCTGCAGTGGGCAGCAGTGCTCTCTCTGGGGAGCAATGTCCTTTCACTTGGTGCCATGGTCTAGTCATAGGGTTTGTGGAGACAGGTTGGACTCGATGATCTTTGAGGTCTCTTCCAACCTTAGCAATACTGTACTGTACTGTAATACTGCCACTGGACTGATTCCCTAGTAGACTTGAAACGGTGGTGTTGAGTATTATCTCCTCTCTCCGCAGCAGTGGAGAAGGAATAATGGAACCTGGGCTTAACCCGAAAACAGGTTCCCTTCAGGACTCGGTCGGTTCCCTCCAGAAAACGGGGATAGGTCTTGGTCGGGTTCGGCCCGTAGGGTCGTCCCTGGGAGTCAGCTCGCACAGCAGGGCGGGGCAACGGTTGCCGATAGGCGGGCTCAGAGGTTCCCGGTTGGACAACAATAGCTATGGGGTTGGCCCCGTGGCGACAGATCTCGGGGCTGAGGTAAACAGCCTCGGAGAGAGAATGCGGCTGCGCTGAGCTGCGGCTTCTCCGTTACTGGGCTTAAAGGAACAGCGGGATGCTTGGGGTAGTCCCGGGTTTGGTGCAGTATAGGCACGAACCATACTTCAGTCTTCCCTGAGGTTTCAGGGCTTGGAGTGTGGCGGCTCTTCTCCTGCTATGGCGCGGCTAGGTATATGAGGACTCAGTCTCAATCAAGTCCCTTCTCCCTGACAGCTCGGCAGATCTTACCCTCGGGGGCTGATCCAGTCCTCCGGTAGCATGGTAGGCTCTCCTGGTCAGTACGACTGGCTGTGGCAACGCTGGCTTCTCGGGCTCAGCGAACGTCCTCCCTCTGGGGTGATCCTCAAGATCAGAATGCTTCTCACCATGCAGAAGATTCAGTATGCATGCATGTGTGATAGAAACTAACAACAAGCTCAATGGCAGAGGCTGTGGCTCGAGAGCTGCTCTCTTGAGCAAGTACAGAGACAAAGTGAAAGAGGGGGCAACTTGTTTACCAACAGGGGTAATACTTATAGATTCCTCAAGGCTGGGTTTGACCAATGGGCACTCTCATAGAAAACTGGCTTCAAGCTATAGAAAGCATGAAGCTGGAATTATGCCCATACTTGGTAATTGCACAAGCACTGCATGCGCTGAGTGCATGCTGGCCTGGCTAATTCCTTGGCTTTTGTCTTCCTCCTGAAGGAGGGGAAACTTGTCCACCTCCTGGTACCAGATCTAGCATCTAGGCAGAATGTGCCTTCACCACATGAGCAACCTTGCTAACAGTGCTCTGTGTGCCCTCATCCAGGTTGCTGATGAATATATTGAATAGTACTGGTCCCAGGACTGACCCCTGAGGGATTCCATGAGATACAGGTCTGCAACTAGTCTCTGTTCCATTGTGCCCAGCTCTGACTTCTTCTTTTCAACCAGTTCACAATCCACCTCACTACCTGATCATCAAGACCACACTTCCTCAGTATAGCTGCAAGGATGCTGTGAGAGACAGTGTCAATTACTTTACTGAAATCAAGATTAACTACATCTGCTGCTCTACCATAATCTGTCCACCTGGTTATCATAAAGGGCTATCAGGTTGTTCAGTCATGACTTGCCCTTGGCAAACCCATATTGACTGTTCCTAATACATTTACATTCAGCTAATAAAGTTTTGCGATCTCTTTATATATTTTAATGGTTTTAAATCCACCTAAGAAAGTGATCAAAGTTACAAAGAGGCATAATTCTTTTGCAATTTATAGATTTTAAACTTGAACTTCACAAGCTGACTGAGATGAGACGTATGCTTATCTAGGATACATTAGAGGATTCAAAGCAGTTAAAAATATAAAGTATAAAATTCCCTATGAATACACAAATCTATTTTACTCTTAAGTTGAATGTGCTTCTGCAATGATTTTCAAATGGAAGGTTTTGTTGCTTGTTTCTTGTTGTTGATTTGGGTTGCTATAGGTGTTTTTGTAAAGTTGACTGGTTTAATTTCCAAAATTTCCACTGTCTACTCACCCAGATAATTGATAAGCTAAATACCACTAAACTATAAAGGTTTCTCTTAAAACAAAGCAAACAAGTCCAAACAACAAATACAACAAACAAAAACACCCCCAAAACTGTTCTGTGTTTGCATTTTGTATTCAATTACTTTTACATGCACTATTCTTATAATTGAAATTAAAAAGCAGAAATAATCCTCCAATTCTTTTTAATAACACGCAAACTTTCCATGGACATTTTTTCCTCTAAATATCAGCATTTGGAAAATAATACTAACGCTAATCATCATGAGAATCACACTGTCAGTAGGTCTTTAAACTTCAGTGTAAGTCATCTTCCTAGAAGCTCCTTAATTAAGCAAGGGAGATTCAATAAATTAAGTACAAATTGATCTTCATGTCACAGCAGATTGGTGTAGTGAATGATGCTTATGACCAGGATTGTGCCCCAAATATTTCTAGGACATACTTCTCTGTGTGCTAACCCTCCTTTGTTTTCCCCCTCCGTTCTGGAGGCTGCAGGGGGGCTCCTGGCACCACTGAGTCCAGGTAAACAGCCTACCTGGGCGTGGTCTCACCCCTGTGGTACACAAGGGCCAGGCTATATAGTTTCATAGTTTCATAGTTTCAGTTAGGGTTGGAAGGGACCACAAGGATCATCTAGTTCCAACCCCCCTGCCATGGGCAGGGACACTCTACCCTAGATCAGGCTGGACAGAGCCTCATCCAGCATGGTCTTAAACACCTCAAGAGATGGGGCCTCAACCACCTCCCTGGATAACCCATTCCAGGGCCTCACCACCCTTATGGTGAAGAACTTCCTCCTCACCTCCAGCCTGAATCTCCCCACCTCCAGCTTCATTCCATTCCCCCCCTAGTCCTATCACTCCCTGATAGCCTGAGAAGTCCCTCCCCAGCCTTCTTGTAGGCCCCCTTCAGATACTGGAAGGCCACAATGAGGTCACCTCTGACTGAGCCTTCTCTTCTCCAGACTGAACAGCCCCAACTCCCTCAGTCTGTCCTCATAGGAGAGGTGCTCCAGCCCTCTGATCATCCTTGTGGCCCTGTTTATAGCATAAGCTTACGCCGTATTTGGTAGATGCCAGTTCATTGGTTAATCTTTGTGTTAGCAACAGATGCTCATTGGACCAGTGTCACCAGGGCAAATGGTAAATAGGGGTTGTTTGGTGATGAGCGCCCCCCTGCCCCCCATTCGTGATTGAGCCTCTATCTGTGCACGTACCACTGCTGTTGTGGTCCACCTTGCTTGAGACAAAAGCCAGTGCTCCAAGAGGCTTTGTGGTACTTTGCCACCATCACCCAGTTGCATGCAGTGCCATGGACAGTACCCCATGGGATCAACCGCTGCATGATCCATCGCCACAGAAGAAAACCTGGTAGCCTGTGTGAACCAGCGTTGCTTAACTGCCACAGTCCGCACCTACCTCCGCCCCCCCACTGCTCCGAGTGGGGAACCTCTGTATCCTGGGAGAAGAAGCAGCCACGTGGCGCAGCCACGCGGGTGGTACCATTTCCTGTGTCTTTATTACAGCATATCCGTGCCACATTCTGCGGACTATAAACATTATTAAGAGAAGACTTCGTGAAGTTCTCGGCTTGTGAGTAAGCCAAGCCTTTCTTCATAGTTTCAGTTGGGGTAGCATTCAAATCACTCCGTGTGGAGGATCGCCGGTCACTGACCAACCCCTCCCCTGCCGCTTTCCAAATCAGTTTTGATTCTAAGTTCTGTGAATTATTTGGTTTAAGTGCCCATACCTAAACATTCTGTAAAGATAGTTCCACTAACCGAATATCGACACCTGTGAAGGGAGACTGTACATACCCTGTTGCAGAGTTTATATATATATATATATATATATATATATATATATATAATATATATATATATATATATATATATATATAAATAAAAATAAACGTAACATATTTTTCATTGATATATCTGCCGCTCATTTCTGAGAGCATATTCATAACAATTGGTCACAGACTTCAATGTGGTCTGAGAGCCTTATAGATGCCCATAATAGCTGATGTAATGTATGGGCAAAGACACAAAAAGCAGAGCTGTGCTAATTTAGAAAACATATTCTTTTCTCTACTCAAAATTATTTCTACTTTCTTATCTACGAGGTCAAGACAGTCTTGGATAGCTGACTTTCTTAAACAGCATTCCACGGCTTTGAACTTGTAAGCACAACAGTTCTTTGTTATTTGCCTGATCTCCTAAAGGACTTAGATCCTGCTGGTCCAACTTCCACACTTTCATCATCTACAGCCTTGGAAATGGAGCAACTCATAGTGCCTACCTTCCAGGGACCCCCTTGGGGTCTGATGGGGCTCTCCCATGGTGTCAGAGAATAGGCTGGAGCCAGGGTCTGTTCCATGATTCTTGCCTGATTGTTCCTAGCCCCTGTCCCTGAGACAGCCCCAGCCATTGAGCACCTTTCTGGGGATGGGGATGGACAGAGTTCCAGCCCAGATGTCAGCCTGAAGGCTGAGCCTAACTTGATAGTTTTGCTGGTCAGAGCTGTGAGCAGATAGAGATCAGAATCCTAACAAACTCAGTGAGACAGGAATGGACATACCCTATATAAGGCTGGGCATGGTGTCTCAGGACATCAATCTGTAGCAGAAAACAAGCTTTAGTATGTTTTAGAAATGGAAAAATAAATGAACACTGTGACTGCAGGCTGGAATGAACTGAACACAAAGCTCATTCCACAAATGTTTACATAAATTCACCTCTGTCCTTGCAAGCCCTTGTCTTTTTCTTTACAGCTTTCAGTGTTGCACATAGCCCTCTACCCTTAAAAGGTCTTGCTGTCACCTTGTGAGATCTCTTGGTGGAAGATCTGGCTTGAAACACTCATAAAAGTATGTGCTTTTAAGTCTTAACTGTTGTGGTATTTAAAATTGTATCTCCTGATGTATGGTGCAGTGTTCTATACTTTTTCAACCCCTACAAGTATCCATCTGATCACAAATGCACTTCATATGTTTCAGCTGAGGGGAGGAAGATTGTGCTAAACTAATCCGAGCAACTAGGTCAATGAGCGTTCTTCCGTATACATTCAGGTACAAACTAGGCATGCCACACTGTCTTGGGTGTCAGTGTTGGTTAAATGAAGCAATGATGAATGAGCTTTGAGAATGCTAGGATCAGATGTAGCAGCAGGGGGAAAACCAAACCAAAGTATGATTTTACAACCAGGCTAGGATGCTGGCTCTAAGCTTGCAATATTGGAGAAATAAGACAATGACAAATGTGAGTATTCTACAGCGACAACAGTTAGAGTGAGACAGTTACCTAAACACAGATCATTTAAATGGTCATAGTAAACACTGAATATCTTTTGTGGTAATAAAATAATTATATAGTAACATTATACCCAAGTATTAATTAGTCATGAATGAGAAGTTATTTCTCAAACTGTCAAATCAAGAAAGTCCCTGGATTTCAGTTAACCATTTAGGGCATTCACAATTTTAATTAAGGAACTGGACATGAGAAAGACAAATAGTGTAGACATTTCTGAAAGGAATAATTAATGAACTACAAAACACAGAGCATGATGCTTTTTAGAATTGGTGCCATGTTCTTCCTTTCACTGCCAACAAGTCAGATTAAAATTCACTTAGATGAAGACATTCCAATCTGGACTCAAGGGATTTCAGTGTCTACTAGAATCAAGACAATCTAAAAACAGCTCTGTTCTGCTTTGAAAAGGTGAATGAACTTTCTGTGGAAAGCAGAAGTGTAAAGGGTTCAGAAGAAACACATTAAAAGCTTCAGCACACACAACAAGGACTATGACTGTTTGCAGAAAAGAGCCTCACCTAGGGATGCTGAGAAGTTAAAGCTTTACATTCACTTCAGCTGTATAACTGATGGTGGTCTAATTGTTCACTGTAATGTAGTTCCTAAAACAAATAAAGACCCTTTTTTTATCATTCTTAAGAGAACACTTGTTGAATGTTGCTGCTCAGAACACAGTATCACAGTATCACTAAGGTTGGAAGAGACCTCAAAGATCATCGAGTCCAACCTGTCTCCACAAACCCCATGACTAGACCATGGCACCATTTGAAAGGACATTGGTCCCCAGAGAGAACACTCATGCCCACTGCAGGCTTGAACTCAGGACCTTCCCAGTAAGAGTGTTAGGTGCTACCAACACATTTAATTAAGATTAAATAATATCCTAATATGCTGTTTTGTCAAAATGGAAGTATTAGATACAAGCACAATGATTGCAATTAAGTTTTCTTCCAAATAACTTTAAGGTTTGGGGGTTTTATTTCTTTTGATTTGTTTTGATTTTTTTGGAGAGGGAGAGACGGGTGCCTAAACTCCTTTAGACAGTAATTCAAAACCCAAATAACTCATTAAGAAAATTAATGTTTCAACACAATCCAGAAAAATAACAAGTTTCAAAACTTTTGACAATTGTTTAAAAATGAAAGTATTATACTGTTGACAGTTCAAATTCTTTAAATTGTTTTGCCTGGCACTTAGTAGAGCTTCCAGTAAATAGGTTTCTTTGACCATATTTGAATTGTGTGTCAAAATCATGAAGCTCCTTGTTCACAATCACTCTCACTTTCTGTATTGCTAAAGTGGCATAAGTTTGGCATGTTTATACTAAATGTGGCAGTTCAGGCTAGGTGCCTCGTTACTGCCACAGAATTTACACTTTTGGTGTCCTGAGGGTCAAACCCAGTAAGGTGGACACAGGAAACAGCATATTTCATACCCATAAATCCTGCATCCTATATATTCATCTGCAAAGTCATTCTGCTCCCCATTGGGTAATGGTGAAGGAGTATCTTGAGGCCTCATAGGCCTGTCTAGGCCTAATGCGAGAAGGACAAAGGATGAGGGAGCAGTCTCAGGCCTGGCCAGCCTCAGACTAGTCTAGCAGTTGGGGGGAAGAAAGAGCCCTGGGGGTTTTTGTGTATACCCTCTGGTGGGGAGAAGGGAAGTGTTGGGTGGCCTTTGTGTGTGCTATAGAGGACTCTATATGCTATGGGATATATTTGGCATTATGCCTGTAGTTCCTGTAAAACACTAATTATTTTTCCATTTAAACTTTCCATGATTTTTGCAATCCATTTGTGTGAGTGTTATTCTTTTGCCCCTTTCAGGGGGCAAAGAAAAACACTGCAAAAATAAACACTGCAAAAATTACTGTGTCCAGCTCTGGAAGGACACCCCTCAGTTTAGGAAGGACATCGAGACACTTGAACGTGTCCAGAGAAGGGCAACAAGGCTGGGGAGAGGCCTTGAGTACGGGCCATATGAGAAGAGGCTGAGGGAGATGGGATTGTTTAGCCTGGAGAAGAGGAAGCTCAGGGGAAACATTATTGCTCTCTACAACTACCTGAAAGGTGGTTGTAGCCAGGAAGGGGTTGGTCTCTTCTCTCTAGCAACCAGCACCAGAACAAGAGGACACAGTCTCAAGCTGCACCAAGGGCAGCTTGAGGTGAGAAGGAAGTTCTTCACCGAGAGAGTCATTCGTCATTGGAATGGGCTGCCCAGGGAGGTGGTGGAGTCACCATCCCTGGAGGTGTTCAAGAGGGGACTGGACATGGCACTTGGTGTCATGGTCTAGCCATGAGGTCTGTGGTGACAGGTTGAACTCGATGATCTTTGAGGTCTCTTCCAACCTTGGTGATACTGTGATACTGTGATTAACGCTGCAAAAATTTAAGGTGAAATAAAACTTCAGCTGCTATCAGAATTTAAGAAAAATATACAATGTTATGTATAGTCACTGCCTATCCTCTTATGCTGGGGCTAACCCACAACACCACCCAGTTCAAACAGTTATGGGATGTGCTTCTGACATACTGTCTTGTACAGAATCACAGAAATATTCATGTTGGAAAGGACCCTCAGAATCACCAAGTCCAACCAATAACCCTACTCTACAAAGTTCACCCCTAAACCATTTTCTCATGCACCACATCTAAATGATCTTTAAACACATCCAAGGTTGGTGACTCAACCACCTCCCTGGGCAACACATTCTAAAGCCCGACCACTCTTTCCATGAAGATTTTCTTCCTAATATCCAGTCTAAACCTACCCCAGTTGTAGCTTGAGGCCATTTGTGTGTCTCTTCTATCACTAATTACCTGTGAGAAGAGACCAACAGGCACCTCTCCACAATGTCCTTTCAGGTAGTGTAGTGGTTTGAGCCTTAATTGGAGTTTAAGAGCTCAGATGGTAGCAAAAAATTCAATAATTCCTCCCCACATCCCCAAAGAGACTGGAGGTAAATCTACAAAAAGAAAAAATAATCTGGAGTTGGTTTGGAAATAAGAGAAGTAAATTTTTTAACAAAATATATATATAGCAGTAAGACAGAGGGTAAGGAATAAGGAATAAGGATGAATAGGAAAATATACAAACACAAATTTGGATGGCCTTGTGTCTCCCCCGATGCATGTGGATTTCAGTCCTTTAGGGAAGCATGTATGTGGCAGGGAGAAGATCAGGCCTGACCACGTGGCAGAACCAGGAGGCCAGCAGTGGCTGTTGGTCCTTTCAAATAGGTGAGGCAGGAGCAGAGAGAGAAAATGACTGCAGTGTCTTCCTTTTTATAGGCTTGCTGGACAGGAAGGGGGAGTGGAATAGACCCCAGCGCATGGCTGAGGAGAGAGGAGGCAGCTGCGAGGAGCTCAGCTCAGCCTTCTCACTGACTGGAGAAAATTAAAATCAAAACAAAACAAACAAAAAAAAACCCCACCGGGGTGGAGAGGGTGGTTACTGCAACATGGCTACTACTAGAAGTAAGGCTAGTAGAAGAACAGTGGGCACTCAAACAGAGGCCACTCACAAGCATGCAGCTGTTGAGGTAGGTGGCTGCAGTGAGTGCTGGGACCTGGCACTCGATATGGAGGATGGAAGGAACGACTCCTGTGTCAGGTGTGAGCAGATCAGGGATCTGATGAGCATGGTGGCTGAACTAAGGTTAAATTAATATAAATCCAACAGCTACATACTTAGAAGTTTCTAGTACCAGATTTTTCTCTGTCTCCTCTCCTAAATTTTTTAACCAAGCTATTGAAATCTCAGACTATTTAGCTAGTGATATAAAGGCATCATTTTCTTATATTGAATGGATGTCTTTCTCTTCAACAATTTTTTTTCCAGTATATACTCACTCTGAGGCAGAACAATTTTGACTCTTTTCTCTCCAGAAAGTAACAAGAACTGCAAGATGCAAGAGAATTGGCATCTTGATGCCAGAAGCATTCAAGCATTTTTTTTAACTTCAAGAAAACAAATGGATACTTTTGAAGTTTCTCACCAGTTTCCATACAGACATAAATAGCCCATCTTTCTCTCAATGTTCATATCTAAAATCTATGCAGTTGCAGAATTTTAAAAGAACAGTCAAGTTGAAGAGTGTAGGCGCACAGCCAAGAGAGTGATAAAAGAGAAAAAGAGAGAGCTGCAATAAGGCTGGCTTTGAAAATGAAGTGGAAAAAGGAAATACTTAGTCTAGCAGGTTAAAAAAAGGTTCAGTGAGTACAACTCCACCAAATTCGGCACATATAATATGGATGACTGGCTTGCCACATCATAGGTACCAACTTTCAATCTGTGAATCTCTCTGGGAGCCAAAATGTTTAGCACTGCAAATAATCCACTGAAAGAATCTTCAAACCTATGGAATTTACTGATACAGTTACCTTTTTGATGTGGAGATGAATGCAATACCTGTTGTTTGTCTGTAAACTTTGTCTGCAACTGCAAGAAAAAGAAAAGAAAAAGAAGTACTAATACATGCAGCATGTATCTTCCTCTTCAGAGCAAACTAAGCTAAGAAACCCATTTAACCTTTTAGTGTCAAGTTTGATGGACCCAAGGTGACACTATATTTTTTCATTGTGCAGTACAGTTCATGATTGTAACAAACCTGAAGGGAAAATTGATGCTGAGAAAGATTATATATATATGTTTTCCTTCTTCTACTTTTAAAATGGAAAAGTGACAAGTATCACTTAAAAAAGCAGCAGCCTCACATACAAACTATAGACGAGGTTAGCCATCAGTCATATCTTTTCACAAGTCTTCACCAATGACTGACTTTTGAGTCTGCAGACTTTGAAACTTGTTTCAGCTATTGTCCCAGAATCATAGAATCACTCATTCATTCATGGATTTTTAAGGCCAAAAAGGACAATTACAATTGTGAGACCTACACTACATGGGCCACAAAGCTCAAATTTTCATTCTCCCTACCTCTATTTCTCTCACAAATGTTTTCACTTTATTCTTCTTTTACACTCAGTTGCTTATTAAACACATTGCAACATTTGAACCTTGTTCCATTTTGCTTCTGACTTCAATTCTCCTTGTTTAAGATGTATTCCTGCCATGAATATTTCAGAGTAACTGTAGTATAAAGATTGAAATGAATGACCTGCAGAAATTGCTTATTAAACGCAGAGAAGGTTACCTTAGTTTCTTTAAAAATCTGCATCCTCCACTGCTGTTCATCAGTAAAGACTCTCTTCCCTGACCTTAAATGTTTGTCAACCAACCTCTTGAAACATACACATTTAATAAGTGTGGGGTTTAGTTTGGATTGTTAGTTTGTTTTGTTGTGGTTTTTTTGTTTGTTTGTATTTTTTTGTTTGTTTTTTTTTTTTTTTTGTTGTTGTTGTTTTGGGTAAGTTTTTTGTTTGCATTGTGGGTTTTTTGTTTGTTTGTTTTTTCCTGGAGAACATAATTTTCTTAGTAAATACAGTGTAGCTAAAGGTACAATTTTGTTTCATATCAATGACTGACACTTCTCCAAGCCTGAGTTCCCCATCTTCCCATCCATGTCTTCAGTCTCTTTCTTCCCTTCTCTGCCTGCCTCATAAAAGTTCAAACTCAAAGTACTTCTCAGTTCACAGGTAAAATAAATTTTCAATGTATGTCTATTAACAGTTCATAGCTTTTTATTCCCCCTACCCCTCATATAAAAATTAATGGGATGCACCAATCTGCCATTGTGTCCTTGACATGCAATTTGTCATAAATAATAATACAAATTATTGCAGGATAAGCTACTACTGCTCTAGGAGTGCATCAGTTTGTCTGCATGGGGATAAATAAGACAGCTCTCTCTGTGGGTGACTTTGTCATCATATTTTGTCATCATATTTTGGTGCTGCCCAGCAGGCTTAACAGTGTGAGTCCTGTCATGGGTAGTCTCAAAGTTGGAGAGCTAAAGCCCTTTCTAAAGATAAATAACCAAAATGAGTTTAAGTGTCTCTCTGATGGTCCACTGAATAGAATGCATTTAATTATTCACATGTTGAATATCTTCCCTTTTTGTATCATGGAAAATCTGCTACATTTCTGTGGTACAGTAGTTACTCAGTTTTTATCTTCTACAGGGACAAGCTATAATTTCTTTTATAGGGGAATGGGAAAAAAATCCTCGTTACAGAGAAGGCAATTACAGGAGCATCAGTCAATGCCAAGCATGGGAAGAAGGGTTATGTCATTATTCATATGGAAACCTGAGAATCAAAAGTCCTGAAATGTATAGCAGATCTGCTCCATAGCTGTGTGGGTTATTTACTTAGACAGCAGTAAACTAGAGAGATTTACAGGGGAACATTTTTTTAATTCCCCTCTTGACACTGAAACTGATTTCACCTTCCTATTGATAGCAAGTTTTTGATGTTTCAAGATGGTTTCTATTGTAGTACCACTTAAGGAAGTTTTATTTAAACACAACTATGCATGCCTCTATACAAATAAATACATAAATAAAGTAAAAAGAAAAAATATATGGAAGTTATCAGAACAATGTAAGAATTTCAAGTCCTGTGGTGTTGGATTTATTTAATTTACATTTGAACACAAAGCACATTTTCTATGAAGACATGTATGAATTATCCACATCTGTTTGATAATCTGTCATAAGAATCATAGAATATCATAGAATGGTCCAGGCCATACAGGACCTCCAAAAGTCACCTAGCCCAAACTCCCTGCCATCAGCAGGTACATCCCCAACTAGACCAGGCTGCCCAGAGGCTTGTCAAGCCTCGCCTTGAGTATCTTCAGGGAACAGGGCTCAACCACCTCCCCAGACAACCTGTTCCAATGTTCCACCACTCTCATAGTAAAGAATTTCTTCCTGATATCCACTCTAAACCTGCACTTTTCTATTTTGAAGCTATTGCCACTTGTCCTGTCACTGTAGGCCTTTGTTAACATTGTCTCTTCATTCTTCTCCTAGCCCCCCTTGAGGTACTGGAAGGCTGCTACTAGGTCTCCCCAGAGCCTCCTCTTCTCCATGCTGAGCAACCCCCAGCTCCCTCAGTCTGTCCTCATAACAGAGGTGCTCCAATCCCATGATAATTTTTGTGGCCCTCCTCTGGACCCTCTCCATCAAGTCCATGTCCTACCTATATTGAGGACTCCAGATCTGCACACAGTACTCCAGGTGAGCTCTCACCAGAGCAAAGTGTTAGAATCCCCTCTCTGGATCTGCTGGCAATGCATCTGTTGATGCAGCTCAGGATGTGATTTGCCTTCTTGGCTTCAAGCTCACACTGCCTGCTCATAGAAATATAGAATCAATAAGGTTGGAAAAGACCTCAGATATCATCAGATATCATCAAGCCATCAAGCTATTACCCAACACTTCATGACTAATTAAACCATGGCTTCAAGTGCCATGTCCAATCCTCTTCTGAACACCTCCAGGGATAGTGACTCTACCACCTCCCTGGACAGTACATTCCAACGGCCAATTACTATTTCTGGGAAGAACTTTCTTCTCACCTCGAGCCTAAACTTCCCCTGGTGCAGCTTGAGATTGTGTCCTCTTGTTCTGGTTGCCTGGGAGAAGAGACCAACCCCCACCCCCCTATCATCTCCAGATTCTCATCCATCAGCACCCCCTAATCCTTTTCCACAGGGCCGTGTGCCAACACCTCATCCCCTAGCCTGTATTGATAGTAAGGATTGTTCCACCCATGTGCAGAACCATGTACTTGCTCTTGTAGAACTTCATGAGGTTCACCTGAGCCCACCTTTCCACCTTGTCCAGGGCACTCTGGATGACATCCTGTCCCTCTGGTATACTGACAACACCACATAGTTTGGTGTCATCTGCAAACTTGCCGATGGTTTATTTAATCTCACTGCCTATGTCATTGATAAAAATATTAAACAGTACATTTTCCAGTACAGACCCCTGAGGGACATCACTTGTCACTGCTCTCCATCTGGACTTCAAGCCATTGAGCACCACCCTCTGAATGTGACCATCCAGCCAATTCCTTATCCACTGAACAGTCCACCCATGAAATCCATATCTCTCCAACATGTTCAAGCAGGTTGTTGTGAGGGACTCTGTCAAAGGCCTTGAAGAAGTCTGGATAGATCACACCTGTAGGTCATCCCTTACCTACTTTGTTATTGAAGGCCACAAGGTTAGTTAGGCAAGACCTGCCCCTAGTAAAGCCATGCTGGCTGTCTTGAATCACCTCCCTGTCCTCCATGTGCCTTAACATGGCATCTAGGAGGATCTATTCCGTGATACAATACAATACAAAACAAAACAATAAACCAGGTTGGAAGATACCTTCAAGATCATCGTGTCCAACCCATCAACCAGTCCAACCCACCTAAACAACTAGATCATGGCACCAAGCACCCCATCAAGTCTCCTCCTGAACACCTCCAATGAAGGTGACTCCACCACATTCCTGGGCAGCCAATTCCAATGGGCAATCACTCTCTCTGTATAGAACTTCCTCCTAATATCCAGCCTAAACCTCCTCTGGCACAGCCTGAGACTGTGTCCTCTTGTTCTGGTGCTGGCTGCCTGGGAGAAGAGACCAACATCTGCCTGTCTACAACCTCCCTTCAGGTAGTTATAGAGAGCAATAAGGTCACCCCTGAGTCTCCTCCTCTCCAGGCTAAACAACCCCAGCTCCCTCAGCCTCTCTTCATAGGGCTTGTGCTCCAAACCCCTCACCAACCTTGTTGCCCTTCTCTGGACACCTTCCAGCAAGTCAACATCCTTCTTAAACTGAGGGGACCAGAACTGGACACAGGACTCAAGGTGTGGCCTAACCAGTGCAGTGTACAGGGGCAGAATGACCTCCCTGCTCCTGCTGGTCACACTGTTTCTGATGCAGGCCAGGATGCCATTGGCCCTCTTGGCTGCCTGGGCACACTGCAGGCTCATGTTTAGCCTACCATCAACCAGTACCCGCAGGTCCCTCTCTGCCTGGTCTGATGTTGCAACCAGAGGTCCCAAGGCAACCAAAAAGGATTTTAAGGCTCTGGGAGAAATGCTTGAGAGGTCAGGGGTACAGATAATTTTTTCATCAATCCTCTTAGTTCCAGGAAGGCATACCAAAAGGAACAGGTCAGCAGCTGTAACTAACAAGTGGCTCAGAGGCTGGTGATACCAATAGAATTTTGGGTTTTTTTAATCTTGCAGAACTTTCTATGGCACCAGGTCAGCTAGTAACAGATGGAGTACATCTGTCCCAGGGGAGGAGAAAGATCTTAGTACATGAGAATGTCCTATCCCACAAAGGGAAAAGGGTTCTAGGAAGAGAGTTGGCAGGTCTCATTGACAGGGCTTTAAACTAGATTTGAAGGGGGAAGAGGCTGAAACCAGTCCCCCCAGACATGAGTCTGGGGGTGGTAAGCTAGAGTCAAGGATGAAACCAGCAGCCCAACTGAAGTGCATATACACTAATGCACGAAGCATGGGTAACAACTAAGAGGAGCTGGAAGCCTTGTTACAGCAGGAAAGTTATGACGTAGTTGTCATCACAGAAATGTGGTGGGATGACTCACATGACTGGAGCACTGTAATTGATGGCTACAGGCTCTTCAGGAGGGACAAGCAAGGAAGGAGGGGTGGCCCTGTACATCAGGGAGGCACTAGATATCATGGAACTAGAGATCAAGGACAATCAGGTTGAGCACCTGTGGGTGAAGATTAGAGGGAAGGCCATCAAGGCTGACATCCTGGTTGGACGCTGTTATAGACCACCCCACCAGGATGAAGAGGCTGATGAATTATTCTATAGGCAGCTACAGGCACTCTCAAGATCACCTGAACTTGTTCTTATGGGTAACTTTAACCTGCGTGATATGTGTCAGGAACTTAACACATCAGACATGAGGCATTCTAGGAGGTTCTTAGAGTGTATGGAGGACAGCTTTGTTATCCAAGTTGTTGATAGGTTGGACGTGATGATCTTGAAGGTCTCTTCCAACCTGGTGTATTGTATTGTATTGTATTGTATTGTATTGTATTGTATTGTATTGTATTGTATTGTATTGTATTGTATTGTTGCGTGAACCTAGCAGGTGTAAGGTTTTGATTGACCTCCTGTGGTGAAGGCACATTCTGCCTAGATACTAGATCTGGTCCCAGCATGTGGACAGGTTTCCCCTCCTTCAGGAGGAAGACAAAAGCCAAGGAATTAGCCAGGCCAGCATGCATTCAGCACATGCAGTGCTTGTGCAATTACCAAGTATGGGCATAATTCCAGCTTCACACTTTCTATAGGCTGAAGCCAGTTTTCTCTGAGAGTGCCCATTGGTCAAACCCAGCCTTGAGGAATCTATAAGTATTACCCCTGTTGGTAAACAAGTTGCCCCCTCCTTTACTTTGTCTCTGTATTTGCTCGAGAGAGCAGCTCTCGAGCCACAGCCTCTGCCATTGAGCTTGTTGTTGTTAGCTTCTATCATACATGCATGCATACTGAATCTTCTGCATGGTGAGAAGCATTCTGATCTTGAGGATCACACCAGAGGGAGGACCTTCGCTGAGCCCGAGAAGCCAGCGTTGCTATAGCCAGTCATACCAACCGGGAGAGCCAACCGTGCTACCAGAGGACCGGACCAGCCCCCGAGGGTAAGATCTGCCCAGCTGTCAGGGAGAAGGGACTTGACCGAGACAGAGTCCACATATACCTAGCCCGGCCATAGCGGGAGAAGAGCCACCACGTGTGCCGCTCTGAGCCCTGTAACCTCAGGGAAGACTAAAGCATTGTTTGTACCTATACTGCACTGAACCTGGGACCATTCTGAGCGTCCTACTGTTCCTTTAAGGCCAGTAATCAGCAATCGTTGCCCCGCCCTACCGTGCGAGCCAACTCCCAGGGCCAACCCCATGGGCCGAACCCGACCAGGACCTATCCCCATTGTCTGGAGGGAACCGACCGAGTCCTGAAGGGAACTTGCTTCGAAGCTAAGCTCAGGTTCCAGCATTCCCTCTCCACTGCTGCGGAGAAGAGGAGACAGTACCCAACACCACCGTCCAACTCGACTAGGAACCAGCAGCAGTAGTCGGCTGGACCCCCAACTTGCTACAAACCACAGCTACAGAGTATCTTCCACGTGCTTTCCATCCACTAGCACTCAGTTCAAAGCATGCGCGTGTAGTAGAGTAATCGCTGATGCACCGAAAGATTGTAATATTGCTGTATACAGCCAGAAGCCGCCCGAGTTCCGCCGACTCGCCATCTAGTGGCCAAGTGGTGGAACTGCACCCTTCATTATCTAAAATCTAGAAATAGTCTGTAGATACTTTAATTAAGTTCTAATCATAATACTAAGCCACTTATAGAATGTATTTCACAAACGTGCACTAGAACATGTTTATAAGTTGTTGATTCATTGGTTATTAATAATTTGGTAATTAATAAAAATAATATTTTTCATAATTCATATTTCATATTAATAAAGTTAATAACCTCTTCACAACACCTCCTAATTACAAATAGGGGAAGGGCTGGTGGGAGATGTGGTGATTGGAGGCTGTCTGGGGTCCAGCAACCATGAAATAATTGAGTTTTCAATATGCAGTCAAGCTAAGAGGGGCAGCAACAAAACCTGCATTCTGGACTTCCAGAGGGCAGACTTCAGGTTACTCAAGGATCTAGCTCAGAAGGTACCTTGGGAAACAGCCCTTAAAAACAAAGAGGTCCAGGAGGGCTGGACCTACTTCAAAGTAGAACTCTTGAAGGTGCAGGAACAGGCTGTGCCAATGTGTCGGAAGATGAGACACTGGGGCAGATGGCCAGCCTGGATGGGCAATGAACTTCTAAAGGAATTAAGGGAAAAAAGAGGGTGTATCATCTTTGGAAGAAATGGTGAGGCAAACCATTGAATATTTAAGGATGTTGCTAGGTCATGTAGGAAAAAAATTAGAGAGGCAAAAGCCCATTTAGAGCTTAGACTAGCCATTGCTGTAAGGACAACAAAAATATTTCTATAAATATATTAACAACAAGAGGAGGAACAAGGACAACCTCCACTCCTTGGTGGACATGGAGGGGAACATAGTAACAAAAGATGAGGAAAAGGCAGAGGTAATTAACACCTTCTTGGCCTCAAATTTTAATAGCAGGATAGGTTGTCTGCAAGACAAGTGGCCTCCTGAGATGGCAGATGGAATGAGGGAGCAGTATAGTTCCCCTGTGATCCAGGAGGAAGCAGTTAGAGACCTCCTTAGCTGCCTGGATCCCCACAAGTCCATGGGACCAGATAGATTCCATCCTAGGGTGCTGAGGGTGATGGCAGATGAGCTGGCCCAGTTGCTCTCCATCAGTTTTCAACAGTCCTGGCTCACCAGAGAGGTCCCAGATGACTGGAAGCTGTCCAACGTGGTGCCCGTCCACAAGTAGGGGTGGATGGAGAAGGTGAGGGAATTACAGACTTGTCAGCCTGATCTCATTGCCAGGCAAGATTATGGAGCAGGTCATCTTGAGTGTAATACAATACAATACAATACAATATACAATACAATACAATACAATACACCAGGTTGGAAGAGACCTTCAAGATCATCGCGTCCAACCTATCAACCAATCCAACCCACCTAAACAATCACACAACACTTACAGGATGGCCAAGGGATTAGGCCCAGCCAGCATGGATTTAGGAAGGGCAGGTTCTGCCTGACCAACCTGATCTCCTTCTATGATCAGGTGACCTCCTGGTGGATGTGGGGAAGGCTGTGAATGTAGTCTACCTGGACTTCAGCAAGGCCTTTTACACCGTCCCACATCACAAATTCCTGACCAAGCTGGCAGCTCATGGCTTGGACAGCAGCACTCTGCACTGGGTCAGGAACCGCCTGGAGGGCTGAGCCCAGAGAGTGTTGGTGAATGGTGCCACATCCAGCTGGCAGCCAGTCACTGGTGGTGTCCCCCAGGGAGCAGTGCTAGGCCCCATGCTCTTTAATATCTTTATTGATATCCTGGACGAGGGGATTGAGAGAGGGAATTTAGGCTGGATATTAGGAAGAAATTCTTCATAGAAATAGTTGCTGCCCATTGGAATGGGCTGCCCAGGGAGGTGGTGGAGTCACCTTCATTGGAGGTGTTTAGGAAGAGACTGGTTGGGGTGCTTGGTGCCATGATTTAGTTGATTAGATAGTGTAGGATAATAGGCTGGACTCAATGATCTCAAAGGTCTCTTTCAACCTGGTTAATTCTGTTGTAATTCTATTATATTCTTAATTCTTCTCTTCAGGACCCTCCCTGAGTATGGCAATAGGCCACTTTGTTCAGTGTAGGGTTAATAAGCAAAGGCAAGCAAGAAATCAATACATTAAATATATTTTAATGTCAATATTAAAGAAATTTTCTACATGTTAGCAGTGGAGTGATATTATGTACATGTAATTAATATAGATTGTTTGCTAATGAATCTTTAACAAGGAACATTATGGTAGCACAGAAATCCAGTCATCACCAGAATTCTAAGCCAAAGTATAACATTTGGCTTTGTTTATTCTGTTTACTTCACAACCTGTTTAGCAGAGCTATCAAAATGATTGGCTAGCATCTTTTTTGTCATGTTGTGATACTGATGAAGACTATTATGATAACTATAAAGATAATAAGGGCAATTATAAAAATAAACCTTTTTCTTTTTGCTTATACTGAAACATCTCAAATAAATTAAGACTCTGTATATCCCAGGCAGAGAAATAAGGGTGATTTTCATCCTTTAAAAACCAAACCAAACCAAACTAAACAGTTTAAATATAAGCAACATAAATTTAAAATGAAAAATATTTACATTCTTTCTTCTTACTTTCATTTCATTCTTCATTGCAGGGATGAAATTTATTCTAGACAACGATGTAAGCTACTTTCTAAAATAACATATTTCAGTCAGCAAAGATTCATCAAGTGTGTGTACAGGATAAAGCTTATTAATTTGGTTTTGTTTTGTTTATTGTGGGGTTTTTGTTTGTTTTGTTGTTGGTTTCGGTTGGTTGGTAGGTTTGACTTCATTTTCATAGTATCACAAGGTGGAAGAGACCTTGAAGATCATCAAGTCCAACTTGTCACCACAGACCCCATGACTAGACCATGGCACCAAGTGCCACATCCAATCCCCTCTTGAACGCCTCCAGGGACAGCAACTCCACCAATAATACAATAAACCAGGTTGGAAGAGACCTTCAAGATCATCGTGTCCAACCTATCAACCAATCCAACCCACTTAAACAACTAGATCATGGCACCAAGCACCCCACCAAGTGTCCTCCTGAACACCTCCAGTGATGGTGACTCCACCACCTCCCTGGGCAGACCATTCCAATGGGCAATCACTCTCTCTGTATAGAATGTCTTCCTAACATCCAGTCTAAACCTCCTCTGGCACAGCCTGAGACTGTGTCCTCTTGTTCTGGTGCTGGCTGCCTGGGAGAAGAGACCAACCTCCACCTGTCCACAACCTCCCTTCAGGTAGTTGTAGAGAGCAATAAGGTTGCCCCTGAGTCTCCTCTTCTCCAGGCAAAGTAACCCCAGCTCCCTCAGCCTCTCTTCATAGGGCTTGTGTTCCAAACCTCTCACCAACTTTGTTGCCCTTCTCTGGACACGCTCCAGCAAGTCAACATCCTCCCCAAACTGAGGGGTCCAGAACTGGACACGGGACTCAAGGTGTGGCCTAACCAGTGCAGTGTACAGGGGCAGAATGACCTCCCTGCTCCTGCTGGCCACACTGTTTCTGATGCAGGCCAGGATGCCATTGGCCTTCTTGGCTGCCTGGGCACACTGCAGGCTCATGTTTAGCCTACCATCAACCAGTCCCCCCATGTCCCTCTCTGCCTGGCTGCTCTCCAGCCACTCTGACCCCAGCCTGTAGCACTGCATGGGGTTGCTGTGGTCAATGTGCAGAACCTGACATTTGGATGTGTTCAATCTCATGCCACTAGATTCTGCCCATCTCTCCAGCTTGTTGAGGTCCCTCTGCAAAGCTTCTCTACCCTCCAGCAGATCAACTCCTGTCCCCAGCTTGGTGTCATCCACAAATTTACTGATGATGGACTCAATGCCCTCATCCAGGTCATCAATAAAGATGTTAAAGAGCATGGGGCCCAGCACTGATCCCTGGGGCACACCACTAGCGACAGGCTGCCAGCTGGATGTGGCACCATTCACCACCACTCTCCGGGCTCAGCCCTCCAGACAGTTCCTAATCCAACTCAGTGTGCTCCTGTCCAAGCCATGGGCTGCCAGCTTGGCCAGGAGTTTGCTGTGGGGGGACAGTATCAAAGGCCTTGCAGAGGTCCAGGTAGACTACATCCACAGGCCTCCTCACATCCACCAGTCAGGTCACCTGACCGTAGAAGGAGATCAGGTTGGTCAGGCAGGACCTGCCTTTCCTTAATCCATGCTGGCTGGGCCTGAGCCCCTGGCCATCCTGGAAGTGCTGTGTGATTGCACTCAAGATGACCCGCCCCGGGCAGCCCATTCCAATGGTGAATGACTCTCTCAGTGAAGAACTTTCTCCTCACCTTGAGCCTAAACTTCCCCTGGTGCAGCTTGAGACTGTGTCCCCTTGTTCTGGTGCTGGTTGCTAGAGAGAAGAGACCAACCCCTTCCTGGCTACAACCACCTTTTCAAGTAGTTGTAGAGAGCAATGAGGTCACCCCTGAGCCTCCTCTTCTCCAGAAGAGGTTTGTTTTGTTTTTTTTTATTACTGTGGCCTGCTTGTCTACGCTGTGAGCATATTTTTCAATTTAATAGAAGAAGATCTTTTCTTGACACTTGAAGACTGGCCGTGAATGCAAACAAAATCTTATCTGCAAAATAAATGTTATGGAGTGCTCCAACCCCTCTTTCCCCCTGTTCTATCAGTGGAGGTTTGAATGGGGAAAGACAAAGGCATGAAGTTGCCTTCCAAGGTGCAAAAATGCCTTCCCTTGGGAACAGGTAAATGGCATTCATTCTTCTTGCTGGGGCAGAGGTCCCTCACAAAGTATTTACCAGTGTGTTGGGCTTCACTGTGTTTGGGATCTATGGTTAGCAGGGTGCTTCATGCCCAGTATACATTGGCCTTGGACACATTTTCTAGAAATGTCTTAAATAGAGTGACCAGAAAGATCTCTCTGGCTGTCACTCTCTCATATTCCGCTCTCTCACTTCAATTTTCTGTTTTCATCTTGGACTCACTCTGCATTCGTACAGGCAAAACTGGAGAACCCAGGACTCAGACTTGGCTTCTTCGTGGACCTGCCTTCCTTGGGGTCCTGTTCCCTGCCTACCATGAAACTGTGGCTTTCTTGCTCTGCTCAGAGAGTGCTGTTTCATGAGTCTTGCCTCGTGGCAGCCATGTCTACAGACACTTTGATTTTAGCAGATTCTCTTGCTTTGGATTTGTGCTTCATTATCCACAAACTGGATTATAAAACCTTCAGTTCTGGAGCCTGTCACTGAAGAAAGACTTAGAGACCATCGCTGAATTCCTCATGAGTACAACCTGGTGTTCTCATCAGCTTTCCCTAGGGTCATGGCTTGCCTCTGATTTTATATATGGGGTGAAGCTATTTTGTGGTGTAGCCTTTTCCATTTTCTGAATTCTCTAAATTGTACTAAAGTTGCCCATAAGCATCCTGGTAGATTTTGCAACAAAATAGAAGCTGTAAATAATCTAATATGTCTTTAAAATAATTTTGTGGTGGAGTTTTCAGGAAAAATAAAGTAATTTCTGCCTCATTAATGTAATTAAAATCAAATAAATAAAGCAGTTGAAGAAGTTTCCTGCTGTCTTCTGCCATTAAAAATGAAGTAAATAATCTCATCTATATATGTAGCATTTATCATAGAATGGCTTAGGTTGGATGACCCCTTAAAGATCATGTAATCCAACTTCTCTGCCATGCACAGGGATGCTCTAAACTAGACCAGATTATTCAAGGCTTCATATTCAAGGCTTAGTGAATACCAAGATTTCTCCTCTTCACGCTACGGGATCAGCTGGGGACGCGGCACTTCGTGCAGAAGCTGCGAGGCTCGGAGCGGCCCTGATTTCACGTGCCCGCAGCTCGTGAACCCAGCGTCTTTGGCGGTGGAATTTGAACAGACACAGTGCGGCTGGCGGGGCTTCCGCTCGGCAGCAGCCGCCTGCTCTGGTACTCTCGCGCGCCGCCGCACTTTTTCTAAATTTTTTTGTCCAGTGGGTGCTGTGGCCAGGGGCAGCAAGGCTGTAACTCGCAGCAAAATCTTAAAAAAATCAGTGTCGACCCAGACTGAGGCAGAACACAAGCAGGTAGCTGTCCAGGTGTCTGGCTGTAATGAGCGCTGGAGCCTGGCTCTTGAGCCTGCTCTTGAGATGCAGGGTAGTGGAAGCATCTCTTGCATTAGGTGTGAGCAGATCGGCTATCTGCTCAACCTGGTGGCCAGACTAAAGGACGAGGTTGCTAGTCTTAGAGATGTATGGGAATGTAGGAAAGAGACGAGCCAGAGGAGGAAAGAGATGAACCAGAGTAAGCAGGCTCTGCAGGCTCCCCCAGCAGAGGTTGGTTATCCAAAAAGCAGAGGGGTTCCTCTCAAAAGACACAAATTAAAACCTCCTTGCCTCCCCCCACCTTCCTCGCTGCCCTTGGAAAACAGGTATGGGGCACTGGAGATCGAGGGTGAGGTGATACTGATGCCGGAGTGTGGTGAAGGCACATTCTGCCTATCTGGTCCCTGCATGTGGACAAGTTTCCCCTCCTTCAGGAGGAAGACAAAAGCCAAGGCATTAGCCAGGCCAGCATGCACCCAGCGCATGGAGTGCTTGTGTGATCACCAAGTATGGGCATAATTCCAGCTTCACGCTTTCTATAGGCTGAAGCCAGTTTTCTATGAGAGTGCCCATTGGTCAGACCCAGCCTCGAGGAATCTATAATTATTACCCCTGGTGGTAAACAACTTGCCCCCTCGTTCACTTTGTCTCTGTACTCGCTCGAGAGAGGAGCTCTCGAGCCACAGCCTCTGCCATTGAGCTTATCGTTGTTAGCTTCTGTCATACATGCACGCATATTGAAGCCTCTGCATCGTGAGAAGCACTCTGATCGTGAGGATCACCCCAGAGGGAGGACCTTCGCTGAGCCTGAGAAGCCAGCATCGCCACAGCCAGTCATACCGACCGGGAAAGCCCACCGTGCTACCGGAGGACTGGACCAGCCCCCGAGGGTAAGATCTGCCCAGTTTTCGGGGAGAAGGGACTTACTACAGACTAAGTCCTCATATACCTAGCCCCGCCATAGCGGGAGGAGAGCCGCCACGTGTGCCGCTCCAAGCCCTGCAACCGCAGGGAAGACTAAAGCATTGTTTCGTGCCTATACTGCACCAAACTCGGGACCACCCCGATGGTCCCGCTGTGCCTTTAAGGCCAGAAACGGAGAAGCCGCAGCTCAGCGCAGCCGCATTCTCTTTCCGAGGCTGTTTACCTCAGCCCCGAGATCCGTCGCCACAAGGCCGGCCCCATAGCTATTGTTGTCCGACCGGGAACCTCTGACCCGCCTACCGGCAACCGTCGCCCCGCCCTGCCGTGTGAGCCGACTCCCAGGGCCGACCCGACCAGGACCTATCCCCATTGTCCGGAGGGAACCGACTGAGTCCACCGTTTCAAGTCTACTAGGAATCAGTCCAGCGGCAGTCGTCAGCCGGACCCCCACCTTGCTACAAACAACAGCTACAGAGTATCTCCCACATGCTTTCCACCCACTAGCACTCAGTTCAAAGCATCCTCATGTAGCAGTCATAGCTGACGCACAGAAAGATTGCAATATTGTTGTATATAGGCAGAAACCGCCCGCGTTCCGCCGAGTCGCCAACTACTGGCCAAGCGGCGGAACTGCACTCTTCATTATACAAACATACAAATAGTTTGTAGATAGTTTAATTAAGTTCTGATCATAACACTAAGCCATTTATGGAATGTATTTCACGAACGTGCACTAGAATATGTATATAAGTTGTTGATTCATCGGTTATTAATAATTTGATAATTAATAAAAATAATATTTTCATAATTCATATTTCATATTCAATAAATTTAATAACCTCTTCACAACACGGAGGACACACCAACTGGGGTTTTCCCTGAGGCTAAACAGCCTAAGGTTAAACAACCTAAGGCAAAGCAGCCTAAGGTTAAACAGCCTTCCCCTGGCATCAGAACTTGCTCCCTCAAAAAAATGAGGAGGGTAATTGTTATTGGTGATTCCCTCCTGAGGGGAACAGAAGGCCCCATATGTCGGCCAGACCCATCTCATAGGGAAGTTATTAGCCTAGCAGGAGCACAAGTTAAAGATGTTACCAGAAGGCTGCCCAGTCTGGTACAGCCCTCTGACTGCTATCCCTTATTGGTTATGCAGTTAGGGAATGATGATGTTGCTACCAGAACTCCCAGGGCTATCAAAAATGACCTCAGGGCCCTGGGAGATCTGGTTGAGGGGTCAGGTGCACAAATAATTTTTACATCAATACCATTAGATGCAGGAGGGAATACGATGAGGAACAGGTCAGCAGCTGCAGTCAACAAGTGGCTTAGAGGCTGGTGCAGTCAAAAGAATTTTGGGTTTTTGGATCTTGGAGAACTTTCTACTGCAGCAGGTAAGCTGGCAACAGATGGAGTACATCTGTCCCAGAGGAGGGGAAAGGTCACAGTATACTAAAATGGCCTGTCCCCCAAAGGGAAAAAGATTCTGGGAAGGGAATTGGCAGGTCTCATTGACAGGGCTTTAAACTAGCTTCAAAGGGGGAAGGGGCTGGAACCAGTCCCCTCAGGCAGGAGTCTGGGGGTGATAAGCTAGAGCTAGAGGTGAGACCAGCAGCCCAGCTGCAGTGCATGTACACCAATGCACGAAGCATGGGTAACAACAAGAGGACTAGAAGCCTTGTTGCAGCAGAAAGTTATGATGTAGTTGCCATCACAGAGACGTGGTGGGATGACTCACATGACTGGAGCACTGCAATTGACGGCTACAGGCTGTTCAGGAGAGACAGGCAAGGAAGAAGGGGTGGAGGGATGGCTATGTACATAAGGGAGGCACTAGGTGCCGTTGAGATGGAGATCAGAGATGATCGGGTTGAGTGCTTGTGGGTAAGAATTAGAGGGAAGATCGGGAGGGCAGACATCCTGGTTGGAGTCTGTTATAGACCACCCAACCAGGAGGAAGATGTTGATGAAGCATTCCATAGGCAGCTTAAGGCTGTCTCAAGATCACCTGACCTCATTCTCATGGGCGACTTCAACCTGCCTGATATCTGCTGGGATCTCAACACAACAGAGAGGAGGCAATCTAGGAGGTTCCTGGAGTGCATGGAGGACAGCTTCTTATCCCAGGTGCTGCATGAACCTACCAGGGGTAAGGCTATGCTTGACCTCCTCTTCACTAACAGGGAAGGGCTGGTGGGTGATGTGGTGGTCGCAGGGTGTTTAGGCACCAGTGACCATGAGATAATTGAGTTTTCGGTATTCAGCCAAGCCAAGAGGGGTAGAAAGAAGACCTCCACTCTGGACTTCCGGAGGGCAGACTTTCAGGTTACTTGAGGAACTAACTCAGAAGGTTCCCTGGGATACAGCCCTTAAAAACAAAGGGGTCCAGGAGAGCTGGACCTGCTTCAAGGAAGAACTCTTGAAGGTTCAGGAACAGGCTGTGCCAGTGTCCCGGAAGATGAGCTGCCGGGGCAGAAGGCCAGCCTGGATGGGTAATGAACTCTTAATAGAACTAAGGGAAAAAAAGAGGGTGCATCATCTCTGGAAGAAATGGGAGGCAACCTACGGAATGTTTAGGGATGTTGCTAGGACATGCAGGAAGCAAATTAGGGAGGCAAAAGCCCATTTAGAACTTAGACTGGCCTCTGCTGTGAAGGACAACAAAAAGTCCTTCTATAAATACATCAATAGCAAGAGGAAGGGCAAGGCCAACCTCCACTCCTTGGTTGACACAGAGGGGAACATTTGTATCAAAGGATGAGGAAAAGGCAGAGGTACTTAAAACCTTCTTTGCCTCAATTTATACTAGCAGGACAGAACATTGTAGTGGGTTGAGGCAGCCCCCCTCCCCACCACGGGCAAAAAATAACAACTCAGACAAACGGATTGCAAAAGTGATGGAAAGTTTAAGTGAAAAAGCAGTGAATGTTTACAGACAGCCAGAGGTGCTGTGACAAAAGAAAAATCCCAAAACATACCGAGAAAGATCCCATCCCCACCTGGGGGTACATCCAAGACCCCCAGGGCTCCTTCTTCCCCCCTCCCCACTGCTAGGCTAGTCTCAGCTGGGCAGATCTGAGACTACCCATGTCCCCGTGGCCTTGGGCCTAGCCAGGCCCGTGGCCGGGAGACAACATCTCCCCCAGTTACCGGGCGATGGCGAGGAAGAAAGAGGAGGTGCTAGACCTCGCACTAGATCTTATAGTGGTGGTGCAGAGAATTATGGTAGAAATACCTAGTTTCCTGTGTCCACCCACTGGGCTGGACCTCTGGACATAGGAAGCACCTCATGTAGCATAGGGCACCCAGCCCAAACTGCAACAAACATCTTCCAGACAGCTGGCCTGCAGAGCTGGCAGAAGGAGCCAGGGAGCTGCATGGTTTCCCACTGCTCCAGGAGGCAGTTTGAGATCTTCTGAGCCGCTTGGACCCCCACAAGGCCATCGGACTGGATGGGCTCCATCCTAGGGTGCTGAGAGAGCTGGCAGATGAGCTGGCCAAGCCACTCTCCATCATTTTTCAACAGTTCTGGCTCACTGGAGAGGTTCCAGAAGACTGGAAGCTTAAGCCAACGTGTTGCCCATCCACAAGAAGGGCCGGTTGGAAGAGCCAGGGAATTATAGCCCTGTCAGCCTGACCTCAGTGCCAGGCAAGATTATGGAACAAGTCATCTTGAGTGCAATCACACAGCCAAAGTGTCATGGGATGGAGCCCTGGAGGGACTCAGGACAGCTGGTCAGTATTCAAGGACCACCTCCTCTGTGTTCAGGAGCTATATATACCAACAAAGATAATATCAGGAAAAGAATGCTAGGAGGCCTGCTTAGATGAGCAAGGAGCTACTGGACACACTATTACTTAAAAAAGAAACTCTACAGGAAGTGGAGTGAAGGACAGCTAGAAGAGGGGGGATATAAGGAAGCTGCCTGGGCAGCAAGAGGCCTGGTTAGGAAAGCCAAAGCAGAGTTGGAATTGAATCTAGCCAGGGAGGTGTTAAAGGGAACACTAAGAATTTCTACAGGTATATTAACGGCAAGAAGAGTAGGGAAGGTGTGGGCTCCCTCAGAAAGAAAAGTGGTGAAATGGTCACAAGTGATGTGGAAGAGGCTGAGGTACTCAATAATTTCTTTACCTCAGTCTTCACTGCAAGGGCCTCCAGCCACACTCCTGGAGTCATGGAAGACAATGCCAGGGACGGGGAGGAAGAACTGCCCATCGTATGTGAAGATCAGGTTCGTGATCACCTGAAGAACCTGAAAGTGTTCAAGTCCATGGGATCCGACGGGATACACCATGGGTACTGAGAGAACTGGCAGATGAGGTTGCTAAACCCCTCTCTATTATATCCCAAAAGTCCTGGCAGACTGGGGAAGTCCCGGCAGACTGGGGAAGTCCCCACAGACTGGAAAGGGCAAACATTACTCCCATTCTCAAAAAGGGTAAGAAGGAGGAACCAGGGAACTCCAGGCCAGTCTCACCTCTGTGCCCCAAAAGATCATAGCGCAGATCCTTCTGGAGGCACTACTGACTCAGAATAAAAGTGAAGAAGTGATTTGGAACAGTCAGCATGGCTTTGCCAAGGGCAAGTCCTGCCTGACAAAACTGGTGGCCTTCTATGAACAGGTCACAACATCAATAGATGAGGAGCGGGCAACTGATGTAATTTACATGGAGCTGAGCAAAGCCTTTGACACTGTCCTGCACCACATCCTGGTCTCCAAGCGGGTGAAGCATGGGTTTGATGGATGGACCACCAGATGGATTAAGAACTGGCTTGATAGCCGCACCCAAAGAGTGGCTGTCAATGGGTCCATGTCCCAGTGGAGGCCAGTGACAAGCGGAGTCCCTCAGGGATCAGTCCTGGGACCAGGCTTGTTCAACATCTTTGTGGGTGCCATGGACAGTGGCATTGAGTGCACCCTCAGCAAGTCTGCTGATGACACCAAGCTGTGTGGTGCAGCAGACACGCTGGAGGGAAGGGATGCCATCCAGAGGGACCTTGAGAGGCTGGAGAGGTGGGCACAAACCAACCTCATGAGCTTCAACAAGACCAAGTGCAGGGTCCTTCATCTGGGTCGAGGCAATCCCAGGCACAAATCCAGGCTGGGCAGTGACTGGCTGGAAAGTAGCCCTGAGGAGAGAGCCTTGGGGGTGCTGGTGAACGAGAAACTCAACAGGAGCTCTCAATGTGCACTTGCAGCCCACAAAGCCAATCAGATCCTGGGCTGCATCAGGAGAAGTGTGGCCAGCAGGTCAAGGGAGGTGATTCTCCCCCTCTCCTCAGCTCTGGTGAGACCCCACCTGGAGTTCTGTGTCCAGCTCTGGAGCCCCCATTACAAGAAGGATCTGGATATGCTGGAATGTGTCCAGAGAAGGGCCACAAGGATGATTAGAGGGCTGGAGCACCTCTCCTATGAGGACAGACTGAAGGAACTGGGGCTATTTGGTCTGGAGAAGTCTCCAAGGAGATCTAATTGTGGTCCTCCAGTATTTGAAGGGGGCCTACAAGACAGCTGTTGACGGACTTTTTAGGGTGTCAGGTAATGATAGCACTAGGGGGAATAGAAAAGAAAATAGAAATGGGTAGATTCAGATTGGATATTAAGAAGTTTATCACTGTGAGGGTGGTGAGACACTGGAACGGGTTGTCCAGAGAGGTGGTAGAAGGCCCATCTTTCTTTATTTTTTTTAAGGTCAGGCTGGATGTGGCTCTGGGCAACCTGACCTAGTGTGAGGAGTCCCTGCCTGTGGCATGGGGTTTGGAACTAGATGATCCTTGAGGTCCCTTGAATCCTAAGAATTCTATGATTTTCAGGGAGGGAACATCCACAACCTCTCTGGACAATCCATGTCACCCTTGTAGTGAAGAATTTCTTCTGAAGATCCAATCTAGACCTATTCTCCTGCAGTTTAAATCCATTTTCCCCTTTTCTATTGGTAGACAGTCATCTAAAAAGTCCTTCTCCAGCCTTTCTGTATGCTCTCTTCAGGTATTGGAAAGCAGTTATAAGCCCCCACAGCATCTTCTCTTCTCCAGGCTGATCAATCCTGGTTCCATTAATCTATCCTCATAGCAGAGGTGTTTCATCTCCTGGATCATCTTTGTGACCCTCCTCTGGACTTGTTCCAACAGATCAAGGTCCCTTTTATGGTGGCGAGTGTCTCCACCTGCTATGGCAGGAGAGAGGGTTCTTTTAGAGATTTCCATTATAAAATCAAGATGGAACTGAGTATTTGGCCAAGAAAACCACTTTAGTTATATTCTTGCGAGGAAAAGGGTTAGCAGTATAGAAAAGAAAGAAAAGTGGGAAAGAAAAGGGAAAAGCAAAGATAGATACCACCATGGGCCTGTGACGTCTGTGTCATCCAGGTCTTTGTCCAGGTGGTCTTCCGGGTTGGTTGGGAAATGTTCTGTCGAGAGCCGGTGATCTCTCTGCATTTACCTGGCTGCCTAATTGTATATTCATGATTCTTCTGAAAGCCACTTAGCAGATTCCAAGAGAGTGATTTTGCTTAATCACACCCGCCACCCGGTGGTGGGGAGCATGCTCATCATTGTCACTGGGGGGGGTCTCCTGTGGTTGCTTCAGGGGTCAAGCCGCCTTTGTTACACTTGGTTTCTCAGAACTTGCTCTACAGTCTGACAACAGGAAGTCCCCATCTTGGGGTTGAGTCAAAGTGAGCATCAACTTCAGAAAACAGGAAGCTTTCCCTCTCATACAATACAATACAATACAATACAATACAATACAATACAATACAACAGGTTGGAAGAGACCTTCAAGATCATCACGTCCAACCCATCAACCAATCCAACCCACCTAAAATACAATACAGTACCATACAGTACAATACAGTACAAAAGAGTACAATACAGTACAATACAGTACAATACAACCCACCTAAACAACTAAAAAAAACCTAAACCCTGGCACCAAGCACCCCATCAAGCCTCTTCTTGAATACCTCCAATGAAGGTGACTCCACCACTTCCACAGGCAGCTGATTCCAGTGGGCAATCACTCTCTCAGTATAGAACTTCTTCCTAACTTCAAGTCTAAACCTGCCCTGGCGCAGCCTGAGACTGTGTCCTCTTGTTCTGGTACTGGCTGCCTGGGAGAAGAGACCAACCTCCGCCTGCCTACAACCTCCCTTCAGGTAGTTGTAGAGAGCAATAAGGTCACCCCTCAGTCTCCTCTTCTCCAGGCTAAGCAACCCCAGCTCCTCAGCCTCTCCTCATAGGGCTTGTCTTCCAAACCCCTCACCAACTTTGTTGCCCTTCTCTGGACACGCTCCAGTAAGACAACATCTTTCCTAAATGAGGGGCCCAGAACTGGACACAGTACTCAAGGTGCGGCCTAACCAGTGCAGTGTACAGGGGCAGAATGACCTCCCTGCTCCTGCTGGCCACACTGTTCCTGATGCAGGCTAGGATGCCATTGGCCTTCTTGGCTGCCTGGGCACACTGCAGGCTCATGTTCAACCTACAATCAACCAGCACCCCCAGGTCCCTCTCTGCCTGGCCGCTCTCCAACCACTCTGACCCCAGCCTGTAGCACTGCATGGGGTTGTTGTGGCCAATGTGCAGAACCCGGCACTTGGATGTGTTCAATCTCATGCCGTTGGACTTTGCCCATCTGTCCAGCCTGTCGAGGTCCCTCTGCAAAGCCTCTCTGCCCTCCAGCAGATCAACTACTGCCCCCAGCTTGGTGTCGTCTGCAAATTTACTGATGATGGACTCAATGCCCTCATCTAGATCATCAATAAAGATGTTGAAGAGCATGGGGCCCAGCACCGATCCCTGGGGCACACCACTAGTGACTGGCCGCCAGCCGGATGTGGCACCATTAACCACCACTCTCTGGGCTCGGCCCTCCAGCCAGTTCCTAACCCAACGCAGTGTGCTCCCATCCAAGCCATGGGCTGCCAGCTTGGCCAGGAGTTTGCTGTGGGGGACGGTGTCAAAGGCCTTGCTGAGGTCCAGGTAGACCACATCCACAGGCCTCCCCACATCATGGATTGGTTGACTTCGGCTTTGTGGTCCAGAGTGGTGGCATAGGTGCAGCAACTCAAGCCAAAATATAGGAATGTAATCTCTATAAGGGACACCAGAACTGGATGTAGTAATTGGAGCATTGTTTCACAAGAGCAGAGCAATGGGGTAGGATCACCTCTTTTGATCTGCTGGCCATATTTCTCCTGATGTATCCCAGGATACAGTTGGCCTTCTGGGCTTCCTGAGCACACTGCCAGCTTGTATGCAGCTTCTCATCTATTAACAATCCCAAGTCCTTCTCCTCAGGGCTGCTCTCAATCCACTCTGTATCCAGTTTATGTCTGTGCCTGGGATTGGCCCAAACCAGGTGTAGGACCTTGCACTTTGACTGTTGATTTATATGGTTTGCACTGGCCTGTTTCTTAGGCCTGTCAAGATCCTTTTGGATGGCATTCCGTCCCTCAAGTGAGTCCACCACATTACACAGCTTGATGCCATCAGCAAATTTCTGAGGGTGCACTTAATGCCATTTTCCATGTCACTGGCAAAGATGCTGTCCAGCACTGGATTCAGACCCCTGAGGAACTCCACTTGTCACTGATCTCCACATGGACATTGAGCCATTAACCACAACTCTTTGAGTGTGACCTTCTAGCCAGTTCCTTAACCACTGAGTGGTCCATCCATCAAATTCATCAAATCTCATCAACTCAGGGACAAAGATGCAATGTGGAACAATGTCAAATGCCTTACACTAGTCCAGGTAAATTACGTCAGTTGCTTTTTCCATGTCAATCAGTGCTGTAGCTCTGTCATAGAAGGCCACCAAATTAGTTATGCACAATTTGCCCATAGTGAAGCCATGTTGACTGTCACCAATTACTTCATTATTTTTCACATGCCTTAGTATAGCTACCAGAGGGATGTGTTACATTATTTTACCCAGCACAAAGACGAGGCTGACTGGTCTGTAGTTCCCTGAGTTTTCTTTGCTTCCCTTTTTAAAAATGGGGATTGTGTTTCCCCTTTTCCAGCCTGTGGGAACCTCACCAGATTGCCATGATTTCTCAAATATGGTGGCTAGTGGCCTAGCAACTTCAGTCACCATTTTTTTCAGGACCACTGGAAGTATCTCATTAGGTCTTGTGAACCATTAAGACTTGTGAACCTTCAGATCTCTAGTTGTTACCAGATGTAATCTACTCCTACCTTGGATGGTTCTTCATTCTCCCAGACCCAGCCAGTGCCCTTTTAAACTTTACCATCTCATGGTATGTGAGGACCACTTGGTCTTCCTGGTCAGGTGGTCTGTAGCAGATTGCCACTGTAATGTTCCCTTTTACTCTGGCTCACAGACTCCTGTACTTTTCATCATCACTTGCCAGGTGTGGCTCCATGTATTCTAGTTTTTCACTGACATAGAGGGCAACACGCCCACCTTGTTTGCCCTTCCTGTCCTTCCTGAAGAGTTCATAACCTTCTATTCCAACACACCAGTCATAGAAATCATTCCACCATGTCTCTGTGATATCAATCATATCATAGTGCTACAGGCACACAAGCATATCCAGATCATCTTGCTCATTGCAAATGCCGAGGGCTTTTTCAGAAAGGCATTTTAACTTGGTCCCTGATAAAGTACCTGGAGCCCCCAGTGAAGTACAGTTGCACTTCATCTGGACTAGTGGTCTCACTCTCAATGTCACTATGCCTTTTCTGGGGTCATTTCATTTGACTTGGTTGTAACTTCTTCCCAATTCATATCTACATTAAAGATTGATCAATGACCCCTGCCAGCTCCTAACCAAGTATCTTTTTTTCCCATTACAATCATCTGAAACCATCCAGTCTCAGTAGACCAGGAGCTGTCTCTCCATGATTGAAAAAAAAAAACAAACCAAAACTGGACCACTGGGACCACTCTTCAAGCCAGGTTATTAATGTGATGTGCTTTTTTGAACCTTTCAGTATTTTTTCTTGTAACTGAATTAATTTATGTAACATATATGAAAGTTAGTTGTGTAGGTTAAAACAGGGAATTTTGATATAGCATGAGTGGCACACTTAAGAAAAGCCATTTATCTCAAGGAAGGGAGGAGATTTCAGTGACAGCCTTATCTTTAGCAGCTGATATTTCCATTTGCCCTAAAGGTCATGACTCTTAAAGTTCTGATACTTGTGAACAAAACATTGTGCATGGTAATGTCTGCATTCAGTCCAGGGGACATACATATCCAAACATTCATCTTTTCCAATACTGAAGCCAGGTACCTCACTTCTAGACATTTTAGCATGGAGAATCAACACGCTTGTGGTGTTTCTTTTACCCTTAACTCATTGTTGGATGGTCTTTGAAACAGATTTTGATTATGGGGGTGTAATAGATTTTTAGGTCTCAGCCTTTTCTTCAAACTAGAGAAGCCCAAAGGTTAATTCTCATGGAATGAGATATTCAGTCCTTTTCACTCCCTTTTTTTACCTCCTCTAGATGTATTAAAAAAAAAATATTTCCTTTTAAAGTTGTGGGGGCCAGAACTGCACACATTATTCAAAATGAGGCCATACTAATAACAAATAAAGTAGAAAAACTCTCCCCAAGCCTTCATACCAAGTATAGTAAGAATATATGCAAGGTTAAAAATTAACACCTACTCCTTACAGACCTTCACCTAAGTATTATTTTGATGACATCCTTCCCTTTTTCCCCATCAGAGGGTTTTCAATACAATCAGAGTTTGAATTGAATCTCAGAGTTTGAATTGAATCTAGCCAGGGAGGTTAAAGGGAGCACTAAGAATTTCTACAGGTATATTAATGGCAAGAAGATGAGTAGGGAAGGTGTGGGCCCCCTCAGAAAGGAAACTGGTGAATTGGTCACAAGTGATGTGGAAAAAGCTGAGGTACTCAATAACTTCTTTACCTCAGTCTTCACTGCAAGGGCCTCCAGCCACACTCCTGGAGTCATGGCAGATGATGCCAGGGATGGGGAGGAAGAACTGCCCATGGTAAGTGAAGCTCAGGTTCGTGATCACCTGAAGAACCTGAAAGTGTTCAAGTCCATGGGACCCGACGGGATACAATATAATACAATATAATACAATACAACAGGTTGGAAGAGACCTTCAAGATCATCACGTCCAACCCATCAACCAATCCAACCCACCTAAAATACAATACAGTACCATACAGTACAATACAGTACAAAAGAGTACATACAGTACAATACAGTACAATACACCCACCTAAACAACTAAAAAAACCTAAACCCTGGCACCAAGCACCCCATCAAGCCTCTTCTTGAATACCTCCATGAAGGTGACTCCACCACTTCCACAGGCAGCTGATTCCAGTGGGCAATCACTCTCTCAGTATAGAACTTCTTCCTAACTTCAAGTCTAAACCTGCCCTGGCGCAGCCTGAGACTGTGTCCTCTTGTTCTGGTACTGGCTGCCTGGGAGAAGAGACCAACCTCCGCCTGCCTACAACCTCCCTTCAGGTAGTTGTAGAGAGCAATAAGGTCACCCCCAGTCTCCTCTTCTCCAGGCTAAGCAACCCCAGCTCCCTCAGCCTCTCCTCATAGGGCTTGTCTTCCAAACCCCTCACCAACTTTGTTGCCCTTCTCTGGACACGCTCCAGTAAGACAACATCTTTCCTAAACTGAGGGGCCCAGAACTGGACACAGTACTCAAGGTGCGGCCTAACCAGTGCAGTGTACAGGGGCAGAATGACCTCCCTGCTCCTGCTGGCCACACTGTTTCTGATGCAGGCTAGGATGCCATTGCCTTCTTGGCTGCCTGGGCACACTGCAGGCTCATGTTCAACCTACAATCAACCAGCACCCCCAGGTCCCTCTCTGCCTGGCCGCTCTCCAACCACTCTGACCCCAGCCTGTAGCACTGCATGGGTTGTTGTGGCCAATGTGCAGAACCCGGCACTTGGATGTGTCAATCTCATGCCGTTGGACTCTGCCCATCTGTCCAGCCTGTCGAGGTCCCTCTGCAAAGCCTCTCTGCCCTCCAGCAGATCAACTACTGCCCCCAGCTTGGTGTCGTCCGCAAATTTACTGATGATGGACTCGATGCCCTCATCTAGATCATCAATAAAGATGTTGAAGAGCATGGGGCCCAGCACCGATCCCTGGGGCACACCACTAGTGACTGGCCGCCAGCCGGATGTGGCACCATTAACCACCACTCTCTGGGCTCGGCCCTCCAGACAGTTCCTAACCCAACGCAGTGTGCTCCCATCCAAGCCATGGGCTGCCAGCTTGGCCAGGAGTTTGCTGTGGGGGACGCTGTCAAAGGCCTTGCTGAGGTCCAGGTAGACCACATCCACAGGCCTCCCCACATCTGGTGCTGAGAGAACTGGCAGATGAGGTTGCTAAGCCCCTCTCTATTATATTCCAAAAGTCCTGGCAGACTGGGGAAGTCCCCACAGATTGGAAAAGGGCAAATATCACTCCCATTTTCAAAAAGGGTAAGAAGGAGGAACCAGGGAACTACAGGCCGGTCAGTCTCACCTCTGTGCCCGGAAAGATCATGGAGCAGATCCTCCTGAGGCACCTACTGACTCAGAAGTAGTGAAGAGGTGATTGGGAGCAGTCAGCATGGCTTTGCCAAGGGCAAATCCTGACTGACAAACCTGGTGGCCTTCTATGAACAGGTGACAGCATTAATAGATGAGGGGCGAGCAACTGATGTCCTTTACCTGGACCTGAGCAAAGCCTTTGACACTGTCCCACACACCACATCCGGGTCTCCAAGCTGGTGACACACGGGTTTGATGGATGGACCACCAATGGATAAAGACTGGCTTGATGGCCGCACCCAAAGAGTGGCTGTCAATGGGTCCATGTCCCAGTGGAGGCCGGTGACAAGCGGAGTCCCTCAGGATCATCCTGGGACCAGGCTGTTCAACATCTTTGTGGGTGTCATGGACAGTGGCATTGAGTGCAACCCTCAGCAAGTTTGCCGATGACCCCAAGCTGTGTGGTGCAGCAGACACGCTGGAGGGAAGGGATGCCATCCAGAGGACCTTGACAGGCTGGAGAGGTGGCACAGGCCAACCTCATGAGCTTCAACAAGATCATGTGCAGGGTCCTGCATCTGGGTCGAGGCAATCCCAGGCACAAATAAGGTTGGGCAGGGACTGGCTGGGGAGCAGCCCGAGAGAGAGACTTGGGGGTGCTGGTGGACGAGAGCTCCACAGGAGCTCTCAATGTGCACTTGCAGCCCACAAGCCAATCAGATCCTGGGCTGCATCAGGAGAGTGTGGCCAGCAGGTCAAGGGAGGTGATTTCTCCCCTCTCCTCAGCTCTGGTGAGACCCCACCTGGAGTACTGCGTCCAGTTCTGGAGCCCCTATTACAAGAGGGATCTGGAGGTGCTGGAGCGTGTCCAGAGAAGGGCCACGAGGATGATCAGAGGGCTGGAGCACCTCTCCTATGAGGACAGACTGAAGGAGTTGGGGCTATTCAGTCTGGAGAAGAGAAGGCTCCGAGGTGTACCTCATTGTGGCCTTCCAGTATCTGAAGGGGGCCTACAAGAAGGCTGGGGAGGGACTTTTCAGACTATCAGGGAGTGATAGGACTAGGGGGAATGGGATGAAGCTGAAGGAGGGGAGATTCAGGCTGGATGTGAGGAGGAAGTTCTTCACCGTGAGGGTGGTGAAGGCCTGGAATGGTTTGTCCAGGGGGGTGGTTGAGGCCCCGTCCCTTGCGGTGTTTAAGACCAGGCTGGACGAGGCTCTGTCCAGCCTGATCTAGGGTAGAGTGTCCCTGCCCATGGCAGGGGGGTTGGAACTAGATGATCCTCGTGGTCCCTTCCAACCCTAACTGAAACTATGAAACTATGAAACTATCTACTCCACTTGTGAACGCAGAAGTGAGAAATTTGAATCCATGTGAATTGCAAAGTCGTTCTATGATGTTGTATTACAGTCCAGTTCCAGATGTCTCCTGCTTGGGCACCACTTCCACACAGCGGCTCAGATGCATATATGACCACATACAGGTTGCACATGCTTCTTTCTGAACTTAAATGAGCATCAGCCCACTAGGAAACAGCAACCATGAGTTCCTGACCACAGAATGCTTGTCGCATTACACTCATTCCTCTCATCTGCTTCTCAGTGGAGTGTATAGAAAAAGTTTTGGAGGATGGAACCTAAGAAGATCAAGCAAGAAAACAGCATCCAAAAGATACAAAATGCACTAAAAAAAGAAGAAAAATAGGCTGGCTGGTTATCTTGAAGGGCAGCAAGAGCAGCTTATATTAAATGGTTCTTCAACTAGCCACTTTCATAAAGATACTATTTAGTGTTCCATTTCCAGGTTCTGACAAGCACTTCATCCCATTATGAGGGAATATAATCCTCTTTTTGTTACATCGTTTGTTTTTAATAAATCACATGCAGAGATTTTATATTATAAACTGCCAAAATAAAACTTCTGTGCACACATCTCACATAAATAAATATAATAATAAATGCATATGCATATACACACAAGCAGAAGCCAAATAATTACTGAGTTACCAGGGTTCCAAATGCTCGATTGTAAATTACAGATTGGTTTGGGAATTTTGCTCTGCTTGATTCAGTTAATGTACTTTTAAATGTAAACTGTGTGGTGTTGATACATTAGGGGTATGTTCACAGAGTCTGGATTCCTCTGATACATTATTCTGGCTTCTATGGAGAGGTCAGTATTTTAAATGTTACTGGAGCAAAGAAAAACTCTTATGGGCCTGGACAATGACATGAGTTTTCTTTGACAACTTACTCAGTTTCTTTATGTTAAAAAAGTAGGAGTACTAATTTCATACTTAGTTATAATGATGACTATCAGGTAATTTTCTAAATAGGCACAATTATCAACTCCAGATAGGCACAATATAATACATAAAATTATTCAAGATTATTATTTGTGTTATAATGAAAATGTGACTTCTTGTTTTGCCTACTAATTTTATGTGTGTGGGTACTTTTAGTGCATGCTTTTCCAACCTCTTCCTGCAAGAATAATGAGTACAAATTTGTACAAAGAGAAAGAAGAACCCACGTAAATATGAGAGGTTCAAATTTAAGAAATTAAATTCATTCTATCATATGTGACAGATTTGTAACACTAAGTAGAAATTGTTTAATGCCAAAATATAAGAAAATAAACTTAATTAAATTTACTTTAATCCAAGCCTACATTTTACATTATTGCCATCCCAGGATGTGAATGAGTAATGTTTCCATTGAGGGCAGCTCTTCCAATACACCAGCACAGACATGTTGGTAGTGGACCGTGAAGCTTCAACACTGTGCGCTACTGCACATAAATTAATTTGATTTGCTAAAAAAAAAAATGCAATTTTTAATAGAAAGAGATAAAATAATTAAAAATCAGTCCATAGAGAAAATGACTTACAGGTTAATTTGCTTTATTTTGAGCTAGCTTTTGGTAAAGTGTTTTGGCATGGTCTTTTGCCTTCATAATGATAGCAATTATATGGAACAGCCTTCTTTCTGTGTATGATAGCATAATGGATCAGAATTTTCTCTCAGCTAGTTTCTGGATGATAGAAAGTTGAAGAGAGAAGTAGCATTGTGACTCAAAGCAACCTTCATAGGTTGTAGAAATGGCTTTGCATAAACGTCAAAACGAGGAAATACTAAGTTTTATTCGTTGGAATAGAATAGCATCCTGAAATGTAGAGACTAATAACCCACTGGCAAGAATAGAGCTTCACTTTGTACTTTCTAAATGCAGCGTCTACTTTTTACCAGGTGTTTCTATAGGCTGAGAAGAGCAGGGGCATGAAAGGATTTGTGGTGGATTTTACAGGTGTGTGTGAAATGTGTTTTCACCAGGATTTTTTTCTATAAGCACATGCCCCAGAAAATAACAACAATAAAATAAGCAAGAAAGCAAACAACAAAAAAGAAATAGTAATCAGAAAAGTTCACAAGTGCCTATGTCAAAATGGGTAATAACCATTTAGGCTTCTACAAGTTTTTTCATCATTTGAAGATCACTAATGTTCTAGTTTGTGAGCTCAGAGCAGTGATTTTAATGGCCTTAAATAAAAAGTTTGTACAGTCAATCAAAGGTTGAAGTTCAACAGATGCAATAATAAATACTCTGTGTGATTCTGGAGAAGGGGAAGAGGAAAGAGAAAGGAAAGGAGAAGGGAAGAAAGAAAGGGACAGGGACAGGGACAGGGAAAGCACACAAACCTGAGCATAACTGATGGGCTAAAAGAATTACATTTCATCTATGCTGTTCCATAAGGAAGGTTTCAAAACCTTAAATGACATGAATTCTTTGTCTCTGAAAAGATATGGTAAGCATTTTATATTTATTATAAATATATTAGGCACATAGATATGTTTGTAAAAGTCACAAAACAATCACTGGACACAGAACTGCTTCAGGCACACCAATCTACAGGTGCTAGCATACAACAATTACAACAACTGGGTTGAATTACAGCTACCCAGCAGAGATGTAATAAAGGTATGAATCATGGACTTGGCATCATCCTGAGACAACTTTGGTCACAGCCTTCTTACATTTTGGAGATGATAAAATGAGTTTTGTGTGATGTAAAATTATAATCGAAGACAGTTCAGGATGAAAGATGACTGCTAAGGCTATGAACCCTTGTGGGAGGCTGAATACTCTGATAAAAAAGAAGCTGCAAGGGGGAAAGTATTGATCATTTGGTTACATGATGCCAGCCCAAAAGACCAAGCTCCATTCAGAATTTAAATTCAGGATTTATTCACTTGTACAAACAAAATATGTAGCTCAGGACATTAATTGTCAGAATGGGCAAGGATGAGAACAAACAATGAAAACCAGCTTCAAACCCCAGGGTCATGCAGGTTGTCACTGGAGAGAAAAGAAAGTAAAAGGAAAGCAGCTGCAGTTCTCAGTCCCAGGGAACAGAGGCATAAGGATCAAGCTTTACAAAACCACTTTGTAAGATAGAAATAAACCCCTGTTTGTACATCTAATGTCTTTGCTTAGTCTCTGAAATAGTTTTTAATACATCATGGCTTTCAAAAAGAAGAACTTGAGAGAAGTTAGTACAAAATTTTGATACACATCACAATAGGTTCAGGTAGATAAACATCTACCTTTCTGTGACACAAACATTAATAATGATGAGCTTTGTATGCTTTCTGAAATAGGGTTTGAAACTATTTTAATGATTCATTCATTCCCTATCATGGCTGCTAAAGCAGGGCTCTGTCAGCGTGGATACAGCAGGTGCATAAAACATGCCATGAGGTAAAGACAATTAATTAGGTTACAATATTGTGCACACAGGTGAGAGGCTGAGGAGAGGTGGCTGGATTCGTGTGTCTTGAGAGAATAAATATAAAGAGCTAGTTAGCCAAAACAATCACACAATCTCAGTGATAGTAGTAATGTAATGAAGCACGATGAGGTTCAGAACAAGAGAACACAGTCTCAAGCTGCACCAGGGGAGGTCCAGACAGGATGTTAGGAAGAAATTCTACACAGAGAGAGTGATTGCCCATTGGAAGGGGCTGCCCAGGGAGGTGGTGGAGTCGCCATCATTGGAGGTGTTTAGGAGGAGACTTGTTAGGGTGCTTGGTTGCATGGTTTAGTTGATTACGTGGGTTGGATGATAGGTTAGACACGATGATCTTGAAGGTCTCATCCAACCTGGTCTATTCTATTCTATTCTATTCTATTCTATTCTATTCTATTCTATTCTATTCTATTCTATTCTAACAAAGTTAGTACACCACCACCCACATGTTCTTTCTTCCTTTTCTCTCTCTCAGCTCCAGTTCATGCTTTTCTCTTGACAACTGTAGACTAATGCTAGACCCAAATAACAAAGCTTTATAAACATTTTGAGCTATTCTCCTTTTCTTTTGTCTGTACTTCCCCCAGCCTTTTATCAAATATAATCAACTCATTCATTGTCCCAGTACAAGCAGATTACTGCAAGCATTCCAGGAGATAATGAATGAATTAATTACAACATAAAATTAAACAAAACAACAACAATATTGAAGAAATCCACAAAATCCTTAAAAAAAAAAAAAACACAAACAAAACACCCACAACAATAACAACAAAAGACCCCAATGAAACAATCAACCAACCAAAAAAAGAAAAAACAACCAAACAAAAATAAAACAACAAAACCTAGAAAAACAAACAAATGTATAATGAAAGAATGATTTAGTGGAAGTTTCAAAGTAATTCTGATTTCTCAGCTTTTTCAAATGACAATTTTTACTGACCAAAAAATTCCAGTTCAGAATTTGAACCATATAATAATAGAGGATGCTAAGATGCTGGATTAAGATGCTAGATTTAAATGATGGGAAACAAGGCAAAATAAGTAAACAAACTGGAAATTTTAATGTATGGGTATCATCAAGAAATGGAAAACTTACCAAACAATAAAAAAATGGAAAATAAATACTGTTACATGTTTCTAACTTATTTTCAGATTTATAAAAGTATTTTATTGGTAAAATTTCACTTAATATAGAGCTGTTGTTAAAGTTCATCTGTATATTCACCTGGCATAACACAGTTATTTCATCCATTCTGCATATTTCTTTTGTTATTTTACTCCCATATTTTTGTGGAGAAAGATGAAGTAAAAGTAATTTTCTCCCTTGGAAGTAACACCTCCTTTTAAGGAGTCATTAAACACCTGTCTCCCACTTGGTTATTCTGTTCCCAGCAAAGTCCTTTATTTTTCACTACCAATGACCGTTTTTGTGAAGTACATTTTTTGTCTTCTTCCTTGCCTTTTTTTCCCCCCCTTAACTTAAATCCTGCCAATACTTAAAAGAATAAAGTTCATTATCTGCAACTCAGTATTTCGTATCAGTGAAGACTGAGATTGTATCATGCAGTCTTACCCAAACTTAGTCAAGTTCATAGTCCAGCTTCTCCAGATACTTTAGACATTTAGGCCAAAACATTATTTTCAGCCCTATTTGATCACACACATGCTTAATTTAAACTAATGAAACCATTCTATATGTTTTCACTATGAACAGTTTCATATCTGTACATAATTTCAAATTATATATGAAAAATACAGTAACTGTATTAGTATATTTCCACAACACGATCAATTATATTGCATTATATTGCATTTCCCAGCCATCGAAGTACAGTTTTATAACATCAGTAACAAATGTAATAAAATGCTACGGGATCGGCTGGGAACGCGGCGTTCCCTGCACAAGCTGCGAGGCTCGGAGCGGCCCTGAATTCACGTGCGCGCGGCTCGTGAGTCCAGCGCCTTCGGCGGCGGAATTTGAACAGAGGCAGCGCGGCTCGCGGGGCTCCCGCTCGGCAGCAGCCCGCCTTCTCTGGTATTCTCTGGTACTCGTGCGCGCCGCCGCACTTTTTCTAAATTTGTTTTTTGTTTGGGTTTTTTTTTGGGTTTTTTTTTGTTTTTGTTTTTGTCCAGTGGGTGCTGTGGCCAGGGGCAGCAAGGCTGTAACTCGCAGCAAAATCTTAAAAAAATCAGTGTCGACCCAGACTGAGGCAGAACACAAGCAGGTAGCTGTCCAGGTGTCTGGCTGTAATGAGCGCTGGAGCCTGGCTCTTGAGCCTGCTCTTGAGATGCAGGGTAGTGGAAGCATCTCTTGCATTAGGTGTGAGCAAATCGGCTATCCGCTCAACCTGGTGGCCAGACTAAATGATGAGGTTGCTAGTCTTAGAGATGTATGGGAATGTAGAAAAGAGACGAGCCAGAGGAGGAAAGAGATGAACCAGAGAAAGCAGGCTCTGCAGGCTTCCCCAGCAGAGGCTGGTTATCCAAAAGGCAGAGGGGAATGGACGCAGGTTCCTCTCAAAAACACAAATCAAAACCTCCTGCCTCCCCCAGCTCCCTCACTGCCCTTGGAAAACAGGTATGGGGCACTAGAGATTGAGGGTGAGGTGATACTGATGCCAGAGGACACACCAACTGGGGTTTTTCCTGAGGCTAAACAGCCTAAGGTTAAACAGTCCAAGGCAAAGCAGCCTACGGTTAAACAGCCTAAGGCAAAGCAGCCAAAGGTTAAACAGCCTTCCCCTGGCATCAGGACTTGCTCCCTCAAAAAAAAGAGGAGGGTAATTGCTATTGGTGATTCCCTCCTGAGGGGAACAGAAGGTCCCATATGTCGGCCAGACCCATTTCATAGGGAAGTTATTAGCCTAGTAGGAGCACAAGTTAAGGATGTTACCAGTAGGCTGCCCAGTCTGGTACAGCCCTCTGACTACTATCCCTTATTGGTTCTGCAGTTAGGGAATGATGATGTTGCTACCAGAACTCCCAGGGCTATCAAAAATGACCTCAAGGCCCTGGGAGATCTAGTTGAAGGGTCAGGTGCACAAATAATTTTTACATCGATACCGTTAGATGCAGGAGGGAATACGATAAGGAACAGGACGGCAGCTGCAGTCAACAAGTGGCTTAGAGGCTGGTGCAGTCGAAAGAATTTTGGGTTTTTCGATCTTGGAGAATTTTTACTGCACCAGGTCAGCTGGTAACAGATGGACTCCATCTGTCCCAGAGGAGGGGGAAGGTCATAGTATACGAGAATGTTGTAACAAAGGATGAGGAAAAGGCAGAGGTACTTAACACCTTCTTTGCTTCAATCTATCCTAGCATGGCAGAACATCTTCCAGACAGCTGGCCTGCAGAGCTGGCAGAAGGAGCCAGGGAGCTGCATGGTTTCCCGCTGCTCCAGGAGGCAGTTAGAGATCTTCTGAGCCGCTTGGACCCCCACAAGGCCATGGGACGGGATGGGATCCATCCTAGGGTGCTGAGAGAGCTGGCAGATGAGCTGGCCAAGCCGCTCTCCATCATTTTTCAGCAGTCCTGGCTCACTGGAGAGGTCCCAGAAGACTGGAAGCTGGCCAACGTGGTGCCCATCCACAAGAAGGGCCGGTTGGATGAGCCAGGGAATTATAGGCCTGTCAGCCTGACCTCAGTGCCAGGCAAGATTATGGAACAGGTCATCTTGAGTGCGATCATGCAGCATTTACAGGATGGCCAAGGGATCAGGCCTAGCCAGCATGGCTTTAGGAAGGGCAGGTCCTGCTTGACCAACCTGATCTCCTTCTATGATCAGGTGACCCGCCTGGTTGATGTGGGGAGGCCTGTGGATGTGGTCTACCTGGACCTCAGCAAGGCCTTTGACAGCGTCCCCCACAGCAAACTCCTGGCCAAGCTGGCAGCCCATGGCTTGGATGGGAGCACACTGCGTTGGGTTAGAAACTGGCTGGAGGGCCGAGCCCAGAGAGTGGTGGTGAATGGTGCCACATCCGGCTGGCGGCCAGTCACTAGTGGTGTGCCCCAGGGATTGGTGCTGGGTCCCATGCTCTTCAACATCTTTATTGATGATCTGGATGAGGGCATCGAGTCCATCATCAGTAAATTTGTGGACGACACCAAGCAGGGGGGCAGGAGTTGATCTGCTGGAGGGCAGAGAGGCTTTGCAGAGGGACCTCGACAGGCTGGACAGATGGGCAGAATCCAACGGCATGAGATTGAACACATCCAAGTGCCGGGTTCTGCACATTGGCCACAACAACCCCATGCAGTGCTACAGGCTGGGGTCAGAGTGGTTGGAGAGTGGCCAGGCAGAGAGGGACCTGGGGGTGCTGGTTGATTGTAGGCTGAACATGAGCCTGCAGTGTGCCCAGGCAGCCAAGAAGGCCAATGGCATCCTAGCCTGCATCAGGAACAGTGTGGTTGGCAGGAGCAGGGAGGTCATTCTGCCCCTGTACACTGCACTGGTTAGGCCGCACCTTGAGTCCTGTGTCCAGTTCTGGGCCCCCTCAGTTTAGGAAAGATGTTGTCTTACTGGAGCGTGTCCAGAGAAGGGCAACAAAGTTGGTGAGGGGTTTGGAAGACAAGCCCTATGAGGAGAGGCTGAGGGAGCTGGGGTTGCTTAGCCTGGAGAAGAGGAGACTGAGGGGTGACCTTCTTGCTCTCTACAACTACCTGAAGGGAGGTTGTAGGCAGGCGGAGGTTGGTCTCTTCTCCCAGGCAGCCAGTACCAGAACAAGAGGACACAGTCTCAGGCTGCGCCAGGGCAGGTTTAGCTGGATCTTAGGAAGAAGTTCTATACTGAGAGAGTGATTGCCCACTGGAATCAGCTGCCTGTGGAAGTGATGGAGTCACCTTCATTGGAGGTGTTCAAGAAGAGGCTTGATGGGGTGCTTGGTGCCAGGGTTTAGTTTTTTAGTTGTTTAGGTGGGTTGTATTGTATTGTATTGTACTGTATTGTACTGTTTTGTACTGTATTGTACTGTATTGTACTGTATTGTATTGTATTTAGGTGGGTTGGATTGGTTGATGGGTTGGACGTGATGATCTTGAAGGTCTCTTTCCAACCTGTTGTATTGTATTGTATTGTATTGTATAAAATAGTATATCTTTAGTTGGTCTTTTTAAAGAAAAAAAAAACAATATCAAAAGCTGACAACTGTTTACTCAAAGTTACTTTTTTTTTTTTAAATTCTGTAATTGGTCTTATATTGCATCATAAAAGAACAAACAGTATTGGCAAAAAATATTCCAGATAAGATGGTTAGAGTTTGTTTTATATATTCTAATAAAATACAATACTTCACTGGAATATGAAAAGAAATCACTTTTAAAAGTGAGAGAATTGGTAAAAAAATATTCTGCTTTTTATCACCAGAAAAACTGAAAATTGCTTTAGATAATTTGATCTGAATTTGATTTGGAATAATCTTGTTTACATTTTTCTAAATTAGAGATAGAAAATATTTTACAGTGGGACTTTTTACGTATACTTGATACATATCACTTTTCACCAGACATTTCTGATCTCTCTCCTCTCCTTGCTGCACAAAGGTTTATATCTTCAAAATCTTTTTTTCTTCCCTGCTGATACACAGGCTGGGAGAGAAGGGAAACTTACTTACTCAGGAAGGGGGTCAATTAGGCTGTAGAACTTCTTTTATGAGGTCTGAGGGATTTTCACTGACCTTTGACTGACTGAGGAAGCTGATGTTTCCGTGGATCACAGACATCAATAATTCTGTGATTCTTTTTCCTAGGTCTTTGAAACCACATTCAGTTTGGTCCCAGAACTTTCCTGGGTCAGTACATTGCCTAACAAGGAGACTGTGGAAGCAGATTGACTTCCTGGCTCTCCTGTCATGTGTGAGCTTTGGGGAAATGGTTGCAATAGAGTAGTTCTGAACACAGATCATAGGGATTGATGAATATTTTTCTGTGTTTCTGGATTTTCTTATTTAGCTATTGTCCTGGACAAGGCATTAACAAGCCAGCTAAACCTGTTTGAGCCACTGCCCTTTGTCCTCCTTCCCTGTTTTGCAGGGTCTGGGTTTGAAGTCAAGGAGCCAATAGGCAAGTGCCGTTAAGGCCTCCTGGAGAGGGTGGAAGCTGGACCCCGATGCTCACATTTCACAGAGGCAACTGCATGTGTCAGAGGTTATTTGAGGAGGTGTGTGCAGTTTTGCCTGCCAGACAACATTTTGAACTGATTGGCGGGATTTGAATAGCTAATATGCCATTGTGCCGTTCAGTTTTCAAAAGGAGAATTTATAGGGGAAGATTTCAAGAGCCCACATGTTCTTTGTCTCTCTCTCATCTTCTCCCCTACTGTTCGTTATTGGCTTTTAATGTGGCAACAAGCACTTATTTGCTCCTGTCTTCAGCGCAGTTATCTTCTTTTGTACTAGCGGCATAGTGTTTAGGTTTCCACCACAGCAGCATGTGTCTCTCTCTCTCACTTCCTCTAATTTGGGATACTACTTTTTGGATTATTCCTGACGTTTGGAGTACAAATACAAACTCAGAACATTACTCCATCCAGCAAAGGTTTTGGTAGTTAACAGCTTGGCAGTTCATGAATAACTTACACCAATTTATCTGGTTATTTCTAAGGTTTATAGCTTGTTTGCCTATTAGTTAGCTCCACTGTGAACCCAAGGTGGTCTATCTTGCCACCCGGGCAGCATTGCTGTTTGTTTCATGCATATAAGAAATTTCCAGTTTGTTCCTGGGTATTCCAAGTTCCGACTTTTCTAGACTGTTGTTACAGTATCACAGTATCACAGTATAACCAAGGTTGGAAGAGACCCCAAGGATCATCAAGTCCAACCTGTCCCAACAGACCTCACAACTAGACCATGGCACCAAGCGCCACGTCCAATCTCCCCTTGAACACCTCCAGGGACGGCGACTCCACCACCTCCCTGGGCAGCCCATTCCAATGACGAATGACTCGCTCAGTGAAGAACTTCCTCCTCACCTCGAGTCTAAACCTCCCCTGGCACAGCTTGAGACTGTGTCCCCTTGTTCTGGTGCTGGTCGCCTGGGAGAAGAGACCAACCCCCTCCTGTCTACAACCACCTTTCAGGTAGTTGTAGAGGGCAATGAGGTCACCTCTGATCCTTCTCTTCTCCAGGCTAAACAATCCCAGCTCCCTCAGCCTCTCCTCATAGGGCTTGTGCTCAAGGCCTCTCACCAGCCTTGTTGCCCTTTTCTGGACACGTTCAAGTATCTCGATGTCCTTCTTAAACTGAGGGGCCCAGAACTGGACACAGGACTCAAGGTGTGGCCTAACCAATGCAGAGTACAGGGGCAGAATGACCTCCCTGCTCCTGCTGGCCACACTATTCCCAATACAGGCCAGGATGCCATTGGCCTTCTTGGCCACCTGGGCACACTGTTGGCTCATGTTTAGGTGGGTGTCAATCAGCACCCCCAGGTCCCTCTCTGTTTGGCAGCTCTCCAGCCACTCTGACCCCAGCCTGTAGCTCTGTATGGGGTTGCCGTGGCCAAAGTGCAGCACCCGGCACTTGGACTTATTAAATACCATCCCATTGGACTCTGCCCATCTGTCCAGTCGGTCGAGGTCCCTCTGCAGAGCCTTTCTACCCTCTAACTGACTAACATCTGTTCCCAACTTGGTGTCATCTGCAAACTTGCTGATGACTGACTCAACCCCCTCATCCATATCATCAATGAAGATGTTAAAGAGGATGGGGTCCAGCACCGATCCCTGGGGGACGCCGCTGGTGACTGGCCGCCAGCCGGACGCGGCACCATTCACCACCACTCTCTGGGCTCGGCCCTCCAGCCAGTTCCTAACCCAGCACAGAGTGTTGCGGTCCAAACCACGAGCTGACAGTTTAGCCAGCAGTTCCACTGGTTATTAGCATCTTTTTGTGTGTAATTAACCTATCATCCACCAGGCAAATGAACTTGAATGAAATTGGTTCAGAAAAATATTTTATCATATTTCTGGCTTATCAACTTGATAAAAACTTAATCAGCTATATTTTCAAAATACTTTGGAAGAATTGAATGTGACTGGTATGTATAACCTCATGATCTTGCAAATCACAAGATGGCATACATGATGTCTTTGAGACTAGACATTTTGTGCTTCTTTTGTATCTATCCTTAACATTAGATCAAATTAATATATTAAACAATGTTTCATAAAAAGCAAATAGATGGTATGGTTAAGTCCTTCACTTTGGCCCATATTATTATGCTAATATCACTATGATGTAAGTTTTAATAAAAATATATGAGACAATTGTTTAAAGCTATGATTTGATCTTCTTAACATCCAATATCAAAAAGCCCTGATTTTAATTAGGATATTCTATTATCTCTGCAATGCAAGTATTAAGGAGAAGCAATTTGTAATTTCTTGATTTTGTTTCTGTACCAAAAAAATTTCAGAAGTGGATGGCTGTCACTCCTTCAAAATAAGGAAATAACTTTCAAGTTCTATCCCTGTTCTGGCTATGTTATCCATTGGAAATTAAGAACTCCTTGAAGAGACTTTACATGTGGAAATTTCTTTTAGTTCATAACTTCCATAATGTCCACAGTGCATAGAATGATGGAATCTTCATACTAAGGATAGAAAACCTTTTGTGTGAGGGTAACACCTTAGTATTTACTATTGAGATAGTTGTAGTACTTGTTGCAAAATCAGTTGTAATAAACTTGGCTTTCAAACATATTTGAATATGTTCTTATGCTTAGACTGAGATTTAGCAGGAATGTTTGGGGAAACTAGTCCTGTAGGATTCAGAACATGAACAGGCCTCAGAGTCAGGGATAAGCCATTTATATTTCTTCCTGTGGCAGTTAGGCTGGGTGCCTCCTGCTGCTGCCACACGGGGTGCACCTCTGGTGCCCTGGGTGTCCAGCCCAGTGGGTGGACACAGAAAGCTGCGTATTTCATGCCCATAATGTCCTGCTCCCTATAAATCTATCAGCAAGGTCTCACACTACCTCTTTCTTCCCTTGCTGCTCCTGTGGGAGATGCTCCCTATATGGTAATGGAAGGGGAGTTATCTCAAGGCCTCTTGGGCCTGGCTAGGCCTAATGCCAGGAGGAGAAGGGGGAAGGGCAATCTCAGATCTGGCCAGCTGAGATTAACCTAACAGTAGAGGGAGCAGAAGAATGAGCCCTGAGGGTTTTGGGTACACACTCAAGTGGGGGGCAAGGGAAATGCTGGGATGCTTCTGGGTATGCTGTAAGGGACTCTGTGTGCTTTGGGATCTCTTTTGTCTCTGTGCTTGTAGTTCTCTGTAAAACATTCACTGTTTTTCCATTTGAACTATCCATCACTTCTGCAATCCATTTGTGTGAGTCTTATCATTTTTCTGCCCCGGTGGGAGGCAAGGGAGGATCTGCCTGAGACACTTCCATATATTTTCATTCAAGTTTCAGTGTACTTCAGTATCGCATTATATGGGACTGAGAAATTCAGTTTCAATAACTGACATTTAACACTAGATCTACATTCCTATTTAAAATAAAAATGTAAAAAACCCTTTTTATATGAACAGCAGTATTTCTGTTGAACTGTAAGACCATCTTCATAACAGTGATTCATTTTTTCCCTTGATGTTGTTAAACATCAATTCAAAAACAAATTTTAAAATCTATTTGCTAGGGGAAAAATCCAAACCAAAATAAAACCAAAACAATAACAAACAACAACAAAAAAGAAAAGTCTTTGTAGAATGAAAAAGGGGAAAAGACACCACAACACAGCTATTCTACAGAATTCACTTGCAATAAAGTATTTTAATTATGCAGAACAAGAAGTGGATAGCTTTGTAATAAACCAACCTCCATATCACATTAACTAATTTTATTTTACTTCAGTTTGGTTGACATATGAGCAAGCATCTCCTGAAGGAATGAAAGGAAGAAAAGAGGCTGTATCACCTATGGAAGGAAGAGGACGCTTCTCATGATATGTTTAAGGATGTTGCTAGATTATGCAGGAGAAAAATTTGCAGGTGATACCAAGTTGGGAGCAGATGTAGATCCATTAGAGGGCAGATGGGCTCTCCAGAAGGACCTAACAGCCTGACAGCCTAAGGTTAAACAGCCTAAGGTTAATCAGCCTAAGGTTAAACAGCCTTCCCCTGGCATCAGGACTTGCTCCCTTAAAAAAAAGAGGAGGGTAATTGTTATTGGTGATTCCCTCCTGAGGGCAACAGAAGGCCCCATATGTCAGCCAGACCCTACTCACAGGGAAGTTTGTTGCCTCCCAGGAGCTCAAGTTAGAGATGTTACCAGAAGGCTGCCTAGTCTGGTGCAGCTCTCTGACTACTATCCTTTAATAGTTATGCAGTTAGGGAATGATGATGTTGCAACCAGAACTCCCAGGGCTATCAAGAATGACTTCAAGGCCCTGGGGGATCTGGTTGAGGGGTCAGGTGCAAAAATATTTTTTTTGTCTATACCCTTAGTTGCAGGAGGGAATACAAGAAGGAACAGGACAGCAGCTGTAGTCAACAAGTAGCTTAGAGGCTGGTGTAGTCAGAAGAATTTTGGGTTTTTGGATCTTGGAGAACTTTCTACTGCACCAGGTAAGCTGGCAACAGATGGAGTACATCTGTCCCAGAGGAGGGGAAAGGTCACAGTATACGAGAATTGCCTATCCCCAAAAGTTAAAAAGACGCTAGGAAGGGAATTGGAAGGTCTCATTGGAAGAGCTTTAAACTAGATTTGAAGGGGGAAGGGGCAGAAACCAGTCCCCCCAGACAGGAGACTGAGGGTGGTAAGCTAGAGCTAGAGGTGAGACCAGCAGCCCAGCTGCAGTGCATGTACACTAATGCATGAAGTATGGGCCACAAACCAGAGGAGCTGGACGCCTTGTTGCAGCAGGAAAGTTAGGATGTAGTTGCCATCACAGAGATGTGGTGGGACAACTCGCATGACTGGAACACTGCAATTGATGGCTACAGGCTCTTCAGGAGAGACAGGCAAGGAAGAAAGGGTGGAGGGGTGGCCCTGTACATCAGGGAGGCACTAGATGCCATTGAGCTAGAGATCAGGGATGATCGGGTTGAGTGCTTGTGGGGGACAATTAGAGGGAAGACCAGCAGGGCAGACATCCTGGTTGGAGTCTGTTATAGACCACCCAACCAGGAGGAAGATGTTGATGAAGCATTCTATTGGCAGCTTAAGGCTGTCTCAAGATCACCTGACCTCATTCTCATGGGCGACTTCAACCTGCCTGATATCTGCTGGGATCTCAACACAGCAGAGAGGAGGCAGTCTAGGAGGTTCTTAGAGTGCATGGAGGACAGTTTCTTATCCCAGGTGCTGCGCAAGCCTAGCAGGGGTAAGGCTCTGCTTGACCTCCTCTTCACCAAGAGGAAAGGGCTGGTGGGTGATGTGGTGGTCGGAGGGTGTTTAGGGGCCAGTAACCACGAGATAATTGAATTTTCAGTATTCAGTCAATTTAAGAGGGGCAGCAAGAAGACCTCCACTCTGGACGTCAGGAGGGCAGACTTCAGGTTACTCAAGGAACTAACTCATAAGGTTTCTTGGGAAACAGCCCTTAAAAACAAAGGGGTCCAGGAGATCTGGAGCTGCGTCAAGGAAGAGCTCTTGAAGGCGCAGGAACAGGCTGTGCCAATGTGCCGGAAGATGATCCACTGGGGCAGACGGCCAGCCTGGAAGGGTAATGGACTTCTAAAAGAACTAAGGGAAAAAAAGAGGGTGTATCATCTTTGGAAGAAAGGGGAGGCAACCCATGGAATGTTTAAGGATGTTGCTAGGTCTTGTAGGAAGAAAATTGGGGAGGCAAAAGCCCATTTGGAGCTCCGACTGGCCTCTGCTGTGAAGGACAACAAAAAGTCCCTGCCAATGAGATGGTTGAGAGTATATGGGTTAGAATTAAAGGCAAGACAGGGGAAGGAGATATTACTGTGGGGGTCTCCTACAGGCCACCTGACCAGCAGAACCAAGCAGATGAGGCCCTCTACAGGCAAATAGAAGCGGCTTCCAGGTCACAAGCCCTGGTCCTCATGGGTGATTTCAACCACCCTGACATCTGCTGGAGGGACAACACAGCAAGGCACCAGCAGTCCAGGATGTTCCTGGACTGCATAGAAGACAACTTCCTCCTCCAAATGGTAGAGGAACCAACAAGAAAAGGTGCTCTGCTGGACCTTGTTCTCACCAACAGGGAAGGGCTGGTAACCAATGTGAGGCTCAGAGACTGCCTTGGCTGCAGTGACCATGAAGCAGTTGAATTTAATATCCTCAGGGCTATCAGGAGGACCTATTCTAAGCTTATGACCCTAGACTTTAGGCGTGCAGACTTCGATCGCTTCAGGAATCTGCTAGCCACAGTGTCATGGGACAAAGCCCTGGAGGGAAGAGGGACCCAGGACAGCTGGTCAGTATTCAAGGACCACCTCCTCTGTGTCCAGGAGCTATGTATACCAACAAAGAGAAAAACAGGGAAGAACGCTAGGAGGCCTGCCTGGATGAACAAGCAGCTCCTGGACACACTATTACTTAAAAAGAAACTCTACAGGAAGTGGAGGGAAGGACAGATAGAACAGGGGGTATATAAGGAAGCTGCCCGAGCAGCAAGAGGCCTGGTTAGGAAAGCCAAAGCAGAGTTTGAATTGAATCTAGCCAGGGAGGTCAAAGGGAGCACTAAGAATTTCTACAGGTATATTAATGGCAAGAAGATGAGTAGGGAAGGTGTGGGCCCCCTCAGAAAGGAAACTGGTGAATTGGTCACAAGTGATGTGGAAAAAGTTGAGGTACTCAATAACTTCTTTACCTCAGTCTTCACTGCAAGGGCCTCCAGCCACACTCCTGGAGTCATGGCAGATGATGCCAGGGACGGGGAGGAAGAACTGCCCTTCATAAGTGAAGCTCAGGTTCGTGATCACCTGAAGAACCTGAAAGTGTTCAAGTCCATGGGACCCGACGGGATACACCCACGGGTGCTGAGAGAACTGGCAGATGAGGTTGCTAAGCCCCTCTCTATTCTATTCCAAAAGTCCTGGCAGACTGGGGAAGTCCCCACAGACTGGAAAAGGACAAATATTGCTCCCATTTTCAAAAAGGGTAAGAAGGAGGAACCAGGGAACTCCAGGCCGGTCAGTCTCACCTCTGTGCCCGGAAAGATCATGGAGCAGATCCTCCTGGAGGCACTACTGACTCAGAAGAGTAGTGAAGAGGTGATTGGGAGCAGTCAGCATGGCTTTGCCAAGGGCAAATCCTGACTGACAAACCTGGTGGCCTTCTATGAGCAGGTGACAGCATTAATAGATGAGGGGCGAGCAACTGATGTCATTTACCTGGACCTGAGCAAAGCCTTTGACACTGTCCCACACCACTTCCTGGTCTCCAAGCTGGTGACACACGGGTTTGATGGATGGACCACCAGATGGATAAGGAACTGGCTTGATGGCCGCACCCAAAGAGTGGCTGTCAATGGGTCCATGTCCCAGTGGAGGCCAGTGACAAGCGGAGTCCCTCAGGGATCAGTCCTGGGACCAGTCTTGTTCAACATCTTTGTGGGTGACATGGACAGTGGCATTGAGTGCACCCTCAGCAAGTTTGCTGATGACCCCAAGCTGTGTGGTGCAGCAGACACGCTGGAGGGAAGGGATGCCATCCAGAGGGACCTTGAGAGGCTTGAGAGGTGGGCACAGGCCAACCTCATGAGCTTCAACAAGACCAAGGGCAGGGTCCTGCATCTGGGTCGAGGCAATCCCCAGGCACAAATACAGGTTGGGCAGGGACTGGCTGGGGAGCCGCACAGAGGAGAGAGACTTGGGGGGTGCTGGTGGACGAGAAGCTCCACATGAGCTCTCAATGTGCACTTGCAGCCCACAAAGCCAATCAGATCCTGGGCTGCATCAGGAGAAGTGTGGCCAGCAGGTCAAGGGAGGTGATTCTCCCCCTCTCCTCAGCTCTGGTGAGACCCCACCTGGAGTACTGCGTCCAGTTCTGGAGCCCCTATTACAAGAGGGATCTGGAGGTGCTGGAGCGTGTCCAGAGAAGGGCCACGAGGATGATCAGAGGGCTGGAGCACCTCTCCTATGAGGACAGACTGAAGGAGTTGGGGCTGTTCAGTCTGGAGAAGAGAAGGCTCCGAGGTGACCTCATTGTGGCCTTCCAGTATCTGAAGGGGGCCTACAAGAAGGCTGGGGAGGGACTTTTCATACTATCAGGGAGTGATAGGACTAGGGGAATGGGATGAAGCTGGAGGTGGGGAGATTCAGGCTGGATGTGAGGAGGAAGTTCTTCACTGTGAGGGTGGTGAAGGCCTGGAATGGGTTGTCCAGGGAGGTGGTTGAGGCCCCGTCCCTTGCGGTGTTTAAGACTAGGCTGGACGAGGCTCTGGCCAGCCTGATCTAGTGTGGGGTATCCCTGCCCATGGCAGGGGGGTTGGAACTAGATGATCCTTGTGGTCCCTTCCAACCCTGACTGAAACTATGAAACTATGAAACTATGAAATATATTAATAGCAAGAGGAAGGGCAAGGACAATCTCCACTCCTTGGTGGACATGGTGGGGAACATTGTAACAAAGGATGAGGAAAAGGCAGAGGTACTTAACACCTTCTTTGCCTCAATTTGCCTCAAATTTTACTAGCAGGACAGAACGTCTTCAAGACAGGTGGCCTGCAGAGCTTGCAGAAGGAGCCAGGGAGCAGCATAGTTATCCTCTGTTCCAGGATGGGGCAGTTTGAGATATTCTCAGCTGCTTGGATCCCCACAAGTCCATGGGACTGGATGGGATCCATCCTAGGGTGCTGAGAGCTGGCAGATGAGCTGTCCAAGCCGCTCTCCACCATTTTTCATCAGTCCTGGCTCACTGGAGAGGTCCCAGAAGACTGGGTCTGCCTGGACCTCAGCAAAGTCTTTGACACTGTCCCCCACAGCAAACTCCTGGCCAAGCTGGCAGCCCATGGCTTGGACAGGAGCACACTGCGTTGGGTTAGGAACTGGCTGGAGGGCCAAGCCCAGAGAGTAGTGGTGAATGGTGCCACATCCAGCTGGCGGCCAGTCACTAGTGGTGTGCCCCAGGGATCAGTGCTGGGCCCCGTGCTCTTCAACATCTTTATTGATGATCTGGATGAGGGCATTGAGTCCATCATCAGTAAATTTGTGGATGACACTAAGCTTGGGGCGGGAGTTGATCTGCTGGAGGCTAGGGACGCTTTGCAGAGGGACCTCAAGAGGCTGGACAGATGGGCAGAATCCAACGGCATGAGATTGAACACATCCAAGTGCCGGGTTCTGCACATTGGCCACAGCAACCCCATGCAGTGCTCCAGGCTGGGGTCAGAGTGGCTGGAGAGTGGCCAGGCAGAGAGGGACCTGGGGGTGCTTGTTGATGGGAGGCTGAACATGAGCCTGCAGTGTGCCCAGGCAGCCAAGAAGGCCAATGGCATCCTGGCCTGCATCAGGACCAGTGTGGCCAGTAGGAACAGGGATGTCATTCTGCCCCTGTACACAGCACTGATTAGGCCACACCTCAAGTCTTGTGTCCAGTTCTGGGCCCCTCAGCTTAGCAAGGGTGCTGACTTGTTGGAGCATGTCCAGAGAAGAGCAACAAGGTTGTTTGTTGCCCATACTTCATGCATTAGTATACATGCACTTCAGCTGGGCTGCTGGTTTCACCCCTGACTCTAGCTTACCACCCTCAGACTCGTGTCTGGGGGAACTGGCTCCTCCTTCAAATCTAGTTTGAAGCCCTATCAATGAAACCTGCCAATTCCCTTCCTAGGATCTTTTTACCTTTGGGGGATAAGCCATTCTTGTATACTGTGACCTTTCCCCTCCTCTGGGACATCTATTTTGGATTGAGGTACCCAAAACTGAACACAACTGTCCTGGTTTAAGAGAGGACAGATCCTCTATTTCCCCAAAAGCGGCAAAAGAATAATTCTAACATGTATAGATTGAATAGTGATGTAAAGTTTAAAGTTTGTTCCTCTGTATTCCAAGTTGTGATTTTTCTAAACTGTTGTTCCACTGTTTATTAGCATCTTTTTGTATGTAACTAACCTATCATCCACCAGGCAAATAAACTTGAATGAAATTGGCTTATCAATTTGATAAAAACTACATAAAACACTGAACCCTAGAAAGAACCATGTAATTGATTAGAGACATAACTAGTGTCCTTTCAGACACTGTTGATAATTTTTTGCCCTCTAACTAGCATTCCCAAAAGCATGTGGGTCTCCATTTACATCTGTGTCTTAACTACTGATGTAGTTTAGTTGACTGGACTAACTTATGAATCTAATGTAATTTGAAGACTTTACAAAATATAAATTCTGTTTTGAGGTCTGAATTCTCCAGTGGCTAATTTGACTGTTTCTCCTTTGAGGATGATGGAAGATTAGCTATAGGTTAACACTGACACAGTACATGCTACTTGCAATCAGCAGTTTGATCCTGCAGTACAGAAGCAAATTATATTTTTTAATTTCCTTTTTAAACCCCATAGTGATTTACTTAATTTTTTTTTACTTTTCTGCTTGAAATCTGCAGCCAAATTTTAAAGGCATAGCCTAAAACTGCCACAATTTGGTAAAATGGAATCATTAATAATAGATGATGATAATGAATTTCTTGTGTAAGGACAAGATGTGTCAGGGGTTTTTTGTTTGTATGGTCTTGATCACATGTGGTAGTTTTGGGCTATTTGATGTAAAAAGGAAAGTAAGGCTAGTTCTAAATAATCCCATTGGAGAAAGTAGCAGACTTAAACTAGTCGTACAAAAACAATCTTTCTCTCTTTTCACTGCTTCACTCTGGTAGAGACTAACTTGCTTCTGCTTGACCTTGGCTGCATTGTTTTGGCTAAGTCTAACAAAATATACATCCCTGCTCCTTTCTCTTGTCCCTTTTGTGTGCAAGGGGATAAGGGGGGACAGGGAAGGAAAAGCTATTAGCTCCCCTGGTCTTTGGCCAGGGGAATCCTTGTGCTGTTTATTAATTGCAAATATCTGTAATTATTGTGTATTTGTACATATTCATTGCATTTCATTGTAGATTGTAGTTTTGCTTGTAACTACAGCTTTCATTTGCTGGTCTAGCAAATTTAATGCTGGGGGGAATTTTCAACCCACCACATCATACAATCAAATATTTTATGATTCATGTACTTATCATGCTCCATAATTCAGATAGTTTTTTTGCTTTCCCTATAGACATGTATTTTTTTCTTTTGAAACTATCTTGGAACTTATGGTTTGCAACTGGAACATTCTGGTCATACTAACTCTACTGGCCTAGCATGGAAAGAATGACAATACTACACTTAACAGAATGAAGGACTTTCTGGAAAAAAACCTTCAGGGCTTTTACAAGAGTTAGACTGGTTTGCTTCTGTACTAAAAGAAGAAAGAAATCAATACACTTTTTTGACTAGTTGTTATGCAATCTGGTATCTGGACATCATAACACTGACTATGTTTAGAGCTCATTGCTCAGCTGATAGCTCCATTCATCTAGCAGATGAGCTCATATCAACTATACATTTTCTAGAAAAATGTTACTTCCCCATGAAGTCTAGTGAAGTACTCAGACAAAATGGACATATGAAGGGATTTTTTTTTAATCAAACCAACAGAAGGAATATCATTAGTTCCCTCTTCTTTAGAACACTTCCAAAACAATGCAATCTATGCTTCAGTGATTATTTCTGGTAATTATTTTATGGATGGTTGGTCCAGAGGGGGAAAAGGATCCTGGGGCAGGATTTGGCAGAGCTCATTGATAGGGCTTTAAGCTAGATTTGAAGGGGGAAGGGGTTAATAGTCTCCTGATGGCCTGTGACAAACAGAGGGGCAGCTCACCAGAGGCAGAGGGATGGAGAGCTGCTAAGGGCTCTCAACTTGCTGCCCTGAGGCAAGACACAAATGACACACCAGGACATTCTGTGGAAACCAAGGGGAATAGGCACAAGAGGACAAGAGGGCCAGCCCAGCTGAAGTGCTTCTATGCAAATGCACGCAGCTTGGGCAACAAACAGGATGAATTAAGGGCCACCATGCTGCTGGGATGCCATGACATAGTGGGCATTACTGAAACTTGGTGGGATGATTCCCATGACTGGAATGTAGGGATAGATGGGTATAAGCTCTTGAGGAAAGATAGGCAGGGAAGGAGAGGAGGAGGTGTTTCCCTCTGTCAATAACCAGCTGGAATCAGTGGAGCTCCACCTGGGGAGGGATGATGTGTTGAAGGCACATTCTGCCCAGATACTGGATCTGGTCCCAGCATGTGGACAGGTTTCCCCTCCTTCAGGAGGAAGACAAAAGCCAAGGCATTAGCCAGGCCAGCATGCACTGAGCACATGCAGTGCTTGTGCAAACACCAAGTATGGGCATAATTCCAGCTTCACGCTTTCTATAGGCTGAAGCCAGTTGTCTATGAGAGTGCCCATTGGTCAAACCCAGCCTCGAGGATTCTATAAGTATTACCACTCTTGGTAAACAAGTTGCCCCCTCCTTTACTTTGTCTCTGTACTTGCTCGATAGAGCAGCTCTCGAGCCACAGCCTCTGCCATTGAGTTTGTTGTTATTAGCTTCTATCACACATGCATGCATACTGGAGCCTCTGCATGGTGAGAAGCACTCTGATCATGAGGATCATCCCAGAGGGAGGACCTTCGCTGAGCCAGAGAAGCCAGCATTGTCACAGCCAGTCGTACCGACCAGGAGAGCCTACTGTGCTACCAGAGGACTGGATCAGCCCCCGAGAGTGAGATCAGTCCAGCTGTCGGGGAGAAGGGACTTGATTGAGACTGAGTCCTCATATATCTAGCCCCGCCATAGCGGGAGAAGAGCCGCCACGTGTGCCGCTCCAAGCCCTGTAAAGCCCAGGGAAAACTAAAGCATTGTTCGTGCCTATACTGCACCAAACACAGGACTACCCCGATCATCCCGCTGTTCCTTTAAGCCCAGTAACGGAGAAACTGCAGCTCAGCGCAGCCGCATTCTCTCTCCGAGGCTGTTTACCTCAGCCCCGAGATCTGTCGCCACGGGGCTGACCCCATAGCTATTGTTGTCTGACCGGGAACCTCTGAGCCCGCTTACCGGCAACCATCGCCCCGCCCTGCCATGTGAGCTGACTCCCAGGGCCGACCCTACGGGCCGAACCCGACCAGTACCTACCCCTATTGTCTGGAGGGAACCGACTGAGTCCTGAAGGGAACCTGCTTCTGAGCTAAGCCCAGGTTCCAGTATCCACTCTCCACTGCTGCGGAGAGAGGAGGTAATACTCAACACCACCGTTTCAAGTCTACTAGGAACCAGTCCAGTGGCAGTAGTCGGCCGGACCCTCACCTTGCTACAAACAACAGCTACAGAGTATCTCCCACGTGCTTTCCACCCACTAGCACTCAGTTCAAAGTATCCGCGCGTAGCAGAGTCATCGCTGACACACAGAAAGATTGTAATATTGTTGTACATAGCCAGAAACTGCCCGCATCTGGCCGATTCGCCATCTAGTGGCCAAGCGGCAGAACTGCACCCTTGATTATACAAACATACAAATAGTTTGTAGATAGTTTAATTAAGTTCTAATCATACTACTAAGCAATTTATGGAATGTATTTCACGAATGTGCACTAGAATATGTATATAAGTTGTTGATTCATCGGTTATTACTAATTTGATAATAAAGTAATATTTTCATAATTCATATTTCATATTCATAAATTTAATAACCTCTTCACAACAGGCCCTCCACAGGCAAATAGAAGCGGCTTCCAGGTCATAAGCCCTGGTCCTCATGGGTGATTTCAAGCACCCTGACATCTGCTGGAGGGACAACACAGACAGGATGTTCCTGGACTGCATAGAAGACAACTTCCTCCTCCAAAATGGTAGAGGAACCAACAAGAAAAGGTGCGATGCTGGACCTTGTTCTCACCAACAGGGAAGGGCTGGTAACCAATGTGAGGCTCAGAGACAGCCTTGGCTGCAGTGATCATGAAACAGTTGAATTTAATATCTTCAGGGCTATCAGGATGACCTATTCTATGCTTATGACCCTAGACTTTAGGCGTCCAGACTTCGATTGCTTCAGGAATCTGCTAGCCACAGTGTCGTGGGATGAAACCCTGGAGGAAAGAGGGACCCAGGACAGCTGGTCAGTATTCAAGGACCACCTCCTCTGTGTGAGCTATGTATACGAACAAAGAGAAAAGCAGAGAAGAATGCTAGGAGGCCTGTCTGGATGAACAAGGAGCTACTGGACACACTATTACTTAAAAAGAAACTCTACAGGAAGTGGAGGGAAGGACAGCTAGAACAGGGGGGATATAAGGAAGCTGCCCGAGCAGCAAGAGGCCTGGTTAGGGAAACCAAAGCAGAGTTGGAATTGAATCTAGCCAGGGAGGTAAAAGGGAGCACTAAGAATTTCTACAGGTATATTAATGGCATGAAGAAGAGTAGGGAAGGTGTGGCTCCCCTCCGAAAGGAAACTGGTGAATTAGTCACAAGTGATATGCAAAAGGCTGAGGTACTCAATAACTTCTTTACCTCAGTCTTCACTGCAAGGGCCTCCAGCCACACTCCTGGAGTCATGGAAGACAATGCCAGGGACGGGGAGGAAGAACTGCCCATCGAATGTGAAGCTCAGGTTCGTGATCACCTGAAGAACCTGAAAGTGTTCAAGTCCATGGGACCCGACAGGATACACCCACGGGTGCTGAGAGAACTGGCAGATGAGGTTGCTAAACCCCTCTCTATTATATTCCAAAAGTCATGGCAGTCTGGGGAAGTCCCCACAGACTGGAAAAGGGCAAACATAGCTCCCATTTTCAAAAAGGGTAAGAGGGAGGAACCAGGCAACTACAGACCAGTCAGTCTCACCACTGTGCCCGGAAAGATCATAGAGCAGATCCTCCTGGAGGCACTACTGACTCAGAAGAGTAGTGGAGAGGTGATTTGGAACAGTCAGCATGACTTTGCCAAGGGCAAATCCTGACTGACAAACCTGGTGGCCTTCTATGAACAAGTGACAGCATTAATAGATGAGGGGCGAGCAACTGATGTCCTTTACCTGGACCTGAGCAAAGCCTTTGACACTGTCCCACACCACATCCTGGTCTCCAAGCTGGTGACACACGGGTTTGATGGATGGACCACTAGATGGATAAAGAACTGGCTTGACTGCCGCACCCAGAGTGGCTGTCAACGAGTCCATGTCCCAGGGGAGGCCAGTGACAAGCGGAGTCCCTCAGGGATCAGTCCTGGGACCAGTCTTGTTCAACATCTTTGTGGGTGACATGGACAGTGGCATTGAGTACACCCTCAGCAAGTTTGCTGATGACACCAAGCTGTGTGGTGCAGCAGACACGCTGGAGGGAAGGGATGCCATCCAGAGGGACCTTGAGAGGCTGGAGAGGTGGGCACAGGCCAACCTCATGAGCTTCAACAAGACCAAGGGCAGGCTCCTGCATCTGGGTTGAGGCAATCCCAGGCACAAATCCAGGCTGGGCAGTGACTGGCTGGGGAGCAGCCCAGAGGAGAGAGACTTGGGGGTGCTGGTGGACGAGAAGCTCAACAGGAGCTCTCAATGTGCACTTGCAGCCCAGAAAGCCAATCAGATCCTGGGCTGCATCAGGAGAAGTGTGGCCAGCAGGTCAAGGGAGGTGATTCTCCCCCTCTCCTCAGCTCTGGTGAGACCCCACCTGGAGTACTGCGTCCAGTTCTGGGGCCCCTATTCCAAGAGGGATCTGGAGGTGCTGGAAGGTGTCCAGAGAAGGGCCACGAGGATGATCAGAGGGCTGGAGCACCTCTCCTATGAGGACAGACTGAAGGAGTTGGGGCTGTTCAGTCTGGAGAAGAGAAGGCTCCGAGGCTACCTCCTTGTGGCTTTCCAGGATCTGAAGGGGGCCTACAAGAAGGCTAGGGAGAGACTTCTCAGGCTATCAGGTAGTGATAGGACTAGGGGGAATGGAATGAAGCTGGAGGTGGGAAGATTCAGGCTGGATGTGAGGAGGAAGTTCTTCCCCATGAGAGTGGTGAAGCCCTGGAATGGGTTGTCGAGGGAGGTGGTTGAGGCCCCATCCCTGGAAGTGTTTAAGACCATGCTGGATGAGGCTCTGGCCAGCCTGATCTAGTGTGGGGTATCCCTGCCCATGGCAGGGGGGTTGGAACTAGATGATCCTCGTGGTCCCTTCCAACCCTAACTGAAACTATGAAACTATGATATTTTTTGGTCGGTTATTTTTTTGGGTTTGTTTCTTTTTTGTTTGTTGGTTGGTTTTGGTGTCTTGTGGGTTTGGTGTTTCTTATGTAACAAAGCCCCAATAAACTGTAAGTTTATGCCACTATATTTTTGACAAATCCAATTACTGGGGTTTTTATTTATTGAAAAGATAATACCAAATTGCAAAAAAATGTGAGATGTGGTTCATGAAATATTTATGTATGTGAGTTCTCTCCATGGTATGCATTAAATCTATTAAACTAAATGTTAAATTATTATTTATTTGTATTCAGGTGTTTCTCACAATGTGATAGATTCCATATATCTCAGTAATAACTGAGCTGTATTTCTGAAGTATCTTTTATTCAGTCACTTATAACAATCTGCACCTGATTCCATAGTAATGTGTTTTCCAGAAAAAAAACACAACAAAAACAGTAAAAAAAAAATCAGTAAAAAAAGAAACACCCTCATTCAGAAACCACATAGCAACATTTACCTCACCATGGTTTCTCTTTGTCTTTATATCCCCAATTTGGTAGGGCTCATGATTTTGGGGGTTGTTTCACTTTCTGGTTATTTTGGTGGTGGAGGTATTCCCTCCATTTATTTTTTGTTTATTAAAGGATATCTGAGTACTTTGATATTATTAAACAGGGAAAATACAGCAATAGTTGTCATTCATCACTGTGTGTCATTATTTGCATAAATATGTTTACATAATCACTGCTACTGATATTTCTGAACTGATATGTTATAAATGCAATAATGCTTTGTGATTTGTGTTATATAATGCACTTTTAGGGGAGCTTGGTACCTAGGACGGCAGTTGGTTTGTTTTGAGAAGAGATGGTAAATATTCAGACTGTTTTGACTTCAGACAGGAACCTTATGCCAACTTTCTCAGGATCGCAGAATGTTTACCTTAGAGAAGACCTGTGTTGCAGCTGTGCCTCTGTGCGAAGTTGTGTTTCTTCAAAGGATACAGGAGAAAGACCTCCCATGCGTCATCTGCGACCCCTACCACAATTAAGATGCATGCTTAAGAAGCCAAATAAGTTGCTAGAACTCATTATCATAGCCCTGCCGTGTATTAAGCATAAGCATGCATATGTAGATGATGCAGGTATATAAAGAAACGATATATTTGTTTGGTGCTTTTTGGCAGAGACTGGAGGTATCTGTGGGAGTGAGTCTCTGCAGCCCAGCACATTGCTCTTTTTATACTTTTCTCCTGCTTGCATGCTTCTGCTTTTTAATGAAACAACTCTCACAATAAACTTAGAAATTTTCTTCTTTGGCCCATTTATAACATGATACAATGAATCATTCAGGACTTGAACCAAACTGTTTGTGCAAAGTCAAAAAATTCATAAAAGATGAGCTCTGACAGGTCCTTTGAACTACTTTTATTTAATAATGATTCTAAACACTTTATTAAAAAAAAAAAGTAGATAGGACCCATTTGATGTGTTTCCACATATTCTAGGCTTTTATCAGCTGTGTAAGGAAAGAATTACTTTATTGTTATTATTTTCTTTGTCAAATATGGTTCAGAAGCTCTATATATCTGACCTTGTTTCTATACTCTAGCCAGGGGAAAAGAGTATTTTTACTTCTTTATTGCTTGGCTTGAACACTTAAAGATCTGTATTTAAAATTAAATACATGCAAAGCCTCATTATTACTTCCAGTATCCCCAAGAAATTAGAAATGAACTTTTAAAATAAATTTTCTTTCTTTACTCAAAGTAATTCATCATGTGTTAATATCAACTCTTCCCTACAGCAATAACCTAATCGGCTTGCAGACTTATGATTATGAAATACTAGCAGTTTGAGGAAAATCTTAATGCAATTTACATTAGTATTCCTAGTTACTAGCTAAAGATTCTAAGACGGTCCTTTAAAAAAATTTGAAAATACTGCAGCTGAGGTGCACTATTATTCTGCATGTAGAACATGCAACAACATTGCAGATTGCAGAAGTTTTAAAAAACCAAAGAAGGAGAATGAAAGAAAAAAATATTGGATGGGCAAAGACCTTGCCTGTAAAAAATGTACTGATTCAGCCAGAGTCAACATCAGGTAAACACTTACTTGCTATATATTTGGTGAAAGTTTAACTGTACCAGAATCAAAGGCCTTGGTATATTGCAAGTCTCAGATGATACAATAAAATACAATACATCAGGTTGAAAGAGACCTTCAGGATCATCACGTCCAACCCATCAACCAATCCAGCCCAACAACTAGATCATGGCACTAAGCACCCCATCAAGTCTCCTCCTGAACACCTCCAATGAAGGTTTCATAGTTTCATAGTTTCAGTCAGGGTTGGAAGGGACCGCAAGGATCATCTAGTTCCAACCCCCCTGCCATGGACAGGGACACCCTACACTAGATCAGGCTGGCCAGAGCCTCATCCAGCCTGGTCTTAAACACTTCCAGGGACGGGGCCTCAACCACCTCCCTGGATAACCCATTCCAGGGTTTGACCACTCTCATGGTGAAGAACTTCCTCCTCACATCTAGCCTGAATCTGCCCACCTCCAGCTTCATTCCATTCCCCCTAGCCACAGCAAACTCCTGGCCAAGCTGGCAGCCCATGGCTTGGACAGGAGCACACTGCGTTGGGTTAGGAACTGGCTGGAGGGCCAAGCCCAGAGAGTAGTGGTGAATGGTGCCACATCCAGCTGGCGGACAGTCACTAGTGGTGTGCCCCAAGGATCAGTGCTGGGCCCCATGCTCTTCAATATCTTTATTGATGATCTGGATGAGGGCATTGAGTCCATCATCAGTAGATTTGTGGATGACACTAAGCTGGGGGCAGGAGTTGATCTGCTGGAGGCTAGGGAGGCTTTGCAGAGGGACCTCAAGAGGCTGGACAGATGGGCAGAATCCAACAGCATGAGATTGAACACATCCAAGTGCCAGGTTCTGCACATTGGCCACAGCAACCCCCATGCAGTGCTCCAGGCTAGGGTCAGAGTGGCTGGAGAGTGGCCAGGCAGAGAGGGACCTGGAGGTGCTGGTTGATGGGAGGCTGAACATGAAGCTGCATTTGTGCCCAGGCAGCCAAGAGGACCAATGGCATCCTGGCCTGCATCAGGAACAGTGTGGCCAGCAGGAACAGGGAGGTCATTCTGCCCCTGTACACTGCACTGGTTAGGCCACACCTTGAGTCCTGTGTCCAGTTTTGGGCGCCTCAGTTTAGGAAGGATGTTGACTTGCTGGAACATGTCCAGAGAAGGGCCACAAAGTTGGTAAGGGGTTTGGAACACAATCACTATGAAGAGAGGCTGAGGGAGCTGGGGTTGCTTAGCCTGGAGAAGAGGAGACTCAGGGGTGACCTTTTTGCTCTCTACAACTACCTGAAGGAGGTTGTAGCCAGGCAGAGGTTGGTCTCTTCTCCCAGGCAGCCAGCACCAGAACAAGAGGACACAGTCTCAGGCTGCGCCAGGGGAGGTTTAGACTGGATATTAGGAGGGAATTCTATACAGAGGGAGTGATTGCCCATGGGAATGGTCTGCCCGTGGAGGTGGTGGAGTCACCATCATTGGAGGTGTTCAGGAGGAGACTTGATGGGGTGCTTGGTGCCATAATCTAGTTTTTTAGGGGTTGGATTGGTTGATAGGCTGGATGTGATGATCTTGAAGGTCTCTTCCAACCTGGATTTATTGTATTGTATTGTATTGTATTGTATTGTATTGTATCACTACCTGATAGCCTCAAAAGTCCCTCCCCAGCCTTCTTGTAGGCCCCCTTCAGATCCTGGAAAGCCACAAGGAAGTCACTTCGGAGCCTTCTCTTCTCCAGACTGAACAACCCCAACTCCTTCAGTCTGTCCTCATAGGAGAGGTGCTCCAGCCCTCTGATCATCCTCGTGGCCCTTCTCTGGACACCTTCCAGCACCCCCAGATCCCTCTTGTAACAGGGGCTCCAGAACTGGATACAGTACTCCAGGTGGGGTCTCAGCAGAGCTGAGGAGAGGGGGAGAATCACCTCCCTTGACCTGCTGGCCACACTTCTCCTGATGCAGCCCAGGATCTGATTGGCTTTCCGGGCTGCAAGTGCACATTGAGAGCTCCTGTTGAGCTTCTCATCCACCAGCACCCCCAAGTCTCTCTCCTCAGGGCTGCTCTCCAGCCGGTCCCTGCCCAGCCTGTGCCGAGCCTGTATTTGTGCCTGACTCCATCACCTCCATGGGTAGCCAATTCCAATGGGCAATCACTCTCTCTGTATAGAACTCATTCCTAACATCCAGTCTAAACCTGCCCTGGCACAGCCTGAGACTGTGTCCTCCTGGTATGGTAATGGCTGCCTTGGAGAAGAGACCAACCTCTGCCTGTCTACAACCTCCCTTCAGGTACTTGTAGAGAGCACGACACATTTCAGGCCAGATGGTCATTTCAAGACCTTTGCTAATATTTCAGACTTTCAGCTTTGGTATGGAAAATACTCAATGTATTAAAAAAGTAGAAAAGAAAAAAGGGGGAAAATGAAAAAAGGAAAAAAAGGGGGGGGGGCGGGAAAGAAAAGAAAAAAAACAAAACACAAACAGCAACTTTGTATCTCTTGATGTATTCTCTCTTCCAGGTTTCACTTGCTAAGAATCATTTGCCACAGTAGCATCTCTGCTTGAAGTAAGACTGATTAAAATGAAATTACTCAGTCTCTTGACCCATGGCAAATTTCATGATCTGCAATTTGTCTAGTAGTTCAGCTGTGAGCACAATCCAATTGACTATAATTTAGGTTTATACTTGTTGGGGTTTGTGTTTTTTTTGTTAATTTGTTTTGCTTTTTTTTTCTTTTCTTCTAAATACTAGACTCAAATTGGTGGGGAAAAAGACTGAAAAGAATGAAGGAAAGAGGGAAGAAAAGGAAGAAACAAATAATAGATTTATAGAATGCATTGAGTTGGGGCTTTAAACATCACCAAGTCCAACACCTCTTCAATAAGCAAGGACAACCCCAATTTACTTAAAGCTCCCTTAAGCCTGACCTTCAATGTCTCCAGGGATGGGACATCCACCACTGCGAACCTATTCCAGTGCTCCACCACTATCATAGTAAAGAAATTCTTTCTAGCATCCATTTCAATTCTATGTTTCTCTAGTTTAAAAACATTGGCACTTGCTGTATGCCCATGCAAACAGTTCATCATCAGGGAGGAAGGGAGGAAGGGAGGGAGGAAGGGAGGGAGGAAGAGAAGGAGGAAGGAAGGAAGGAAGGAGGAGGGAGGAAGGGAGGAAGGAGGAAGGAAGGAAGGAAGGAAGGAAGGAAGGAAGGAAGGAAGGGAGGAAGGAGGAAGGGAGGAAGGGAGGAAGGAAGGAGGAAGGAAGGAAGAAGGAAGGAAGGGAGGGAAGGAAGGAAGGGAGGAAGGGAGGGAGGGAGGAAGGGAGAGAGGGAGGAAGGGAGGAGGGGAGGAAGGAGGAAGGAAGGAAGGAAGGAAGGAAGGAAGGAAGGAAGGAAGGAAGGAAAGGAAGGAAGGAAGGAAGGAAGGAAGGAAGGAAGGAAGGAAGGAAGGAAGGAAGGAAGGAAGGAAGGAAGGAAGGAAGGAAGGAAGGAAGGAAGGAAGGAAGGAAGGAAGGAAGGAAGGAAGGAAGGAAGGAAGGAAGGAAGGAAGGAAGGAGGAAGGAAGGAAGGAAGGAAGGAAGGAAGGAAGGAAGGAAGGAAGGAAGGAAGGAAGGTTTAAAAAGCAAAACAGTGAGAGATAAGTATCAAAAAAAATTAAAAGTAAATTAAGTTTGAATGTATGAGAATATTCTTTCCTCCTTATTATAAAAAAGTGCTGTCTAACTCATCAACATTTATCAAGAAATAGAATGGAGGCTGTAATTTAGTGTATCTTAACATCAGGTAAAAGATCTTTGTGTGTGCATTGCTGTGTGTTAATCCACAACAAAACACATTGATTGAATTCTGATCTCTGTACAACAATTCCCTTCATTATAATGGGATTAATCAAAGAGAGATTACTTTTTAAGAAATAATGTTGGTCATAAATAGATTAAACCCTGGGAATTTTATAATTTTATGTACAATGACACGTTATCTACCCAGAGAAAGAATCAAGGCTGTCTCTATGACAAGAAAAGTTCACAGCTAAGACAGATGAGAAACAGATCAACTAAGGAGAAGAACCTCTTGAACCAAACAAAAGAAACTAGGAAAATAGTCAGGGCTAGACAGATAAAAACATGAGCTATGAAAGCAAACACTTTATGATCTATAACTGCAGCTCCTACTGGCTGTATGAATATGCACAACATACAAAAATTAAAACTTTGAAGATCAGGACATTTTTTACTGTAATCAAGTCCCTCACTGTTTCATACTGTTCTATTTGTTTTTGATATTGCCGTTACTTTTAAAATCAATTACTAATTTGATTATTCTTGTGTTTGGTACTTGGTGGCAATATAACCCAGAAAAAATCTAGGCAAATTTTGAAGATAAATGTAACCTAGGATACACTTAAGAAGTAATTTTAAAAATAAGTCCTGCCTAACTCTTCAGGATGCTATAAGGACAAATTTAAAAGATGTGGACCTTTACAAGGCTAGTTAAATTTGGGAAATTATCCCTCTGAGATAAGTGCATGAGACTAGCTAAATTTCTATTACAGATCAGTGTAGATGGATACAAGCACATGATCCATCACTTGTCTATTTAAATTATAAACTTCTTCACAACAGAATTCACTTTTAGCTCTATACATAGCAATGCCTGGTGCAATGATATCCTGGTAGGAGCTTCTGGGTGCCATCATATCAAACTAATCAATTAGTGTTGACTTGCTGGAACATGTCCAGAGAAGGGCAACAAGGCTGGTGAGGGGTTTGGAACACAAGCCCTATGAAGAGAGGCTGAGGGAGCTGGGGTTGCTTAGCCTGGAGAAGAAAGGGAGGTTGCGGACAGGCAGAGGTTGGTCTCTTCTCCCAGGCAGCCAGCACCAGAACAAGAGGACACAGACTCAAGCTGTGCCAGGGGAGGTTTAGACTGGATGTTAGGAAGAAGTTCTATACAGAGAGAGTGATTGCCCATTGGAATGGACTACCTGGGGAGGTGGTGGGGTCACCATCATTGGAGGTATTCAGGAGGACACTTGATGGGGTGCTTGGTGCCATGATCTAGTTGTTTGGGTGGGTTGGATTGGTTGATGGGTTGGACGCGATGATCTTGAGGGTCTCTTCCAACCTGGTTTATTGTATTGTATTGTAAAAAGACTGGGGTTTTCTGCCTCTGTATGGATTTTATGTTACATTTTCTGTGGATTATACACAGAGGGATACCAGCAATTATAAGAAAACCAAAAGAGAATATTTATGTCATAGAAATAGAGGTCTGCTTTATAGAAATCTATATCTAGTAATTCCTTTTTATTTTCATGTGTTTCCCTAGATATTTCCTTTCTCCCTTATAGGACAGCAAAATTAATTTTCAGCTGAGAGAGTTAACAAAGCAATAAAAAACACACTTACAAACACACAAAACATTTTGATTATTTCCAAAACTAGGCAACTACAGAGCAGTCAGGATCACTTCTGTCCCTGGAAAGATGATGGAGCAGTTTATCCTGGAGGTCATCTCTAACCACATGGAAGACAAAAAGATTATCAGGATTAGCCAACATGGCTACATTACCAAGGGGAGATTCTGTCTGACCATTCTGATAGCCTTCTATGAAATTACGACCAAATTCGTAGATAAGGGAAGAGCAGTGGATGTCATATACCTTGACTTCAGTAAAGCTTTTGATACTGTCTCCCATAACATCCTCATAGAAAAGCTCAGGGGATGTGGCATAGACAGCTGGTCAGTGAGGAGGATTGCAAACTGGCTCAACCACAGAGATCAGAGGGTCATCATTAATGGCACTGAGTCAAGTTGGAGGCCTGTAGCCAGTGGTGTTCCCTAGGGATTGGTCTTGGTTCCAGTTTCGTTCAGTATCTTTTTTTAATGACCTGGATAAAGGGATTGGGACTACCCTCAGCAAGTTCGCTGATGATACAAAACTGGGGAGGTTGGCTGACATCCCATTGGGCTGTGCAGCCACCCAACGTAACCTGGACAGGCTGGAGAGCTGGGCGCAGGCAAACCTCATGAAGTTCAATAAGGACAAGTCCAGGGTCCTGCATCTGGGAAGGAAGAACAATATGTACCGGTTATGGGCTGCCCTGTTGGAAAGCAGCTCCACAGAGAAAGACCTTGGAGTCATGGTGGACAGCAAGTTCTCCATGGAAGAACAATGTGCCCTTGTGTCCAACAGAGCCAATGGTACCCTGGGGTGCATCAAGAAAAGTGTGTCCAGCAGGTCTAGGGAAGTTCTTCTGCTTCTCTACTCTCCCTGGTGAGACCACACCTGGAATACTGCACCCAGTTGTGGGTTCCTCAGTTCAGGAAAGAGAGAGAACTGCTGGACAGAATCCAATGGAGAGCCATGGTGACTATTAGGGCAATTGAGTATCTCCCTGTCTTGGTCCGGAGAGGGAAAGCGACACAGTTCTTTTGAATATTCCTGTGTTGTGAAATGAGAAGTACAAACGAGGCCAAAATATCAACAGCTAGACTATTTATTACACAAATAAAGCGGAGGGATCAAAAGGGGAGAGAGAAAATAGAGAGAGAAGAGAGAAGAGAGAAGAGGAAAGGAATTATATTACCACACCCCTCACCCCCCCCTAAGAGAGTTTGAGTCTGTGGAGGAAAGGTGCTGCAGGAGATGTTGGGTTTGTAGGGAAACGGTGCTGAGGCTTTGGCTGTAGAAGAGATGTGGTCCTCTGGGCAGCTTCTTCAGCTCCATGAGTTGCGTCAGGCGGAACTTAGGACACAGAGAGAGGGCTCAGTCTGCTTCTTCCAGGTTCCATGGCCTCTTTTCTTCAGAGCAGCATTGTCCCGGGCTTTTCCTTCACTCGTGCTTACTTTCTCAACGGCATTGTCCTTCTCCTGTGTTTTTGGTTCTCCGTTTTTTTTCTCAATTTTCTTCTACTGAGGCAGTAGTTGCTCAAGTCTTTTATACAGTTTTTTAGTTCTTAGCTATGTGTCCAATTATTGTCCCTCAGGAATTCATTCCAGGAAATCATCCTTAGGTAAGTATCCAGGTATCGTTCCCCAGGAAATCTTTCTGCCTATTCATGTGAGTTTGGGCAGCTGTCTGGATGGAGGGGGAGGGTGGGGGGGCCTCTGCCTCCTCCTTCTCTATCTACCCACACACTCATTACACATCAGGAAACAGGTGGTGAATCCATTGTCTCATCATCCTCCCTTCCTGGGGTATCTGATGGCTGGAAATGATCTTGTCCTGAAGGCATGATGGCTGGGCCCTTGGGCCATTGTTGTAGGCCAGCTGCAGTCCAGTGAGCAATGTTATCTTTGCACCTTCTGAGAGTCCTTCCAGTGGCTCTGCCCAACACACATCAGCTATTGTCTGGGCAAGCAGCAAGTGATTTTTATCTTTGTTGAGTAACACGAGGAGAGACAAACTTTAGTCTCTCACACTCCTCTATGATGAGAGACTGAGATCCCTGGAGCTATTTAGTCTTGAGAAGAGAAGACTGATATGATCAATGTGCATAAATATCTGAAGGGTGGGTGTCAAGTGGAGGGGGCCACTTTTCATGGTGCAGAGTAAGAAGACAAGGAACAACAGGTTCAAGCTTGAACATAGAATATTTCACCTCAACATGAGGAGAAACTTCTTTACCATGAGGGTGATGGAACCCTGGAACAGGCTGCCCAAGGGGGTTGTGGAGTCTCCTTCTCTAGAGACTTTCAAAACCCACCTGGATGCATTTCTGTGCAAACTACCCTAAGTGATCCTGCTTTGGCAGGAGCTTGGACCTAAAGATCTCTTTAGGTGCCTTCCATCCTCTCATATACTGTGATACTGTGATACTTAAAGTAGTAACAGTTCTATAGGAACAAAATGGAATTGAACAACTCTATGCTTGGAAAAATCTATTGTTTCAGAGGTGCAATGGATACTATTAAGAAAAAAAATATATTAGTCTCTGAAGAGGGTTAAATTCAAGACAGAGGTCTTGATGTATGTTTTGTCAAAGCTGATTTCCATGCTGATGGCAAAACAGTAATAATTATGCTGTGGATGACTGTTTAATCATGAGTCTACTCCACTCTGTTAGCACTTCCATAACTAATATGTCCATGATGAAAGGCAGGTGATGCTTTCAAGCTTCTTACAACATAATGTCCTGGAACTGCCTGTGCTCAAGTGGTCTGCACAGAAATTAAAAACAAGCCTCGAAGGAATACACGCTGAACATGAGTTATTGGTGTTGACACTTATAAGTTGTTTTGGAGAATTTCTTGTCCATAATTCTTACTTCAAAATAATTTCTTAACACACATCCTATCATGTTCCAGGGTAGCTATTCCTTTCACAAAACATTTGGTTCATGCCACCTTCTCTCCCTGTCATTAGCTCTGACATCACAGAATGGTCAGATAAGTTTCTTATTTCAGAGGAGAAGTTGGGAACCTTTGGAGCACCAAATGCTCTCTTAACTCCCCAAAACATAAAACATTTGAAACATTATTTTGAAATTAGCATAGAAGATCAACACCTTAGATAATTCACTTTTTTTAATCAAGCAGAATATATTCATATATGTCAAATATTTATACAACCTGTTTTGATTTGGGTTAAATTAAAGAGGTCGGATTACAAAAATATAGCTATCCTTATTTTTCCCCCAAAAAACTGCCTCAAAATTATGTACAAAACTGATTAAATTATTTACAGATTCTATTCGGTTACAAAGTCTACCAGGATGCTTATGGGCAACTTTAGTAAAATTCAGAAAATTAAGAAAATGGAAAAGGTTAAGCCACAAAATAGCTTTACCCCACTTATAAAATCAGAGGCAAGCCAGGACCTTAGGGAAAGCTGATGAGAACACCAGTTTTACTCACATGGACAGAGAAGAAATTTGACAATGTCTTTCTTTGGTGGCAGGCTCCAGAACTGCAGATTTTATAATCTGATTTGTGGATAAAGTGGCACAAATCCGAAGGAAAAGGGGCCTGCCAGAATCTAAGTGTCCATAGACACGGCTGCCACAAGGGAAAATTTGTGCAGAAGAACTGTCTGAGCAGTGTAAGGAAAGCTGCAGTTTCACAGCAGGCAGGGTCACGACAGCAGCAGGCAGGGAGCAGGACCCCAGGGCAGGCAGGTCCAGGGAGAAACCAGGTCCGAGTCCTGGTTTCTCCAATCTCACCATGTGGTGAAGGCACATTCTGCCCAGATACTAGATCTGGTCCCTGCATGTGGACCAGTTTCCCCTCCTTCAGGAGGAAGACAAAAGCCAAGGCATTAGCCAGGCCAGCACGCACTCAGCGCATGGAGTGCTTGTGCAATTACCAAGTATGGGCACAATTCCAGCTTCACACTTTCTATAGGCTGAAGCCAGTTGTCTATGAGAGTGCCCATTGGTCAAACCCAGCCTCGAGGAATCTATAAATATTACCCCTGTGGGTAAACAACTTGCCCCCTCTTTCATTTTTGTCTCTGTACTCGCTCGAGAGAGCAGCTCTCGAGCCACAGCCTCTGCCATTGAGCTTATTGTTATTAGCTTCTGTCATACATGCACGCATACTGAAGCCTCTGCATCGTGAGAAGCACTTTGATCATGAGGATCACCCCAGAGGGAGGACCTTCGCTGAGCCTGAGAAGCCAGCGTCGCCACAGCCAGTCGTACCGACTGGGAAAGCCCACCGTGCTACCGGAGGACTGGAGCAGCCCCCGAGGGTAAGATCTGCCCAGTTGTCGGGGAGAAGGGACTTACTAGAGACTAAGTCCGCATATACCTAGCCCTGCCATAGCGGGAGAAGAGCCACCACGTGTGCCACTCCAAGCCCTGTAACCGCAGGGAAGACTAAAGCCTTGGCCGTGCCTATGCTGCCCCAAACCCGGGACTACCCCGATCGTCCCACTGTTCCTCTAAGCCCAGTAACGGAGAAGCCGCAGCTCAGTGCAGCCGCATTCTCTCTCCGAGGCTCTTTATCTCAGCCCGAGATCCGTCGCCACGAAGCTGACCCCATAGCTATTGTTGCCCGACCGGGAACCTCTGAACCCGCCTACCAGCAACCGTCGCCCCGCCCTGCAGTGCGAGCTGACTCCCAGGGCCGACCCTACGGGCCGAACCCGACCAGGACCTCTCCCCATTGTCTGGAGGGAACCGACCGAGTCCTGAAGGGAACCTGCTTCCAAGCCAAGCCCAGGTTCCAGCATTCCTTCTCCACTGCTGCGGAGAGAGGAGATAATACCCAACACCACCGTTTGAAGTCTACTAGGAATCAGTCCAGTGGCAGTAGTCAGCCGGACCCCCACCTTGCTACAAACAACAGCTACCGAGTATCTTCCACGTGCTTTCCACCCACTAGCACTCAGTTCAAAGTATCCGCGTGTAGCAGAGTCATCGCTGACGCACAGAAAGATTGCAATATTGGTGTACATAGCCAGAAACCGCCCGCGTTCCGCCGAGTCGCCAACTAGTGGCCAAGCGGCGGAACTGCACTCTTCATTATACAAACATACAAATAGTCCGTAGATAGTTTAATTAAGTTCTGATCATAACACTAAGCCATTTATGGAATGTATTTCATGAACGTGCACTAGAACATGTATATAAGTTGTTGATTCATCGGTTATTAATAATTTGATAATTAATAAAAATAATATTTTCATAATTCATATTTCATATTAATTAAATTTAATAACCTCTTCACAACACACCACAAATCCAGGGTGAGTTCAAGATGAGCTAAAATGAGAGCAGAAAATGAGAGTGAGCACAGAAAATGGAAGCAAGCCCAGACCGCTTTCTGGACATTCTGTTTAAGGCTTTCCTAGACAATGTGTCCAGGGCAAATACACACAGGGAGTGAAGCACCCCTCTAATCATAGTTTCCAAACCCAGCCAACTTCCCCCATGGGTAAATATCTGTAAGGGACCTCTACCCCAGTAGGAAGAATGGATGCCATTTACCTGTCCCGAGAGGAAGGCAATTTTGCACCTTTGAAGGCAATTTTGTGCCTTTATCTTTCCCCATTCAAACCTTCCCTGATGGAGATGGGGGAAGGGGGGTTTGGAGCACCCTGTAACACAACCAATGGTAAATATATATGCACCATGAAAATATCCAAACATTATTCAAAGAAAGAATCATAATGATTCAGGAACTTAAATTGTAAATGGCAAATAAGGGAGCTGTTCTGTATGCATATGTCATTGACGTCTTGTTTCATTGATTATTTCTATCCTGACTCCAGTTTTGCCAACTGTAGGAAAAAAGCAACCAACACATATTAGAAATACATGATTCAATTTCCCAGTATTTCATATTGAAAAGTATTAAGAGATTCTTAAAAACAACAACAAAAAACAAACACATCTTTATTGATGATCTGGATGAGGGCATTTAGTCCATCATCAGTAAATTTGCGGTCGACACCAAGCTGGGGGCAGTAGTTGATCTGCTGGAGGGCAAAGAGGCTTTGCAGAGGGACCTCAACAGGCTGGACACCAAGCTGGGGGCAGGAGTTGATCTGCTGGAGGGTAGAGAGGCTGTGCAGAGGGACCTCGACAGGCTGGACAGATGGGCAGAGTCCAAAGGCATGAGATTGAACACATCCAAGTGCCGGGTTCTGCACATTGGCCACAGCAACCCCATGCAGTGCTACAGGCTGGGGTCAGAGTGGCTGGAGAGCGGCCAGGCAGAGAGGGACCTGGGGGTACTGGTTGATGGGAGGCTGAACATGAGCCTGCAGTGTGCCCAGGCAGCCAAGAAGGTCAATGGCATCCTGGCCTGCATCAGGAACAGTGTGGCCAGCAGGAGCAGGGAGGTCATTCTGCCCCCTGTACACTGCACTGGTTAGGCTGCACCTTGAGTCCTGTGTCCAGTTTTGGGCTCCTGAGTTTAGGAAGGATGTTGTCTTGCTGGAGCATGTCCCAGAGAAGGGCAATGAAGTTGGTGAGGGGTTTGGAACACAAGCCCTATGAGGAGAGGCTGAGGGAGCTGGGGTTGCTTAGCCTGGAAAAGAGGAGACTGAGGGGTGACCTTCTTGCTCTCTACAACTACTTGAAGGGAGATTGTAGCCAGGCAGAGGTTGGTCTCTTCTCCCAAGCAGCCAGTACCAGAACAAGAGGACACAGTCTCAGGCTGCGCCAGGGCAGGTTTAGACTGGATCTTAGGAAGAAGTTCTATACCGAGAGAGTGATTGCCCACTGGAATCGGCTGTCTGTGGAGGTGGTGGAGTCACCTTCATTGGAGGTGTTCAAGAAGAGGCTTGATGGGGTGCTTGGTGCCACGGTTTAGTTGTTTAGTTGTTTAGGTGGTGTGGTGAAGGCACATTCTGCCTATCTGGTCCCTGCATGTGGACAAGTTCCCCCTCCTTCAGGAGGAGGACAAAAGCCAAGGCATTAGCCAGGCCAGCACGCACTGAGCGTATGCAGTGCGTGTGCAAACACCAAGTATGGGCGTAATTCTAGCTTCACGCTTTCTATAGGCTGAAGCTAGTTGCCTATGAGAGTGCCCATTGGTCAGATCCAGCCTCGAGGAATCTATAAGTATTACCCCTGTGGGTAAACAACTTGCCCCCTCGTTCACTTTGTCTCTGTACTCGCTCGAGAGAGGAGCTCTCGAGCCGCAGCCTCTGCCATTGAGCTTATTATTATTAGCTTCTACCACACATGCACGCATACTGACGCCTCTGCATCGTGAGAAGCACTTTGATCGTGAGGATCATCGCAGAGGGACGACCTTCGCTGAGCCCGAGAAGCCAGCGTCGCCACAGCCAGTCGTACCGACCGGGAAAGCCCATCATGCTACCGGAGGACTGGACCAGCCCCCGAGGGTAAGATCTGCCCAGCTGTCGGGGAGAAGGGACTTACTAGAGACTAAGTCCACATATACCTAGCCCCCGCCATAGCGGGAGGAGAGCCGCCACGTGTGCCGCTCCAAGCCCTGCAACCGCAGGGAAGACTAGAGCACTGTTCGTGCTTATAGTGCACCGAGCCCGGGACTGCCCCGATCGTCCCGCTGTGCCTTTAAGGCCAGAAACGGAGAAATCGCAGCTCAGCGCAGCCGCATTCTCTCTCCCGAGGCTGTTTACCTCAGCCCCGAGATCCGTCGCCACGAGGCAGACCCCATAGCTATTGTTGTCCGACCGGGAACCTCTGAACCCGCCTACCGGCAACCGTCGCCCCGCCCTGCCGTGCGAGCCGACTTCCAGGGCCGACCCCACGGACCGAACCCGACCAGGAATCAGTCCAGCGGCAGTCGTCAGCCGGACTCCCACCTCGCTACAAACAACAGCTAGAGAGTACCTTTCACGTGCTTTCCACCCACTAGCACTCAGTTCAAAGCATCCGCGTGTAGCAGTCATCGCTGACGCACAGAAAGATTGCAATATTGTTGTATATAGCCAGAAGCCACCCGCGGTCCGCCGAGTCGCCAACTAGTGGCCAAGCGGCGGAACTGCACTCTTCATTATACAAACATACAAATAGTTTGTAGATAGTTTAATTAAGTTCTGATCACAACACTAAGCCATTTATGGAATGTATTTCACGAACGTGCACTAGAACATGTATATAAGTTGTTGATTCATCGGTTATTAATAATTTGATAATTAATAAAATTAATGTTTTCATAATTCATATTTCATATTCATAAAATTAATAACCCTCTTCACAACAGGTGGGTCGTATTGTATTGTATTGTATTGTACTGTATTGTATTGTATTGTATTGTATTTAGGTGGGTTGGATTGGTTGATAGGTTGGACGCGATGATCTTGAAGGTCTCTTTCAACCTGGTGATGTATTGTATTGTATTGTATTGTAACAGCAACAACAAGAAAAAAAGGCAAGCCAATGTTATAAGTTCAAATAAAAAAGGTTTCATTTTTAGAAATTTTTCCAGAAATGACATTTTTCTGATGGAGAAATTTTTTATTTTTTCTGTTTTATTATGTTATATTTCTTGTGAGCAGCTATAGAACATAGAGATATTAACCCCTCCGGTCCTGGCAGCTTTCCTGCTACTTTGTGATAACATGTGTCTTAAGGAAATCTGTATCATTTCTCCTTGAAAATGTTCTGAACAACATCAGGTTTCTATCACTCATGCAATTTTCCATGATATTCCATGACACACACTGAAAACACGAAGAGAAAAAGCCACTTTAACTGTTTCTGGTTTTTTTTAAGACCCAGCTACCTGACAGCATGTATTAACCTCAAGAGCACTGACAGAACAGGTTTCTCTAAAACCACAATTAAAACAGTCATGAAATGTCAAGTAGTAAAAAGAAAGGAGGAAAGCAAAAGACATAGACTTGTAATTAACATTTTACATCCAAAATATTAAATTTATGGTTAGACTTGATGATCCTAGAGGTCTTTTCCAACCTTAATTATTCCATGATTCAATGATTAACTTTTCTTCAGCTATGCTTATCCACTGATACAATATAACTTAAGTGTTGCTTCAGTTTATATTTTCAAGACAGTAATTATTTGCTATGTCTGATAAAAAAAAATAGTTAAATATATATAAATAAATATATATAACTGAAATCTATCCTATCTTCTGTGACACTGTCAATTATTTACTTTGTACATTTAAAATATTTTTACTTTGCTGATAAGATATTGATGAATGTAATTATTTATCCAACATTTTCTACAAGGTCACAAAAAAAAAAAAGGGGGGGGGGGGAGGGGAAGTCATCATTGACTCCAAAGAGTTTTCTGTCTCATTTTGAGATAGCTATGTCATTGTAAAAAAACACAATGGAACAAGAAATGGAAATTTCTTATATCAGTTTGACCAGATGAGGTCCATTCCTAGGGCCTACATCAAGATTAGAATGATAATGCCCAAACTTTACAAAGTATGACATCCATGTTGAGACAGTTACTTACTATAAAACTGTAATCTTTTTTCAGTGAAGACCTAATCTTTAAAAAGTGTATGAGAGTTGTATCTGTTGAGGAAGCCATCTCTAGTATGTCTGCAGGTAGTGAGACTCCTAAATCATAGAATCAATAAGGTAGGAAAAGACCTCAAAGATCATCAAGTCCAACCTGTCACCCAAAACCTCATGACTACTAAACCATGGCATCAAGTGCCACATTCAGTCCCCTCTTGAAGACCTCCAGGGGTGGTGACTCCACCACCTCCCTGGGCAGCCCATTCCGATGGCTGACAAGTGAGACTCCTTGCAGACATCTTTAGGTGATTATGAAACCTTGAGTTACTAACTTTGGAGGAAATAGATAGGCACCAATGAATACATGTTTTTCCTCTGTTCTTTACCTAAACAATTCAATATTTTAAGTCTCATATATTTCAAAAATACTTGTGATACAGGTGAAACTTGAGGGATTCAGTCTGATTAAGCAATGAAATTTCAAATACTTAGAAAAGGCTCCATTGTCAAATATTTTGCAAAGAAAAAAAAAACCCAAAACACCACCAAAACAACAACAAAAGAACCAAACAACAACTACAGCAACAAAAAAATCTAACTTGACTTGCAATAGTCAGTAGATAAAATAGTTTTAATATTTTTAGAAAGTAAGAAATGAGAATTGTCTTCTGCCATTTTTTGTTTTGTGATCAAATCACAGAGGTGAGACTCTCTTGTTTAGTACAAACACAATTAAAGTTTTCATAGAGTCAAATGAAACAGTAGTAAACCCACACTTCTCAAAAATGAAGAATATTTCTTTTCATAATGTCATACTTGAAGTAAAAAAGCATTTTTTAATAAAACAGGAGTGAGACAAAAACATTAAATGATACAGATTCATTTTTACAGTTATATGCTGCACACAGAACAGAAAAATGTAGAGTCCACCAATTAAATGTTTGCTGAAGTTTGTTCAACAGGTGCATACAAAAAGATGTACTAGCACTCATAAAACAAGAGCTGAACGAATAGTCAATAAAAGCTTAAATATAAGGGAGAATTAAATGCTGTAGCCACTCCATTATGATTAATGTGTGCACACTAGAATTTTGTGAAAAAGGTAATGAATTGATTGTATTCCTAAAAGATGCCATTTTATACATGTTTGGATTCCTGACTTCCCAAGGAGTAGATGACCACAGTCTGTTAGCTTAAACAAATGAACGTTTAATGGTAATCTTTCTGCCAGCCAAGTGGAAAAGGCAAAACATTTATCAAGAGAAGGGAGGAAAAAAACTAATCAAGCTGACTATTCTCCTGTGATATAGGAGCTGCAAAGTGGCTATTGAGACAGGAAAACTGCAGCAGTTACCATGCCAAATTCAATTCAGGCATTGTTCAAAATGAAGAAGTCGCAGAATCCACAGCTGGGAAGAATTTAACTTTCTGGGTTTCTCAGAATACAAAAGTCATAAAGTTATTTAAAAACTTTACCACGCAAAAATGCAAGCATAAGAAGATCTTGCAGTTGATGTCGTTATTCTGCAATGCTTTTTATGTGTGTGTGTGTATTTTTTGAGTGTTATTTTCAATGAGACTGGGTATGCTGGGTTATGTCCACTCCATGAGGGGTGGGCTGGAAGAAGCCTGATGTCAGGTGGGCAGACAGATCTGGCCCCCTCTCAGGGGAGGGGCTCCTGGGTCAGTTTATTCCACTCCCACTTCCTGTCCACCACCTGTCATGGTAGGGCTAAATGGCCCCAGCACAAACCCAGACAGACCCTAAGATGTCTAGGCATGGTCCCCCTCTCTCTCCTCCTTCCTGCAGAAAGTAAGGGTAACACAGGAAGAGGAACAAAGGGGACAGAACCTTATGTATCTGGTAAACAACCCTGTTTCTGGGGTAAGGGCACATGTACTGGCCACTTATTGTGCCTGACCAGGCCTATGTTTTTGCTTTCTACGGCCACAACCTAGCAGAGCCCCTTGTCATTGGATAATTATGTGCTGGCTTCAGTTGCCTTATTGGCCCAATTGACTCTCTGTTAAGATTTATATATAGGCTGATTTCTAGTCACCTTGCCTTGCCCAACCCTTGCTTAAGTCTATACTTACTTGAACCTCTCTGGCTTGAAGTTGCCTCAAGTTACATTGCCTTGAGTGTCTGAGATAAACCCACGAGCCTACACACCACAGGCTATGAGAGAAGCCACGAGCTTAGGAGTCAGAGCCAAGCATGCTTCTCCTAGCAACCAGCATTTTGCTGTGCCTCAGTTTCCCCAGGACAAAGCAAGCACCTGTCACTATAAGCATCATAAACAGCCCACTGTCCACTGAAGCCAGACCAGCCATCGAAGACTACTTGGTCTTCCTGCCATCAACCTGCCATGCCTGGCACATGAGCGTGCCCCAAAGCCTCTAATACACAGCAGCAGCACATCCCACTTGGGTGCAAGCAGCTGTGAGTAACTAATTCATTGCATCTTTGGCTTAACAGTTCTTGTCAAGTCCCCCGCCACTGTGGTCAAGCACCATTTCAGTCTCAGGGTTCTCTCTTTCTGTTATATTCTTCCCAGTTTGCATAAATTGTTAAAATTGTTATAGTTGCCCGAATACTGTACATCCCAATGTAAATACATATTCTAACCATACATCAAATCTATTTGATTAATTTTGGCATTTTTCAAATTGATAAAAGGATATTAATATAGTTTCATAGTTTCATAGTTTCAGTTAGGGTTGGAAGGGACCACAAGGATCATCTAGTTCCAACCCCCCTGCCATGGGCAGGGACACTCTACCCTAGATCAGGCTGGACAGAGCCTCATCCAGCCTGGTCATAAACACCGCAAGGGACGGGGCCTCAACCACCTCCCTGGACAACCCATTCCAGGCCTTCACCACCCTCACAGTGAAGAACTTCCTCCTCACATCCAGCCTGAATCTCCCCACCTCCAGCTTCATCCCATTCCCCCTAGTCTTATCACTCCCTGATAGTCTGAAAAGTCCCTCCCCAGCCTTCTTGTAGGCCCCCTTCAGATACTGGAAGGCCACAATTAGGTCACCTCGCAGCCTTCTCTTCTCCAGACTGAACAGCCCCAACTCCTTCAGTCTGTCCTCATAGGAGAGGTGCTCCAGCCCTCTGATCATCCTCGTGGCCCTTCTCTGGACACGCTCCAGCACCTCCAGATCCCTCTTGTAATAGGGGCTCCAGAACTGGAGGCAGTACTCCAGGTGGGGTCTCACCAGATCTGAGTAGAGGGGGAGAATCACCTCTCTTGACCTGCTGGCCACACTTCTCCTGATGCAGCCCAGGATCTGATTGGCTTTCTGGGCTGCAAGTGCACATTGAGAGCTCCTGTTGAGCTTCTCGTCCACCAGCACCCCCAAGTCTCTTTCCTCTGGGCTGCTCCCCAGCCAGTCACTGCCCAACCTGTATTTGTGCCTGGGATTGCCTCGACCCAGATGCAGGACCCTGCCCTTGGTCTTGTTGAAGCTCATGAGGTTGGCCTGTGCCCACCTCTCCAGCCTGTCAAGGTCCCTTCGGATGGCATCCCTTCCCTCCAGCGTGTCTGCTGCACCACACAGCTTGGGGTCATCAGCAAACTTGCTGAGGGTGCACTCAATGCCACTGTCCATGTCACCCACAAAGATGTTGAACAAGACTGGTCCCAGGACTGATCCCTGAGGGACTCCGCTTGTCACTGGCCTCCACTGGGACATGGATCCATTGACAGCCACTCTTTGGGTGCGGCCATCAAGCCAGTTCCTTATCCATCTGGTGGTCCATCCATCAAACCCGTGTGTCACCAGCTTGGAGACCAGGATGTGGTGTGGGACAGTGTCAAAGGCTTTGCTCAGGTCCAGGTAAAGGACATCAGATGCTCGCCCCTCATCTATTAATGCTGTCACCTGTTCATAGAAGGCCACCAGGTTTGTCAGTCAGGATTTGCCCTTGGCAAAGTCATGCTGACTGCTCCCAATCACCTCTTCACTACTCTTCTGAGTCAGTAGTGCCTCCAGGAGGATCTGCTCCATGATCTTTCCGGGCACAGAGGTGAGACTGACTGGCCTGGAGTTCCCTGGTTCCTCCTTCTTACCCTTTTTGAAAATGGGAGCAATGTTTGCCCTCATACAGTCTGTGGGGACTTCCCCAGTCTGCCATGACTTTTGGAATAGAATAGAGAGGGGCTTAGCAACCTCATCTGCCAGTTCTCTCAGCACCCGTGGGTGTATCCCGTCGGGTCCCATGGACTTGAACACTTTCAGGTTCTTCAGGTGATCACGAACCTGAGCTTCACTTATGAAGGGCAGTTCTTCCTCCCCGTCCCTGGCATCGTCTGCCATGACTCCAGGAGTGTGGCTGGAGGCCCTTGCAGTGAAGACTGAGGTAAAGAAGTTATTGAGTACCTCAGCCTTTTCCACATCACTTGTGACCAATTCACCAGTTTCCTTTCTGAGGGGGCCCACACCTTCCCTACTCATCTTCTTGCCATTAATATACCTGTAGAAATTCTTAGTGCTCCCTTTGACCTCCCTGGCTAGATTCAATTCAAACTCTGCTTTGGCTTTCCTAACCAGGCCTCTTGCTGCTCGGGCAGCTTCCTTATATACCCCTGTTCTATCTGTCCTTCCCTCCACTGCCTGTAGAGTTCTTTTTAAGTAATAGTGTGTCCAGGAGCTGCTTGTTCATCCAGGCAGGCCTCCTAGCGTTCTTCCCTGTTTTTCTCTTTGTTGGTATACATAGCTCCTGGACACAGAGGAGGTGGTCCTTGAATACTGACCAGCTGTCCTGGGTCCCTCTTCCCTCCAAGGCTTTGTCCCATGACACTGTGGCTAGCAGATTCCTGAAGCGATCGAAGTCTGCACGCCTAAAGTCTAGGGTCATAAGCTTAGAATAGGTCCTCCTGATAGCCCTGAGGATATCAAATTCAACTGCTTCATGGTCACTGCAGCCAAGGCAGTCTCTGAGCCTCACATTGGTTACCAGCCCTTCCCTGTTGGTGAGAACAAGGTCCAGCAGAGCACCTTTTCTTGTTGGTTCCTCTACCATTTGGAGGAGGAAGTTGCCTTCTATGCAGTCCAGGAACATCCTGGATTGCTGGTGCCTTGCTGTGTTGTCCCTCCAGCAGATGTCAGGGTGGTTGAAATCACCCATGAGGACCAGGGCTTGTGACCTGGAAGCTGCTTCTATTTGCCTGTAGAGGGCCTCATCTGCTTGGTTCTGCTGGTCAGGTGGCGTGTAGGAGACCCCCACAGTAATATCTCCTTCCCCTGTCTTGCCTTTAATTCTAACCCATATACTCTCAACCATCTCATCATCCCTCCCCAGGTGGAGTTCTGCTGACTCCAGCTGGTTCTTGACATAGAGGGCAACACCTCCTCCTCTCCTTCCCTGCCTATCCTTCCTAAAAAGCTTATACCCATCTATCCCTACATTCCAATCATGGGAATCATCCCACCAAGTTTCAGTAATGCCCACTATGTCATGGCCTCCCAGCATCACGGTGGCCATTAATTCATCCTGTTTGTTGCCCAAACTGCGTGCATTTGCATAGAAGCACTTCAGCTGGGCTGGCCATGTCATCCTCTTCTGCCAATTCCCCTTGGTTTTCACAGGGTGTCCTGGTGTGTCATCTGTGTCTCGCCTCAGGGCAGCAAGTTGAGAGCCCTTAGCAGCTCTCCATCCCACTGCCTCTGGTGAGATGCCCCTCTGCTTCTCACAGGCCAGCAGGAGACTATTACCCCCTTCCCCCTTCAAGTCTAGTTTAAAGCCCTATCAATGAGCCCTGCCAATTCCTGCCCCAGGATCCTTTTCCCCCTCTGGGACAAGTGTGTCCCATGAGTTGTTTGCAGCTCTGGTGCCTTGTAAACCAAGCCATGATTGTAGAACCCAAATCCCTGTCGATGGCACCAGCCCCAGAGCCATGAATTGACCTGTTGGCTCTTCCTCAGTGTTCCCTCATCCATCGCTGACATTAGAGGGATAGCAGAGAACACAACCTGAGCTCCTGATCCCTTTAGCAGGTGCCCCAAGGTTCTGAAATCACTTTTAATTGATTGCGAGCCTCTTGTTGTTGCATCGTCACTACCCACCTGAAAGACCAGCAGTGGGTAGTAGTCTGAAGGACTCACGAGTTTGGGAATTTTGCCTATAATGTCCTTTACTTGGGCACCAGGGAGGCAGCAGATCTCCCTATGAAAGGGGCTGGTCTGCATATTGGGCCCTCTGCTCCCTTCAATAGGGAGTCTCCTATAACGATGACCCTGCGAGGTTTCTTTTCTGGTCTAGTTTTGATAGCTGGCCTGAGGCAACCTGTCATTGGTGCAGCTTCTGCCTTCCTTGAGTCCTCGTCCTCACCTATGACCTGTTCCTCCTGCAGAGCCTCGTACCTATTCTGTACCTGCACTGTAGCCAGTGTGTTGCTCAAAGTAGCAGGCTTGCTCCGTCTGCGTTTCTTCCGTCGGGCAGAGACCTGCTCCCATTGGCCCTGCCCTTGTGGGTTACTGCAGGGAGGCTGAGAGGCTTGCTGATGAGAAGGTACCAAACTCCCTGTTCCACTAAGAGTCACCCCCTGTTCTAGTTTAGTAGAGGTTAGATTTTGGAAATAGTCAATGTTCCTTTTGCTGTCTCTTACAGCTCTTAGCCTTTCTACCTCTTCTTTAGTTCAGCCACCATGCTCATCAGATCACTGATCTGCTCACATCTGACACAGGAGTTGTTCCTTCCATCCTCCATGTCGAGTGCCAGATCCCAGCACTCACTGCAGCCACCCACCTGAACACGCATGCTTGTGAGTGGCCTCTGCTTGGGTGCCCACTCTTCTTCTACTAGCCTTACTTCTAGTAGTAACCATGTTGCTGTAATGCTGCTGTAACCACCCTCTTAACCACCCTCTCCACCCGGCGCCTTTTTTTTTTTTTTTTTTTTCTTTTTTTTTTTTTCCCCTCCCTCAGTGAGAAGGCTCTCAGAGCCGAGTGCCTCGCTGCTGCCTGCTCTCTCAGCCACGCGCTGGGGTCTGTTTGGTTTGCGCGTGGTTTCCGCGGCAACCCCTCCCCCTGCTACGTCACTGCCCTCAGGCACGTAGGCAACCCGAGCCTGCTGCCCCTCCTCCCCTCTCCAGGAGGTCCCGAGCCACCAGCCCCCTACCTCCCGCAAAGCAAGGAAAGCAAAGCCAAAAGCAAGCTCTCAGAGCCGAATGCCTCGCCGCTGCCTGCTCTCTCAGCCACGCGCTGGGGTCTATTTATTAATATTGCCATGTTCTTTATAAATTCCATAATTTATATATCAATTATATATATATATATAAAAATATATAAATTGAATAGTGTTTATAAATTAAGGAAATATTATATCCTTTAACAAACCCTATTTAAGAGGGGATAATTTCCTGTCTTACTCTCTCACTTCTCTCCTGCCCTGGGCTCTCCAGCACCTGCTGCTGTTGCTGTTGCTGTGAGTTGTTAACTGCATGGTCAGGCCTGTTCCATGTGGTACCAGACACCTAAGGGGCACTGCATGCAAAGAAAATCCATCTTCCATCCAGAGAATACTTCGCCAGCTACATCTGGTTTTGTACATATTTTTATTTATCCCTTTTCCTTGTGCATTTGTAACCTTCCTTTTACTTAAGTAATTTTTATTTTATTTTTGTCAAACTTACTTTTTTTATTTCCAAATCAACATAAGATTGTTTTTTTCATTGTTTTACCTCTTTCTTCCCCTCCTGTCTAATTTTCTTTCCCTACCAGGAAAAGCAGAAAGGGAAGGCAACCTAAATCTCTTCCATCGCACTTTTGGGCTCTGGGAAGAGCTTAAACCACAACACTGGGAAAACTCATAGAAACTCTTGGCTTATAAAATATTTTGGATTTTGTTTATTTGTGTGTGTGTGTTTTGGGTTTGTGTGTGTGTGTGTGTGGTTTGTTTATTGTTGTAGTTTTGCTGGGGTTTTGTTGTTATTCTTTCTGTTCATATGATTTATTACATAATTTTTGTTCTATAAATATTTTTAAACCAATAAACTTACATTTATTCCTTCTAGTAAATAGTTGTAATTCCTAATGTATGGGTTCCTTAAGCAACCCAGATAATTTAACAATTCAGTATGTTTCCATGCATTGGCTTTTTTTCTCTTGCCTTCAGATGTCTATTTTCACTGAGAAAAGCTAACCCAGTGACTAGCTTAAACCTGAACAACTAAATTAGGATCATTAAGGTGTCCAGAGACATTTCTTCATCCTTCCTGTTGGTAAATGTATTGGTTTTAGTCTTGTTTATAGCAGTCTGTATTAAAACAATACAGTAAATAATTATTCAGGATTTTGTACTAGTTATAGCAATTAGACAGTGAAAATAAAAAAAAAATAACACCAGAATTAAGTAATTCTATGACATGGTAATTATGAATGAATCATATTGGGGTAGAAATTGTTGCTTATCACAATAGTATTTCAGTACTAACTGAAACAGTGTAAGATTAAGTATGTAATATGATACAAGCTAGGTGTCAACTCAGTAGAAAACAGCTTTACCAGAAAAAGACATTGGTATTCTCATAGGTAAATTGAATAAATCATCAGTGTGTGTTTGAAAAGAAAGCTAAGAGCTTATGGGCCTGCATTTGCAGTAGTATAGTCAAAAGGTAGAGGAATTTCATCATGTTGATCTATTCTGCACTTATGAGACTACATATGGAGAGCTGTGTCTACTTTTGGGCCCCCCAGTACAAGAAAGAGCCTGGCAGACTAATATAAGTTAAGCTGAGGGCCACCAAAATGCTTAAGAGTTGTGATAATTTGATATATGAAATGACACTGAGTCATTCAGGTTTATTTAACCTGAAGAAGAAAAGGTCAGAGAGTGGGACATCTAATAGTTAGTTATAAATCATAACAGAGAAAATTCCACCTGGGATATTAGCAGTTCTTATGGATTTGGTTTCCTTTGTGTTATTAGTTGTTTTCTTTGGGTTTTTTCCAACTTGTAGATGATCAAACAGGTCATGCACTTACATTAGAACCTGCATTTTAAATGTGGTGTCTCATTGACTACTTACCTTATTTTTTTTATTATAAAGTGGAACCAACAAATCAAAACTTCTAAATCTTTTAAATCAAAATTACTATTTTAAAATAAGAATTTCAACTTCATCTCTGTCTAAGAAGAACGGCTTATTTTTTTATCTTTGTCTCCCTGAGACACAATGACAGAAGCAACTATCCTGATTGTGCAGAAGGATTATTTTCATCTTTACTTACCTATGTATAGCAGTTCCTTTACAGGTCATAGTTCTCAATTTGAAGACTTCCTTATTCTAGAAAGAGCCTTACAGTACAGCTATACACATTAACAATATTTTATATTTTTTTAAATGCAAATAGGAAATTTGAATCCATGTGTTATAAGCATAGTATAGAAATATTAGGTATTCATGTACAGAACTCCAGCCAGTGCTGGATAGGAGACTGGTGAGCACAAAGAGTAGCAGCACGATAGCTGTAAATGACTCAAGCAATTTCCTAGGATCTTTATTCAGCACAGGTAATCAGGTGCTCAGTTTTACGTCTCATCTGAAAAATACTACTTCCCATAGCATTGCTTTGTTATTTTTTTGCATTGACATATTGTCTGAAAAATGTTTTAAAGGTTTTTTCATATTGAAGAAGTCACCAACTTTTGTAAATCAATAGTCCTGATTTTCCCAACAGTGCTGGCCTAGTCTTTTTGAAATTAGCATAGTTCCATTCTTAGGACTTTCCTTAAGTGTGGGATGTCCATTTGAAAGTATTTGTCTTCAGTTGTGGAGAATTTTAATTGTCATGATTTTTACATCTCCAGAGCTAAGTGTAAGTGATCAGTGAAATTTTAAGGGAGACTTTCTCTGAAGTTGACTTGCAACTTCCCACAAAATGAAATGAATTATAAACTTAAGGCTGAGTTGTATGCTTTAAACTCATCTATGTCAGAGGCATTCTATCAATAAATGTTCTCAGGAAGAAAATGTCTGTTAAATAATAGAGTTTTCTTTTCCTGTTACGTTCCTCTTTTCAGACTACCTGAACAAACACAACTCTATTTAGCAATGTGAACTAGATGCTTAGCTCATTTGTTCTGCTAACTATAATTTTTGTTTGCAAATTATAGACATGCTAACTTATTTATACCATGACTCAGGTGACTGGTGAGCGACAGTACTTGCCAGCTCCTCAAATAAAATGGATCTACTTCCTCATATGCTATCTCCATCTACCTGCTAAATTTGGATTGACTGCTCATTGCCCAGACTGATAGTGTAATAATTTGTTTGAGAAGAATTCCTCTGAATTTTCCTTTACATTACCCTCTCCTCTTGTAAAACAGGACTTCCTTAAATGATTTTTATTTCCTGTGGCTTTGAGTATTGAATTGTTCAACTACAGCTTGTGGATAGCTTAATGCCCAGAACACCCCTCCTAGTATGAATTATGGACATATTTGACTTGTTTGACAAAGCCCAGAACATGTTTCAAGCCTTGCCTATCTCACAGGAATCTTGTAAATCTCAACTGATGAAATTCCAGAGACCTATCTTTTAACAAACCTGCCTTTTAAAATAAACGTATGGAAAAAGGAGGTTAGTCATTACTCTGTCTGTCCACTCCTGCATACAGATACTGGATGGTTGTCTGGTGATTTAAATCAGCATGGAGTCACTGCCTTCAATAAAGCAACATTGATTTTTACTATCAGATGATCTTACTCTTCATAAAATTGTTTTATCTTTGGAAACTCTGAGAGAAGTTGCAAGCTTATAAGAATACCTTGAAGCATATTTTCCACTTTTATCAATATATGTCTGTGGTAAATATCAGTCAAATCCATAACTTTCCATGAAAATTATGAGAATCAGAAGAGAGTTCACTCTATTTATATAGAAATTTCTTTCAAGTTGAGGAAAGGCTGTCAGTTTCTTTGTGGAAAACTGAAGCTGTTCAAAATTGTAGTGAAATTGAGAATAATACTAATCTTACACAGCCTTAGCAATCAAGAGGGAAGGACATTTAATCTCAACAGTCATCCCAGGTATCTGACTGCATGCAGATGAATCATTCTTCGGAGGTGCTTTCTTTTCCTGTAGACTACCAAGGCAGTCTATACTCCAAACATATGTTAGGTATGTATGTTATGCGACTAACATTAGACAAGATATGATGTCCATCAAAATGAACAAACATACAAAGAAGATAAATCCACTGTTACCATATAAAAAAGCTATTCAAAAGTAACTTACATTTTCTCTTACATGAGGCATTCTTTATCTTTTAAGAAAAAGATTAAGATAGTTCACTGACATGACTGCAACCGTTTGTTCTGACACTGAAACTTGAAAGAAGAGACCAACACTGACATCACTACAATCCCTTTTCAGGAAGTTACAGAAAGCAATAAGGTCACTCTTCAGCCTCCTCTTCTCCAGACTAAACAATCCCACTTCCCTCAGTCATTCCTTATTCAGATATGACTTCCCTACTTAGCCAGGATGGCTGGTAAATAATGCAGAGTGGCTTGGTGAGCACTTAAGACAGCTGCCTCAGTACCCTTCAGTGTATGTCACCTGGCTCCATAGAAATGGTCTTATGAAAAAACATGATGTTTCTAGAAACCTGGAAACTGGAACAGATTTGCTATTTTATTCTCTGAGCTATAAGAGATGGGTAACAAGATTATGTCAAAAGCCTATGTAATAGAAAATTCATCATGTTCCATTTTTAAAATGTGAGTGTTTTGCTGCGATTACTTCATGACTTGCAGGAAACATAGACACTATGCAGAAATATATCAACTTCACATTACAGAAATATTTATAATGTGTACAGAGTCAAGGCTCTGAAATCTAAACAAATAAGCTAGTCTGTCTTTATTGTGTCTTGAATTTCAAATCTACCAATGTACTTCCTAAGAAATATGCTGATGAATTCCTCTAATTCTAGCTATCCCACAACTTTGAAGCCAACAATTTCATGTGGCTTCATCATGTGGAAATTATGGTAAAATTTTTCCTTGAATTCAAGCTGATTCTTTTTCTTCATGTAGTTTAAACACACTAATATGTTCTAATAACTATGGACTTGAAAAATAAACTTCTTCCATTTTTTACCAGGTATTTACATATTTGAAGGGTGTTACCTTTTGCTCAGAAAGTCTTCTCTGCTTTAGCACAATGACGCAAATTATTTTGATATTTTGACATAGGTCATTTATGCACCTCTGATCACCATTTTCTTTCTTGTGTGCACTTCCCATTTCATGAAATGCAGCACTCAGAATTGGATATCATGCTCCATCCTTATCATGGAGAGCAGAGGACTAATTCAGGTATCCCACAGGCTATATATATCCCAATATGGTGTTTATGATTTAATCTTTTATCTTTTGTTTCAACTATGTGTCAAAACATCTCACTGAAAAAATAAGAAGAGCAGTTTTAAAAGCAGTTGTTTTTTTTTTACCCTGCCTAAAACAGTGCTCTGACAGCTGTCCTACAGCAAATTATTTTATTTTTCTGTGCCTCATTTTTCATATTTTCAAAGTAGGAATACTGGCATTTGCAATTCTGAAATCTAGGGTTAACTATTACAGTATATGATGTAAAGATCAGTATCATTTTACTATGGAAAAAAATAGTACTTAATTATTTATGCAGTTCAGGAAAGAATTAAAATCTAAAATCATCTTGCCATATATAAATATGCACTAGAATGTCTAAAATCCTTCTTTAAAATTGTCAGTATTTTCCACTGATTACTCAAAACCTTTTTAGTCCTACATTCTGAGACTGTATTTATTAAAAAACATAAGTTTGATTTTGTTGCATTATTGCCTTATATTTGCAATAGTCATTTACCCCACCCTCTATCAGTAAAATGTGAGGATTAAAAAAAATATATGAAACTTGGCCAAATGTGTGTATGAAGGTCTCTTAAGGACCAGTATGGCCACAAGTCTGTTGGAATTCATCGGCAGAATACATTGAGCAGAGGAATAGAATTCTAATGACAAACCTCCCATAGTTTACATTACACACTGAGTTCATTTGGAAAATAATTTACTAAATTATTTTTTCATTAATTTTGTGTGTTACCAAGAGGAAAAAATAAAGCACTGCTCACAAGTATTTTAAGGTCTGTTTTGAAGGTTAACAGAGTTATGCCTAGGAAGCTGACCAGATATCTCCTGGAGGAACAGGCAGGATATCTCCTCCTTGTTCCTTAAAAACCAGTATTCTGTTCATTAAATAACAAAACCAAAAACAAACAAAAACCCCACAACCTAAAACATAAAATAATAACACTATAAATGTGTTAATACATCACATTTTAGAACCTATCTTGCCACACCCCCTATTCTGCTAAGCACCCAAAAAAAGCTTTGTGACTGATGTTCTAACATCAGTCTTTTGCTGCCTCTTCCCAATAAGGTTCTGAAGCAAACCAATGGTATAATTACTGATGTACCACTAACTACGCTCACTGTCTTTAAATCCAGTGCATGTGCCTGAATATTTTGTGAAATACAGAATTAAAAGGAGCCTATTCAGGGTGTTGGACTCAATGATCTCTGCAGGTCCCTTCTAACCTCAAAAATTCTGTGATTCTACAATTCTGTGACTCCTTACCATGGATGTCACACCATACTTCTCTCAGTCTGACCATATGTTTGTATTCCACAGCCAGATCTCCTTAACTAAGCTGATATTTCTGATAACTTCAAAAAGCTACATTTAAGCCTCAATCATACTCACAAGCATTATATTTACATAAGATTTCTGCAAAACAAATCAACAAAATGCTCAAAACCAAACAAATGATGAAGGACAGCAAGCAAAGCATGACAGCATTCAAAACACTAAGCTAGTCACTCTGATGGTTTTTCCTTTACCTAATCTCAGTTTCCCTTTGCAGCTTTCCCAGGAGATGAACATAAAATCAGAATCTCCTTTCCTCCTTACTAATTTGCATAGTTTCTTTTTTTTTCTTTGTTTTTCTTTTTTTTTTTTTTAAATCTTGTTAGAGAGCTTTGCTTACTTCTAAACTCATCCTTAACCTTTCAAAATGCTACAAACTAACACACATATAGATAAAAGCCTGTCCTTTCAGCCATTATGCTCCGGTGCTATGTTCACCCAATGGTCCCTTTTTCCTGGGGTCTCCCTCTCATTCTTGCTGCCACTCAGAGCTGTTCTTTCCCCAATTCAAGAAGAGTTTAATGGCAAGCTCCCATCTCTGCAGAGCTTCAGGACACAGTACATACATCTGAACTGCTAACAGATATTTTTCCTGTAAGTTAGCATGGAAGCGCACTCATTGTGCAACAAGATCTTAGACATCAGCTGAGCAAAATTATGCACAGATTGAACAAAGGGCTTTAGCTGTCATATTTGGTATGCAGAGATGTTGATAATAGGATTCTGGCAGGAAACTGCTCATAACCACTGGTCACCACCTCTCACTCTGATTTTAAGAGTAGCAGAGTGTGGTGATGAGAGAAAGTTCTGTTCTCACACACACACACAAAACATGGCTAACTCAGTTGGAGGAGGAGAAGGAAAAAAGCTACATTTTACAAGCAGGATGAAATGCGATGAATATATACACAATATACAGTATTTACAAATATATATATACAAAAATACAGAGCAAAGAATGTAACACAGAAAACCTGCCCTCCTCCAGCAAGGAGGGTCCCCCCAAAACCCCTTTCTTTTCCTTCCTCCCTTTTTTCCCAAAAAGGGTTAGAGAGAGAGAAGTAATTATTAAGAGGAAAATTCTGTTAGTTCAAAGCATATGCTAAAGGAAGAAAAAAAAGAATTAGTTTCTTATCTCATTAGTTGAAGGTCAGCCAAGCACAGAGAAAGAAACAGTCATCCATGCAGACCGAAACAGACAGACTGAGAAAAACAGACTGAGAATCAACCTAAACTAAAACTAAAATTTAAAGTTGCATTCTCACTGATCTACCAATTAAATTCATTTAGAACTATCTTTTGTTTTTCTTTTCACACCAAAACATTCAGACAGAGTGTTTCAGTAACTGTCCCTTTCTTAAAGGCATAGCATAAAACTGTCATGCAGAGGGAAGAAAATTTTATGTTTAGCTCTGCTGACAATTCAGAGCAGGGGACATACAGGATAATGGTTTAAAAATGGCATAGTGACCACTGATATTCAGCACAGCATTTTCTGATACTGATGGACTTCACTTCGAAGTTGTGGAATGATTCTACTGTGGGTATAAGACAATAGAAATAGAATACTGTCCAAACCAAACAATTCCTTAGAACAAAGAGATTATTTTTTTTATCTGAGATTTTAAGGTTTGTACCAAAAAGGTGAATAAACAATTAAAAGCAAATATCTCTTTAAATAATATTTTCACAGGAAGGGTGAGATCTTTTGTGCTTTATAAGACTCATTGATCAGGAAAATATGGTCATGAAGTCAAGAAGACTTCTATCAAAAATCTCTGACTATGGCCCAATGTACAGGTGCTTTGATACAATACTGCCACCTGTTTGCAATTTATATTTGAAACAATTTCTCTATTCTCAGTTAACATGAGCAGACTGAATAGTTTTACTTCACTTTTATGTTTTAGACATTATCTGGTAATAATTTTACCATATGTCTTCATTTCAATAACACAGTTTCAAGATTTTTTTCATTCTGCTTTCTTTATTTTTTTTACTTTCAGATAAAACATACTTCATTTTCATTGATGATGAACACAACTGACTTCTATTAGTTTCATAAACCAATGTAAAAATTAAGAAAAAATGTAACACAGAAGAGAAAGCATATTTCCTTGTACACTGATATAAATGTGTACATTCTGTAGTAAAGTTGTACAGATTAAAAATAAAATAAAATATTAGGAACAAGGATCCTGTACAAGCAAGGAATCGGTGAAAGCTTCAGTGGGGAAATACATTTATATTGATTATTAAGCAAGCCCATGATCTGTAATTCAACTGGAAATTAATTTAATTCCTCCTGGAGTGTGTTATTTGTGGGATTTCACCAATGCAAGAGCACCTTTAGAGGAAACTATATTTGAAGGGGGGAGGGGTTAATAATCTCATGCCTACCTGTGACACAAAGTGGGCAACACAGTAGGGGCAGAAGGATGGAGTACTAGTAAGGGCCCTTAAATTGTCCTTAGGCAAGCCTGGGATAATGTATCAAGACACCCCAGAAGAGTTAAGGGGGATCTGCTTAAGAGGGTGACACAACCAACTGTGATGAAGTTCTTCTACATGAATGCATGCAGCTTGGGCAATAAACAGGATGAATTAAGGACCACTGTGCACCTGAAAAGCCATGACATAGTGGCTATTACTGAAACTCAGTGGGAGGATTCCTGTGACCGGTTGAGGCTATGCCTTTAAGAAAGAGACAGTTGCTGAACACTCTGGCTGAATGTTTTTGATATTTGAACAAAAACAAGATAGTCTAAACTAATTTCATTGGTAGATTGTAGAATGCAATTTTAAGTTTGGTTTCTGTTAGTTCAGTATGGTCTGGTCTGGGTCAGGCTGGGTGCAGTCTGTGCTTCTCTGTCCTGTGGGCTGGACGGCTTCTCTCTTTCTGAAGCAGGAACGGCCTTGAGTTAACAGCTAACCAGATAAGAAAGCTAATTCTTGCATGTTCTTTTGAGTTAACAAAATTTTTCTTCCTTAATTGCCTTTCTCTCTCTCTCTAACCCTTTTTGGGAAAAAGGGGAGGTGGGGAGGGAGAGAGGGGGGTTCCCTGGCCGGATGGAGGGAAAAGGCTTTTCTGCATTGTGTTCATTGATGTGTGTTTCTGTATATATTGTAAATATTGTATATTTGTGTACATATTCATTGCATTCCATTTCTGCCTGTAAATATAGCTTTCATCTGCTTTTCCGACTGAGCTAGCTGTGGTTTCTTTCTTTGTGTGTGGGGAGGGAACTTTCTCACCCCACCACATATTTTTAATTGGCGCCCAATGTGGGACTTGTGGATAGTTGCTGTCCAGAAGCAGAGCAAAAGTTGCTTGATTTATTGTCTGCTCAAGTCGGAGTTGCAAGGATGAAAGTGTTTTGGCTTTTAGAGCGTCTGGGGTCCTTATCTATAAGCATCTTCTACGATTGATTTTCAATCGCTTAGGCAGATACTTGATGTATAAATTGTATTTATGGTTTAAGTATAAGATTCAGCTTCTATGACCGGTGCCTGGGATTCTTTTGGCTTAATAGATACAGGAATGTGACCTCAACCACTCTGCCCATAGAGATAAAGAAGTTTAAGATCCCAGTAGGTGAAATGGTCATTTTAAGTGATGGCTGGGATCCAAAGGTGATTTATTTGATGTGTTTGAATCTGCTGCTGGTGATGGTGATTGCGTACTTGTTATATATGCTCTGTACCGGGAGAAGAAAGTATCTAGGGCCTGTTTTGTAATTAGGTGTAGACCCAAAAGGAGAAAGAACAGCTCTAACTCGACCCCAGAAATATCTAGTGATGAGGAGAATGGAGGATCTGTATCAGTTAAAGATAAAGCTAAGAAGTCCATCGGAAAGGCTGCTCTGAACGGTGCTGTTGGTGGTTCTGGCAATCAGCCAGCGGCAGCGGCAGTGCCTAACATGGCGGCTCCCACGTCCTCGGCAGCCATTAATGCGGCAAAGCCAGTTCCTCCTTCTTCTTCAGCAGGACCGGAAGTGTCCTCCACAGCAGCTGATACGTCTCAGAACCTGTCAGCTTCTGTTAAGCCAGCTGTAAATTCAAACACAGCTCCAGTTAAGCAGGTAGCTGTTTTAAAGACGAGAGGTGGAAAGACCAAAGCTGATTCAGAAGCTGATGCTGGTGAGGAAACTTCTGCTTTAAGAGACCTTGCTGAGGAGGAGGAGAAGATTTGTCTTAAAGATATAGCTGAGTTATTGAGATCATCACTGGATGGAGATACAGGGCAAATTGCTGATAGCAGAACAACTAGAGGTGGTACTCCTGACCTTAAAGAGATTCTTAGGAGAGTGACAAGAAGATTAATGGGGCAACAAGTTCAGGAAGAGGAGGCACAGGAAGAGGAGGAGACAGATGATATTCTAGACTGTTCTTCCCCAAGAGAAGAGCTAAGGAATGTGTGTAAAGATTATATCAGAGCAGATAAGGAGCCAATCCTAGCTTGGCTTGGTAGATGCTACATACAGGTGCTCCAGCTCTAATGGTTGGAGACAGTCAGCAGCTCAACTAGGAACTCTCTCAAAGGATAATGGAATAGATAGACATCTAGGCAGGATTCTCGGTAAGGTTACTCTGTGGATACGCCTTTTAATGGCAACCCTCATGAGATATCCTTCCCGAGATGATCTTCCATGGAATCCTAAGCCCTGGACTACCATAGAGGAAGGAATTAAGCGTCTGAGAGAATTTGCTGTTAGAGAGGTACTCTATGGTGGCCATGAGACTCTGAATCCTGATGAAATTCCTGTAGGAACTGGTCTTGCTAAAAAGCTCATCAAACTTGCTCCTCCTAATTATGCAAATATTCTGGCAAGCAGAATTGTGGCAAGAAATTATGGCGGAGCTTCTCCTACGGTTGGCCAATTCAATGATCAAATGAGACAATTGGAGGATAGCATGACACGTGTTTCTTTGGTTTCAGCCATTGAAACTCTGTCTGGAAAACTTGAGAATTGCATGAAAGAGATGAAGGATGAAATTATAAATTCCATATCCCAATTGACACAGAGAGATAATTCCAATTCTTCCTCCAGGTGGATACAGGTTTCCTCTGTGAGGAATAGGCGTCCTCCAAGGAGGTCATTCCAAAACAGATCCAACCAAAACAGACCACCAAGGCAGTCACGTGGAAGTATTTGGATAATTGCGTGATCAGTTTGGTGAGAACATGAACAGATGGGATGGTCAACCAACTTCTAATCTTTTCAGGAGACTGAGGGAACTGCAAAGTGGCAGAACCTGAGGTAGCAATACCAGAAAGGTAGCTGTTACTTATACAGTTTCCCAAGACAACTCTAATAGCTCCAACAGTGGCTCCAGTTCTAACACTGCACCCTGTGCTCATTGCACATGTGGGCATGTTCCCCATAACTAGGGGTGCCCTGCCTCCCGCCAGGGGAGGAGAGGGGTAACAGAGATAACAGAATCTATTGGATGTGTACATCCCAGTGGCCTGGCACTTCACAATTTCAGAAGTACAAGGCCTTGGTTGACACAGGGGCTCAGTGCACCATAAATGCCATCAAATTATCAGGGACCAGAAGCTATAACTATTCTGGGAGTCACTGGTGGATCTCAAGAGTTAACTAAGGTGGAGGTTGATATAAGTTTAACTGGTAAACAGTGGAGGAAGCCTACAGTTGTGACCTGACCTGATGCACCTTGTATTTTGGGAATTTGATTTTCTGAGAGAAGGATGTTTCAAAGACCCTAAAGGTTACAAATAGGCTTTTGGAGTAGCATCTGTAGAAATTGATGGACAAAAACTGAAGCTGTCTGTTAGACCTGATCTTTCTGATGAATCTGCAATTGTGGGACAACACAAGATTGAGGACATTAAATTGCCGGTTGCTTCTCAGACTGTGCATCACAGACAATACAGAACCAACCGTGACTCTTTGTTGCCCATTCAGAATCTGATTCGTCAGTTGGAGAGTCAGAAAGTCATCAGCAAAACTCATTCCCCTTTCAACAGTCCAGTGTGGCCTGTGCGAAAGCAGAATGGAGGCTGGCATCTGACAGTCGACTACTGAGCTCTGAATGAAGTAACTCCACCTATGAGTGCAGCAGTACCAGACATGATGGAACTCCAGTATGAGCTGGAATCCAAAGAGGCCAAATGGTATGCTACCATAGACATTGCTAATGCCTTCTTCTCTATTCCCATAGCAGAGGAATGCAGGCCTCAGTTTGCTTTCACCTGGAGAGGAATCCAGTACACTTTCAACAGATTGCCAGTGGGCTGGATCCACAGCTCCAGCATCTGTTATGCAGTGATCCACGATGCTCTGGAGAAAGGTGGTGCTCCAGAACACATCCAGTTCATCAATGACATCATTGTCTGGGGTAAAACTGCTGAGGAAGTCTTCAAGAAAGGTAACAAATCATTGACATTCTTCTGAATGCAGATTTCGCCATCAAGCGAGACAAGGTGAAAGGACCTACCAGAGAGATCCAGTTTCTGGGAGTGCGGTGGCAGGATGGACGCCGACACATTCCAGTGGATGTGGTAAATAGAGTCTCTACCATGGCCAATCCCATGAACAAGCAAGAAACTCTACATTTCTTGGGGATAGTGTGATTTTGGAAACTGCACATTCCTGGATACAGTCAGATTGTGAAACCTCTGTATGATATCACTCGAAAAGAGAAATAATTTCCACTGGGGACCTGAACAACAAGCGGCCTTTGACCAGATAAAGCAAGAGGTAGTTCAAGCAATGGGTCTGGGACCTCTCCGAGATGGTCCAGACATTAAGAACCTTTTGTACACAGCTGCAAGTGACAATGGTCCAACCTGGTGCTTGTGGCAAAGAGCTCCAGGTGAGACACGTGGATGACCTCTTGGTTTTTGGAGTCGAGGTTACAGAGGTTCAGAGGCTAATTATACTCCAACAGAGAAAGAGATTCTAGCTGCCTATGAAGGAGTAAAAGCAGCTTCTGAAGTGATTGGAACTGAATCACAACTTCTCTTAGCTCCCAGATTACCAGTTTTGAATTGGATGTTCAAAGGCAAAGGTTCCACACCACATCATGCAACAGATTCTACCTGGTCTAAGTGGATGGCTCTGATAACACAGAGAGCTCCAATGGGAAATCTTGAAAGACCTGGTCTGGTGGAGGTGATCTCAAGTTGGCCTGAAGGTACCAACTGCACTAAACCTCCAAGGAGAGAGTACTCGTGCTGAGGAAGCTCCTCCTTACAATGACCTTTTCTGATGATGAAAAGAAATGCTCTGTTCACAGACGGTTCCTGTCGTCTTGTTGGGAACAAGCGAAGGTGGAAGTCTGCAATGTGGAATCCAACACGCCGAGTTGCAGAGGCAAAGGATGGAGAAGGAGAATCCAGTCAATTTGCAGAGGTAAAAGCTGTTCAGCTAGGTCTCGACGTAGCTGAACGTGAGAGGTGGCCAAAGCTTTATCTCTACACCGACTCATGGATGGTAGCCAATGCTCTGTGGGGTTGGCTAAAGAACTGGAAGAAGAATGGTTGGCAGAGAAAAGGAAAGCCTATTTGGGCAGCTGACCTGTGGCAGGACATTGCTGATCGAATTGAGAGAATTCCAGTGAAGGTGAGACACATTGATGCTCACATCCCTAAGAGCAAAGCTACTGAGGAACAGCAACACAACCATCAGGCAGATCTAGCTACAAGAGTTTCTCAAGTAGACATGGACTCTGATCTTGATCTTGACGGGAAACACCGAGGTGAGATATTCTTAGCTCGGTGGGCTCACGATTCCTCAGGACATCAAGGCAGAGATGCAACCTACCAGTGGGCTCGTGACAGATCCATAGACATTTCCATGGATGCTATCACACAAGTCATCCATGACTGTGACATTTGTGCTGCTATTAAGCAAGCAAAGCGACTTAAGCCCTTATGGTATGGTGACAGATGGTCCAAGTACAAGTATGGTGAAGCTTGGCAAGTTGACTACATCACTCTTCCACATTAGTTTCATAGTTTCATAGTTTCAGTTAGGGTTGGAAGGGACCACAAGGATCATCTAGTTCCAACCCCCCTGCCATGGGCAGGGACACTCTACCCTAGATCAGGCTGGACAGAGCCTCATCCAGCCTGGTCTTAAACACCTCAAGGGACGGGGCCCCAACCACCTCCCTCGACAACCCTTCCAGGCCTTCACCACCCTCACAGTGAAGAACTTCCTCCTCATGTCCAGCCTGAATCTTCCCACCTCCAGCTTCATCCCATTCCCCCTAGTCCTATCACTCCCTGAGAGCCTGAAAAGTCCCTCCCCAGCCTTCTTGGAGGCCCCCTTCAGATACTGGAAGGCCACAAGGAGGTCACCTTGCAGCCTTCTCTTCTCCAGACTGAATAGCCCCAACTCCTTCAGTCTGTCCTCATAGGAGAGGTGCTCCAGCCCTCTGATCATCCTCGTGGCCCTTCTCTGGACACGCTCCAGCACCTCCAGATCCCTCTTGTAATAGGGGCTCCAGAACTGGATGCAGTACTCCAGGTGGGGTCTCAGCAGAGCTGAGGAGAGGGGGAGAATCACCTCCCTTGACCTGCTGGCCACACTTCTCCTGATGCAGCCCAGGATCTGATTGGCTTTGTGGGCTGCAAGTGCACATTGAGAGCTCATGTTGAGCTTCTCGTCCACCAGCACCCCCAAGTCTCTCTCCTCTGGGCTGCTCCCCAGCCAGTCACTGCCCAGCCTGTATTTGTGCTGGGATTGCCTCGACCCAGATGCAGGACCCTGCCCTTGGTCTTGTTGAAGCTCATGAGGTTGGCCTGTGCCCACCTCTCCAGCCTGTCAAGGTCCCTTCGGATGGCATCCCTTCCCTCCAGCGTGTCTGCTGCACCACACAGCTTGGGGTCATCAGCAAACTTGCTGAGGGTGCACTCGATGCCACTGTCCATGTCACCCACAAAGATGTTGAACAAGACTGGTCCTAGGACTGATCCCTGAGGGACTCCGCTTGTCACTGGCCTCCACTGGGACATGGACCCGTTGACAGCCACTCTTTGGGTGCGGCCATCAAGCCAGTTCTTTATCCATCTGGTGGTCCATCCATCAAACCCGTGTGTCACCAGCTTGGAGACCAGGAAGTGGTGTGGGACAGTGTCAAAGGCTTTGCTCAGGTCCAGGTAAAGGACATCAGTTGCTCGCCCCTCATCTATTAATGCTGTCACTTGTTCATAGAAGGCCACCAGCTTTGTCAGGCAGGATTTGCCCTTGGCAAAGCCATGCTGACTGCTCCCAATCACCTCTTCACTACTCTTCTGAGTCAGTAGTGCCTCCAGGAGGATCTGCTCCATGATCTTTCCGGCACAGAGGTGAGACTGACTGGTCCTGTTTCCCTGGTTCCTCCTTCTTACCCTTTTTGAAAATGGGAGCAATGTTTGCCCTTTTCCAGTCTGTGGGACTTCCCCAGTCTGCCAGACTTTTGGAATACAGATAGGGGCTTAGCACCTCATCTGCCATTCTCTCAGCACCCGTGGGTGTATCCCGTCAGGTCCCATGGACTTGAACACTTTCAGGTTCTTCAGGTGATCACGAACCTGAGCTTCACTTATGAAGGGCAGTTCTTCCTCCCCATCCTGGCATCGTCTGCTATGACTCCAGGAGTGTGCTGGAGGCCCTTGCAGTGAAGACTGAGGTAAAGAAGTTATTGAGTACCTCAGCCTTTTCCACATCACTTGTGACCAATTCACCAGTTTCCTTTCTGAGGGGGCCCACACCTTCCCTACTCTTCTTCTTACCATTAATACCTGTAGAAGTTCTTAGTGCTCCCTTTAACCTCCCTGGCTAGAATCAATTCAAACTCTGCTTTGGCTTTCCTAACCAGGCCTCTTGCTGCTCGGGCAGCTTCCTTATATACCCCCTGTTCTATCTGTCCTTCCCTCCACTTCCTGTAGAGTTTCTTTTTAAGTAATAGTGTGTCCAGGAGCTCCTTGTTCATCCAGGCAGGCCTCCTAGCGTTCTTCCCTGTTTTTCTCTTTGTTGGTATACATAGCTCCTGGACACAGAGGAGGTGGTCCTTGAATACTGACCAGCTGTCCTGGGTCCTTCTTCCCTCCAGGGCTTTGTCCCATGACACTGTGGCTAGCAGATTCCTGAAGCGATCGAAGTCTGCACGCCTAAAGTCTAGGGACATAAGCTTAGAATAGGTCCTCCTGATAGCCCTGAGGATATCAAATTCAACTGCTTCATGGTCACTGCAGCCAAGGCAGTCTCTGAGCCTCACATTGGTTACCAGCCCTTCCCTGTTGGTGAGAACAAGGTCCAGCAGAGCACCTTTTCTTGTTGGTTCCTCTACCATTTGGAGGAGGAAGTTGCCTTCTATGCAGTGCCAGGACCTCATCTGGATTGCTGTGCCTTGCTGTGTTGTCCCCCCCAGCAATGTCAGGGTGGTTGAAATCACCCATGAGGACCAGGGCTTGTGACCTGGAAGCTGCTTCTATTTGCCTGTAGAGGGCCTCATCTGCTTGGTTCTGCTGGTCAGGTGGCGTGTAGGAGACCCCCACAGTAATATCTCCTTCCCCTGTCTTGCCTTTAATTCTAACCCATATACTCTCAACCATCTCATCATCCCTCCCCAGGTGGAGTTCTGCTGATCCTCCCCAGGTGGAGTTCTGGTAAGCAGTATGTGCTTACTATGGTAGAGGCAAACACTGGCTGGTTGGAAACTTATCCAGTTCCACATGCAACTGCACGCAACACCATTCTTGGCCTGGAGAGACAAATCCTGTGGAGACACAGAACTCCAGAGAGGATTGAGACAGACAACCGAACTCACTTCAAAAACAATCTTGTAAAGAGCTGGGCCAAAGAGCACGGCATTGAGTGGATATTCCCATTCCCTACTATGCACCAGCTGCAGGGAAGATTGAACGCTACAATGGTTGCTGAAGACCACTCTTAAAGCCATGGGGGGTGGATCTTTGAAAAACTGGGAAAAGCATTTAGCACAAGCAACCTGGCTGGTAAATAGTAGAGGTTCAGTGAACTGAGCTGGACCAGCACACTCAGATCTGCTACAGAAAGTAGAAGGTGATCAAGTTCCTGTTGTTAGAGAAAAGAATCTGTTAGGTAAAACTGTTTGGGTATTTTCTCCCTCAGGAGAGGCTAAACCTGTCCGAGGGGTGGTTTCAGCTGAAGGTCCGGGTCACACTAATTGGGTAATGCAAGAGAATGGTGAAATTCAGTGTATTCCACAAAGAAATTTAACTTTAGCTGAAAGAGTTTAATTTCAGAGTGTTGTACAGCTACATCGTGCCCAAAGGAAGAATCCATGAGGAACCTACGGTGCAGAAACCCTGAGAACCCTGAGAGCCCTGAGTCAACTGAGAGTCCCTGTTTCCCTGTTTCCCATTTCCCTTTTCTTTGCTTCCACTGTGAAGAGAAAAACTGTTTTCCATTTTTCTTTTTTTTTGGACTTCTGAATCATCTACACCTGAGGATAGCCAGAATGGACTATGAACTTTACTTGCAAATTGTAGATATTGTTTTAGATTGGATGGACAGTAATGACAGCCAATGAAATTGTTTAGAAAGGTGGATTGTGACCGTTGATGCTATGCCTTTAAGAAAGAGACAGTTGCTGAACACTCTGGCTGAATATTTTTGATATTTGAACAAAACCAAGATAGTCTAAACTAATTTCATTGGTAGATTGTAGAATGCAATTTTAAGTTTGGGTTCTGTAGTTCAGTCTGGTCTGGGTTCAGGCTGGTGCAGTCTGTGCTTCTCTGTCCTGTGGGCTGGACGGCTTCTCTCTTTCTGAAGCAGGAACGGCCTTGAGTTAACAGCTAACCAGATAAGAAAGCTAATTCTTGCATGTGCTTTTGAGCTAACAGAATTTTTCCTCCTTAATTGCCTTTCTCTCTCTCTCTAACCCTTTTTGGGAAAAAGGGGAGGTGAGGAGGGAGAGAGGGGGGGTTCAGGGAACCCCCCTGGCCAGCTGGAGGGAAAAGGCTTTTCTGCATTACGTTCATTGCTGTGTATTTCTGTATATATTGTAAATATTGTATATTTGTGTATATATTCATTGCATTCCATTTCTGCCTGTAAATATAGCTTTCATCTGCTTTTCCGACTGAGCTAGCTGTGGTTTCTTTCTTTGTGTGTGGGGAGGGAACTTTCTCACCCCACCACAATTCCCATTACTGAAATGTAGGGGCAGAAGGGTACAAGCTCTTTAGAAAGGACAGGCAGGGTAGGAGGGGTGGAGGTGTTATCCTTGACATCAGTGACCATCTGGAATTGATGGAGCCCCACCTGGGGAAGGATGATGATCTGGTTGTCAGCATATGGGTTAAGACTAATGGGAATACAGGGGGAGATGATGTTACTGTAGGGGTCTCTTACAGGCTGCCTGACCAGCAGAACCAAACAGATAAGGTCCTGCATAAGCAAATAGAAGTGGCTTCACATTCACAGGATCTGGACCTCCTTCATTCTGGTATCTGCCTGAGGGAAAACACAGTAAGGCACCCGCAATCCAGGATGTTCCTGGAATGCATAGATGACAACTTCCTCTTCCAAACAGTGGAGGAACCAACAAGAAAAGGTGCTATGCTGGACCTTGTTCTCACTAACAGGGAAGGGATGGTGTCCAATATGAGGCTCAGGGACAGCCTAACAATGATGCACTAGAACTTAAGATCCTCAGGGCATCTAGGAGCATGTATTCCAAGCTTACAACCCTGGATATTAGGCATGCAGACTTAAATTGTTTCAGGGATCTGCTGGCCAAAGTAGCGTGGGACAAAGCACTAGAACAAATGGGGGCCCAGGACAGCTGATCCATATTCAAGGATCACCTTCTCTGTGCCCAGGAGAAAAGTATACTAACAAAGTGAAAGGCAGAAAAGAACATTAGGAGATCTGCCTGGATGAGCAAGGAGCTCCTAAACACAGTCACACGAAAAAAGAAATTATACAAGGAGTGCAAAACAGCACAGCTATAATTGGGGGCATATAAGGAAGCTGCCTGAGCAGCAAGAGACGTGGTTAGTAAGGATAAAGACAGTTAGAATTAGATCAAAGGAAATAGCTAAAGTTTCTACAGGTACATAAATGGCAAAAGGAAGGCTAAGGAAGGTGCAGGCTCCCTCAGCAAGGGAATGGAAGAACTGGTGACAAGTGATGTGGAGGAGGCTGAGGCTCTCAATGACTTCTTTACCTCAGCCTTCACCTGCAAGGGCTCAAGCTGCATCCCCAAAATCACACAAGATAATGTCAGGGACTGGAAGAAAGAACAGCATACTTGTGGTGGTTTGGGCTGGGTGCCCTCTGCTACGTGGTGTACTTCCTGTGTCCAGAAGTCCAGCCTAGTGGGTGGACACAGGAAACCAGGTATCTCCTACTACAATCCCCTGCACCGCTATAAAATCTAGTGCAGGGTCTAGCACTTCCCCTTTCTTCTTACCAGCACCTGGTAACTGGGGGAGACATCTCCCGGGCAGGGGGATGGGCGGTCTCAGGCCTGGCCAGCCGAGACTAGCCTAGCAGTGGGGGGGGAAGAACGAGCCCTGGGGGTCTTGGGCCCACCCTCAGGTGGGGATGGGATGTTTCTGGCTCTCCTCTGGGGTTTCTTTTGTCACTGCTTCTGGTTCTCTGTGCACACTCACTTTTTTTTTTTCTATCTAAACTTTCCATCACTTTTGCAATCCGTTTGTCAGAGTGTCAGAGTCGTTATTCATGCCCATGGTGGGGAGGGGGCTGCCTCAGTCCACTACAATACTGTAAGTAAAATAGAATGGAATTAACCAGGTTGGAAAAGACCTTCAAGATAATCAAGTCCAATCTATCACCCAACACCATCTAATCAACCAAACTATGGCACCAAGTGCCTCATCTAGTCTCTTCTTTAAACACCTCCAGTGATGGTGACTCCACCACCTCCCTGAGCAGACCATTCCAATGGGCAATCACTCTTTCTATGAAGAACTTCTTCCTAATATCCAGCCTAAACCTCCCCTGGCACTGCTTGACACTGTGTCCTCTTGTTCTGTCACAGGTTGCCTGGGAGAAGAGACCAAACGCTGCCTGTCTACAACCTCCTTCAGGTAGTTGTAGAGAGCAAGAAGGTCTCCCCTGAGCCTCCTTTTCTCCACACTAAGCAACCCCAGATCCCTCAGCCTCTCCTCATGGGGCTTGTGCTCCAAACCCCTCACCAGCTTTGTTGCCCTTCTCTGGACACCTTCCAGCAACTCAACAACTTTCCTGAACTGAGGGGCCCAGAACTGGACACAGTACTTAAGCTGTGGCTTAACCAGTGCTGTGTACAGGGGCAGAATGACCTCCCTGTTCCTGCTGGACACACTGTTCCTGATGCAGGCCAGGATGCCATTGGCCTTCTTGGGCACACTGCTGGCTCATGTTCAGCCTACTGTCAACCAGTACCCCTAGGTCCCTTTCTGCCTGGCTGCTCTCCAGCCACTCTGACCCCAGCCTGTAGCACTGTATGGGGTTGTTTTAGCCAATGTGTAGAAGCCGTCCCTTGGATGTGTTAAATCCCATGCCGTTGGACTCTGCCCATATGTGCAGCCTGCCAAGGTCGCTCTGCAGAACTCTCCTACCCTCTAACAGATCAACACCTGCCCCCAGCTTGGTGTCATTGTGGTAGGGTGAGAAAGTTCCCCCCACACACACAAAGAAACCACAGCTAACTCAGTCAGAAAAGCAGATGAAAGCTATACTTACAGGCATAAATGGAATGCAATGAATATGTACACAAGTATGCAATATTTACAATATATACAGAAATACACAGCAATGAACATAATGCAGAAAAGTCTTTTCCCTCCAGCCGGCCACGGGGGCTCCCTGAATCCCCCTCTCTCCCTCCCTACCTCCCCTTTTTCCCAAAAAGGGTTAGAGAGAGAGAGAAAGACAATTAAGGAGGAAAAATTCTGTTAGCTCAAAGCGTATGCAAGAATTAGTTTTCTTATCTGGTTAGCTTTGTTAATTCAAGGCCGCTCCTGTCCGGCAAAGCTGTTGCTTCAGAGGGAGAAAACCGCCCAGCCCACGGGACAGAGAAGCACAGACTGACCAGGCTGAACACAGGCAGAACTCACAGAACTTAACCCTATCAATGAAATTAGTTTAGACTATCTTGTTGTCATTTAAATATCAAAAACATTCAGCCAGAATGTTCAGCAACTGTGCCTTCCTTAAAGGCACAGCCTAAACCGGTCACAGTCATCTGCTAATTTACTCATGATGGACTCAGTCTCCTCATCCAGATCATCAATAAGGATATTGAACATAATGGGGCCCAACACTGATCCCTAGGGGACACCACTAGTGACTGGCTGCCAGCTGGATGTGGCACTATTCACCACCATGCTCTGGGCTCTGCCATACAACCAGTTCCTAACCCAATGTAGACTGCTCCTGTCTAAACCTGACAGGTTGACAGACTCACAGCTTGACTAGGAGTTTGCTGTCAGGAATGGTGTCAAAGGCCTTGCTGAAATCCACGTAGACTATATCCAAAGCCTTCCCCACATCCACCAGGAGGGTCACCTGATCATAGAAGGAGATCAGTTTGGTCAGGCAGCACCTGCCCTTCCTAAATCTGTGCTGGCTAGGCCTGATCCCTTGGCCATCCTGGAAGTGCTGTGTAATTGCACTCAAGATGACCTGTTCCATAATCTTGCCTGGCACTGTGGTCAGGCTGACAGGCATAGAATTCCCTGGCTCATCCAACTGGCCCTTCTTGTGGATGGGCGCCATGTTGGCCAGCTTCCAGTCTTCTGGGACCTCTCCAGTGAGCCAGGACTGTTGAAAAATGATGGAGAGTGGCTTGGCCAGCTCATCTGCCAGCTCTCTCAGCACCCTAGGATGGATCCCATCCGGTCCCATGGACTTGTGGGGGTCCAAGTGTCTGAGAAGATCGCTAACAGCCCCATCCTGGAACAGAGGAGAACTATGCAGCTCCCTGGCTCCTTCTGCCAGCTCTGCAGGCCAGCTGTCTGGAAGACGTTCTGTCCTGCTAGTAAAAATTGAGGCAAAGAAGGTTTTAAGTACCTCTGCCTTTTCTTCATCCTTTGTTACAACTTTCCTCTCCATGTCAACTAAGGAGTGGAGGTTGTCTTTGCCCTTCTTCTTGCTATTAATATATTTATAGACACATTGGCATCTTCTGTCACTACTGTGTTTTCTGTGTGCTTCTTTTTCATTTTACCACTCTAAAAATTAATTTTCCAAATTAAATCATCATGGAATAGTCTGAGATAGCACAGTATGGATGATTCATCCTCAGTATCCATCTTCACACTTCACCAGAATTTATCAATTAATAAGGATGTATTTTCCACAGAGGGTCAAGAGGACTCTAGCTCCCTATTAGCAGTAGCTTGTAGAGGCTTATGTTCCTTGTTACATTACAAGGGTGCTGCTGTACGTCTGCTTTGTCCTCTCATCGGCTTGCAGCTGTGTCTGATTCTGACTGCTATATCTCCTGTAATTGCCATTTGGTTTCTCAGTCTGATCTCTACCTATGCTCCCCTGGTCCTCTTACAGAAAAATAATTTGTTTTACTTTCTCTGCCTGCAGATTCTATAAACATCAGGTCACATTTTGAGGCTTTCGTTTCATTCCCTATCCACTATTTATGGAGCTTGTGGTGATTGATAGTATCAGGAGATGTGTGTTATTGGCAGGATGTTTCAATAGGCAGGGAGTTTCAGGGCTCAGACACAAACTCTCTGAGTGACCTCAATCCACTCAGTTAGTCTTTCCTATACTCCAGTTAAATAAAGGAATGCTCTTATCATCCTTCAAAATATTATGAGATGTTTGCTTAGTACTGCACCATTTAAGCATCTACATGAACTTTTGGTGAATTGTTATTCTCTCCATTGTCTTTTTATTTAATTTATGTTTTAAAATAAAAACCTAAAACACTCCTTTTTACCATGTGTGGAGTAATGTGCATACCTTATTAATTTTCACCATGTTTTTAGTCCTGCCAAGATTGCCTCTAGCAAGCAATATTGATGGGAAAAACAAGGTTAACACAGAAGGGCAGATAAACAAATAGGGTTTGATCCAAAGCCTGTTTGAGTCAATGAAAGATTTTTCCACTGACTTCAGGAGTCTTTGGATCTGACCCATCAGGCATTTATGTATCAATACAGCAAAATGCTGAGCAGCTCATAAAAAATGTCAGTTGTCCAATAGCTCCCATCAGTGTCAAAGAATTAAGGTAGTTCAGTGCTTTGGAGATTTGTAGTATTTAAAAGTTAATAAGAAAGTAGACCGCTGAAGAGAAAGTACATTGCTGAAGAGGAACAAGGGGACAGACTCCACATACGTACAGCTTTGGAAAAATCCTGCTGAAGTCAGTAACATCAAGCAGACAAAACTGCTTTGCTGAATTAAGCAGAGAGAGAAAGAAGAGGCACAAGAAGATAGTGGGTAAAGCAGAAAAGGGAAGAAACAGAACAAAAAACAAGTGTAGCAGGAAAGTGCTGAATGGCAGAGGAAAGAGGAAAGCTGAGATAAAACAGGAAGCAGGATATGAATATTCGGTTTTGCCAGTTTTTGCCCTCTGAACACTTTTGTATACCATGAAGTTAAAACATTTTTTTAATGTTTTCACTCTCTTTCTATCTCTGTTTTTTTTTACTTCTGATTTTAAACAATCCGTAATATTGTATAAGGGCTTTTGGACATTGGGAACATTCTATTCCACACACTACTCCAGGGGTCTTCCCTAGGGGCTATATTTGAGAGGCAAATGAATTCTGTTCACAGCTGGTGGTATGGCATGAAAATTCTTTTTTTTTCCTTTACAAATTTAACCCTTCTTTATATATATATATATATATTTCCCTATCCTCTGCCCCATTCTCTTTACTATGGTAACAGAAATGCCTCCAATATCTAAAATGTGGTTTCACAGAAGTACAGCTTCACAAAACTAATATATCATTAACAGACCACTAGCAAAACAGAAAACACTGGGGAAAGATAGAAGATATGATTTCTGTTAAGTTGCGTATTGTAGGTCACTAATCCTAAAAAGAGCCAAGAATAGGATTCATAGCTTTTCATAAACCAAATTGGAATTGACCTTAGGAGATCATAGGCTATCTGCCTGACTAAAAGCAGGGCTAAAAATGTCTTAATAATGTTGTAATCATGCTCATATAGAAAAAACAAATAAAGAAACAAAGACAAACATGATAAGCAAATTTTGTATTTGGGAAAACCACATGAAAAAGCAAACCAGCTACAAAACAAAATTAAGGAAAAAAAGTCAATTAAAGAAACTAATTAAGAGAGAATACTGGTTTTGTTGGTTTGGATTTTTCAAATTTATTTATTTTTATTTATTAAACCAGCAACAACAAAAAACTGCAAATGTGACCATGTTGGGTATTTAAAGGTATTTTTAAAAAAATAATTGCAAATATTTAAAATTTACCAGAAAATGTATTTTAATATAGTACGAACTTTCTTAGTAACATCTTGACAATCTGACTACTTTGTTCTAGTTATAGATGTTCACCCTTGTCCCAGTTCAAATACAGCACCTCTGTAGCTGTTGTTGAGAGAAGCACTTAAATAGGACACATCAATGACTGATAGCATTGTAATGGTTTTGCTCAAGGGCTAATCTGCCTGCTTCTCCAGCACAAAGGTGAGGTGAAAAGCAACACAGAAAACTCAGGGTTGAGATAAAGAGATAAGAGTTCAATATCACATAAACTATCACAATCACAATGCATAATTACCTTAGCTGATCATCTAATTAATTAGAATTTATAATTAGAATTAATCAGGTTGGAAAAGACTTTTTCATTGAGTCCAACCTATCACCTAACACTATCTAATCAAATAAGCCATAGCACCAAGCACCCCATCAAGTCTCTTCCTGAACACCTCCAGTGATGGTGACTCCACCACCTCCCCGGGCAGATCATTCCAATGGGCAATCACTCTTTCTATGAAGAATTTCTTCCTAACATCCAGCCTAAACCTGCCCTGGCGCAGCCTGAGACTGTGTCCTCTTGTTCTGGTGCTGCCTGCCTGGGAGAAGAGACCCACCTCTGCCCGGCTACAATCTCCCTTCAGGTAGTTGTAGAGAGCAAGAAGGTCACCCCTCAGTCTCCTTTTCTCCAGGTTAAGCAACCCCAGCTCCCACAGTCTCTCCTCATAGGGCTTGTCTTCCAAACCCCTCACCAACTTCATTGCACTTCTCTGGATATGTTCCAACAAGTCAACATCCTTCCTAAACTGAGGGGCCCAGAACTGGACACAGTGCTCAAGGTGTGGCCTAACCAGTGCAGTGTACAGGGGCAGAATGACCTCCCTGCTCCTGCTGGCTGCACTATTCCTGATCCAGGCCAGGATGCCATTGGCCTTTCTGGCCACCTGGGCACACTGCTGGCTCATGTTCAGCCTCCCATCAACCACTACCTCCAAGTCCCTTTCTGCCTGGCTGCTCTTCAGCCACTCCGACCCTAACCTTTAGCACTGCATGGATTCATTGTGGCCAATGTGTAGAACCCCGTACTTAGATGTGTTATATATCATGCCGCTGGACTCTGCCATATGTAAAGTAACAGTATTCTATTTTGGTGATATTTGATATAGATGCCATATATGTAATAAAAAAAACATGTAAAATCTATTCAAAATGCAAGACTGGAGATCATAAAACACTGTTCGTCTTATGTCTAGTGGGATTTATTTTTCATGAAAGAAATCAGTCTGAAAATTATTTATTCTAAGTATTTGGTAAATGATTATATTAAATAAACATTCACAATTCAAGGAGTCAAAACTTTTACAAAAACTATATCATTATAATACCTTATTATAATATTATTTTTATACAATATTATTCTATGTTTTAACATACTTATTTTGCATCTATAACATAATATATTATCAAAAGGGATGCACTGTTCTGTTTTTACTCAAGAGGTTAATAATATACCTGGGAATGATATCAAAATCAAGTTTTCTTTAAAAATTTCATATTCATCGTCCTTAATGAACAAGTTGGAACAACAAACTTGTCCTGCTTGATTTCCTTTGTGTTTTAATTTGACCACAAGTAATTCGGAAGCTTTCTTTCTGAAGGATATTCCCAAACTTATGTTTCTAGCTGCTTAGAAGCAGAATTTTGCTGAGTGCTGGTCTGTTATTTTACTTTCTGCTTCCAGTACATTCATTTGATGTGCTATCTGTGTTGTCTAAGGATGTCTGATATGGAGGTCATTATGACATCCCTGCTTGAAAGGCATTAAGGGATCCATTTTAAGTCAGTGAAGAACTTTGCTGTCATTATTCTACAGTATTATTAATAATTTTCAGGTTACCTCTCTCCCCCTTCCCTCTCTCATTCCCATATGTTATGTTAGTATGAAACTTTGACCTTGCAGTGAAAGATAATAGCAGAACATATCTGTGGCTTCCATGTGATTAATATAGCAGTCTAAGCATCACAAGGAGACTTATGGAATGCAACTAAGATGCCTGAATACACCAATGATCTCTTTGCATTGCTCACCATCTTACTAAATAATTTATCAACTTAATGATAATGACATTCAAATATCATAATTACAGTCAACTCTTTAAAAAACATCAATTCAAAAGCTGTTCTTTCTTTCTCCTTCTCTCCACGGTCTTCACCATTAGCTATTAATGCCAAAATATGGTCTTTCTTCATTCTAGTGACATAATATAAAACCAGTGTAGATTTCCCATTTTTCATAAAATTTCCATCCGCACTATTAGTTTCACTGTTAGCAGGCTTGGAAATGTTGTTAGGCTACAAGATGGACGACACTGCAAAACCTCAGCATGTTAAGAAGCCATAAAATTTTGTTCAGTTCATTTACTGCTACAGTCCAGTAATCCTATAGTAACAGTGTGCTATTTTTATTGTGTATTTAATTAAAGGTTGAATATTCTGTCTACTGAGCCATCTAACCAAATTATTCTGATTTCCTAACAGACTTTAGTGCAGGAGGTCAAGGGTGCACATCTGACCCATGGGTCCTCTTTCTTTCAGATATTCTAAGTAAAGTAGTCTATTGTTTTCTAAAGAAAAAAGATGGAAAAAAAATCACAGAACAAGTTATGAATGAAAAAAAGAAATGCTTTGAGGAGGAAAGTAGAGATAGGGCCTTTGGATCTGTAAAATGAAAATAATTTTGTGTAGAGACTCCATTCTGACAGGCAAAGAATTTCTGCCCTTTTATAGTGGTATCTTGAGCCTGTTTTGCTGAGTGTGAAGAAGTAGTTCATTCCACTACATACAGATTTCTGTCTTACAGAAAAATCACATTTCAAATCCTGTATTTGTAGATAGCTGCTGAAAACTAAGTACATCTGACTAGATAAATAAAAAAATAAATAAAATAAAATGTATATACTGTGTAGCTCGGGGGGGGCGGGGGGGAAAGAAAAATGTATTTGAATATACCAAAACCAGTTTAATTCCAACCTTCTTGCTAGTTACTGATGTTTGATTGGTTTAATGTATTTGTTTTTCCCTTCATTTTATTAAGTTTTCTGTAAAGCATTTTGCCAATAAATAATGCTGAATACCCTTTCAACATTTGTTTAGGGACTAGAGCGTAGGACTAGTGAGGTTATTCTCCCCCTTTCCTCTGCTCTCTGAGACCCTAGCTGGTACCTCCAGCATAAAAGGGGCAATGAAGTGCTGGAGCAGGTCCAGAGGAAGGCCATGAAGATGATCAGAGGACTAGGGCACCTTCCATATACAGACAGACTACAAAAGTCGGGGATGTTCAACCTGGAGAAAAGAAGGCTCCAGGAAGACATTATAGAGGAATTCCAGTACCTACAAGGGACCTACAAGAATACTGGGAAGGGAACTTTCAAAAGGCTCGTAGAGACAGAATGAGAGGAAATGGATTGAAGCTTGAGCAGGACAAATTTAGACTAGATATTAGGAAGAAATACTTTGCAATGAAGGTGGTGAGACACTGAAAGAGGTTCCTAGGAAGGTGTAGCAGTTGGGGCTGGGTGCCCTCTGCTGTGTTCATACGTGGGGTGCTTCCTGTGTCCAAAAGTCCAGCCCAGTGGGTAGACACAGGAAACCAGGTATTTCATTCCAGAATTCTCTGTGCCACTATAAGATCCAGCGTGGGGTCTGGCACTTTCTCTCTCTTCCCCTCGCCATCACCCCGTAACTGGGGGAGATGTCTCCTGGCCATGGGCCTGGCTAGGCCCAAGGCCACAAGGGGATGGGCAGTCTCAGATCTGGCCAGCTGAGACTAGCCTAGCAGGGGGGGGTAGAAGGAGCCCTGGGTCTCTTGGGTGTACCCTCAGGTGGGGATGGGATGTTTCTGTGTTGGGATTTCTTTTGTCACTGCACTTCTGTCTCTCTGTAAACATTCACTGCTTTCCATTTAAACTTTCCTTCACCTTTGCAATCCGTTTGCCTGAGTTGTTATTTCTGCCCATGATGGGGAGGGGTTCTGCCTCAACCCACCACAGAAGGTCATGGATGTTCTCTCCCTGGTGGTGTTCAAGACCATGTTGGATGAGGCCTTGAGCAATCTGGTCCAGTGGAGGGTGTTCCTGCCAATGTCAGGTGTGGAGGGTAGGGGTGTGAAAGTAGATGGTTTTTAGAGTCCCTAACAATTCAAATTATTCTATGAATCCATGAAACCCATGATAAATCTAAAATATTCCTATTCTTTAAATCTTGTAAAAAAAATATGAAGTTTAAGGCAAGCAAATGTGGTAAAGGGAGTAGAAGGCAAGAATAAAATGATTAGAAACAATATGATGAGTGGTGGTCACAAGATCACAGTATCACAGTATCACGGTATCACCAAGGTTGGAAGAGACCCCAAGGATCATCAAGTCCAACCTGTCACCCAAGACCTCATGACTAGACCATGGCACCAAGTGCCATGTCCAATCCCCTCTTGAACACCTCCAGGGATGGTGACTCCACCACCTCCCTGGGCAGCCCATTCCAACAATGAATGACTCTCTCGGTGAAGAGCCTCCTCCTCACCTCGAGCCTAAAACTTCCCCTGGTGCAGCTTGAGACCGTGTCCTCTTGTTCTGGTGCTGCTTGCCTGGGAGAAGAGATCAACCCCCACCTGGCTACAACCTCCTTTCAGGTAGTTGTAGAGAGCAATGAGGTCACCTCTGAGCCTCCTCTTCTCCAGGCTAAACAATCCCAACTCCCTAAGCCTCTCCTCATAGGGATTTGTGCTCAAGGCCTCTCACCAGCCTTGTTGACCTTCTCGGACACATTCAAGTGTCTCAATGTTCCTCCTAAACGGGGGGCCCAGAACTGGACACAGGACTCAAGGTGTGCGCTAACCAATGAAGAGTACAGGAGCACAATGAATTCCTGCTCCTGTTGGCCACGATATTCCTAATGCAGGGCAGGATGCCATTGGCCTTCTTGGCCTCCTGGGCACACTGCTGGCTCATGTTTAGGTGGCTGTCAACCAGCACCCCCAGGTCCCTCTGTTTGGGAGCTCTCCAGCCACTCTGACCCCAGCCTGTAGCTCTGCATGGGGTTGTTGTGGCCAAAGTGCAGCACCCGGCACTTGGACTTGTTGAATGACATCCCGTTGGTCTCCGCCCATCTGTCCAGCCTGTCAAGGTCCCTCTGCAGAGCCCTTCCACCCTCTAACTGACCAACATCTGCTCCCAACTTGGTGTCATCTGCAAATTTGCTGATGACTGTCTCAATCCCCTCATCCAGATCATCAGTGAAGATATTAAAGAGGATGGGGCCCAGCACTGATCCCTGGGGAATGTCACTGGTGACTGGCGTGCAGCTGGATGTGGCACCATTCACCAGCACTCTCTGGGCTTGGCCCTCCGGCCAGTTCCTAACCCAGCACAGAGTGTTGCAGTCCAAGCCATGAGCTGACATCTTAGCCAGCAGTTTGCTGTGGGGGACGGTGTCAAAGGCCTTGCTGAAGTCCAGGTAGACCACATCCACAGGCCTCCCACATCCACCAGACGGGTCACCTGATCCTAGAAGGAGATCAGGTTGGAGAGGCAGGACCTGTCCTTCCTACATCCATGTTGGCTGGACCTGATCCCTTGGCCATCCTTCAAGTGAGCAGTTATTGCTGCCAAGATAATCTGCTCCATCATTTTCCCTGGCACTGAGGTCAGGCTGACAGGCCTGTAGTTTCCGTGTTCCTCCATCTGACCCTTCCTGTGGATGGGGACCACATTGGCCAGTTTCCAGTCATCTGGGACCTCACCGGTGAGCCACGACTGGAGGAAAATGATGGAGAGTGGCTTGGCCAGCTCATCTGCCAGCTCTCTCATTACCCTAGGATGGATCCAATCCGGTCCCATGGACTTGTGAGTGTCCAAGTGGCTCAGCAGGTCCCAAACAAATTCCTCATGGATTTCTGGGACATTACACTGCTCCCTGACCCCATCACCCAGCTCAGGAGGCCACCCGTCCTGAACTCTTCCTGCCTTGCTGTTAAAAATTGAGGCAAATAAGGTGTTCAGGACCTCAGCCTTTTCTTCATCTTCAGTCACTGTGTTCCCCTCCAGGTCCAATAAAGAGTGGAGGTTCTTCTTGCCCCTCTTTTTAGTTTTAATGTATTTGTAATAATGCTTTTTGTTATCTTTCACAGAGGTGGCCAGCTTAAGTTCCAACTGGGCCTTTGCCTCTCTAATTTTAAGATGAAAACTACCTATCATTTCTGACTTTGTTGTAAAGATCACAGCAGACAAAAGCTTCCATACTTTCTCTAGTACACTAATGAATTGCAAACCTATGGGGTAATTTTATCCAAAAGGTTACTTATCCAAAATGTTAATGTTGGAGAAATACATACTATTGGATGCACAAAGTGCTTGTTGAGTAACCAGACATGGGGAAGAAAAAGAATTCCGCATTCACCCACGCTGTTAAATTGTCAGGTGATGTTGAGCTTAATTTATCTACTGCTCTGTCAGACCTCATTCTGACAAAGTCTGGGGTTAGTATAATTTTGGCTAGTGAGTAGTCTGGATGTAGCTGTTTTGTTCTGAGAGATAGATTAATGTTTGTTAGTGCAAGACAATACAATACAATACACCACCAGGTTGGAAGAGACCTTCAAGATCATCGCGTCCAACCCATCAACCAATCCAACCCACCTCAATACAATGCAATACAATACAATACAATACAATACAATACAATACAATACAATACAATACGACCCACCTAAACAACTAAACCGTGGCACCAAGCACCCCATCAAGCCTCTTCCTGAAACACCTCCAATGAAGGTGACTCCACCACCTCCACAGGCAGCCGATTCCAATGGACAATCACTCTCTCTGTATAGAACTTCTTCCTAACATCCAGTCTAAACCTGCCTTGGTGCAGCCTGAGACTGTGTCCTCTTGTTCCGGTACTGGCTGCCTGGGAGAAGAGACCAACCTCTGCCTGGCTACAGCCTCCTTTCAGACAAGTTGGACCAGAATGTGGTACACTTCTAATTTAGTTTACAAGCATAACTGTAGTCTCTATTTGTTCATATGTTAAAAAGAAGACAGGATGTCTGATAACTTGGGTCACTTAAATCCACCAGGCAGGTCACCTGATCATAGAAGGAGATCAGGTTGGTCAGGCAGCACCTGCCCTTCCTAAATCCGTGCTGGCTAGGCCTCATCCCTTGGCCACCACCTCCCTGGGCAGCCCATTCCAATGACTAACAACTCTCTCTGTGAAGAACTTTCTCCTCACCTCAAGCCTAAACTTCCCCAGGTGCAGTTTGAGATGGTGTCCTCCTGTTCTGTTGGTGGTTGCCTGGGAGAGGAGACCAGCCCCATCCTGGCTACAACTGCCCTTCAGGTAGTTGTAGACAGCAAGAATGTCGCCCAAGAGCCTCCTCTTCTCCAGGCTAAACAACCCCAGCTCCCTCAGCCTCTCCTTGTAGAGCTTGAACTCAAGGCCTCTCACCAGCTTTGTTGCCCTTCTCTGGACACCTTCCAGCAAGTCAACATCCTTCCTAAACTGAGCGGCCCAGAACTGGACACAGGACTCAAGGTGCGGCCTAACCAGTGCTGAGGACAGGGGCACAATGACCTCCCTGCCCATGCTGGCCACACTATTCCTGATGACGGCCCGGATGCCATTTGCTTTCTTGGCCACCTGGGCACACTGCAGGCTCATGTTCAGCCTACTGTCAACCAGCACCCCCAGATCCCTTTCTGCCTGGCCACTCTCCAGCCACTCTGAACCCAGCCTGTAACACTGCATGGGGTGGTTGTGGCCAATGTGTAGAAGCCAGCCCTTGGATGTGTTCAATCTCATCCCCTTGGACTCTGCCCATCTGAGCTGCTTGTCAAGGTCCCTCTGCAGAACTCTCCTACCCTCTAATAGATCAACACCTGCCCCCTCCTTGGTGTCATCTGTAAACTCTCTGATGATGGACTCAATACCCTCATCCAGATCATTCATAAAGATATTAAAGAGCATGGGACCCAGCACTGATTCCCTGGGGGATACCATTAATGACTGGCCACCAACTGAATGTGGCACCATTCACCACTACTCTCTGGGCTCAGCCCTCCAGCCAGTTCCTAAACCAGCGTAGACTGCTGATGTTCAAGCCATGGGCTGCCAGCTTGGTCAGGAGTTTGCTGTGGGGAACTGTGTCAAAGGCCTTGCTGAAGTCCAGATAGACTACATCAATAGCCCGCCCCACCTCTACCAAGTGGGTCACCTGATCATAGAAGGAGATCAGGTTGCAAAGGCAGGGCCTTGCCTTCCTAAATCCACGTTGGCAGGGCCTGATCTTTGGCCATCCTTCAAGTGTGCAGTGATATCCCCCAATATGATCTGTTCTATAACCTTGCCTGGCACTGAGGTCAATCTGACAGGCCTGTAGTTTGTAGGTTCCTCTATCCAGCCCTTTTTGTGGATGGGCAACACTTTGGCCAGTTTCCAGTCATCCAGTGAACCAGGATTGGGTTACCAACATCCTGTATGCAGTCTGTAGTTTAAGAAGTCCCAATACCACTGACTACAGGAAAGTAAAAATATACTAGGGGAGAAAATATTTCCTATTTTCCACATATATCAATTTTTTTTCCATAGGTACCTACAACCTGGATCAGAAGCTACATGACAGGTCAGGTAATTTGCCTGGATATTCTTATATGCCAGTACCACTCTCTCATCCCCCACAGGTTCTTAGTAGTTCTCCAACTTCAAAATTTTCTCTACCATGTCACCCAAGCCATAAATCATTCCCAGGAGCTGCAATGAAGTATGCTTTTTAGAAAGATATCTGATTTTTGTTTGAAGAGTTTACAGCAGCAGTGTGTCTATTAGCTCTTCTGACCTGTTCTACCTTTGGATCTGTTAAAAAGGAGATTGTGACATTTCAACATAGATTTTGATTTGAAATCAAGACACAAATAAGAAAGCAAAGTTGACTTTTGAACATTGGTCTCTGAACACTATAGGATCAAAATGTTGATGTTTCACACTGATTCAAAGCTAGGATTTTATATTCAAACATTGTAACACAAAAATATTTCCAAAATGTTAGATTGATAAATGTAATGATTAAATTATAATATTATAAATATTTTAATTATCATAAATATAACAGAAAAGTCTAACCAAAGATATTCTAAAACATTCTGTGCAAAGGAATACTTTTCCTTTCAAAATGAATCAGTTTAAGCTTATAAAATTAAACTACATTCAAAATAAAGAAAGGAAAGATTTTTTCCTCTGGAAAAAAGCAAATGAATAAACAAACAAACAAAACACAACCAAACCACAACATAAAAAAAAAAAGTTGGATTGACACATTCTTATAAACCGATAGTTTCTTATGTCAAAATATTACATCTTTTTTGTTGGTCCTGCTAATGTTCTATGGATTTTTGAATGTGTTATGAACAGTTTTAATAGCTAATATGCACGGAAAAACCTCTCAAGGCTTTCTTATGAGATTCTTGTGGTGAACAGGAATACCATTTTGAGATGTAGAGAACAAGACTGTAAAAGAGAAATAAACACAAAATATAGAAGCAAAATAAGAGTAATGACAAGAAATAAGAATATAAACCTATCACCGACATTTAACTCTCTTGAATCATAAATGTATTATAAACAAAATCTAAACTAGAAACAAAATCTAGAGACTCTTCTGCTACAAGGCCTTTGACACCGTCCCCCACAGCAAACTCCTGGCCAAGCTGGAAGCCCATGGCTTGGACAGGAGCACACTGCGTTAGGTTAGGAACTGTCTGGAGGGCCAAGCCCAGAGAGTAGTGGTGAATGGTGCCACATCCGGCTGGCGGCCAGTCACGAGTGGTGTGCCCCAGGGATCAGTGTGGGCCTCATGCTCTTCAACATCTTTATTGATGATTGGATGAGGGCATTGAGTCCATCATCAGTAATTTGTGGACGACACCAAGCTGGGGGCAGGAGTTGATCTGATGGAGGGCAGAGGAGGCTTTGCAGAGGGACTCGACAGGCTGGACAGATGGGCAGAATCCAATGGCATGAGATTGAACACATCCAAGTGCCGGATTCTGCACATTGGCCACAACAACCCCATGCAGTGCCCCAGGCTGGGGTCAGAGTGGCTGGAGAGTGGGCAGGCAGAGAGGGACCTGGGGGTACTGGTTGATGGGAGGTTGAACATGAGCCTGCACTGTGCCCAGGCAGCCAAGAAGGCCAATGGCATCCTGGCCTGCATCAGGAACAGTGTGGCCGCAGGAGCAGGGAGGTCATTCTGCCCGTACACTGCACTGGTTAGGCACATCTTGAGTCCTGTGTCCAGTTCTGGGCCCCTCAGTTTAGGAAGGATGTTGACTTGCTGGAAGGTGTCCAGAGAAGGGCAACAAAGTTGGTGAGGGGTTTGGAAGACAAGCCCTATGAGGAGAGGCTGAGGGAGCTGGGGTTGCTTAGCCTGGAGAAGAGGAGACTGAGGGGTGACCTTCTTGCTCTCTACAACTACCTGAAGGGAGATTGTAGCCGGGCAGAGCTGGGTCTCTTCTCCCAGGCAGGCAGCACCAGAATAAGAGGACACAGTCTCAGGCTGCGCCAGGGCAGGTTTAGACTGGATGTTAGGAAGAAGTTCTATACAGAGAGAGTGATTGCCCATTAGAATGATCTGCCCGTGGAGGTGGTGGAGTCACCTTCATTGGAGGTATTCAGGAGGAGACTTGATGGGGTACTTGGTGCCATGATCTAGTTGATTGGTGGGTTGGATTGGTTGATAGGTTGGATGCGATGATCTTGAAGGTCTCTTCCAACCTGGATTTACTGTATTGTATTGTATTGTATTGTAACTGGGAAGATGATATTTACAACTACTATTATGAAGATAGTGCTTTCTATTAGAAATGGGATGAATTGGATTGATAAAAGCATATAGAGTTATTTCCCCTCAGGTAAAACTAGGAAGAAGTAAGATGTGTCCACTTGCATGAGGCTAAAAGTTTTGAATGCATTTATTCCAAAGATCTTTGAAGACTAAGAGGTCATAAGGAATATGCCAAAGAAATTTCCCAAGGGACGGGGAACATACATTAAAATGAAAAGAAAAATATGTACAAATTAATCAAATACTGACTGTGAGTGTTTTCAACATGTTTAACACTGGTTGGGGAACACTTAAGAATCAATATATGTAATAAACAATTGCCTCTTACAGAAAAATGTCACACATGCTTCCCAGAATGACTAATACTAAGATCCAGACAACTCTACTGGCCAAAGATGAAGCATATTCAAATAAATAAAGCAAACTCTGTGATTATCTTTGATTGAATACAGCATTTTTGAAAGGGATAATTTCCTCAATCAAGAATACCAGCCACCTTTTGGTGCAGCCCCTAAGAGAGAGATAAAGAACTTTGTGGGATTATAAGAAATGAATACTTTCTTCATGAAGACAGAAATGTCTTCCCTGTCTAGCAACAGTGCAACAGTGGTACTAGAGTGAAAGAGTTTTCCCTTTTGACTGGTAATTTAAGAGATAAATAAGGAAAACAAGGATTAGAACATAGACTTCCTTTCGCTGAGTGGAATATCAGAGCCATCAGGCTTCCAAATTACATTTCCTTTTTCATGCTTTCTCCCTATGAATATTTATGAACCAGACTGTAGCCGGGAATGTCTCAAAAGGAATCATGAATTTATGTATATTTGGAGGATAGGGCCTGTCTTTGCAGAAGATGCAGAGTTAAACCAATTCAGGCTCAGGAAGGCTGGCTTTAAAGTAAGTGCTATAAGCACTAGATTATACAGAAGGAAACATGAAAACTAAGGATAAATCAAAAATACTGCAGAAAATTTTACCTCTTGTCTCTCAACAAAATTCCCAGACCTACATTATATTAATCTTTCTAAGTGCTGGTTTAAACAATGAAATGTGGCATGTAATGTCTCTGTAAAAATCCTTTTTGTATGAAAACTGAATGCATCATGGTATTCAATACTTATTCTCACTAAATATCTGGGAAGCCAGGTGGCAAATATTTACTCTGATCTTACATCAGTTTAAGAAAACAACAGCACAGAATGGAAATATATATCTATCAAAGCCACCATAATAGAACAACAACAACAAAAAATCAAAATTCTTGAAAAAAAAAAAAAAGAAAATATTTTTTAAATGTATAACACAGTAAAGGAAAATAAAGAAGTCATAAAACTATAAAGAAAAGAGGACATATGAAAACCTCATAAGATCTTTTTACAAATCAACATATCTAAGATGCATTTTAGAGAAAAATAAAATAGAACAAAATCATAAGACTATTATTCAGAAAGACAATTCTTTGCCCCAAGGCTGTAGCTGAAGCTGGGGCTCATCAACCCTTGCTCCCCGCTGACTTAAAGACAAGAATTTCAAATAAGAGAGTTTGAAGAACAAAAGATGTGAATCTCAAAGCAACTAATGAAAGAATAGGAAAAGCAAGCTCCACCTTCCACTCTGAGTTAAATCGGAAATGTATGAGCACAGCAGAGCTTTTTTTCCTTTTCTTTTGCAAACTCCTGAGAAAAAAGAAGAGCCAGAACATTCCAGGATGGGAGCTTCAAACATATAAAGTAAAAAATAAAGCTTCAGTAGTCATAGAAATTCTCCTTTAATATATCCTTCTATGCAAGCATGTGTGCAAGCTCTATTCTTTATTTTTGTCTTTTGTTCTTGTCTCTAAAGATAGATCAGGAAATACATCCTGAAAAAAACCTCACATAAATTTAACCCAGGCTTCTTTTTCATTAATAACAGAAGTAGGAGTAGGGAAAATCTCTATCCTTTTCTGGATGGAGAGGCAAACATAGCGATGAAGAATGAGGAGGAGGAGGTTGAGATACCTGTGGTTGGTTGAAGTTTCCCATCATGTTAACTTAGCATGACTAACTCAGTTGGAAGCAAATGAAAGCTGTATTTACAAGCATAAACTACACTCTACAATGTAATGCATTGGGTATGTGCAAACCATACAGTATTTACAGGGCCAGCCTGAAGTGTTTTTTATCTCCCCAGCAGAATGGCCAAGCCAGAGAAAAGGAAAGGAATGAGAATGGAAGTGAAATGTGAAAGACTGTTATGGTACAGGTCCTATATGCCAGGCTTCCATCCAACGAATTTGTTTAGAATAATCTTTTGCTTTCCATTTTGCAACCAATTATCTTTTATTTATGTTTTTCTGCTTTTCTGCTCAAAATCTGCAGCTAATTTTTACAGTTATAGCCTGAAACTGCCACAGTGCCCAATGCCTACTTTTTCAAGGACTTCAGTACTGGAACCAGCAGTTCCCTGGTCACCCAGCCTCATGAATTAGGAGTCAGGGAGGGGAATCAGAATGAGGCCATGATAACAAATGAGGAAGTGGTCATTGACCTGCTACACCACTTATAATACAATAATACAATAATACAATACACCAGGTTGGAAGAGACCTTCAAGATCATCGCGTCCAACCCATCAACCAATCCAACCCACCTAAAAACAATACAATACAATACAATACAATACAACCCACCTAAGCAACTAAACCGTGGCACCAAGCACCCCATCAAGCCTCTTCTTGAACACCTCCAATGAAGGTGACTCCAACACCTCCACGGGTAACCAATTCCAATGGGCAATCACTCTCTCTGTATAGAACTTTTTCCTAACATCCAGTCTAAACCTCCCCTGGTGCAGCCTGAGACTGTGTCCTCTTGTTCTGGTACTGGCTGCCTGGGAGAAGAGACCAACATCTGCCTGGCTACAATCTCCCTTCAGGTAGTTGTAGAGAGCAAGAAGGTCACCCCTCAGTCTCCTCTTCTCCAGGCTAAGCAACCCCAGCTCCCTCAGCCTCTCTCATAGGGCTTGTGTTCCAAACCCCTCACCAACTTTGTTGCCCTCCTCTGGACATGCTCCAGCAAGACAACATCCTTCCTAAACTGAGGGGCCCAGAACTGGACACAGTACTCTAGGTGTGGCCTAACCAGTGCAGTGTACAGGGGCAGAATGACCTCCCTGCTCCTGCTGGCCACACTGTTCCTGATGCAGGCCAGGATGCCATTGGCCTTCTTGGCTGCCTGGGCACACTGCAGGCTCATGTTCAGCCTACAATCAACCAGGCACACAAGTCCGTCAGGCCAGATGGGCTGCACCCAAGGGTGATGAGGGAGTTGGCAGTTGTGCTCCCCAAGCCACTTTCCATGGTTTACCTGAAGTCCTGCCTAACGGGCAAGGTCCTAATGGACTGGCGAGTAGCAAATGCAATACCCATCTACAAGAAAGGAAGAAAGGAGGATCCAGGAGACTATAGACCTGTCAGTCTGACTTGGTACCAGAGAAGGTCACAGAGCAGATCATCTCAATCACCATTACACGCCGTATAGAGAACAACCAGGAAATCAGGCCCAGTCAGCATGGGTTTGTGAAGGGCTGGACCAACCTGATCTCCTTCTGTGACAGGATGACCCGACTGTTGGATGAGGATATTGTGGATATTGTCTACCTAGACTTTTGAAAAGCCTTTGATGCCATTTCCCACATTACACTTGTGGTCAAGCTGGCTGCTTGTGGCTTGGATGAGCACGTACTCTGCTGGATAATGCACTGGCTGGATGAACAGGCTGAAAGTGGGCAGTGGAGTTAAATCCATCTGGCAGCTGGTCACAACTGGTGCTCCTTAGGACTCAGTGTTGGGACCACTTCTATTTAACATCTTTATTGCTGACCTTGATGATTACATACAGCATCTCATCAGTAAGTTTGCGGATGGCACCAAGTCAGGTGGGAGTGTTGATATTCATAAGGGTAGGGAGGCTCTACAGAGGGACTTGGATAGATTGGATCAAAGGGACCTGATGTTTCTAATCAACAAGCAACCTAATGTGAGCAAGCAGTATGCCCAGCTGGCCAAGAAAGCCTATGCCATCCTGGCCTGTATTAGAAGTGCTTTGTCCAGCAGGAGTAGGGAAATAATTGTCCCCTTGTACTCAGCTCTGGAGAGGGCACACCTTGAGTATTGTGTTGAGTTTTGTGCACCTCAATCTAAGAGAGATGTCAAGGTCAGCGAGTCGGTGGAGAGGAGGGCAATGAAGCTGGTGAAGGGCCCTGGAGAATAGATTTTATGAAGAGTAACTGAAAGAGTTGGGGCTGGTTAGTCTGCAAAAGAGGTAGCAGAAGGGAGACCTCATTGCTCTCTATAATAAAGGACATTGTAGGGATGCTGGTGCTGGTCTCTTCTCACAGGTAATTAGTGGTAGAACAAGAGGGAATGGCCTCAAGCTATGACTGAGTAGGTTTAGACTGGATATTATGAAAAAAATTTTCACAGAAAGAGTGGTCAGACATTGGAATATGCTGCCCAGGGAGGTGACTGGGTCACCAACCCTGAATGTGTTTAAGGAGCACAAGCTCTGTAAGGAGCGGCTGGGGGAGCTAGGGTGGTGTAGCCTGGTAAATAAGAGGCTCACCTTGATGATGTTGTTGTCACTCTTTACAACTATCTGAAGGGTGGTTGTAGCTGGGGGGGGGGAGGTGGAGGGGCTGGTCTCTTCTCCCAGGCAAGCAGCAGCAGAACAAGTGGACACAGTCTCAAGTTGTGCAGGGGGACGTTTAGGCTTGATCTTCGAAAGGGGTTCTTCACAGAGTGATTGTCCATTGGAATGGACTGCCCAGGGAGGTGGTGGGTCAATGTCCCTGGAGCTGTTTAAGAAAAGACTGGATGGGGCACTTAGTGCCATGATCTAGTTGACTAGATAGGGTTGGATGATTGGTTGGACTTGATGATCTTGGAGATCTCTTCCAACCTCGTTGATTCTGTGTGATTCTGTGCTGTGCTTGGGGATACAGTTTAAAGGGTGAACTTTGTAGAGCAGGGTTATTGGTTAGACTTGATGATCCTGAGACTCTTTTCCAAGCTGAATGTTTCAGTGATTCTGTGATTATGTACCTCTTTCTTTCATTGAATTTTTCTTACATGAAAGTCATAATTTCTTCTTTTTTTTTCAGAGTATCCCAGTGTACTCCAAAGTCTTTTTAAGTTAAATGCAGTTCCCACAGCTCTTTCTTCAATGTTAGACTGGTTCAATATTTTTTCCAACTACTAATTTTTACTGCAAGAAATATTACTTTCACGAATAGACTTTTATCTGAGTTAGTTAGGAATATATGGTTCAGTATTCAGTGTGATGATGAATTACAGTTGAAGAGATGAGGAAAATCAGATGTTTTCAAACATTCTCAAAGCTGAATTTTTGATCCAAGTGAAGACTAATGACAGTGTTTCATGAGAAAATCTGTCATTCAGAAAGTTACCAGTGAAAAACAGCAAATTTTTTTTAACTTTGGAAAACAGGAAAAATATTGTCTGGATAAGCCAGCAATATAATTTTGTTACATATATATATTTAATCTATTTTATTTCACAAGTTTCTTTTTAAATATACTTATATTGTTGTTGGTGGTTTTGTTTTGTTTTATATTTCTGATTTGAAAACAATATTTTTTCCAGCTTGTGAAATCCCCAATACCAAAATGAAAATAACACTTTGGAGAGCTAACACATGGACATTTGAAGTCAAACACTGTTTTGAGAGACTGCAGAGATGGGACCTTCACACCATGCTATCAATAGAATGGAACTTTGACAGCTTGTTAGGAAAGGATATATAATTTTTCCTTTATTATAAAGGATATGACAATATTAATCAAAATATTTATAATATTAATATGAAAATTGCCAAAACTTATCAAAAGGTTCAAAGTATGGTTACATATATTTAAATGGGAATGTACAGGATTTGGGCAATTGCAACAATTTAAACAATTTTATGCAAACCTGGAGGAACTAAGAGAAAGAGTATACCCTGGGAGTGAAATAGCACTCGACCACAGTGGCAGGGGGCGACTCAACAAGAACAGTTATGCCAAAGAGGCAGTTAATTAATTACTCATGGCTGGTTGTACCCATGTAGAGAGTGCTGCTGCTGTGTATTAGAGGCTCTGGGGCACTCTCATGTACCAGACACAGCAGGTTGCCGGCAAGAAGGCCACATGGTCTTCAATGGCTGGTCTAGCTTCAGCAAACAGCAGGCTATTAACAATGCTTCTCGCAACGGGTGCTTGCTTTGTCCTCGGTGAATGGAAGCACAGCAAAATCCTGGTCGCAAGGGGAAGCAGGCTTGGCTCTGACACCTAAGCTCGTGGCTCCTCTCGTAGCTTGTAGTATGCATGCTCATGGCTTTATCCCAGGCACTAGACTGGGCCATTTGAGGTTGGGCAACTTGAGGCTATGCAACTCAAGACAGTTTAAGCCAGACAAGGTCCAAGCAGGTTTAAGCACACAAGGCTAAGCAAGGCACATGCAACTAGAAATCACCCTGTGTATAAATCTTTCCCAAGATAGAATGGACCAATAGGGCGTGAAACCAGCTCAGTGTTACCCAATGGGAAGAGGTTCTGCCAGGCTGTGGCCAGAACATGTGCCCTTACCATAGATACAGGGTTGTTTATCAGGCATGCATGGTCCTGTCCCCCTTGTTCCTCTTCCTGCGTTGCCCTGGACTTCTGCAGGAAGGAGGGGGGAGAAGGGGACCATGTCTAGACACCTTAGCATCTGCCTGGGTTTGTGCTGGGGCCATTTGGCCCTATCATGACACAGCTCAGACAGTAGTAATGAACAAACAGAACAACAGTTAATGCTGATCTAACTTTGAATCTTCTGTGGAAATGGTAGGATGTTATTTGACAATGGGCTATAGTAATCTGACATTCTGTACAATCTAATACCAAGACAAGATGCCTGGCTCCTTGTCCTTTTGTCTTCAGCAATTCCCTGATGCTGTGCTGGAATGAAGGATGATAACCTTATTTTCCTACAACTTTCTTTCCTCTAAATGCCCTCATGTACTTGTACGATCACCTAGTAAGGTATGAAACATTTGTTTCTCTTTTAATAAAGACTTCAGAGAACATTTCCTTTGCAACACAGAGTCAGGTTAGGTGACCCAAAGTCAGATAAATGTCAGATAGATGTCTCCAGGGAACAATTACTGGACTTTTTTTCAGTTCTTGAAGGAGTCCCTTTCATTTAAACCCATTCTATTCCATCTTTTCATTCCAACCCTTCAGCTGATTAAGAAAGTCAAGTGAGAGGAAGTCCTTACACAATAGCAAAACTGGAAGAATGGAAATTTTTGCTTGCTTTAGCATTTTGGTTCACAACATACATTGTTATGAAAGTTAGGCATGGAAGAAAGAGCGAACAGATGTGAGGCAATTGGACAAAATACTGTTGAATTGCTACATGAAATTATGCATTTCTAGTTTGTGTCTAATTCCTTTAAAATTCTGAAAATGAATTAATTTTTCACTGAGAAAACTTCATTTGCAGAATATCATGTCTTCATTTTTCTATGAACAATCAATTAATCTTAGAAAGAGCTCTGAGTGTTTGGATTCCAAGGCAATTCTATGGCAATTCTGTGCATGTAATTATCAGGGAAATTATTGGCTTAAAGAATGAAAACACAAGAAACATTGATTTGAAATGCTTCTTCAGCCAAACCACAGAGACAGCTCTATACAAAATTTTAAAAAGAATAAAGGTCAAATCAACACTTGTCAGTATTGTGTCTACTGTTCCTGTTCCGGCCGGAATCATGCTCGGGAGCACACTGCTACCAGCAGCCTCAGGAACACTAGCTGCTTTCCAACCTACGGGATCCGCAGGGCACCCCGGGCTCTTGGCACTCGGCTGGATTCGGCATGGCTGTTTCTCCACGTGCTTGCTGCTCGGGAGCGCTCGGGCTCTCCTAGTCACTGTTGGTGCTTTTAAAAGCCAGCGGCACCCTGCGGCAGCCTCTGTTCCAGCGGGAATCTTTCCTGCCATCTCTCACTCGGCACGTGCCACCGCACTTTTTCTAAATCTTGTCCAGCAGGTCGCTGGGGCAGGGCAGGCATGGTGGTAACGCGCCGCAATTACTCCTTCAAAAAATCAGTCTCAACTCAGACTGAGGGGGAATACAAGCAGGTAGGCATGTGTCATAAGCAAGAGGTGGGTGTCCAGGCATATGGCTGCAGAGAGTGCTGGAGCCTGGCACCTGAGATGCAGGGTAGTGGGGACAACGAGGGCCACGAGGATGATCAGAGGGCTGGAGCACCTCTCCTCTGAGGGACAGACTGAAGGAGGTGGGGCTGTTCAGTCTGGAGAAGAGAAGGCTCCGAGGTGACCTAATTGTGCCTTCCAGTTCTGAAGGGGGCCTACAAGAGGCTGGGGAGGGACTTTCAGGCTATCAGGGAGGGTAGGATAGGGGGAAGGGATGAAGCTGGAGGTGGGGAGATTCAGGCTGAACCATGAGGAGGAAGTCTTCACCGTGAGGATGGTGAAGGCCTGGAATGGGTTGTCCAGGAGGTGGTGGAGCCCGTCCCTGAGGTGTTTAAGACCAGGCTGGATGAGGCTCTGTCCAGCCTGATCTAGGGTAGAGTGGCCCTGCATGGCAGGGGGGTGGAACTAGATGATCCTTGTGGTCCCTTCCAACCCTAACTGAAACTATGAAACTATGAAACTCCTGCACCAGGTGTGAGCAGATCGACTATCTGCTTAACCTGGTGGCCAGATTGAAGGATGAGGTGACTAGACTTAGAGACGTCAGGGATTGTAGAAGGGAGACCAACTTGAGTAACCAGGCTCTGTAGGCTCCCCCCTGCAGAGGCTGGTTATCCAAAAAAGAGAGGGGAATGGATGAAGGTTCCTCTCAAAAGACACAAATTCAAACCTCCTCTCCTCCCCTCACCTTCCCCACTGCCCTTGGAAAACAAGTATGGGGCACTGGAGGTCAAGAGGGAGGTGATTCTGACGCAGGAGGACACACCAGCTGGGGGTTTTCCCCGAGGCGAAGCAGCCCAAGGCAAAGCAGCCCGAGGCAAAGCAGCATTCCCCTGGCATCAAGACTTGCTCCCTTAAAAAAAAGAGGAGGGTAATTGTTATTGGTGATTCCCTTCTGAGGGCAACAGAAGGCCCCATATGTCGGCCAGACCCTACTCACAGGGAAGTTTGTTGTCTCTCAGGAGCTCAAGTTACTGATGTTACTAGAAGGCTGCCTAGTCTGGTGCAGCCCTCTGACTACTATCCCTTAATAGTTATGTAGTTAGGGAATGATGATGTTGCAAACAGAACTCCCAGGGCTATCAAGAATGACTTCAAGGCTCTGGGGGATCTGGTGGAGGAGTCAGGTGCAAAAATATTTTTTTTGTCTATACCCTTAGTTGCAGGAGGGAATACAAGAAGGAACAGGACAGCAGCTGTAGTCAACAAGTGGCTTAGAGGCTGGTGCAGTCAGAAGAATTTTGGGTTTTTGATCTTGAAAAACTTTCTACTGCAGCAGGTCAGCTGGTAACAGATGGAGTACATCTGTCCCAGAGGAGGGGAAAGGTCACAGCACACGAGACTGGCCAGTCCCCCAAAGGTACAAAGATTCTGGGAAGGGAATTAGCAGGTCTCATTGACAGGGCTTTAAACTAGCTTCAAAGGGAGAAGAGGCTGAAACCAGTCCCCCCCCAGAGAGGAGTCTGAGGGTGGTAAGCTGGAGTCAGGGGCGAAACCAGCAGCCCAGCTGAAGTGCATGTATACTAATGCACGAAGTATGGGCAACAAACATGAGGAGCTGGAAGCCTTGTTGCAGCAGGAAAGATATGATGTAGTCGCCATCAAAGAAACGTGGTGGGTCAACTTGCATGACAGGAGCGCTGCAATTGATGGCTACAGGCTCTTCAGGAGAGACAGGCAAGGAAGAAGGGGTGGAGGGGTGGCCCTGTACATCAGGGAGGCACTTGATGCCGTTGAGCTAGAGATCAGGGACGATCGGGTTGAGTGCTTGTGGGGGAGAATTAGAGGGAAGACCAGAGGGCAGACATCCTGGTTGGAGTCTGTTATAGACCACCAACCAGGAGGAAGATGTTGATGAAGCATTCTATAGGCAGCTTAAGGCTGTCTCAAGATCGCCTGACCTTGTCTCATGGGCGACTTCAACCTGCCTGATATCTGCTGGGATCACAACAGCAGAAAGGAGGCAGTCTAGGAGGTTCTTAGAGTGCATGGAGGAAGCTTCTTATCCAGGTGCTGCGCGAGCCTACCAGGGGTAAGGCTCTGCTTGACCTCCTCTTCACCAACAGGGAAGGGCTGGTGGGTGATGTGGAGGTCGGAGGGTGTTTAGGCACCAGTGACCACGAGATAATTGAGTTTTCGATATTCAGCCAAGCAAGAGGGGTAGCAAGAAGACCTCCACTCTGGACTCCGGAGGGCAGACTTCAGGCTACTCAAGGAACTAACTCAGACTGTTCCTTGGGAAACAGACCTTAAAAATAAAGGGGTCCAGGAGAGCTGGACCTACTTCAAGGAAGAACTCTTGAAGGCCAGGAACAGGCTGTGCCAACGTGCTGAAGATGAGCGCGGGGCAGAGGCCAGCCTGGATGGGTAATGAACTTCTAAAGGAACTAAGGGAAAAAAAGAGGGTGTATCATCTTTGGAAGAAAGGGGAGGCAACCCATGGAATGTTTAGGGAAGTTGCTAGGTCTTGTAGGAAGAAAATTAGGGAGGCAAAACCACATTTGGAGCTCAGACTGGCCTCTGCTGTGAAGGACAACAAAAAGTCCTTCTATAAATATATTAATAGCAAGAGGAAGGGCAAGGACAACCTCCACTCCTTGGTGGGCACGGAGGGGAACATTGTAACAAAGGATGAAGAAAAGGCAGAGGTACTTAACACCTTCTTTGCCTCAAATTTTACTAGCAGGGCAGAATGTCTTCCAGACAGCTGGCCTGCAGAGCTGGCAGAAGGAGCCAGGGAGCAGCATAGTTCTCCTCTGTTCCAAGATGGGATACTTAGAGATCTTCTGAGCCGCTTGGATCCCACAAGTCCATGGGGAGGATGGATCCATCCTAGGGTGCTGAGAGAGCTGGCAGATGAGCTGGCCAAGCTGCTCTCCATCATTTTTCAGCAGTCCTGGCTCACTGGAGAGGTCCCAGAAGACTGGAAGCTGGCTATCGTGGTGCCCATCCACAAGAAGGGCCAGTTGGATGAGCCAGGGAATAATAGGCCTGTCAGCCTGACCTCAGTGCCAGGCAAGATTATGGAGCAGGTCATCTTGAGTGCAATCACACAGCACTTCCAGGATGGCCAGGGGCTGAGGCCCAGCCAGCATGGATTTAGGAAAGGCAGGTCCTGCCTGACCAACCTGATCTCTTATGGTCAGGTGACCTGCCGGGTGATGGGGGAGGCCTGTGGATGTAGTCTACCTGGACGTCTGCAAGGCCTTGATACTGTCCCCCACAGCAAACTCCTGGCCAATCTGGAAGCCATGGCTTGGACAGGAGCACACTGTGTTGGGTTAGGAACTGGCTGGAGGGCCGAGCCCAGAGAGTAGTGGTGAATGGTGCCACATCCAGCTGGCAGCCAGCTAGTGGGTGTGCCCAAGATCAGTGCTGGGCCCATGCTCTTCAACATCTTTATTGATGATCTGGATGAGGGCATTGAGTCCGTCATCAGTAAACATGTGGATGACACCAAGCTTGGGGCAGGAGTTGATCTGCAGGAGGGCAGAGAGGCTTTGCAGAGGGACCTCGACAGGCTGGACAGATGGGCAGAATCCAATGGCATGAGATTTAACACATCCAAGTGCCGGGTTCTGCACATTGGCCACCACAACTCCATGGAGTGCTACAGGCTGGGGTCAGAGTGGCTGGAGAGCAGCCAGGTAGAGTGGGACCTGGACATGCTGGTTGATGGGAGGCTGAACATGAGCCTGCAGTGTGCCCAGGCAGCCTGGAGGACCAATGGCATCCTGGCCTGTATCAGGAACAGTGTGGCCAGCAGGAGCAGGGAGGTCATTCTGCCCCTGTACACAGCACTGGTTAGGCCACATCTTGAGTACTGTGTCCAGTTCTGGGCCCCTCAGTTTAGGAAGGATGTTGACTTGCTGGAAGGTGTCCAGAGAAGGGCAACAAAGTTGGTGAGGGGTTTGGAAGACAAGCCCTATGAGGAGAGGCTGAGGGAGCTGGGGTTGCTTAGCCTGGAGAAGAGCAGACTCAGGGGGACCTTCTTGCTCTCTACAACTACCTGAAGGGAGGTTGTAGACAGGCAGAGGTGGTCTCTTCTCCAGGCAGGCAGCACCAGAACAAGAGGACACAGTCTCAGGCTGCCAGGGGAGGTTTAGACTGGATGTTAGGAGAAGTTCTATACAGAGAGAGTGATTGCCAATGGAATGATCTGCCCGGGGAGGTAGTGGAGTCACCATTGTTGGAGGTATTCAGGAGGAGACTTGATGGGGTGCTTGGTGCCATGATCTATTTGTTTAGGTGGATTTTATGGGTGGATATGTTGGATGCGATGATCTTGAAGGTCTCTTCCAACCTGGATTTATTGTATTGTATTGTACTGTATTGTACTTTTATGAAAAAAATAGCACTTGACAACACAATAATCCAACCACTTTGATTTCAGAAGGAGAACATGGAAAGAGAAAAAAAAGCTTTACTGAATTCCCTGTAGCTCATATTTGATCAAAGAACAGCAGATAAAAGACTGAAAATTTGTTTTAAAAATATAATAAAGGCCCTTTGCATTTCAAATATCACAGAACTTTCTACTAAGAAGACAGCAGCCTTCCTCAATATGTTAACATTTTCCAAGCTCTAAAGAGTTTCTATAGTGACTGCTACCCCTTTAAGAGAAGATTAGGTGTATTTTGCTTTGTTTTGTTTTACATTGTATTGTCAGTGAAAGTATCACAGGAAATATATGAATGCTTGACAAAACCTGCAAGTATTCAAGATTCAACGAATGAATTATTTAAGTCTAGGAAATAAACTATATATTTTCCAAATCCCACTCTTATTGAGGATAGGTGTAGGCAGCATAATATTAAATATAAGTTTTCTATACAATATGCAGAAACTTATGCATGTAACTTACTTTCACATCACTTTTCTCAATGATCAAAAAAGGTTCTTTCTTCCTCAAGACTCTTGGTATATCTGCTCGGAAATAGAAGTTGAAAATGTTTGAATAAATAGAATAGAGAAGATTTATTCAACAATTGAATCATTTAAATCTACATAAAGAATACCTTTAAGGCAAGACTTCTGCTTGCAATTCTCCAGGATTTTTGGAACTATTTGATATATAATTTCCTTAACTGCTTATATGATGTCTGAATTTTTTATTTTAGTTTTTCTTGAAATTACAATAGGAAGATGACTGCTGGAGAAAAATCCATGCAGAGACAGGGTTTGCTGATTAGTTAAAGCCCCATTTTCTTTCAGCTTCATAAGTGTAAATCAGGAATAACTATTGACTACAGCAGTTGCAGTGAAGTTACTCTAGATTTACTGACATAAGTGAAATCAGAATGGAGTCCCTGAGGTTGTTTTTCTTAGGCAGTAATGTTAGGTCTATTGAAGTGCCAATTGTATATTTGTCAGCATTTGAATTCTGTTGTTTCATTTAGTCCTTTACAATTGTTTTAAAATCTGTGAATATTGTCCTTCTTAAATGCGGGGAGGTGAGAGGTGAGAAGGAGAGGGGGAAATAAAGGAAGTTTAAATAATAATATAATGACTAATTCTATGCCTCAGTTATTCCTCCTTAATTTCTTGCACAAATCTATACCTGCAGGTGAAAATTGCTTGAAGAAAGGAGTAAATCATGAGTCAGATAACATTATGCTAAAAGTGTAATAATTATGGGATAATTAAGGATTAATATTTGTTATGACTGAGATAATAAGCTAGTCTACAAATAATGAGGACTCAGAAGAAGATCTGGGAGTTATTCCATAATGGATATTTTAAAATTCCTTCAGAGTCAGTGAATACTGGCTATTCATTGACCAGGTTGTCCAATCACCTGTAGTCATCACTATGCAAGGGGTTTATGAGTTTGGCAGTATCCTTGTAAAGAAAAATAGAATTTTATAAAGTTTACTTTTTGTTTTTCTTTTTAAATATTGGAACCAATAATGCAGTATTACATTCATACATTTACCTATATAATTATTTAAAAAGATAGCTAAGTGCATTGTAAGAAAGATAACTTGAACTAAGATTGTGGTTCAGCTGTGTGGTAGATTTGAATGCTTAGGTTCATATTAGGATGTAATTATTTGTACTATAATATGAAGACAAAATGCCACAACATTACATTTGATGCTGCCATGTAACTAGATTCAGAGTGCAACTTCAGCTAAAACTAACAGAGTAGTACAAAGACTTAAAGAAAGACACCTGATGTCAGGCCAAAGTATTTAGTTTGTACAAATCAGGTTTGCTCAATTTGTTCTGTGTAATGCCTTGCAAGAATATTAATGAAGACAACAGGTCTCATCAGAGGAATACACAAGTACTTTAATTTTTTTTTTTTTTTTTTAGAAGATAAAGTTTTCTGGCTTGACTAGCATTATGGATGTTGCAACCATCCTGGACAGTTTATCCTACTAGGTGCTTATAATGAAGGCTAATTTACACCAAACCTATTCAGAGTTATTTGAAAAAAATCTGGGGCATTGATTATCTTTTTTTTTTTGGGGGGGGGGAGGGTGTATAATTTCTTTTTTTGTTTGGCTGGGGTTTTTTTTGGGGGGTGTTTGATTTTGGGCTGGTAGCAGGGTATGTGGTAATGCATATATTGCAGTAAACAACAAAATTAAGTCCTTCTGTGGTACTTTGTCTTGATTGGAAAGCAGGAATGTCAACCAGTTTGTAAAACTAATCTGAAGATATACCCAGCTCTCTTCCTGTCTTTGCACACCAGAGATTTCCTGCATCTCAGTAAGAACATTTGCAGGATTGTGAGCCCTAGGCAACTTTCTTAACCATGGCTTCAGAATCTTCCAAATAGTCACAAATTTGCCATTTGTGGCTATCTTCAGCAAAGAACCATGCAGACACAGACCCCAAGTTGAATATAGGACTAAAAGCATCCTGCTAAGATTCATCATGCTCAGATTTATAGATTTGCTTATTACAGACTCTGCAGATTGAGCTAAACAGCTAGACAGAAAAGTAAGACATATCCATGCATAATTTAAAAAAAATGGGGTTTGTATTTGTATGAAAACAATTGTGTTGATAAAAGTGATAAAGTTTTTCTGAATCCAGAATTAACTTCTGGTCTCAAAGAGTCATTCAGACCTACATAACAGCTGAAATGCCAGAACATGAACAGAGAAGATAGAAAACCATTTACAAGTCACTGACATCAATGTTGTTTTTTTTGGTCCAGCTAGTTACTAAGAAATTAAATAGATCAGATCTTGATCCTACATCAGAACAAAAAGTAATTTTGAAACAATCTTTTCTTCATTAAATGGAAATGTTGTTATCCAGACAACACTAATGAGCTGTCATCATAATAACAAATTGTATGCTCATGACATTTCCTGCACAGGATTGCAATATAAACAGATTTATATCTGATTCAAAAAAGCATCTTAGGTTTGAGTATATATCCAAATTGTCTCACTTCACACTTACTTCTGTTATGTTTCTCAAAATATTCATGACATGAAGAAGTGTAAGACAGCATCTTTTTTTCCCTGTGATTACCAATCCAAAGCAGGCTTAGAATAAATAATATTTCAGTATTCTCTGAAACATAAGAATTGCTGTAGAACTGGTCAGGATAACTGCTTGCCTATATTAGGGATTAATGTGATGCATATAAACTGAGATAAAAGTAGACACCAAAAATAAGTTTATATACCTATAACTGTTTATGGAAATAATAAGCAGACTTAGCATTGTGTTAAGGAAATGGTAAAAATGCATTTTCATTTTATGAAAATATTCTGGTCAGCTCCTCTTCACCCTCCTGTCAGACAGTTTGACTTTAGTGTATAGGTCCTGCACATGGCTCGAGACAGTCCCAAGTACAAATACAGGCTTGGTAATAGGTAGATTGAGAGAACTTGTGAGTGTTGCAGGATGAAAAACCGAATATGAACCAACACTGTGTGCTCACAGCCAAGAAAGGCAACCCTATTCTGAGCAGCACCAAAAGAAGTGTCGCCAGCAGGTCAAGGAAGGTGATTCTTCCTCTCTACCCTGCTGTCATGAGAACTCATCTGGACGACTGTGTCAAGCTCTGGAGTCCTCAGAGCAAGAAAGACATGGGTCTATTAGAGCATGCCAGAGGAAGGCCACATAAAATGAGCAGAGATTTGGAACAGAGAATTTATTCAGAGGTTTTCTGTGAGAAAACACTTAAAAAGTTTTGTTTCCTGGTTTGTTTTTTCCCCCCAGCCTGGAGAAGAAAAGGCTCTGTGGCTCTCAGGGATATTTCAGGCTCACATAGACATAGAATGATCTCAGCTTGCTTTGTATCTTAATAACTATTCTGTTTTTATCAAGTGACTAAACTGTTCCATCTTAAATCTTATTTTATATATGTATATATATATATATATATATACTGAGTATCTGACAACATCTGTAATCACTATGTAAAAAATATGAATCCTTTATGTGAATTTGGATTAAGGAAAGTTAATGAACAACTTAAGTTAATAGTTTAATGTGATTTAAGTTTGGTAGGAATCAGTGAAGAAAGCAAGAAGGAAACTATTAGGAAACTAAGAATATCCTCAAGAAAACACAGATCAAGATGGTTGAAATTAAAGCTATGATTATATTAGTTTAGGTCATTGTTTTATTAGGAATATTATTATTTGGCAATCCCTTAAATTCCCATTATTCAGGAAAATGAAATTTGGTTGACTTTGTAAGAATGTCTCAGTGTAAACTAAGGAAAAGATTAGAAACTGATAAGTTTGTCTGCAGCATTCTTTATTACATTATTAAATTGAGATCTAATTGGAATAACAATAACTCTTGCATTTAGATAAGACTGAGCTGTATTTTAAACTACAATAAATTCATAGCTATACTTACTAGGTGTAATCCATTTCAGCCCTAACAGGATTTTAGACTAGACTAGACTAGACTAGACTAGACTAGACCAGGATGGAAAAGACCTTTGAGATCATCGAGTCCAACCTATCACCTAACATTATCTAATCAACTAAACCATGGCACCAAGCACCCCACCCAGCCTCTTTCTAAACACCTTCAATGATGATGACTCCACCACCTCCCTGGGCAGCACATTCCAATGGCCAATCACTCGTTCTGTAAAGAATTTCTTCCTAACATCCAGCCTAAACCTGGGAGAAAGAGACCCCCACCTTGCTACAATCTCCCTTCAGGTTGTTGTAGAGAGCAATAAGATCTCCCCTGAGCCTCCTCTTCTCCAGGCTAAGCAACCCCAGCTCCCTCAGCCTCTCCTCATAGGGACTGTGCTCCAAACCAGCCTTGTTGCCCTTCTATGGGCATGTTCCAGCAACTCAACATCTTTCCTAAACTGAGGGGCCCAGAACTGGACACAGGACTCAAGGTGTGGCCCAACCAGTGCTGAGTACAGGGGCAGAATGACTTCCCTGCTCCTGATGGCTACACTCTATTCCTGATGCAGGCCAGTATGCCATTGGCCTCCTTGGCCACCTGGGCACACTGCTGGCTCAACTGTTTAGGGAGGTTGTGAAGCACTAACACTAGGGAGGTTGTGAAGCAAAACCTCCTTGATCAATACCTAGCTGTGGAAATGATAGGAGGGTGAAATCGCCAGCATAGATTTATCATAGGAAAATTGTGCCTAATTAATTTGTTTGCCTTTATGATGAGGTGACTGGCTTGGAAGATAATGGAGAGCAATGGAAAAGATTTACTTACTTTTAGCAAGACTTTTGGGATGGCTTCCTACAGTGTCCTTGCAGTAAAATCTAAAAATTAAAAATGAACTGCTATATAAAGTGCCTAAGCTCTAATTTTGAAGTGGACTCCTCCATGCAGTTATGTGCAAGTATCAAAACACACACTTTGGAGGTCACTTTCAGCCTAAATTATTGCACAGTTTTTATGAGTACATTATCCTCAGAGTATTCATCAGAATGATTGTTTAAACATTCCTTGAAGAAAGATATTTGACTGGACACTTCTGTGAAGAACAATAAAAAATGTTTTTATAAATATATTTATGTCAAAAGGAGGGGCAAGGGCAGCCTCCACTCCTTTGTGGACATGGAGTGGAATATAGTAACAAAAGATGAGGAAATGGTAGAGGTACTTAACACCTTCTTTGCCTCACATTTTAATATCAGGATAGGTTGTCTTCTGGACAAGTCGCCTCCTGAGCTGGCACATGGAGTCAGGGGGCAGTAGAGTCCCCTCGCAATCCAAGAGGAAGCATTTAGAGACCTAATGAGCCACTTGGATCCCCACAAGTCTATAGGACCAGATGGGATCCATCCTAGGGTAATGAGAGAACTGATGGATAGGCTCACCAAGCCCATCATTTTTCAACAACCCTGGCTCACTGGAGAGGTCCCAGAAGACTGGAAGCTGGCCAATGTGGTGCCTATCCACAAGAAGGGCTGCAAGGAGGAGCCAGGGAATTACAGGCCTGTCAGCCTGCCCTCAGTGCCAGGCAAGACTCTGTAACAGGTCATCTTGAGTTCAATCACACAGCACTTACAGGATGGCCAAGGGATCAGGCCCAGCCAGCATGGATTTAGGAGGGGCCCGAAGCCATTTGCTTTCTTGGCCACCTGGGCACACTGCTTGCTCATATTAGGTTGCTTGTTGATTAGAAACATCAGGTCCCTTTCTGTCACACAGCTTTCCAGACACACTGCCACAAGCCTGTAGCATTACTTCAGGTTGTCGTGACCCAAGCTCAGGACCTGGCATTTGGCTTATCTCATTAACACTGTCCCATTGATCCAACCTATCCAGGTCCCCTCTCTACCCTTATGAATATCAACACTCCCACCTGACTTGGTGCCATCTGCAAACTTACTGATGAGATGCTGTATGTAATCATCAAGGTCAGCAATAAAGATGTTAAACAGAAGTGGTCCCAACACTGAGTCCTAAGGAACACCAGTTGTGACCAGCTGCCAGATGGATTTAACTCCACTGCCCTCTTTGAGCCTGTTCATCCAGCCAGTGCATTATCCAGCAGAGTATGTGCTCATCCAAGCCACAAGCAGCCAGCTTGACCACAAGTGTCATGTGGGAAATGGCATCAAAGGCTTTTCAAAAGTCTAGGTAGACATAGCCACAGTGTCATGGGACAAAGCCCTGGAGGGAAGAGGGACCCAGGACAGCTGGTCAGTATTCAAGGACCACCTCCTCTGTGTCCAGGAGCTATGTATACCAACAAAGAGAAAAACAGGGAAGAACGCTAGGAGGCCTGCCTGGATGAACAAGCAGCTCCTGGACACACTATTTACTTAAAAAGAAACTCTACAGGAAGTGGAGGGAAGGACAGATAGAACAGGGGGGTATATAAGGAAGCTGCCTGAGCAGCAAGAGGCCTGGTTAGGAAAGCCAAAGCACAGTTTGAATTGAATCTAGCCAGGGAGGTAAAAGGGAGCACTAAGAACTTCTACAGGTATATTAATGGTAAGAAGAAGAGTAGGGAAGGTGTGGGCCACCTCACAAAGGAAACTGGTGAATTGGTCACAAGTGATGTGGAAAAGGCTGAGGTACTCAATAATTTCTTTACCTCAGTCTTCACTGCAAGGGCCTCCAGCCACACTCCTGGAGTCATGGCAGACGATGCCAGGGACGGGGAGGAAGAACTGCCCTTCATAAGTGAAGCTCAGGTTCGTGATCACCTGAAGAACCTGAAAGTGTTCAAGTCCATGGCACCCGACGGGATACACCCACGGGTGCTGAGAGAACTGGCAGATGAGGCTGCTAAGCCCCTCTCTATTCTATTCCAAAAGTCCTGGCAGACTGGGGAAGTCGCCACAGATTGGAAAAGGGCAAATATTGCTCCCATTTTCAAAAAGGGTAAGAAGGAGGAACCAGGGAACTACAGGCCGGTCAGTCTCACCTCTGTGCCCGGAATGATCATGGAGCAGATCCTCCTGGAGGCACTACTGACTCAGAAGAGTAGTGAAGAGGTGATTGGGAGCAGTCAGCATGGCTTTGCCAAGGGCAAATCCTGCCTGACAAACCTGGTGGCCTTCTACGAACAAGTGAGAGCATTAATCGATGAGGGGCGAGCAACTGATGTCATTTACCTGGACCTGAGCAAAGCCTTTGACACTGTCCCACACCACATCCTGGTCTCCAAGCTGGTGACACATGGGTTTGATGGATGGACCACCAGATGGATAAAGAACTGGCTTGATGGCCGCACCCAAAGAGTGGCTGTCAATGGATCCATGTCCCAGTGGAGGCCAGTGACAAGTGGAGTCCCTCAGGGATCAGTCCTGGGACCAGTCTTGTTCAACATCTTTGTGGGTGACATGGACAGTGGCATTGAGTGCACCCTCAGCAAGTTTGCTGATGACACCAAGCTGTGTGGTGCAGCAGACACGCTGGAGGGAAGGGATGCCATCCAGAGGGACCTTGAGAGGCTGGAGAGGTGGGCACAGGCCAACCTCATGAGCTTCAACAAGACCAAGTGCAGGGTCCTGCATCTGGGTCGAGGCAATCCCAGGCACAAATCCAGGCTGGGCAGTGACTGGCTGGGGAGCAGTCCAGAGGAGACAGGCTTGGGGGGTGCTGGTGGACGAGAAGCTCAACAGGAGCTCTCAATGTGCACTTGCAGCCCGGAAAGCCAATCAGATCCTGGGCTGCATCAGGAGAAGTGTGGCCAGCAGGTCAAGGGAGGTGATTCTCCCCCTCTCCTCAGCTCTGGTGAGACCCCACCTGCAGTGCTGCGTCCAGTTCTGGAGCCCCTATTACAAGAGGGATCTGGAGGTGCTGGAGCGTGTCCAGAGAAGGGCCACGAGGATGATCAGAGGGCTGGAGCACCTCTCCTATGAGGACAGACTGAAGGAGTTGGGGCTGTTCAGTTTGGAGAAGAGAAGGCTGCGAGGTGACCTCATTGTGGCCTTCCAGTATCTGAAGGGGGCCTACAAGAAGGCTGGGGAGGGACTTTTCAGACTATCAGGGAGTGATAGGACTAGGGGGAATGGGATGAAGCTGGAGGTGGGAAGATTCAGGCTGGACATGAGGAGGAAGTTCTTCACCGTGAGGATGGTGAAGGCCTGGAATGGGTTGTCCAGGGAGGTGGTTGAGGCCCCGTCCCTTGAGGTGTTTAAGACCAGGCTGGATGAGGCTCTGTCCAGCCTGATCTAGGGTAGAGTGTCCCTGCCCATGGGTTGGAACTAGATGATCCTTGTGGTCCCTTCCAACCCTAACTGAAACTATGAACTATGAAATATCCACAATATCCTCATCCAACTGTTGGGTCATCCTGTCATAGAAGAAGATCAGGTTGTTCCAGCCCTTCACAAACCCATGCTTACTGGGCCTGATTTCCTGGTTGTTCTCTATACGGCGTGTAATGGTGATTGAGGTGATCTGCTCTGTGACCTTCTCTGGTACCAAGTCAGACTGACAGGTCTATAGTCTCCTGGATCCTCCTTTCTTCCTTTCTTGTAGATGGGTATTGCATTTGCTACTCTCCAGTCCATTGGGACCTCGCCCATTAGGCAGGACTTCAGGTAAACCATGGAAAGTGGCTTGGGGAGCACAACTGCCAACTCCCTCAGCACCCTTGGGTGCAGCCCATCTGGCCTGACAGACTTGTGTGTCTGTAAGTGGTGTAGCAGGTCAATGACTACTTCCTCATTTGTTATCATGGCCTCATTCTGATTCCCCTCCCTGACTCCTAATTCATGAGGCTGGGTGACCAGGGAACTGCTGGTTCCAGTGCTAAAGTCCCTGAAAAAGTACGCATTGAGCACCTCAACCTTTTCCTCACTCTTATTCACTATGTTTCCCTCTGCAGCCAACCAAGAATGGAGGTTTCCCTATTCCTCCTTTTGTTGCTAATGAATTTATAGGAATATTTTTTAATTATCCTTAATTCTAGGTTGAGCTCCAGCTGTGCATTGGCTCTCCTAATTTTCTCCCTGCTTAGCTTTACTACATCCTTATAGTCCTGATGAGAGACCCGTCCCCTCTTCCAAAGGCCTCAGTATACACATGCACAAATCGGGAAATGAGAAATGTTTATACAACATGGAAGAAACGAGAAAAATGCATAACTAGATTTACATGGATAATGATATGGTCATTGCATTTTTCCTGAAATACATTCAAAACTCTTGATCACAAACTAAGGTACTAGAGAATGGCTAAATGAACGACTGTACTTTTCAACAGGTTTTATGCTATGATACACTGAAGAGGGAGATTTTTTTTTTGCCCCCAATCAGGTAACACATAAAGATACAAATCCTAATATGGCTCTCTCAGCATCACCATACAAAGAGCAGCAATAATTTATACATACAGTATTTTGATTCAACTTTTTTGTTTTCCAAAGGCTTGCCTTAAAATTTGTGCAGCAGAGTGAAAAAGGATCTGGAAATAGAATTACAGTGATCTGTATAAAATAATGTTATTTCTACCTAAATATCCACCTGCGTGCCATGAAAATGAGAGTATGCAAACCAAAACTGGGAAACAAAAGGAAAACAAAGGGCAAAATTAAACCACTAAAGCTGACACAATATAGAAAAGGTTCTCCACTCACTTAATTTGACCATTTTAATGGACCATGTTGTGTTTATGTTCTGGCTGTTTATGTGAGGAACTAATGAAGCTGTTTTTTTTCCCTTTAAGGAGCCAGAGGGATTTGGGGAGTCACTGAGAGGTTAGTGATCAGGCTAGTGGTCTGTTCAGCCACAGAAGCTGCTGGGCAATGCCTGCAACTCATGCTGTGCAGCAAGAATGCCAAACTTCATTTCCAAAGGGACATGTGTGCTTTATGTTATGCAACAGCTGTTCCATTTCCTCTTTTAAAATTACTTAATAAAGAAGAGAACCTTTTCCCAATTCATTTTACTTGCTTTTGCTGAACAGCTTATCTGGGGCTTGATCCAAAGCCCATAGAATTCAGTGGAGAGACTTTTGATTAACTTTTTAGGGCAGGCATAAAATTCATTAGAAAAAACACTTTGGTAATTTCTTGTTTCCTTTGACAAAATTCTCATTATCCTTAGTACTATGCATACTGTACCGTCCATTTGAGATAGAAATAAATATCAGAGGTGAAATTTCTTAAAGTTTTTGCTCTGTTCGGCTCAATCGCCAGTCAGAACCGCTCCTTCGGGACAGCTCCGCTTGCCTAGTGAGTTTCTGCTGGGCTTTTTGCCTTGCTTTCGGGGTTTAGCGGGTCGGGAGGACTCCTGGGGGGCAGGGATTGAGGTGGGCTCGTGCTCTCGCGAGCGTGCACGGGAGCGAGTGCCTGACATCAGCCGCGGGAGATTTAAATCCCAGCCGGGCTGTGCGGGCGGCGCCAGTTCGGCTCAATCGCTGCCTTTCGGCTGCTTGCGCAAAAAAAAAAAAAAAATATTTTTTTTTTTGTTTTGTTTTTGTTTGCTTTGTTTTTGTTTTTTTGTTTTCACTCATACGCTGCACCATGGTCATTACTCGGACCAAGGGTAGAAAAATAGCATCTACCCAGACAGAGTTGTTTCTCCAGCATGCTGGAGTCCAGGCTGCCAGCTGCGGAGAGTGCTTCAGCCTGGCAGTTGGAATAGAGGGAGAGGGAGAGGGAGAGGACACCTGTGTCAGGTGTGAGCAGGTGAACTTTCTCCTCAGCCTGGTGGCTGACCTGAAGGATGAAGTGGCCAAGCTGAAAGAGGAGGTGTCTAGGCTGAGGTCAATAAGGGAAAGCGAACGGGAGTTAGACTTGTGGGAGAAGGCTCTGCAGATCTCCCCTGCTGAGGGCCGGGCCCCTGAAAACGGAGAGGGATGGACACAGGTCCCTGCCAAGGGTGGCAAGAGAAATCCACCCCGGCCCTCTCCTCCTCCTCCGCTGCCCTTGCGTAATAAGTATGAGGCCCTGCAGGCTGAGGGCGGTGGGGATGAGAGGGCTGAGGAGCGGCCATCCAGAGGGGATACCAGGGCCAAGCGGTCCCCGCCGGCTGTAACGACCAGCTCTGGGGAGCAGCCTAAGGCCAAGCCTAAGACCAAGCGGCCACCACCAGCTATAATGACCGGCTCCACAAAGAGAAGGAGAAGGGTTATAGTTGTTGGGGACTCTCTCCTGGGGGGTACTGAGGGACCCATATGTCGTCCCGACCCATCCCACAGGGAGGTCTGCTCTCTACCTGGGGCGCGGATAAGGGATATTGCAAGGGGAATCCCCAAGCTCATCAGTCCCTCTGACTATTACCCTCTACTGGTAATACAGGCTGGGAGTGATGAGATCGACAGGAAGGGCACCAGGGCAATTAAGAAGGAGTTCAGGGCCCTTGGACAATTGATTGATGGGGCAGGCGCGCAAGTGGTGTTCTGCTCAGTTCCCTCAGTGGCAGGGGAGTACACTGAGAGGAACGGGAGAACCCACACCATCAATAAGTGGCTCAGGGAATGGTGCCAGCGGAGGAACTTTGGTTTCTTTGATCATGGGCCTACTCTTACAGCACCCGACCTGCTGGGTCCTGATGGGGTGCATTTATCTAGAAGGGGCAAGAGAGTCCTAGCACTAGAGTTGGCAGGGCTCATTAGGAGGGCTTTAAACTAGGTCTGAAGGGGGTGGGTGAAGACATCGGTCCCTCTGCAGAGGTAAGAGTAGGGCACAAGGTAGGGTCAACTGAGAGGTCGGGAGCCCAGCTGCAGTGCATGTACACCAATGCACGCAGCCTAGGCAATAAGCAAGAGGAGCTGGAGGTCCTAATCCACCAGGGCAACTATGATATAGTTGCCATCTCAGAAACATGGTGGGACAACACGCACGATTGGAGTGCTACACTGGGGGGTTACAGGCTCTTAAGGAGGGATAGGAGAGGGAGAAGAGGAGGAGGGGTGGCTTTGTATATTAGGGAGACACTTTCTGCCTCTGAACTTGAGGTGGAAGATGAGGGAATTGAGAGCCTGTGGGTTAAAATCAGAGGGCAACCCAACAAATCTGACATCCTGGTTGGAGTCTGTTATAGACCACCCAACCAGGATGAGGAGATTGATGAATTATTCTATAAACAACTGGAGGCTGTCTCAAGATCATCAGATCTTGTCCTCGTGGGTGACTTCAATCTGCCAGATATCTGCTGGGAACTTAATTCAGCAGAGAGAAGGCAGTCCAGAAGATTCCTGGAGCGAATAGAGGACTGCTTCCTAACGCAGCTGTTAAGCGAGCCTACCAGGGGACAGGCTCTGCTTGACCTGCTGCTCTCCAATAGGGAAGGGCTGGTGGGAGATGTGACCGTGGGAGGCTGCCTAGGGTGCAGTGACCACGAGATAGTGAAGTTTTCAATATGCAGGGAGATAGGGAGGAGTACCAACAGAACCTTCACCCTGGACTTCCGGAGGGCAAACTTCAGCCTCTTTAAGAAACTTATTTGTAAAGTTCCCTGGGTACCAACCCTCATGAACCGAGGGGTCCAGGAGGGTTGGACCTACTTCAAAAAGGAGCTCTTGAGGGCACAGGAACTGGCGGTCCCCATGTGTTGAAAGATGAGCCGGCGGGGAAGGCGACCGGCCTGGATGAGCAAGCAGCTCCTGGGGAATTAAGGGAAAAAAAGAGGCTGTATCACCTTGGAAGGAGGGGAAGGCTTCTCGAGGTAGGTTCAAGGAAGTGGTTAGATTATGTAGGAATAAAATTAGAGAGGCAAAGGCCCAGTTAGAACTGAAACTGGCCACCTCTGTGAAAGAAAATAAAAAGCAATTTTACAAATATATCAACGCTAAAAAGAAGGACAAGAAGAACCTCCACTCCTTACTGGACCTGGAGGGGAACACGGTGACCGAAGATGAGGAAAAGGCTGAGGTCCTGAACGCCTTCTTTGCCTCCATGTTTAACAGCAAGGCAGGAGTCCAGGATGAGTGGCCTCCTGAGGTGGGTAATAGGGTCGGGGAGCAGTGTAATGCCCCAGAAATCCATGAGGAATTAGTTCGGGACCTGCTGAGCCACTTGGACACCCACAAGTCCATGGGACCGGATGGGATCCATCCTAGGGTGCTGAGAGAGCTGGCAGATGAGCTGGCCAAGCCGGTCTCCATCATTTTCCTCCAGTCCTGGCTCACTGGAGAGGTCCCAGATGACTGGAAACTGGCCAATGTGATCCCCATCCACAAGAAGGGACGGATGGAGGAGCCCGGAAACTACCGGCCAGTCAGCCTGACCTCAGTGCCAGGGAAAGTGATGGAACAGATTATCCTGGAGGCAATAACTGTGCACCTGAAGGATGGCCAAGGGCTCAGGTCCAGCCAACATGGATTTAGGAAGGGCAGGTCCTGCCTCTCCAACCTGATCTCCTTGTATGATCAGGTGACCCGTCTGGTGGATGTGGGGAGGCCTGTGGATGTAGTCTATCTGGACTTCAGCAAGGCCTTTGACACCGTCCCCCACAGTAAACTGCTGGCTAAACTGTCAGCTCGTGGTTTGGACCGCAACACTCTGTGCTGGGTTAGGAACTGGCTGGAGGGCCGAGCCCAGAGAGTGGTGGTGAATGGTGCCGCGTCCGGCTGGCGGCCAGTCACCAGCGGCGTCCCCCAGGGATCGGTGCTGGGCCCCATCCTCTTTAATATCTTCATTGATGATATGGATGAGGGGGTTGAGTCAGTCATCAGCAAGTTTGCAGATGACCCCAAGTTGGGAACAGATGTTAGTCAGTTAGAGGGTAGAAAGGCTCTGCAGAGGGACCTCGACCGACTGGACAGATGGGCAGAGTCCAATGGGATGGCATTTAATAAGTCCAAGTGCCGGGTGCTGCACTTTGGCCACGGCAACCCCATGCAGAGCTACAGGCTGGGGTCAGAGTGGCTGGAGAGCTGCCAAACAGAGAGGGACCTGGGGGTGCTGATTGACACCCACCTAAACATGAGCCAACAGTGTGCCCAGGTGGCCAAGAAGGCCAATGGCATCCTGGCCTGTATTGGGAATAGTGTGGCCAGCAGGAGCAGGGAGGTCATTCTGCCCCTGTACTCTGCATTGGTTAGGCCACACCTTGAGTACTGTGTCCAGTTCTGGGCCCCTCAGTTTAAGAAGGACATCGAGATACTTGAACGTGTCCAGAAAAGGGCAACAAGGCTGGTGAGAGGCCTTGAGCACAAGCCCTATGAGGAGAGGCTGAGGGAGCTGGGATTGTTTAGCCTGGAGAAGAGAAGGATCAGAGGTGACCTCATTGCCCTCTACAACTACCTGAAAGGTGGTTGTAGACAGGAGGGGGTTGGTCTCTTCTCCCAGGCGACCAGCACCAGAACAAGGGGACACAGTCTCAAGCTGTGCCAGGGGAGGTTTAGACTCGAGGTGAGGAGGAAGTTCTTCACTGAGCGAGTCATTCGTCATTGGAATGGGCTGCCCAGGGAGGTGGTGGAGTCGCCGTCCCTGGAGGTGTTCAAGGGGAGATTGGACGTGGCGCTTGGTGCCATGGTCTAGTTGTGAGGTCTGTTGGGACAGGTTGGACTTGATGATCCTTGGGGTCTCTTCCAACCTTGGTTATACTGTGATACTGTGATACTGTTCATGTATGTGTTGTGATTCTTATCCACAGTTTAGTTTGATACTTCTGTGTGCTGACTGGGCTTAAAAATCATGAAGCAGTTGTTTATAACTTTTCTAACTCTGCTAATATGTATAGACTTCACCTGAGAAAACAAATTAAATAGATGAAAGAAAGCTTCAATTTTAAAGTGGGAAAGGAAAAAGATTACCTGGATGAATTTTCCACTGTTTATTTCTCCCATGTAAATTAGCTTTGGAAAATGTTATTTATGAACTATATCAAAGAATTTAATAAGGTGAAAATATTGTATTATAGTAGTTCTGCAACACAAAGTATAACTTAATAATTTCAGGACAAATTTCCTTTAATAAAACAGTTTGTAACTCCATTTTGCTTTTCTTTGAATTTTGGAACAGAAGCAAAATTATATAATCAACAAACAAATAATGAAACGACAAATCTAATTCTCATTGCAATTTGTAGGATCACAGGATGGTTTTGGTTGGAATGGATCATAAAAATCTTGCAATTCCAACCTCCCTACCATGGGCTGGAACACTGGATCAGGTTACCCAAATTCCCATCCAACCTGTCCCTGAACATTTCCAGGCAGGGGGCATCCACAACTTTTCTGGGAAAATTGTTTCATTGACTCATTCATTACCCTCAGTGCAGAATTTCTTCACTATATCTAATAAAAATCTGGCCTTTTTCAGTTTAAAGGCATTATCCCTTGTCCTACTATTACATGTCCTTGTAAAAGGTCCCTCCCCATCTTTCCTATAAGCCCCTGTTAAGTACTGGAATGCTGCTAGAAGGTCTTCATAGAGCTTTCTCTTCTCTAGGCTGAACAACTCTCTCATTGAATAACCTCTGTGGGTTTGTTTTTTTTTTTTCTAGTTTTGCTCAAATTGTTAACTGCTCCCTTTTATGGAAATTACTCCCACAACCATACACTTGTATCTGTACATATACTGCAAAGAAGTTATTAATACATTTTAATATTACTAAATAACAAAAGTTTTAAATCATATTTAATATTTTGTAATTAATATTTAATAACTAAAACACCTCACCTTATTACAACGACCTGAAATGAGGCTGTAGACAGGTGGGGGTTGGTCTCTTCTCCCAGGCAACCACCAACAGAACAGGAGGACACAGACACAAACTGCACCAGGGGAGGTTTAGGCTCAAGATGAGGAGAAAGTTCTTCACAGAAAGAGTTATTGGTCATTGGAATGTGCTGCCCAGGGAGATGGTGGAGTCAATATCCCTGGAGGTGTTCAAGAGGTAATTGGACATGGTACTTGAAGCCATGGTTTAGTTAATCATGAGGTGTTAGGTGATAGATTAGACTTGATCTCTAAGGTCTTTTCTAACCTTATTTAGTCTATGATTTCTATGATTCTATGATTTCTATGATTTTACTATCACCCCCTGGGTTAAGATCAACACATTCTAGTTGCTTATTCACAAAGAGAGCAACTCCACCTTGCCTTTGTCAGTCTGTCCCTCCTGAAAAGCACATAGTTGTCCATAACCACATTCCAGTCATGGGAGCTTGTTATGAATATGCCCTCAGAAATGAGCGGCAGAGATATCAATGAAAAATATATGTTAGGTATATTTATATTTATATTTATATTTATATTTATATTTATATTTATACTTATATTTATATTTATATGTATACAAACTCTGCAACAGGGTATATACAGTCCCCCTTCACAGGTATCGATATTCAGTTAGTGGAACTATCTTTACAGAATGTTTAGGTATAGGCACTTAAACAAAATGATTCATAGAACTTAGAATATAAACTGATTTGGAAAGCGACGGGGGAGGGGGTTAGTCAGTGACCAGCGATCCTCCACCCGGAGCGATTTGCACGATACCCCAACTGAAACTCTATGAAGAAAGACTTGGCTTAATCACAAGCTGAGAACTTCGTGAAGTCTTCCCTTAAGAATGTTTTATAGTCTGCAGAACATGGCATGGATATGCAGTAATAAGGACACAGGAAATGGCACTGACCGTGTGGCTGCGCCGCGTGGCTGCTGCTTCTCCCAGGATACAGAGGTTCCCCGCTCAAGGTGTGTGTGTGGGGGCACTATGGCAGTTCATCAACGCTGGTTCACACAGGTTACCAGGTTTTCTCCTGCAGCGATGGATCATGCAGCAGTTGATCCCACAGGGTACTGTCCACAGCACTGCACGCAGCTGGGTGATGGTGGCAAAGTACCGTGAAGCCTCTTGGAGCACTGGCTTTAGTCCCGGGCAAGGTGAACCACAACAGCACTGGTGCACACACAGATACAGGCTCAAACACGAATGGGGGGTAGTTCATCACCAAACAACCCCTATTTACCATTTGCCCCAGTGAATACTGGTCCAATGAGCATCTGTTGCTAACACAAAGGTTAACCAATGAACTGGCAGCTACCAGATATGGTGTAAGCTTATGGTATAAACAGGGAAACAAACATATAGCCTGGCCTTTGCCTACCACAGGCATGAGACCACGCCCAGGCAGGCAGTTTACCTGGACTCAGTTGTACCAGGATCCCCCCTGCCACCTTCAGAAAGGAGGGGGAAACAAAGGAGGGTTAACACACAGAAAAGTATGTCCTAGAAATATTTGGGGCACAATCTTGGCCATAAGCATTATCCACTACAGAGCTGTCCCACCATGTCTTTGTAATTGCAACAAGATCACAACCCTGTGACTGCACCCAGATTTCTAGTTCATCCTGCTTATTTCCCTTGCTTGCTATACAGACACTTCAGAGACTTAGCAGAGGAGTACCTATTACCATTGTGGGTGTTGCACGATCCACTATTCCTTACAGACCTTGGGATAGCAGTGGAGCTGGTACCCTGTAGGAGAAAGGTTGTTTTCACATAGCTTTGGAACAGCTATGTTTAGCCCTTGAGTTAGGAATGCACACCATATCAGTAATTGAGAGGGAAATGTAGGGGAAGATTTGCCTTTGCTTGAATTAGAGAAGGCCGTGTTAAATCTTTGACATAGAAAAGAATGTCAGCATCTTGTAGCTGAGAAGAAAGACTTAGCAGAATTTGGTTGGATGTGTTGAAACATTATTTTGTTATTCTAGCCTATTGTATGCCTTAATTACATGCATGCCAATAGAAAATAGCCAATTAAGATGTGACACATATGCTTTCTAAAAGAGTATTTAACTTTGCTGTGTAATGTAATAAACGTCTTTGACTGGTAGCATCTTGGTCTGGAAGCTGTGCTTGTAGTGACTGTAGGGTGATCAAACACCCAAACCATATTACTACAGTACTCTGCCTCACAATTGTCCTGGGGATGTGCTCAGTGAGGGTCATTTTTCCCTCCTCCCCCTTTGAAATTAATTTAAAGACCTATCAATCATCCCTGTCAGTTCTTGTCCCAGGATTCTTTTTCCTCTTAGAGACAAGCATTTCCTATCTATAGTCAGCAGGTCGTAGTGTAGCCCATGATCCCACGGAATCCAAAATCCTGCCATCTGCACCGTTCCTACGACCATGCTTTAATCTGCTGGATTTTCATGTTTATTCCATCATTAGGCATAGACACTGGGGGGACAGAAGCAAATACTCCTTGTGCTCCTGACCCCTTTGCCATTCGTCCCAGGGCTCTGAAGTCCTTCTTCACTGATCTCAAACTTCTTTTTGAAATTCCATCATTGTCTACTTGGAAAAACAACAACAGGCTGTAGTCAGTTGGATGGACCAGGGTAGGAAGTTTTCTCACCATCCTTGACCCCGACACCAGGTAGGCAACAGAATTCCCTAAAGCTCTGCATATAGGACCCTCAACACCCTTCAGAAGTGCCCAATAACAAGCACCCATTGTTTCTTCTTAACTGCAGATGTTTCAACAGCAGGTTTTCTCACCCCTAGCCTCTCTGAATAATGTAAACTAGACAAGCTCTCATAGCTGCCATTAGTTGGTTTCACTTGCTGAACATTGTTTTTGATGAAAACAGGTTCACCAATAACACCAAATCTATTATAAAGGAGTACCTGAGGGGGTTCAGTGGCTTTTGGGGTGCCATGCCTGGTGCACTTGGGAGGAATTTGTCTCCATGGATCTCCAACTTCTGAGTTATTCTATTTGGGAAGCTGTCAAGAGAGTAAGGAGTGCTTAGTGTCCTGACTACTGCATGGATAATGGGACTGTTTGAGGGATGGCAGAGTCTGATTCTACCAGTCCAGGTCCCTCTCACACTTCCTACGTCCTCCTCCATCTCAGCCACTAAACAGAGAAGGTCACCCACTTGCTCACAGCAAATACAAGTGCAGTCCCTGCAGTCTGCCATGAGAAGTGAAAGACTCTAGCCCTCCTTACATCCAGGAGCCTGGACACGTGACTGTTTATGTAGGACTTCTGTTTGGATTGACACAGATCTTTTGGAAACAGTTTTACACCAAGTTGCAACCATCTCTGATCCTGCCTGTATGCCCTAACTGGAGAAGATTTCTACAGAAAACCCACATGACTCAGCACCTCCCTCTGATACAATACAATACAATACAATACAATACAATACAATACAATACAATACAATACAATACACCAGATTGGAAGAGACCTTCAAGATCATCGTGTCCAACCTATCAACCAATCCAACCCACCTAAATACAATACAATACAATACAACCCACCTAAACAACTGAAAAACTAAACTGTGGCACCAAGCACCCCATCAAGCCTCTTCTTGAACACCTCCAATGAAGGTGACTCCACCACCTCCACAGACAGCCGATTCCAGTGGGCAATCACTCTCTCGGTATAGAACTTCTTCCTAAGATCCAGTCTAAACCTCCCCTGGCGCAGCCTGAGACTGTGTCCTCTTGTTCTGGTACTGGCTGCCTGGGAGAAGAGACCAACCTCTGCCTGGCTACAACCTCCCTTCAGGTAGTTGTAGAGAGCAATAACAATACAATACAATACAATACAATACAATACAATACAATACAATACAACAACAGGTTGGAAGAGACCTTCAAATCATCACGTCCAACCCATCAACCAATCCAACCCACCTAAATACAATACAGTACAATACAGTACAATACAACCCACCTAAACAACTAAAAAATTAAACCCTGGCACCAAGCACCCCATCAAGCCTCTTCTTGAACACCTCCAATGAAGGTGACTCCACCACTTCCACAGGCAGCTGATTCCAGTGGGCAATCACTCTCTCTGTATAGAACTTCCTCCTAACATCCAGTCTAAACCTGCCCTGGCGCAGCCTGAGACTGTGTCCTCTTGTTCTGGTACTGGCTGCCTGGGAGAAGAGACCAACCTCTGCCTGGCTACAACCTCCCTTCAGGTAGTTGTAGAGAGCAATAAGGTCACCCCTCAGTCTCCTCTTCTCCAGGCTAAGCAACCCCAGCTCCCTCAGCCTCTCCTCACAGGGCTTGTCTTCCAAACCCCTCACCAACTTTGTTGCCCTTCTCTGGACACGCTCCAGCAAGTCAACATCCTTCCTAAACTGAGGGGCCCAGAACTGGACACAGGACTCAAGGTGTGGCCTAACCAGTGCTGTGTACAGCGGCAGAATGACCTCCCTGCTCCTGCTGGCCACACTGTTTCTGATGCAGACCAGGATGCCATTGGCCTTCTTGGCTGCCTGGGCACACTGCAAGCTCATGTTCAGCCTACAATCAACCAGCACCCCCAGGTCCCTCTCTGCCTGGCCACTCTCCAGCCACTCTGACCCCAGCCTGTAGCACTGCATGGGGTTGCTGTGGCCAATGTGCAGAACCTGGCACTTGGATGTGTTCAATCTCATGCCCTTGGATTCTGCCCATCTGTCCAGCCTGTCGGGGTCCCTCTGCAAAGCCTCTCTACCCTTCAGCAGATCAACTCCTGCCCCCAACTTGGTGTCGTCCACAAATTTACTGATGATGGATTCAATGCCCTCATCCAGATCATCATTAAAGATGTTGAAGAGCATGGGGCCCAGCACTGATCCCTGGGGCACACCACTAGTGACTGGCCACCAGCCGGATGTGGCACCATTCACCACCACTCTCTGGGCTCAGCCCTCCAGACAGTTCCTAACCCAACGCATCCAAGCCATGGGCTGCCAGCTTGGCCAGGAGTTTGCTGTGGGGGACGGTGTCAAAGGCCTTGCTGAGGTCCTTGCTGATGAAAACACCTGCTGCTCCAGCAGAGACTCCATCCATGCCACATCTGCCTCTCATGAGAAGCTGGCTCAGGGGATGTGCTGCTCCACACGGTGCTGCCCCCACACTGGTCCTGCCTCCATAAATAGAGCAAGGCTGAGGTTGAGATTGAAGTAGCAGTAGTTGTAGAGGACAATGAGGTCTCCCCCTCAGCCTGCTTTTCTCCAGATGAAACAATTCCAGTTCCCTCACATACTCCTCATAAGACTTGTTCTTTAGACCTTTCACCAGCCCTTCTCTGGATATACTCCAGCAACTCAATGTCTGTCCTGTAGTAAGGAGTCCAAAACGGAAGATAGTATTTGAGATGCAGTCTTACCAGTGTCAAGTACAGGGCACTATCACTTTCCTTCTCCTGATGGCCACATTGTTTCTGATATAGGCTGGGATACTCTTGGACTTCTTGGCCACACACATGAGATGGTTGTCAATCATCGCAGAATCATAGAATCATAGAATGGTCTGGACCAGAAGGCACCTCCAGAAGTCACCTAGTCTGACCTCCCCCACAGTCAGACCATGTGGCCTGGGGGCATACTGAGCTTGAATACCTCCAGGGAAGTGGCCTCAACCACCTCCCTGTGCAACCTATTGCAGTATTCCACCACCCTCATAGTAAAGAACTTGTTCCTAACACCTAATCTATCCCCAAGTTGTTTTCCATGGAGCAGCTTTACAGCCTCAAGCCTGGAGTATTCTATGGGGTTTTCATGATCCAAGAATATGACATGGGACTTGACCTTGTTATGATCATGGTCCATCAATTTAATATTAAAGAGAAGTTGTCCCAATACTGAGTCCTGGGGAATATCACTGGTGGACAGACACCAACTAGGTTTTGAGCTTCTCATCAACTCCTTCCCAAGTCCTTCTCCTTAGTGCTGCTCAATTGTTAATTCTTTTCTTTTTTTTTTTTTTTTTTCCCTGTAAATCACTGGAGTATGTAGCTCCTGAAAAAGTCAGATATTAAAATCAAGTTACAGAGTGCACTTGATTCTTTCACTACAGGGACCATGATATCAGAAGACTAACCAAATTCTGGCCAGATACTGTTATGGTTTAGGGGTGGTACTTTAGTTCAGTATCTTAGTTATAAACAAGAATAGGAACTTTCTGGACATCTTTGAGTAAAAAAGTAGGGGATCAGATACAGAAGAATAATAAGGATATGTCAATATCATTCGATTAGTTTCCTGACTAGGATGTAGTTTGCTGCACAAATTATTCTGTCTCTTTGTGCTGCTTCTCTCTGTGGCTTTGCATGGCTTCCTCCCTTGTCTCTTTTCTGACTTTCTGCTGGCTCATGTTGTGCCTCCAAAGGTACTAAGAAAGGGGGTTGAAGGAGGCTACAAGCAGCCCTCTGGGCTGTCCAGGGGGCTGTAGTTCTGTACAAGGAGATACCTGCATTAATTTTTCTGAATTGTATATACATGTAAATATATTTTGTACATATTCATTGCATTTCATACTTCTATATGTTTATATGCTTCTATATTTTGCAAATATAACTTTTATTTTCCTTCTGAGCTCTGAGGTTTTTTTGGGGTTTGGGTTTTGTTTGTTTTTTGGGTTTTTTTGGGGAATATACTCTGGAGTTAAATTCTAATTAGTTGGGGGATAATCTCAATGCACCACAGCTACCAAGATGCTTAAAAATCCTTTGAAAAGTTGATTTGCATTGTTGAAATTTTGGATTTTTGTTTGGTTTACTGGTAAGAGAGAGGAAGGTTAAATACCTAGAGTATTCTTGAGCAAATGAAATAAAGATTACATGGAAACAAAACTAGGCACATTTTGCTAGCATAAGACATTCCTGCTTTATCTGGTGAAGGCCAACATAGATACTGAAAACCACTTGTGGGAAGGGGTCACAACCGCTAGTTTTCACTGAATAATTTGCTACTGGGGAAGTGGCATAAAAGTACAAGCACCCAGAAAATTAAATTACAACTATACAAAACATGTGTATTGCAGAAGTTATTAAGTGTGAAGACTTATGAAGAACTAAACCAGCAAAATAAAACTTGGTGGGATAATACCCATGACTGGAATGTAGGGATAGATGGGTACAAGCCCTTTGGGAAGGATAGGCAGGGAAGGAGAGGAGGAGATGTTGCCCTCTATATCAATGACCAGCTGGAATCAGTGGAGCTCCACCTGGGGAGGGATGATGAGCTGGTTGAGAGTGTATGGGTTAAAATCAAAGGTAAGACTGGAGAAGGAGTTATTACTGTAGGGGTCTCCTACAGGCCACCTGACCAGCAGAACCAAGCAGATGAGGCCCTCCACAGGCAGGTCACAAGCCCTGGTCTTCATGGGTGATTTCAACCACCCTGACATCTGCTGGAGGGACAACACAGCAAGGCACCAGCAATCCAGGATGTTCCTGGACTGCATAGAAGACAACTTCCTCCTCCAAATGGTAGAGGAACCAACAAGAAAAGGTGCTCTGCTGGACCTTGTTCTCACCAACAGGGAAGGGCTGGTAACCAATGTGAGGCTCAGAGACTGCCTTGGCTGCAGTGAACATGTAGCAGCTAAATTTAATATCCCCAGGGCAATGAGGAGGACGTATTCTAAGCTTACAACCCTAGACTTTAGGCGTTCAGACTTTGATCGCTTCAGGGATCTGCTAGCTAAAGTGTTGTGGGATGAAGCCCTGGAGGGAAGAAGGACCCAGGACAGCTGGTCAGTATTCAAGGACCACCTCCTCCATGTCCAGGAGCTATGTATACCAACAAAGAGAAAAGCAGGAAAGAATGCTAGGAGGCCTGCCTGGATGAGCAAGGAGATGCTGGAAATGCTATCACTTAAAATAAAACTCTACAGGAAGTGGAGGAAAGGACTTGGGTGTGCTGGCAGATGAGAAGCTCAACATGAGCTCTCAGTATGCCCTTGCAGCCCTGTAGTGGATGATGCTTATGGCCAGGATCGTGCCCTAAATATTTCTAGGACGTACTCTTCTGTGCATTAACCCTCCTTTGTCCCCCCCCTCCTTTCTGAAGGCAAGGGGGGGGATCCTGGCGCCACTGAGTCCAGGTAAACTGCCTGCCTGGGCGTGGTCTCACCCCTGTGGTAGGCAAAGGCCAAGCTATATGTTTGTTTCCCTGTTCATGGCATAAGCTTACACCATATTTGGTAGCTGCCAGTTCATTGGTTAACCTTGGTGTTAGCAACAGATGCTCATTGGACCAGTATTCACTGGGGCAAATGATAAATAGGGGTTGTTTGGTGATGAACCCCCCCACACATTGGTGTTCGAGCCTGTGTCTGTGTGTGCACCAGTGCTGTTGTGGTTCACCTTGCCCGGGACTAAAGCCAGTGCTCCAAGGGGCTTCGCGGTACTTTGCCACCATCACCCAACTGCGTGCAGTGCTGTGGGCAGTACCCTGTGGGATCAACTGCTGCATGATCCATCGCCACAGGAGAGAACCTGGTAACCCGTGCGAACCAGCACTGCTGAACTGCCACAGTGCCCCCCTCCTCAAGTGGGGAATCTCCGTGTCCCGGGAGCAGCAGCAGCCACGTGGCGCAGCCACGCGGTCGGCGCCATTTCCTGTGTCCTCATTACGGTATATCCGTGCCACGTTCTGCGGACTATAAACCTTATCAAGGGAAGACTTCACGAAGTTCTCAGCTTGTGAGTAAGCCAAGCCTTTCTTCATAAAGTTTCAGTTGGGGTAGCATGCAAATCGCTCCGGGTGGAGGATCGCCGGTCACTGACCAACCCCCTCCCCCGCCGCTTCCAAATCAGTTTCGATCCTAAGTTCTGTGAATCATTTAGTTTAAGTGTCTATACCTAAACATTCTGTATAGATAGTTTCACTAACCGAACATCGATACCTGTGAAGGGGAACTGTTTATACCCTGTTGCAGAGTTTGTATATATATAAAAATAAACCTAACATACATTTTTCATTGATATCTCTGCCGCTCATTTCTGAGGGCATATTCATAACAAGCTCGCAATGCCAATCAGTTCCTGGGCTACATCAAGAGAAGTGTGGCCAGCAGGTCAAGGGAGGTGATTCTCTCCCTCCACTCAGCTCTGGTGAGACTCCACCTGGAGTACTGCATCCAGTTATGGAGCCCCTATTCCAAGAGGGATCTGGAGGTGCTGGAAGGTGTCCAGAGAAGGGCCACGAGGATGATCAGAGGGCTGGAGCACCTCTCCTATGAGGACAGACTGAAGGATTTGGGGATCTTCAGTCTGGAGAAGAGCAGACTCCGAGGTGACCTAATTGTGACCTTCCAGTATCTGAAGGGGGCCTCCAAGAAGACTGGGGAGGGACTTCTCAGGCTGTCAGGTAGTGATAAGATTAGGGGGAATGGAATGAAACTGGAGGTGGGGAGATTCAGGCTGGATGTGAGGAAGAAGTTCTTCCCCATGAGAGTGGTGAAGCCCTGGAATGGGTTGTCCAGGGAGGAGGTTGAGGCCCCATCCCTGGAAGTGTTTAAGACCATGCTGGATGAGGCTCTGGCCAGGCTGATCTAGTGTAGGGTGTCCCTGCCCATGGCAGGGGTGTTGGAACTAGATGATCCTTGTGGTCCCTTCCAACCCTGCCTCATACTATACACTATGATATTATGATACCTCCACACTGGAAGGTATAATATAGAAATAGCTAAACAGACCACATACATGTTTGGTTGTTCAAGTGTCTTGTCTCTGGCAGTAGACAGATTAGAAGAATAAGACAAACAGTAATAATTTCTTTTAGTACCCCTCCTCAGTTCTGACAGTATGGATAGTCAAACTTTGCTATGCTATCCGGCTTTACATTTTGTAAAAGACTTTTCTTCGGATCAGCAAATTATTTTAGTGCAATTTATCTTATTTACAGTTTTGACCCATACTGCATTTTGGGGCTACAAGTCAGACAACTGAATTACTGAATGTTATGGTTTATGTATTTATGAATTAATTACTATAGAAAATATGATATTAATGAAAATAATAATAACTTTCTATTAATATGAAAATTTGCCAAAAAACTTTATTAATTAGATTCATTGTACAGCTGGAGTATATGTTTACAGTGGGAATATACAGTGTTCAGGCAATATTTAACAATGTAAAGAATTTTAGTGAAATGGAAAAATAATTGTGGAAGAGAATTCCTGAAGCAATATGGATCTCATCCACAGGGGGAGATGTGACACGAACTGTTAAACAAAGGAGGCAATAAACTAGATACTCACAAAGAAAGGGGGGTCTCCAGAGGGATCCTGACCAGGTGGACAGATGGGCAGAGTCCAGCATTATGGCACTCAGCAAGTGCAAGTGCCAGGTACTGCACTTTGGCCACAACAACCCCATGCAGTGCTGCAAGCTGTGGTCGGAGTGGCTGGAGAGCTGCCAAACAGAAAGGGACCTTGGGGTACTGATTGACAGTTGGCTGAACATGAGCCAGCAGAGTGCCCAGTGTCAATGGCATCCTGGCATGCATCAAGAATAATGTGGCCAGCAGGAGCAGGGAAATCATTGTACCCCTGTCCTCAGCACTGGTCAGGCCACACATTGAGTACTGTGCCAGTTCTGGGCCTCTCAATTTAAGAAGGACATTGAGACTCTTGAAAGTGTCCAGAGAAGGGCAAATTACTAACCTCTTTATCATGGAGGGGAACCGTGTCTACAGACCACAGGACTTGTCTGGGTTTGTGTTGGGCCCCTTTGGCCCTACCACCTAAGCAAACCAAGACAATTTCATTTTTCTTGCCTTAATCTGCATACCTAATAAAAAAAAATTTAGAAAAAATTGAATAAATTATGAATATTAGTGTCTTGTATTTAAACTATGAAATCGTTCTTTTACCTTTTTTCATATGATTAAACAAAATAAAATAATAAATGGTGTAAAAAACCATAAAACTGAAATGCACATGATTTAGATCTTTCCTATGAATTCACATTGGAGAAGCACAGAAAGTTCCTAGTATGAGCCCTATCTAATATATATTTTTTTAATCCTTCCTGAATTAATTTTTATTTAAATTAAGCTTAAAATGGGATCAGTAGCAGGATGATAGCTTTAACTGCAGTCCTGTAAGGTAAGACATGTTAGAAATTTTTTTTCACATCTCTAATATGCCTAGGAAGCCAAGAATGGCTAAGGGTTCAGGATGATATGCACAAGGATTTCATGTTCTTGCAGAGGGTATTAATTGTTTTCAGCAGTTGATTCTGATTGACCTTTACTTCTTTGCTGCTTTGGTTTGTGTCCCACAGTTGAGACATCATCCATATCAACTGTTGATACTCAGTAGTATCTTTCTGGATCTGGTTCATTAGCAACAGCCCTTCCCTTCCCTTCCCTTCCCTTCCCTTCCCTTCCCTTTCCTCCATTCCCTTCCCCTTCCCTTCCCTTCCCTTCCCTTCCCTTCCCTTCCCTTCCCTTCCCTTCCCTTCCCTTCCTTCCCTTCCCTTCCCTTCCCTTCCCTTCCCTTCCCTTCCCTTCCTTCCCTTCCCTTCCCTTCCCTTCCCTTCCCTTCCCTTCCCTTCCCTTCCCTTCCCATGACAATTCAGTTATAGAATCATAGAATCACTTGGGGTTGGAAGGGACCCCCAGAATGAGAAACCTCACACTAGATCAAGCTGGCCAGGGCCTCATCCAGCCTGGTCTTAAACACTTCCAGGGATGGGGCCTCAACCTCCTCCCTGGACAACCCATTCCAGGGCCTCACCACTCTCACGGTGAAGAACTTCTTCCTCACGTCCAGCATGAATCTCCCCACCTCCAGCTTCATTCCATTCCCCCTAGTCTTATCACCACCTGACAGCCTGAGAAGTCCCTCCCCAGCCTTCTTGGAGGCCCCCTTCAGATACTGGAAGGTCACAATTAGGTCACCTCGGAGTCTGCTCTTCTCCAGACTGAATAGCCCCAACTCCTTCAGTCTGTCCTCATAGGAGAGGTGCTCCAGCCCTCTGATCATCCTCGTGGCCCTTCTCTGGACACCTTCCAGCACCTCCAGATCCCTCTTGTAATAGGGACTCCAGAACTGGATGCAGTACTCCAGGTGGGGTCTCACCAGAGCTGAGTAGAGGGGGAGAATCACCTCCCTTGACCTGCTGGCCACACTTTTCCTGATGCAGCCCAGGATCTGATTGGCATTCGGGGCTGCAAGTGCACACGGAGAGCTCATGTTGAGCTTCTTGTGCACCAGCACCCCCAAGTCTCTCTCCTCCAGGCTGCTTTCCAGCCAGTCACTGCCCAGCCTGGATTTGTGCCTGGGATTGCCTCGACCCAGATGAAGGACCCTGCACGTGGTCTTGTTGAACCTCATGAGGTTGGCTTGTGCCCAGCTCTCCAGCCTGTCAAGGTCCCTTCGGATGGCATCCCTCCCCTCCAGCGTGTCTGCTGCACCACACAGCTTGGTGTCATCAGCAAACTTGCTGAGGGTGCACTCAATGCCATGGTCCATGTCACCCACAAAGATGTTGAACAAGACTGGTCCCAGGACTGATCCCTGAGGGACTCTGCTTGTCACTGGCCTCCACTGGGACATGGACCCATTGACAGCGACTCTTTGGGTGCGGCCATCAAGCTAGTTCCTCATCCATCTAGTGGTCCACCCATCAAACCTGTGTGTCACCAGCTTGGAGACCAGGATGTGGTGTGGGACAGTGTCAAAGGCTTTGCTCAAGTCCAGGTAAAGGACATGAGTTGCTCACCCCTCATCTATTAATGTTGTGACCTGTTCATAGAAGGCCACCAGGTTTTTTAGGCAGGATTTGCCCTTGGCAAAGCCATGCTGACTGCTCCCAATCACCTCTTCACTACTCTTCTGAGTCAGTAGTCCCTCCAGGAGGATCTGCTCCATGATCTTTCCGGGCACAGAGGTGAGACTGACTAGCCTGGAGTTCCCTGGTTCCTCCTTCTTGCCCTTTTTTGAAAATGGCAGTAATGTTTGCCCTCTTCCAGTCTGTGGGTACTTCCCCAGTCTGCCATGACTTTTGGAATAGAATAGAGAGGGTTTTAGCAACCTCATCTGCCAGTTCTCTCAGTACCCCTGTTGTATCCCTTCGGATCCCATGGACTTGAACACTTTCAGGTTCTTCAGGTGATCACGAGCTTGGTCTTCACTTACAATGGGCAGTTCTTCCTCCCCATCCCTGGCATCATCTTCCATGACACCAGGAGTGTGGCTAGAGGCCCTTGCAGTGAAGACTGAGGTAAAGAAGTTATTGAGTACCTCAGCCTTTTCCACATCACTTGTGACCATTTCACCAGTTTCCTTTCTGAGGGGGTCCACACCTTCCCTAGTCTTCTTCTTGCCATGAATATACCTGTAGAAATTCTTAGTGTTCCCTTTAACCTCCCTGGCTAGATTCAATTCCAACTCTGCTTTGGCTTTCCTAACCAGGCCTCCTGCTGCTCGGGCAGCTTCCTTATATACCCCCCTGTTCTATCTGTCCTTCCCTCCACTTCCTGTAGAGTTTCTTTTAAGTGATAGTGTGTCTAGCAGCTCATTATCATTATTCTTGTTTTACAGGAGAAAAATTTCAAACAATATCATTCACCCAAGGTCAAGCAGTGAATAATTTGCATCAGATGGACAAGTCAATTTGGTTAATGCTTTATTCCATGCTAACTGAACGAGAAGCTCAACATGAGCTCTCAATGTGCACTTGCAGCCCGGAAAGCCAATCAGATCCTGGGCTGCATCAGGAGAAGTGTGGCCAGCCGGTCAAGGGAGGTGATTCTCCCCCTCTACTTAGCTCTGGTGAGACCCCACCTGGAGTACTGCATCCAGTTCTGGAGCCCCTAGTACAAGAGGGATCTGGAGGTGCTGGAGCGTGTCCAGAGAAGGGCCACGAGGATGATCAGAGGGCTGGAGCACCTCTCCTATGAGGACAGACTGAAGGAGTTGGGGCTGTTCAGCCTGGAGAAGAGAAGGCTCCGAGGTGACCTCATTGTGGCCTTCCAGTATCTGAAGGGGGCCTACAAAGAAGGCTGGGGAGGGACTTTTCAGACTATCAGGGAGTGATAGGACTAGGGGGAATGGGATGAAGCTGGAGGTGGGGAGATTCAGGCTGGATGTGAGGAGGAGGTTCTTCACCGTGAGAGTGGTGAAGCCCTGGAATGGGTTGTCCAGGGAGGTGGTTGAGGCCCCGTCCCTTGCGGTGTTTAAGACCAGGCTGGACGAGGCTCTGTCCAGCCTGATCTAGGGTGGAGTGTCCCTGCCCATGGCAGGGGGGTTGGAACTAGATGATCCTTGTGGTCCCTTCCAACCCTAACTGAAACTATGAAACTATGAAACTGCTTGTCAAACCTGCCTTTGCTCTCAGGATTCAGTCTAGAGCAAAATGTCATTATTTGGTGAGGATATACAGGTCGACTGCACAGAAGACTATTTTCATGAGCAATATGAACAGGAGCAAAGAAGCAGCATTTAGCTGCTTTCAAGTAGTTCCTTGTCTCCTAAAAATATAGACAGTTCTATACCTCATGTAGGAATAAGCAGATACAGTGACTTCAGAGGTCAAAACACAGGGGAAGTTTGGAATTGATACTGTAGATAATATATTGAACATGGTAAAGCTTTTAGACTCCAGTTGTTGAATCTGAGAGCCTAACACTTTGTCAAAGTTAAGATCAAACTTAAAATCTGAATTTGAAACCCTCAGTTTCAGTGCCTTTTTTGTGTGCATGTGTGTGTGTGAAAAGATTAATTTCAAATATCACAAACCAAATATCACAAATAGAAGAAATTATTTTCTGTGATTGTTTTTGTCACAAATTTGTAGCAAAAAAGAAATGCTAAAGTGTGAAATGTATTATTAAAATCTTATAGCAGAATTTTTTCAGTTTTGAGGGATTTTTAAGGAAGTAATTTTCAAGGTATCATTGTAGAGTGAGTTGTTTCTAAAAAGATAAATACTCTGGAAAGACTGTAGTAGGAAGAAATTTGTGTACACACATTGCATTATTCACTAGAAAATTATTGTTCCCCTCAACTTTTGTTTCCAAAGAAGTTAGTAACTTTTACATAATGAGGTGTACTTTAATATTCTTTTTTCTTCTGATTGATATTTTTCTGGTAATTTCATTTTGATTTTTGTGAAGATAAAATAGGTCAATAGGTATTTTCTTAAACAGAAAACCAATGAAAATTGTGGTATTTTGTGTTTGGTTGGGGATTTTTTGTTTGGTTGCTTGTTTGTTTCTTGTTTTGTTTTGTTCTTTGGTTGGTTAGTTTATGTTGAGTTGTTTTAATGCTTTTTTTTTGTTTGTTCCTCAGAAAATATTTGGTGAATCTCCCAGAGATTTTGAAAGGAGCAGAGTATGTCACTTTGTGTATAAGCTTCCTTTCCAATAACTTAGTCTGAAGCAAGCACCATATAATCAACACATTTCACAGTTTTAAATTACTCATTCAGCTTATACAAGCAACAATACCAACTCAAACAAACCCCTTACATTAGTAATTAACATTGCAATTACAAAAATATAAACAAACATAGCACTACCCCAAAAGCATGAAATGTAAGATTGAAAGGAGCAAACTAAAAATAAACAACCACTGTCACTGAAGTGAGATTATCAGTTTCCTCTCTTGAACTGACTATGAATCATTCAGTCTTGAAAATTGTAAGGACTGTGACTGCTTGTCTCTTTAGAAGAAACAGGGTTATTAACAGTGTTTCTCAGGACTGGAAGTTGAGGCACAAACCATGTGTTTCTTAGGGCTGACAAGTATTGCGGAGTTTCTGCCAGTGGAGAATGTGTGAAAGGTCAGAGGCTTATGAACTATATTTTATATGTTGCATTTCTTCACATTAATATTGAATTGCTGTGCCTGAATGCAGATCAAGATCATTATTGAACAGTCCTCGTGCATAAAATTCCACCTCTACAGCCAGAAGGAAGTGTCCTTCTATTTTGTGTTGTTAATCAAATTGACCCTCTAGGAGAAATTCCCCCAAACAAAGAGAAACATAATATAATTGCTTCAGGACTGGATCTCTCCTCAAACATCAAAACACCAGTTTCTATAATACTATCATTTGGGGAAAGATTTAGACCCACAACGTTTAGGAAATTTGGCATAAAAAACTCTCAGTCACTCTGTAACTCATTTTTCTATGTCAAAAAGGAAAGGATATGATGTTATTTACCATATGTGTTGCTATTTCATAGCCTGGCGAGATGAAGTTGAACTTGCAGTGAGAACCTCCTTAATACTGCAGATTTAAATCAGAACCTATAATGTTGGTTTTACAGTCAGTAGTGTCCTGAATGTACAATTTAGTTTGATGTGAGATTCTTTATCTGTGAGTTGTTGCTATGGGAGACTATAACAACTTCTACTGAGAGAGTAAAAAGGATTCTGTTTGCATATTTAAAAATATACACAGATGGAATACGTACTTATACAAGTACAGACAAATTTACATACATTTGTGCATAGATGTAGAAGTATTCCTGGGTGTTTTTATATTTGCATTTATATAAATTACCTATGAAAAAAATTATGTCTAACTGGACCATACTTATTGACTTATACATTAGAAAGAAACAAGAGTATTTGGGTTTTATGTATTTCAAAGACTGAATCCCAGTAAACAGTGTATTGTCTGGAGGGAGCTCATTAAAAGCGGACTGTAATTGAGGCAATAAAATATTTTCCTTACTATTTTTTCCCCTTTTCTGTAACAGGAATATCTTTACAAAGAATTCAGTATATTGCCTGCTGAGGGCTTTTGACACTCAAGGTCCATCTGCTCAGTACTGAGCAAGATAAAAAACACATGTAGTCTGAGCCTTCAAAAGTGTGTAATATGATCTGCATCAGGAACAGTGTGGCCAGCAAAAGCAGGGAGGTCATTGTGCCCCTGTACACTGCACTGGTTAGGCCACACCTCGAGTCCTGTGTCCAGTTCTGGGCCCCTCAGTTTAGGAAGGATGTTGACTTGCTGGAAGGAGTCCAGAGAAGGGCAACAAAGTTGGTGAGGGGTTTGGAACACAAGCCCTGTGAAGAGAGGCTGAGTGAGCTGGGGTTGCTTAGCCTGGAGAGGAGGAGACTGAGGGGTGACCTTCTTGCTCTCTACAACTACCCTGAAGGGAGATTGTAGACAGGCAGAGGTTGGTCTCTTCTCCCAGGCAGGCAGCACCAGAACAAGAGGACACAATCTCAGGCTGTGCCAGAGGAGGTTTAGACTGGATGTTAGGAAGAAGTTCTACACAGAGAGAGTGATTGCCCATTGGAATGGTCTGCCCGGGGAGGTGGTGGAGTCACTATCATTGGAGGTATTTGGGAGGAGACTTGATGGGGTGCTTGGTGCCATGATCTAGTTGTTTAGGTGGGTTGGATTTGTTGATAGGTTGGACGCGATGATCTTGAAGGTCTCTTCCAACCTGGATTTATTGTATTGTATTGTATTGTATCTGATCTAGGTAGATAGTTCATTGTCTATTGATTTGGCATATGTAGTGACCAAATCGGGGTATAGAAACTCAGTATTTGCATGGATTTCCTGACATATGCTGCAATAAGGATTCGCAACCACTTGAGCATATAACTACTGAATTTTTCTTTTGATTGCTGGACTAGACAAGCCTCTCTAGATGGATAAGCACTTTGTGGTATAACAGAGAAATACATCTAAAGAGCATCCTGCATATATGAGTAACTAATTGCAATTGAAATTGGTAGAAACCTGGATCTTGAGAAACTTCAGGGCTTAAGACTTGTTTTATAGTTTAAATCTTCTGCAGAAATAATCAATGAGTATAAATGTGTATTTTAAAGACCCATCTACATCTACTATGTTGGAAATTAGACTGAAGGCTTTTCCTCTCCTTTATGTCTGTCTTTCCAGAGAAGGACCTAATGACTTTACTTTCCAATATCTCAATCTGGATAGAAATATCCTGGCCATTCTACCTTTGAGTGAAGGGTCATAGCCACAACATCAGAATGTTTTCCTTCTATTGATTCAGTGGCTGTGTTTCTAAAATTGTTTTTCACCTGTGAATGGGTAAACACATGGGAAAATAAATGTACAACAGAAAATCTTAAAAAACATGGCGATGAAAATCTCACAACTTGCTTTTTTAATACCTTCTCTAGGCTGAGACATACGATGTTAGCATTGTGGATGCTGTAATAACACTATGCCTGGTACCTCTGGTGTCATTAAATAACTCCTACATTAAGACTTATTATGTGGTTTTATTACCCATCATAAATGAAATGGAAATCTAGTATCAGAAACTTCCTTTTACTGAAAATAAACATTTAAAGCAGTTGTCTTCCTCATTCAACAAATGCATAGGAGGCTGTCTCAGTGCATGTGATTGTATTATGCACTGAAATTCAGCTTACTTTACAGTATGTATGTAAAATAAATAAAAAACAACAAAGATTTCCCTGAAAGTTCTATATCCTTCCAAACTTCGGACCCAATAAGGAACTAATAACACATACGTGTTCAGAAAAGGTATCTTGTGAAATTAGAATTGAGTTTTCACAGAATCAGCAAATGGTTGTTGGTGGAAGGGACCACTGAATGTCATCCGGTCCAATCCTGCTGCTATTTAGAGACAGTTACCCAGGCCCATGTCAGTAGTTATGATGGACTAATTATATTCCAATTAAATAATTAACAGTAACACAAAACTTATGCTAAATCTGCCTGGTATCCAGTCAAAATGTGGAAAACAAGGAAAGTTCTAGTGTAGTGTATAAAATCCTGACATTATGTGCCAATTATATGGCAAAAAATCCTAAACATCTTAAACTGCAGCCATCATGGTTTATCATTTAACATTAATCCTAGCTAATCAATTAAAGTATTTATCAGCACAGTATTAAGGGGATACTGGGGTGCTAATGCATAGATCTAGCTCTAGTCAGTGTACCTTTTTAACTAACTTGAGGATGTATGTGTGATTTAGATTTAGACTGTGTCCTCTTGTTCTGGTGCTGCCTGCCTGGGAGAAGAGACCAACTTCTGCCTGTCTACAACCTCCCTTCAGGTAGTAGATCTGTGCCCAGAAAGATCATGGAGCAGATCCTCCTGGAGGCACTACTGACTCAGAATAATAGTGAAGAGGTGATTTGGAGCAGTCAGCATGGCTTTGCCAAGGGCAAATCCTGCCTAAAAAACCTGGTGGCCTTCTATGAACAAGTGACAACATTAATAGATGAGGGGCGAGCAACTCATGTCATTTACCTGGACCTGAGCAAAGCCTTTGACACTGTCCCACACCACATCCTGGTCTCCAAGCTGGTGACACACGGGTTTGATGGATGGACCACCAGATGGATAAAGAACTGGCTTGATGGCCGCACCCAAAGAGTGGCTGTCAATGGGTCCATGTCCCAGTGGAGGCCAGTGATAGGCAGAGTCCCTCAGGGATCAGTCCTGGGACCAGGCTTGTTCAACATCTTTGTGGGTGACATGGACCATGGCATTGAGTGCACCCTCAACAAGTTTGCTGATGACCCCAAGCTGTGTGGTGCAGCAGACACACTGGAGGGAAGGGATGCCATCCAGAGGGACCTTGAGAGGCTGGAGAGGTGGGCGCAAGCCAACCTCATGAGGTTCAACACGACCAAGTGCAGGCTCCTGCATCTGGGTCAAGGCAATCCCAGGCACAAATACAGTCTGGGCAGTGACTGGCTGGAAAGCAGCCTGGAGGAGAGAGACTTGGGGGTGCTGGTGCACAAGCAGCTCAACATGAGCTCTCAATGTGCACTTGCAGCCCGGAAAGCCAGTCAGATCCTGGGCTGCATCAGGAGAAGTGTGGCCAGCAGGTCAAGGGAGGTGATTCTCTCCCTCTCCTCAGCTCTGGTGAGACCCCACCTGGAGTACTGCCTCCAGTTTTGGAGCCCCTATTCCAAGAGGGATCTGGAGGTGCTGGAAGGTGTCCAGAGAAGGGCCACGAGGATGATCAGAGGGCTGGAGCACCTCTCCTATGAGGACAGACTGAAGGAGTTGGGGCTGTTCAGTCTGGAGAAGAGAAGGCTGCGAGGTGACCTCATTGTGGCCTTCCAGTATCTGAAGGGGGCCTACAAGAAGGCTGGGGAGGGACTTTTCAGGCTATCAGGTAGTGATAGGAGTAGGGGGAATGGAATGAAGCTGGAGGTGGGGAGATTCAGGCTAGATGTGAGGAGGAAGTTCTTCACCGTGAGGGTGGTGAGGCCCTGGAATGGGTTGTCCAGGGAGGTGGTTGAGGCCCCGTCCCTTGAGGTGTTTAAGACCAGGCTGGATGAGGCTCTGGCCAGGCTGATCTAGTGTAGGGTGTCCCTGCCCATGGCAGGGGGGTTGGAACTAGACGATCCTTGTGGTCCCTTCCAACCCTAACTGAAACTATGAAACTATGAAAGTTGTAGAGAGCAAGAAGGTCACCCCTCAGTCTCCTCTCTCCAGGCTAAGCACCCCCAGCTTCCTCAGCCTCCTCATAGGCTTGTGTTCCAAAACCCTCACCAGCTTTGTTGCCCTTCTCTGGACATGTTCCAGCAAGTCAACATCCTTCCTAAACTGAGGGGCCCAGAACTGGACACAGGACTCAAGGTGTGGCCTAACCACTGCAGTGTTCAGGGGCAGAATGACCTCCCTGCTCCTGCTGGCCACACTCTATTCCTGATACAGGCCAGGATGCCATTGGCCTTTTTGGCTGCCTGGGCACACTGCAGGCTCATGTTCAGCTGGCTGTCAACCAGTACCCCCAGGTCCCTTTCTACTTGGCTGCTCTCCCGCCCCTCTGACCCCAGCCTGTACACAACATGGGGTTGCTGTGGCCAATATGTAGAACCTGGCACTTAGACTTGGTGTCTTCTGCACATTTACTGTTGAGAGACTCAATCCCCTTATCCAGATCAGGCCCAGCACTGATCCCTGGGCAACACCTCTAGAGTCTGGCTGCCAGCCGGATGTGTCACCATTCACCACCACTCTCTGGCCTCAGCCCACCAGGCCATTCCTGACCCAATGGAGAGTGCTGCTGTCCAAGCCATGGGCTAACAACTTGGTCAGGAGTTTGTTGTGGGGGACAGTGTCAAAGGCCTTGCTGAAGTCCTGGTAGACTTCCCCAGTCTTCCCCACATCCACCAGGCAGGTCACCTGATCATAGAAGGAGATCAGGTTGGTCAGGCAGGACCTGCCCTTCCTAAATCCATACTGGCTGGTACTGATCCCTTGGCCATCCTGTTAAGTGCAGTGTGATTTCACTCAAGATGACCTGTTCCATAATCTTGCCTGGCACTGAGATCAGGCTGACAGGGCTGGAATTCCCTGGTTCGTCTGTCTGGCCCTTCTTGTGGATGGCCGTCATGTTGTCCAGATTCCAATCATCTGGCACCTCTCCAGTAAGCAGCTTGGCTAGCTCATCTGCCACCTCTTTCATTACCCTCAGATGGATCTCATCCCATCCCATGGATTTATGGGATCAAGGTGGCTAGGGAGGTCCCTAACTACTTCCTCCTGGAATACATGGGAACTGTACAGCTCCCAGACTCCATCTGCCAATTCAGGAGGCCAGCTGTCCAGAAGACAACCTATCCTGCTATTGAAAATTGAGGCAAAGAAGGTGTTAAGTACCTCTGCCTTTTCCTTATCTTTAGTTACAATATTCTCCATGTCCACCAATGACTGGAGGTTGTCCTTGCACCTTCTCTTGCCATTAATATATTTGTAGAAGTTTTTTTTGTTGTCCTCCACAGCAGAGCCCAGTCAAAGCTCTAAATGGGCTTTTGCCTCTCTAATTTTTTTCCTGCATGATCTAGCAAAATCCTGAAACATTTCATGGGTTATCTCTCCTTCCTTCCAAAGATGATACACCCTCTTCTTTCCCTTAACTCTCTCAGATGTTCATTGCCCATGCAGGCCACCTACCCCAGTGGCTCATCTTCCGGCATGTGGGCACAGCCTGTTCCTGTGCCTTCAAGATTTCTTTCTTGAAGTAGGTCCAGCCCTCCTGGATCCCTTTGTTTTTAAGGGCTGTTTCCCAAGTTACCTTTTCAGTAAGTTCCTTGAGTAACCTGAAGTCCGCCCTCTGGTGTCCAGAGCAGATGTTGTGTTGCTGCCCCTTTTAGCTTGAGTGCATGTTGAAAACTCAATTATTTCATGGTCACAGTACCCCAGGCAGCCTCCAACCACCGCATTTCCCACCAGCCCTTCCCTGTTTGTAAAGAGAAGGTCAAGCAAAGCCTTACCCCGGTAGGCTCACACAGCAGCTGGGATAAGAAGCTGTCTTCCATACACTCTAAGAACCTTCTAGACTGCCTCCTCTCTGCTGTGTTAAGTTCCCAGAAGATATCAGGCACATTAAAATCGCCCATAAGAACAAGGTCTGGTGATCTTGAGACAGCCTGTAGCTCCCTGTAGAATAATTCATCAACTTTTTCATCCTAGTTGGGTGGTCTATTACAGAGTCCAATGAGGATGTCAGCCTTGTCGACCTTCCCTCCAACTCTCACCCACAGGTGTGCAACCTGATCATCCTTGATCTCTAATTCCATGGCATCTAGAGCCTCCATGACATACAGGGCCACCCCTCCACCCCTTCCCCCTCTCCTGTCTCTCCTGCAGAGCCTGTAGCCATCAATTACATTGCCCCAGTCATGTGAGTCATCCCACCATGTTTTCTGTGATGGCAACTACATCACAACTTCCTGCTGTAACAAGGCTTCCAGCTCCTCTTGTTTGTTACCCATGCTTCGTGCATTAGTGTACATGCACTTCAGTTGGGCTTCTGATTTCACCCCTGACTCCAGCTTACAACACTCAGACTCCTGTCTGGGAGGCATGGTTTCAGCCCCTTCAAATCTAGTTTAAAGCCCTGTCAATGAGACCTGCCAACTCCCTTCGTAGAACCCTTTTCCTTCTTTGGGACAGACTCTTCTCATGTGCTAGGATTTTTCTCCCCGTCTGGGACAGATGTATTCCATCTGTTGCTAGCAGACCTGGTGCCATAGAAAGTTCACCAATATCGAAAAACTCAAAATTCTATTGGTGGCACCAGCCTCTGAGCCACTTGTTAATAACACCTGCTTTCCTTCACTTTTCAGTATTCCTTCCTGCAACTAAGGATATTGATGAAAAAATTACCTGTGCCCCTGACCCCTCAACCATTTTTCCCAGAGCCTTGAAGCCTGATTGCCTTGGGACCACTGGTTTCAACATCATTGCTCCCTATCTGCATAACTTTTAAGGGATATTAATCAGAGGGCTGTACCAGACTAGGCAGCCTTCTGGTAACATCTGTAACCCTGGTCCCAGGGAGGCAGCAGACTTCCCTGTGGGAAGGATCTGGCCAACATATGGGACCTTCTGTTCCCCTCAGGAGGGAATCACCAATAACAATTACCCTCCTCTTTTTTTTAAGGGAACAAGTCCTGTTGTGGGGGGCAGGCTGTCTGTCTTTGCAGAACACCTCATATGGTGTCTCTTCTGTCTTCTCATTCACCTCACCCCCAACTTCCAGAGCCCCATATTTGTTATGCAAGGGTAGCTGGGAAGGTGAGCGAAGCCATGAGGGTTTTACTTTGTGTCTGCTAACAGGGACCTGTATCCATTTTCTTCTGCATCTTGGGTCACCTCTGTCTGCTAGGGGAGCCTGCAGAGCCTGCTTCCTCAAATCCAGCTCCCTTTCACATTTCCTTACAGTCCTAAGTCTAGCAACTTCCTCATTCATTTCAGCCACTAGGTTAAGCAGATAGTCGAGCTGCTTGCACCTAATGCAGGTGTTGCCTCCATTGCCCTCCATTTCAGGTGTCAGGCTCCATCAGTCTCTGCAGTCATTTGCCTGGACACCTGCCAGCTTAAGTTTGACCTCAGTCTGGGTTGATACAGATCTTTTTAAAACAGCTTTGCTGCAGGTTGCAACCATCCCTATCCCTGGCCATGTGACCTGACTGGAGAACAATCCAGGAATGAGCTCACGTGACTCAGCACCTCCCTCCCTCTTGTGAAAACAGCTGCTGCTGCAGCAGTCTCTGCCCACACCACTCTATCCTCAGGAGAGAAAAGCTGCTTCGGGGGGTGAGGGGGATCTTAATACTATATTTTGTCCAAACTACCACAGAAACTTCTGTACTCTCTCGGGTCATGCAGCACATGTCACTAGCTGCAATGGAGCAAGAAGACTGGCTGTCTTGCCAAATGGCAGTCGTGTGGCTCAGTTCTCCCGTGTTTAAATTTGCTGTGGCTGATGTCACCTTCTTGAGCAGGCATGTGAGAATATGACCCTGCTGGTCCTCACTGTCTGCCAAGTTCCTCCCACCCCAAAAAGCCCCAAAAAGAAACCAAAATGGAATGCCTCTTGGCCTGAGCACGCCGGTCCCAATGCCAGTCCCAAGCATCTCTCTTGCCAAATAGTTTATTTTTTCCTTTCTCTTTTCTTCTCCTCTGTGTTGAAAATCCATATTTGCTTCCAAGTTTTGTCCAAAAGCAGACTTGATTCATGGAAACAAAAAAGTTTTTAATATTTTCAAATTTGTTAAGAAATGCAGCAGGCTTTGAGCAGATATTCAATGAACACACTATGTCTATGCAAGCAGAAAGGTTATGTGGATATCTACACAGCTAGACAACATCTATTAATTTCAATTAATAGATCAATGAAAATATTAGTTCACTTACAATTAATGATAATTGAAGCAGATTAGTTACAGTTAATGCGACTAGCCACTTCTTTCCATCAAAGATTCAGTCCACTTTCTTTTATTTTTTTCCCATTGAAAGAGCTGAATTTATTTTTTTCTAAAATAAATGAACATTTGTTTTTAAACTCATTAGTGAAGAATGAAGAAACATGCTGCTAATGACAACTTGGCAGTGAAGTGGTAAGGTGGACAATCAGCACAATCCATTTTTTTGCAATGGGATCTTTTTTTTCCAAAGTATTTTTGACCTTATCGATTACCTGTTTGTTTGCTCATTTGTTTTAAAGAAAGTAACACAATTAATAGCTATTTAGATATTCACTGAATACCCTAACTTTGTATCTGGTAAAAGAACAGATTCCGTATATTCCCTGGGGAACATGACTGGCTGTAGACATCCAATTGTACTCTGTGTTGGTGATCATGACCTTCTGAACTCTATAGTTAAGCCGGTTTCTGACCCACCTCATGGTCCAATCATCTAATCCACTTTTCACAGAATCACAGATTCACAGAACATTAGGGGTTGTAAGAAACCTTGAAAAATCACCTAGTGTAGTGCTAGTGCAGGATCACCTAGAGTAGGTCACACAAGGATGCATCCATATGGGCTTTGAAAGTCTCCAGAGGAGACTTCACAACCTCTCTGGGCAGCCCATTCCAGTGTTCCGTCAGCCTCATAGAGAAAAAATTTTCTTATGATTTTATGAAATCTCCTATATTCCACCTTGCACCTGTTGTCCCTTGTCCTATCATTGGAAATCACTGAGAAGACCCTGGCTCTGTCCTCCAACACTTACCCTTTACATATTTATGAACATTAATGATGTCATCCCTCAGTCTCCTCCAAGCTTAAGAGACCCAGTTCCCTCAGCTTTTCCTTATGAGGGAGATGTTCCACTCTCTTAATCATCTTTGTGTCTCTGTGCAGGACTTTTTCAATCAGGCAGTACATCTCTTGACATGCTAACCACACCGCTTCTAATACAGGATGCTCTTTGCCTTCCCGGCCACAAGGGCACATGCCTGTCTTAAGGTCACCCTTCCATAAACCAGGACCCCCAGGTTCCTTTTTCCTATGCTCCTCTCCAACAGGTCAGTCCCCAACATATACTTGTGATAAAGAGGTTATTAATTTATAAATATGAAATGAGAATTATGTAAATATTAATGTTATTATTAAAATTATTAATAACCAATTAATCACTATTTTATATACATATTCTAGTGCATGATTGTGAAATACATCCCATAAATGATTTATCATGGGGTTGTTTTTTCCCTGATGCAAGACTTGTATTTTGTTCAATTTCTTTCTGCTCAACTCTCCAGCCTGTCTACATCTCTCTGAATGGGAGTACAGCCTTCAGGTACGTCATCCACTACTGCCAGTGTTGTGTCATCAGCAAATTTGCTTACACTCTTGTCCATGAATTGATGAATGTATTGAATAGTAATGGTCCATTACTGAGGGACTCCACTAGATACAGGCTTCCAACTAGACTCTGTTCCATTGACTGCAATTCTCTGACTTCTTTCCTTCAACCAGTTCACAATTTACCTCACTAAGTGATCATCCAGACCACACTTCTTCAGTTTAGCTGTGAGGATGCTATGGGAGATGATGTCATATGCTTTCTTGAGATCACATAAACTACATCCATAGCACTGCCGTCATCTATTCACCTGGTTATGTCCTCATAAAAGACTCTCTGCTTGGTTAAACATGACTTCCCCTTGGTGAAAACATTTTGATATGCCTGGAGACAGAGCTGAGAATAAGGTGTTCCATGACCTTTGCAGGGATGGAGATAAGGCTCACCAGTCTATAGTTATCTGAGTCCTTTTACTTGCTCTTTTGCTTTTTTTTAAGACTAGAGTGACATTTGCTCTCTTCCACTCCCCAGGCACCTCTCCTGTTTCCCATGACTTAAAAAAGACAATGGAGAGTGGCCTAGCAATGACCTTCTGCACTAATGGGTGCATCCAGTACCCATGGATTTATGGAAGTCTAGATTGCTTAACTGATCCCTAACCAAGTCCTCATCAAACAAGAGAGACTCCTTTACCCTGGCTTGTACTGGGTCTCAGGGATCTGGGGCTCCTGAGGGTGATCTCCAACAGTACAGAGAGAGACAAAAAAGGCCTCCTTTGTACTCTCTGCCGTCAGGGCACCCACCCCATTCAGCAGTGGGTCTACATTGCCTCTGGTGATAGTTTTGTCTTCAGCGTATTTGAAGAAGCCCTTTTTGTTGTCCTTGACCTCTCTTGTAAGGCTGAATTTAAAGAAGGCCTTGTCTTTCCTAGTTGCCTCCCTACACCCTCTGACAACAGTCTTATATTCCTCCTAAATGGCCAGCTACTCATTCCATGATTTATAGACTTTCTTCTTCCACTTCAGTTTGCCCATCAGTTCCCTGTTTAACCACGTGGGATGCCTGTCTCCCTTTCTTGACTTTCTACCCATTGGGATGCTCCAATCTTGAGTTTGAAAGAAGTGGTCATTCAATGTTAACCAACTGTCTTGGGCCCCCTTGCCTTATTGTTCCCTTTCCCATGGGATTTCCCCTAGCAATTGCTTGAAAAGTCCAAAGTCAGTCCTGCTGAAGGACAGGGCTGTGATCCTGCTTGGTACTCTGTATGCACTACACAACACCCTGAACTCCACCATCTCATGGTTGCTGCAGCTAAGACTGACCTCAATCTTCACTGCTTCATCCAGACCCTCCTTGTTAATGAGTATAAGATCTAGTAGCACTCCTCTCCTAGTTGGCTCATCCACCATTTGAATCAAGAAGTTATTACCAGTGCACTGGAGAAAACTCCTGACTGTGAATGGCTGACCAAGTAGGCTTTCCAGCAAATATCTGGGTGATTAAAACCCTGACAAGGACCAGGGATTGTAATTACAAGGCTGCTGTCACATGCCTGTAGAAGGCTTCATCAACTTCCTCATCCTGATCAGGTGGCCCATAATGGACACTCACAACAGCATCACCCATGCTAGCCTGCTCCTTAATTCATACCCACAAACTCTCAACTCCCTCCTCATCTACCCCTGGATGGGTTTCAATAAATTCTAGTTGCTCTCTTGTGTAAAGAACAACTCTATCACCTTGACTTGTTGACCAGTCTTTCCTAAAAAGGACACAGCTGTCCCACCATGTCTCTGTAACCGTCATTACATCATAACCCTTTGAACCCAGCGTGTGGCTGAGGAGAGAGGAGGCAGTGGCGAGGAGCTCAGCTAGGCCTTTCTCATTGACAGGGGAGTAAAAAAATAAAGAAAACAACACCAAAAAATGCCAGGTAGAGAGGGTGGTTACTGAAAGATGGTTACTACTCGAACAAAGGCTAGTAGAAGAACAGTGGGCACCCAAACAGAGACCACACACAAGCATGCAGATGTTCAGGTAGGTGGCCATAGTGAGTGCTGGAACCTGGCACTTGATATGGAAGATGGAAGGAACAACTCCTGTGCTAGGTGTGAGCAGATCAGCGCTCTGATGAGCATGGTGGCTGAACTAAAAGAAGAGGTGGAAAGGCTAAGAGCTATAAGAGACAGTGAAAGGAAAATTGACTATTTCCATAATCTAACCTCTACAAAACCAGAACAGGGGGTAACTCTTAGTGGAACAGGGAGTTTGATACCTTCCCATCAGCAAGCCTCTCAGCCTCCCGGTAGTAACCCACATGAGCAAGGCCAATGGGAACAGGTCTCTGCCTGATGGCAGAAATGCAAACGAAGCAAGCGTGCCACTTTGGAACAGGGGGTATATAAGGAAACTGCCCGAGCAGCAAGAGGCCTGGTTAGGAAAGCCAAAGCAGAGTTGGAATTGAATCTAGCCAGGGAGGTTAAAGGGAGCACTAAGAATTTCTACAGGTATATTAATGGCAAGAAGAAGACTAGGGAAGGTGTGGACCCCCTCAGAAAGGAAACAGGTGAAATGGTCACAAGTGACATGGAAAAGGCTGAGGTACTCAATAACTTCTTTACCTCAGTCGTCACTGCAAGGGCCTCCAGCCACACTCCTGGTGTCATGGAAGACGATACCATGTACACCAACGCATGCAGCAAGAGGAGCTGGAAGTCCTGGTCCACCAGGGGGACTATGATATAGTTGCCATCTCAGAAACATAGTGGCATACCATGCATGATTGGAGTGCTACACTGGGGGGTTAGAGGCCCTTTAGGAGAGACAGGCGAGGGAGAAGAGGAGGAGGGGTGGCTCTGTATATTAGCGAGTCACTCTCTGCCACAGAGCTAGAGGTGGAGGATGAAGGGATTCAGAGCCTTTTAGTTAAAATCAGAGGGCAGCCTAACAAATCTGACATCCTGGTTGGAGTCTGTTATAGACCACCCAACCAGGATGAGGAGGCAGATGAATTATTCTATAAGCAACTGGAGGCTGTCTCAAGATCATCAGATCTTGTCCTTGTGGGTGACTTCAACCTGCCAGATATCTGCTGGGAACTTAATTCAGCAGAGAGGAGGCAGTCCAGAAGATTCCTGGCATGCATGGAGGACAGCTTCCTGATGCAGCTGTTAAGTGAGCCTCCCAGGGGTCAGGCTCTGCTTGACCTGCTATTCTCCAATAGAGAAGGGCTGGTGGGAGATGTGATGGTAGGAGGCTGCCTAGGGTGCAGTGACCACGAGACAGTGAAGTTTTCAATATGCAGGGAGATAGGGAGGAGCACTAACAGAACCCTCACCTTGCACTTCCGGAGGGCAAATTTCAGCCTGTTTAAGAAACTTATTTGCAAAGTTCCCTGGGTATCAGCCCTCAAGAACCGAGGTGTCCAGGCTGGTTGGACCTATTTCAAAGAGGAGCTCTTGGAGGCACAGGAACTGGCAGTTCCCATGTGCCAAAAGATGAGCCGGCAGGGAACACGACAGGCCTGGATGAGCAAGCAGCTCCTGGAGGAATTAAGGGAAAAAAAGAGGCTGTATCACCTTTGGAAGGAGGGGAAGGCTTCTTGAGGTACGTTTAAGGAAGTTGCTAGATTATGTACAAAAAAAATTAGAGAGGCAAAGGCCCACTTAGAACTTAAGTTGGCCACCACTGTGAAAGATAATAAAAAGTATTTTTCTAAATATATTAAGACTAAAAAGAGGGGCAAGAAGAACCTCCACTCCTTATTGGACCTGGAGGGGAACAGAGTGACTGAAGACAAGGAAAAGGCTGAGGTGCTGAACAACTTCTTTTCCTCAATTTTTAACAGCAAGGCAGGAAGAGTTCAGGACGAGTGGCCTCCTGAGCTGGGTGATGGGGTCAGGGAGCAGTGTAATGCCCTGGATATCCAAGAGGAATTAGTTTGGGACCTGCTGAGCCACTTGGACACTCACAAGTCCATGGGACCAGATTGGATCCACCCTAGGGTAATGAGAGAGCTGGCAGATGAGCTGGCCAAGCCACTCTCCATCATTTTCCTCCAGTCGTGGCTCACTGGTGAGGTCCCAGATGACTGGAAACTGGCCAATGTGATCCCCATCCACAGGAAGGGTCGGATGGAGGAACCTGGAAACTACAGGCCTGTCAGCCTGACCTCAGTGCCAGGGAAAATGATGGAGCAGATTATCCTGGCAGCAATAACTGTGCACCTGAAGGATGGCCAAGGGCTCAGGTCCAGCCAACATGGATTTAGGAGGGGCAGGTCCTGCCTCTCCAACCTGATCTCCTTCTGTGATCAGGTGACCCGCCTGGCAGATGTGGGGAGGCCTGTGGATGTGGTCTACCTGGACTTCAGCAAGGCCTTTGACACCGTCCCCCACAGCAAACTGCTGGCTAAGCTATCAGATCGTGGCTTGGACAACAACACTCTGTGCTGTGTTAGGAACTGGCTGGAGGGCCGGGCCCAGAGAGTGGTGGTGAATGGTGCCACCTCCAGCTGGAGGCCAGTCACCAGTGACATCCCCCAGGGATCAGTGTTGGGCCCCATCCTCTTCAATGCCTTCATTGACAATCTGGATGAGGGGATTGAGTCAGTCATCAGCAAATTTGCAGATGACACCAAGTTGGGAGCAGATGTTGGTCAGTTAGAGGGTGGAAGGACCCTGCAGAGGGACCTCGACTGAGTGGACAGATGGGCGGAGTCCAATGGGATGCTATTCAACAAGTCCAAGTGCTGGGTGCTGCACTTTGGCCACAAAAACCCAATAGAGAGCTACAGGCTGGGGTCGGAGTGGCTGGAGAGCTCCCAAACAGAGAGGGACCTGGGGGTGCTGATTGACAGCCACCTGAACGTGAGCCAGCAGTGTGCCCAGGAGGCCAAGAAGGCCAACGGCATCCTTGCCTGCATTAGGAATAGTGTGGCCAACAGGAGCAGGGAAGTCATTGTGCCCCTGTACTCTGCATTGGTTAGGCCACACCTAGAGTCCTGTGTCCAGTTCTGGGCCCCTCAGTTTAAGAAGGACATTGAGACACTTGAACGTGTCCAGAGAAGGGCAACAAGGCTGGTGAGAGGCCTTGAGCACAAGCCCTATGAGGAGAGGCTGAGGGAGCTGGGGTTGTTTAGCCTGGAGAAGAGGAGGCTCAGGGGCGACCTCATTGCTCTCTACAACTACCTGAAGGGTGGTTGTAGCCAGGTAGGGGTTGGCCTCTTCTCTCTAGCAACCAGCACCAGAACAAGGGGACACAGTCTCAAGCTGTGCCAGGGGAAGTTTAGGCTCAAGGTGAGGAGAAAGTTCTTCACCGAGAGAGTCATTCGCCATTGTCATGGGCTGCCTGGGGAGGTGGTGGAGTCACCATCCCTGGAGGTGTTCAAGAGGGGATTGGACGTGGTACTTGGTGCCATGGTCTAGTCATAGGGTCTGTGGTGACAGGTTGTACTCGAAGATCTTCGAGGTCTTTTCCAACCTTGGCGATACTGTGATACTGTGATTTATCCTGTAATTTATCCTGTATTTTTGTGGCCTTTCTCTGGACCATCTCCACCAGGTGCATGTCTGCCCTACGTTGTGGGCCCTAGAGCTGGACAAAGGTGAGGTCTCACCAAAGCACAGAGCAGAGTGTCACTCTTTTGATGTAACCGTTGTGGTTGGCCTTCTAGGCTCCAAATGCATGGGTTTGGATCATGTCTAGCTTTTTTTCTGCCTTTACCACCAAGTCCTCCTCTGCACACATGAAAATATTAAGCAGCACTAAACCCTTGGAGACACCCATCTTCATCTGGACATTGAGCCATTGACTACTATGCTTTGGATGTAATGATGCAGCCAATTTCTTATTCACTCCATTGAAGAAAGCCACTAGACTGGTCATGCAGGACTTGTCCTTACTAACAACATGGTGGCTGTTTTGAATAATTTCCCCATCTTTCATGTGCAATATCAGAGCTCCTAAGAGGATCTGTTCCATGATCTTCTCAGACACAGATGATGCTGATAGGTTGATATTTCCCAGGGTCATCCTTTCTACCAGTTTTAAATCACTCATAGGGAGAGTGATTGCCCACTGGAATGCACTGCCTGTGGAGGTGTTTAGGAGGAGACTTGGTGGAGTGTTTGGTGCCATGGTTTAGTTGATTAGATAGTGTTGGATGATTGGTTGGACCAGCCTGGTCTATTCTATTCTATTCTATTCTATTCTATTCTATTCTATTCTATTCTATTCTATTCTATTCTATTCTATTCTAAATATGGGCACAAGATTTCCCTTCTTCCAGTCACCAGGGGCTTCATCTGACTGCCAGGACTTTTCAAATGTCATGGTGAGTGGCTTGGCAGATACATCAGCTAGTTTCTTGAGGACTCTCAGATGCATCTCATCAGATCCCATACACTTTTCGATGTTCAGGTTCCCCAGGTAGATACAAACTCTGTCTTTTACAATGGGAAGGACCTTTTCCTCTCAGCCCTGTCTTGTAATGCTTCAGCTTGGGAGAAGATGTTGCCAGTGAAGATGGAGGGAGAAAAGTTTTTGAAAACATCAGCCTTCTCCTTATCTAGTGGTGCTATCTCACTGTTCTCGCTCTTCAGGGAGAGCACACTTTCATTAACTTTCCTTTTCTAGCATCTAATGTCAACTTGCTGACAACCAGCATTGTGGTGATTGCCTTCTTTGCATCTCATGTGTGCCAACAGTTAAATGCATATATTACCATGCTTTATGATAAAGCTATAAAATATAATAAAAGGATTAAATCTATGATACCATATAATAAGCAGTAGATTGTGTGACAATATATCTATGCCAAGAAGTATAATCAGTTTCTATTTATTTAGCAAAAATTAAGGATAAAGAATCCCGTGCAAAGAGATCCAACAAAGAAACCACAAACAAAATTTAATAATGTATATTTAGATTTTTGACAACAGAAGACTTATCACAAATGACATATGTCAGTTAGGAAAATAACTGCAAACATTGTTTCCATTCACACTTTGGCATTACATATAACACAGAATAGTGTTATGTTCTTCGGCGAAGATTATTAGCACACATATGCTTGCAAGATAGACTGTGGTTGTGGAAGTAGGCATGGGCAGATGAGTATATGCTAATCTAACATGCTATTTATATTTCATCGGATATATGTTGTAGAGAATCCCTTTGTTTCACTGATTCAGATTAGTGTGAGTTTTGAATAAAATAAAGTGATTTTTGCTTTAAACTGTGATTACTTTATATTTTGTGTTATCATGTATAACCATAAAATATTAGTACATGTAATATCATAGATTATCCAAGGGAACAAGAAAGTCTGTGCTCTGTAATTGATAATATTGTTTATTTTTTTTTTATACCAACAGATCTCAAAACCCTTTAAAATGTATGGCTAAATGCAACTAATCAAATTCACAGGCTGGAAAAAAAGACACATCTAGGAAATTCATGAGTAATTACCCTTACAATAATACAATACAATAATACAATACACCAGGTTGGAAGAGACCTTCAAGATCATCGCGTCCAACCCATCAACCAATCCAGCCCACCAAAACAATTAAACCATAGCACCAAGCACCCCATCAAGCCTCTTCTTGAACACCTCCAATGAAGGTGACTCCACCACCTCCATGAGTAGCCGATTGCAATGGGCAATCACTCTCTCTGTATAGAACTTCTTCCTAACATTCAGCCTAAACCTGCCCTGGTGCAGCCTGAGACTGTGTCCTCTTGTTCTGGTACTGGCTGCCTGGGAGAAGAGACCAACATCTGGCTGGCTACAAACATGCTTCAGGTAGTTGTGGAGAGCAATAAGGTCACCCCTCAGTCTCCTCTTCTCCAGGCTAAGCAACCCCAGCTCCCTCAGCCTCTCCTCATAGGGCTTGTCTTCCAAACCCCTCACCAACTTTGCGACCCTTCTCTGGACATGTTCCAGCAAGACAACATCCTTCCTAAACTGAGGGGACCAGAACTGGACACAGGACTCAAGGTGTGGCCTAACCAGTGCTGTGTACAGGGGCAGAATGACCTCCCTGCTCCTGCTGGCCACACTGTTCCTGATGCAGGCCAGGATGCCACTGGCCTTCTTGGCTGCCTGGCCACACTGCAGGCTAATGTTCAGCCTCCCATCAACCAGCACCTCCAGGTCCCTCTCTGCCTGCCCACTCTCCAGCCACTCTGACCTGAGCCTGGAGTACTGCATGGGGTTGTTGTGGCCAATGTGCAGAACCCAGCACTTGGATGTGTTCAATCTCATGTCGTTGGATTCTGCCCATCTGTCCAGCCTGTCGAGGTCCCTCTGCAAAGCTTCTCTGCCCTCCAGCAGATCAACTCAGCTTGGTGTTGTCCACAAATTTACTGATGATGGACTCAATGCCCTCATCCAGATCATCAATAAAGATGTTGAAGAGCATGGGGCCCAGCACTGATCCTTGGGGCACACCACTAGTGACAGGCCGCCAGCCGGATGTGGCACCATTCACCACCACTCTCTGGGCTCGGCCCTCCAGCCACTTCCTAACCCAGCACAGAGTGTTCCTGTCCAAGCCATGAGCTGCCAGCTTGGCCAGCAGTTTGCTGTGGGGGACAGTGTCAAAGGCCTTGCTGAAGTCCAGGTAGACTACATCCACAGGCCTCCCCACATCAACCAGGCGGTTCACCTGATCATAGAAGGAGATCAAGTTGGAAAGGCACGACCTGCCCTTCCTAAATCCATGATGGCTAGGCCTGAGCCCTTGGCCATCCTGTAAGTGCTGTGTGATTGCACTCAAGATGACCCACTCCATAATCTTGCCTGGCACTGAGGTCAGGCTGACAGGCCTGTAATTCCCTGGCTCATCCAACCGGCCTTCTTGTGGATGGGCACCAGTTGGCCAGCTTCCAGTTTCTGGACCTCTCCATGAGCCAGGACTGCTGAAAAATGATGGAGACGGCTTGGCCAGCTCATCTGCCAGCTCTCTCAGCACCCTAGGATGGATCCCATCTGGTCCCATGGCCTTGTGGGGGTCCAAGCAGCTCAGAAGATCTCTAACTGCCTCCTGGAGCAGCAGGAAACTATGCTGCTCCCTGGCTCCTTGTGCCAGCTCTGCAGGCCAGCTGTCTGGAAGACGTTCTGTCCTGCTAGTATAAATTGAGGCTAAGAAGGTGTTAAGTACCTCTGCCTTTTCCTCATCCTTTATTACAACCTTCCCCTTCATGTCCACCAAGGAGTGGAGGTTGTCCTTGCCCTTCTTCTTGCTATTGATGTATTTATAGAAGGACGTTCTGTTGTCCTTCACAGCAGAGGCCAATCTAAGTTCTAAATGGGCTTTTGCCTCCCTAGTTTTCTTCCTGCATGTCCTAGCGACATCCCTAAACATTCCATGGGTTGCCTCCCCTTTCTTCCAAAGATGATACACCCTCTTTTTTTTCCTTAGTTCTATTAAACGTTCATTACCCATCCAGGCTGGCCGTCTGCCCCAGCAGCTCCTCTTCCGGCACACTGGCACAGCCTGTTCCTGCACCTTCAAGAGTTCTTCCTTGAAGCAGGTCCAGCTCTCCTGGACCCCTTTATTTTTAAGGGTTGTATCCCAGGGAACCTTCTGAGTTAGTTCCTTGAGTAGCCTGAAGTCTGCCTTCCTGAAGTCCAGAGGGGAGGTCTTCTTGCTGCCCCTCTTAGATTGACTGAATACTGAAAATTCAATTATCTCGTGGTCACTGGTGCCTAAACACCCTCCGACCATCACATCACCCACCAGACATCCCCTGTTGGTGAAGAGGAGGTCAAGCAGAGCCTTACCCCTGGTAGGTTCGCACAGCGCCTGGGATAAGAAGCTGTCCTCCATGCACTCTAAGAACCTCCTAGACAGCCTCCTCTCTGCTGTGTTGAGATCCCAGCAGATATCTGGCAGGTTGAAGTCACCCATGAGAATAAGGTCAGGCGATCTTGAGACAGCCTTAAGCTGCCTATAGAATGCTTCATCGACATCTTCCTCCTGGTTGGGTAGTCTATAACAGACTCCAACCAAGATGTCTGCCCTGCTGGTCTTCCCTCTAATTCTCCCCCACAAGCACTCAACCTGATCGTCCCCGATCATAGGATCAGTCAGTCAGGGTTGGAAGGGACCTCAAGGATCAGCTAGTTCCAACCCCCCTGCCATGGGCAGGGACACCCCACACTAGATCAGGCTGGCCAGAGCCTCATCCAGCCTGGGCTTAAACACCTCAAGGGACGGGGCCTCAACCACCTCCCTGGACAACCCATTCCAGGGCTTCACCACTCCCACGGTGAAGAACCCCTCCTCACATCCAGCCCGAATCTCCCCACCTCCAGCCTCACTCCATTGCCCCTAGTCCTATCACTACCCGAGTAAGGTGGAGCCAACTGATAGGTGCTGCCCAGACCCAGCTTCAGGGATTTAAGTAAGACACGCTCTGTTGTTTGAGGCTGAGCTTTTTTATCACCTGGTAGCACTCACAGAATCATTAATCATAAAACTTTCAATGCTTTTCCAGGTACTTGGATTCAGAAGGACTGTTGGATGGTTGTTACGAACCGTTGTTTCTACACATTCCCTTAAGAGACTCAACTCCTACCTACCTATTGAGAAACTAGATAAACAAAAGGCAGTGTCTTGCACGTAACGTACAAATGGCCCAGGGGACCAGCATCAAGCAAACAAAGCTGATTCCAGCAGTGAGGGGAAGGCTTGTATTTTTGATGCACACAGCTCGTTCCTGAGGGCTCGACCAAATAAACTACAGTGACTGAGATAAGGGACAGACATAACTTAAATGAGGAAGAGATTGTGACACTCTGACTTTCAGTATGATTTACAAGGTACTGGTCTTCAGAGACCATTAATTCACCAGTTTGGCCTCTTTCTGACATGGTCACTGCTGCAGATGCACTTTTACATTTCTACACAAAACGTTTGCTGGGTCTGCTGGTAGGAATAGAATAAAATGGAATTAACCAGGTTGGAAAAGACTTTCAAGATCATCAGGTCCAACCCATCATCCAGCAACATCTAATCAACTAAACCATGGCATCAAGTGCCTCATCCAGTCTCCTCTTAAACACCTCCAGTGATGGTGACTCCACCACCTTCCTGGGCAGCACATTCCAATGGAAAATCTCTTTCTGGGAAGAATTTCTTCCTAACATCCAGCCTAAACCTCCCCTGGCACAGCTTGAGACTGTGAGATCTCTAGCTCAATGGCATCTAGTGCCTCCCTGATGTACAGGGCCACCCCTCCACCCCTTCTTCCTTGCCTGTCTCTCCTGAAGAGCCTGTAGCAGCCAATTGCAGCACTCCAGTCATGTGAGTCATCCCACCACGTCTCCGTGTTGGCAACTACATCCTAACTTTCCTGATGCAGCAAGGCTTCTAGCTCCTCTTGTTTGTTACCCATGCTTCGTGCATTAGTGTACATGAACTGCAGCTGGGCTGCTGGTTTCACCTCTGGCTCTAGCTAATCACCCCCAGACTCCTGCCTGAGGGGACTGATTTCACCCCCTTCCCCCTTCGAAGCTATTTTCCAAGTGTCTTACAAGTTTCCAAGTGTTCTTCCAAGTGTCAAAGAATATGCTGGCACTGCAGCCATACTGTTTCCCAGTGATGTCCCTTTGATTTAGTTAGACGTAATTGTAGACCACAAGCTATTTAAATTGTTGCTCAGATGAGGGCACGAGTTTTTGCTTGCTTTCACAGTCTCCATTTTGAAGTCTAGAGGCGAGACTCACTGTGATGGTTTACAACACATCCATTAACCTTGTTTGACTGACAGTATTCTTCTGTCCTGTTTTTTTTGACACTTTCAGAATTTAATTTGGTCCTGTTGTGGTAATAGCTCATGTCTGTCAATTTTCAGTTGTTCTATTATGCATTTTATTTATTTTATTTTTGGTTTAGTTCCTTTCAACAGATAAATTTTGGGTTTTTCACTTTTGGTGGTGTTGGCAAGGAAACAATATTATGGATTTTTTGTTGTGGTTTGTTTTAAACATCTCATGTGACATGTAATTTGAACACTGAAATCTATTACAAAGATGCAAAATTAGAACTTCCTGTATTTAGTAGAAGTAATACAGGATAAGAAGATCAGAAAGTTTTGTACAGAAATGTCCCTGTGTTTTTCAGCAGCATATGGAGAAAAATCAGGGTCTTATATCAGAAAATGTCTAACAAAGATTTAAAAGCATTAGGTAACTGTCTGATTGATTACACAGTAGAAGAAAAAGACTGTTCCCCTGTTTTATGCATGCCATATGAGAGTATAGGTATTAAAATACTTTAATGTGTCTATGTTGGTGAGGAATAAATAGTGAGCCACTGTAATTAATAACTATTAAAGCTGTTTGATCGTATCTTCTGGCTTGCAAAATCTTTTATGTTCAGGTGTGTGATTTAATGGAATCCATTAAATTCATATATTTCAACAGACACTAATTTACGATCTTTTATAAGATCTGTCATGAAACACAGTCAGAGATATAGAATTGTCTCAGTGCATTACATAGTAAATTGTGCTCCCCTTTCCTCTGAAATTATTTGACTTTAGAGGCTAAATATGAATGTCAATGCATCGGACAGACACATTAAGTATACTTTTCGTTCTACCATCACCTGGGAATATGTGGAATAAACCTTTTATCTCTGGTAAAGCTGAGAACAAGAGTGAACAATATTCAAAGTGGCTGAAGGAAAAAATGTGTGGAAGTTCTATCTGTTTCACTTTATATGCAAAATGATAAGGATATTGAGTGTGTAACCCTCATTTATGAATTGTAATGGCTCATCTATGAGTTGCTAACTATTCTTTTCAATCAGTATTTTCCTCTTGGTCCTTTCATGGAACCTAGGAGATGAAGAGACTAGCTTTGGGCTTTTTTATCCATTCCACATCAAATTCAGAGGCCTATTAATCCCTGGATAGGTACAAAAATCTCTCACTAGTGTCAATAATAAAGATTTTTTTTTTCTTTTGTACCAGAAAAACACAAGATGCAAGTATGTGAGATGCAAGGACTGATTAGAATAGAAAACAGAGGGAAAAAGTAGTCTTGTAACCAAACTTTAATGAGTTAGTGGAGGATTATACGCAAACTATATCAGCTCTTAAGATACTACTGACAAATCTCTTAGGGAGGCTTTTGTCTTGCTTGTCTATTTAATAGCACACTGAGATTATGATAATTAAGTACAGATGGTCAACATATTAAATGGATTAGTATCTCCTGTATAGACAATCTTCATGTACTCAACTAATGATACATTTATTAGAGAGGAGCCATAATGCTAGCACATAAAGCTTGAACTGTCACCTCTTTTTTTTTAGTAAATGAGTTCACAATTAAAAAAAAATCTGCCATACTTTGGTTGTTAAATAAGACAAGTAATGAGCCTGAGAAAATTCCATCCCACTGGAATTTGTATCCATCATCCTAAATGTAGACCAACAAATAATAAACACTTAATGAAAACACAGAAAATAACTTCTTGGTCTTCTTGGTCTTATGCTGATTTCTGTGTATCCCTGGGATCTATTTTAATAGGTAACCTTATAAGCATTTTTTTTCCCCAGGGACAATGAAGGGATCTGATTGAACAGAAGGGGAAATGAGATTGACTTGACAGAAAAGACAGAAGAGCAAGACAAAATGACTCAAAAGCAGGGATTTTAAAGTACTGTATGAGAAAGTAAAAGTATTGTGCTTTCCCTTTGTCTATTTTTTGCAGGACAAAAAGAAGTGAAGTGCTATGATTCTGTTCTATGTCCAAAATTTTATATATTTCAGAGCAAAGTAAACAAAAGGATCAAGAAGTTGCAAAAAATTAGTCATGGTAAAAGACGAGAAAGAACAAATTTGCATTATTTCCATTCATAATTTCTGTTGAAAGAAAGCTATTATTATAGCTGGAACAAAGAAAGGGGTTGAAAATTGCTTTCAAACAAAAAGACACAAGGAGAGGTGTGTGCATGACATAAATTTATCTCCCTCTGAGATTCGTAAGTTTTTATTTTGAGGGAAATAGTTGCCAGTGTACCTGCATTCAGGTCAGTGACAAAAGAAGGAAACCAAAAGTAATATGAGACAGGCATAATGATTTTTCCATCATTCCTCTTCTTTCTATACCACAAGTGTGTAGAATTTTGAGAGATGCCTTGGGTAAGTGACAGTCTGCATGGTTCGCAATGAAGAGTTTTGAAAAGCTGTAATTGCAAAAATAAGAATGAACGGCAGTTATACCTTTGGAGTGATGCTGAGAACTGCTTTGAAAAAAAAGCTTGATAAAGTCAAAGTTATATACCTGGGAGTTGATTAAGGGGAAACCAAATTCTGGAGCTGACTCTTTGACAGATAATTAGCATAAAACAGGACAAGTAATCCACAACAGAGAAAGTAAAATCACAATCATAAATATAACTGAACTAAATTAGTCAAATGGAGGACAAAACACTTGCCCTCGAACCCACCACCAAAAAAAAAAAGTAATACCAAGGACAGATTTAGGTCCATAATTTTAAAATGAATGGATATTCACTAAGCACCATATGCCATTGACAAAGAAATACGTGTATCTAGTGATAGCTGCTGTATTTTGGCTTCTTTGTAAAGACTGAGGGATATTGCAAAGTGTCACATGCAACATACTGATAAAAATGGATATCTCTTGTTTTGTATGATACATTGTGAGTCTGCCCTACAGAAATGGAAACTGAACTTCTCTCTAATCCACTTTGAAGATTCTCTGTCATAAAATATTACAATCTTCTAACTTTTTAAATTAATACACAGGTATTCATGATGTTTATGATATGAAACTTTGCCTATACACTCATTTGTAGTAGATATGTGACCTGAAGTTACCTATGTTAGAATTTCTTTTCCAAATTAAAGGCTATACAAAACTTTAATGGCACACAGATGTGCTTCTTCCTCACCTTGACTGTTAAAAAAACTGATGTATCTTTGTTTTAAGGCATCAAACAACAGTGTGCTTGGCTGCATGGTAAATCAGGACTCTAGCTTTGCTGTTTCTGAAATAAGTATCACTTTCATGAAGAAATCTTACACTTCTCTGAAAACTTGACAATAGATTATACTGACCCTTTCTCTTCCCACACACCTTTCCACAGTGATATATTCATTATTTTACTGCTAGAACATCATGAACAAAGCAGGGCTAGGTTCATAGAAGGAGGCTTATTAATTAAGCCCTTCAGTTGTTTGTTGTTTTTGTGGTTTGTGGGTTTTGTTTTGGTTTGGGTTTTTTTTTAGCAGGAACTGGAACCTAGTTTCCTCCTGTACTCTTTCTTAAGCTTTTTAATATTACTTTTTTTCTAACTCTCACCTATAAAGTTTTTGGGACATTTCAAAACTCTGCTCAGGTTTTGGAAACTTATCATGAACCCAAATAAAACAAGGTCAGAGTAGAGAGGTTTTTGAGGAGGACAAGCATAGAATTTATGTCTGGTTCACCAAGGTTCTTGAAGTCCTTGCATTAGTTTATAGTTGTTTGTGAAAACATTAGAATGGCCATGCCATGTTACACCAAAACTCTATTTATCCCAATATCCAATCTAACAACATTAACCCTGATGAAAGTACAAGAACCAGATTTGTACGTAATAGCACTTCCATGACATATCCTTCACCTTTCAGCTACCTGCAGATCAAGGTTTTCCCAAGAGGGGGTGTCTTTAATTCTTTTTTTTTTCCTTTATTTTCTGAGATTTGTATCTTGAGTTCTTATTGTCCATCATCATGTGCAAAGTAGAAGCAAAATGCTGTCATTATGATCAGGCTGCATTTCGTACCCATTTCCTTCTGATGTAAATGACAACATCAGACATAAGAAAATGGCAAAAGAGGCACTCATTCTGAATATGCTTCTCCCTTTGATTACTTGTCTGATAAACATTTCCTACAAGCAGTTTTATGTTAGCAAAAATTTTGAAAAAGGGGCTGTGGGGTGTGTGTATAGCAGAGGTGTTGCATTATTATTTATTTTTCTTAGTTTCCAGTATGAAGAGCAGCAAAACTCTAGCAAAAATATTCTGTGTGCAAGTTAGAGACAATATTTGTAATACTTCTTTTTATCTGTGGATCTCCCAGCAGACCTTTTTGTAAGTCTGCTTCTGTGCACATTTCATTGTGTATATCAGCCCATTTCTCTCCTGCTGCTTCTCTTTCATTTATGTATGTTCTGTCTCCTTCCAAAATCACTTATGCTGATTTTCCAGACACACATTTATTTATGTTCCCTCGTTAATTGAAAATCTCATATTTGAAGTTATTATTCTGATTGATGTCTGTCATTTTGATCAAGCAGTTGCTCAAAGATTCTTTGTAAGAATAATTTTGTCTTTTATTTTGTCAGCATCCATCTCCCCACTGACCTTCTGTAGTTTGGTAGCAAAACCATTAAGTATCTCTTACAAAAAGAGACACAATTCACCATCCTCTCACATGTACAAGGCTGTAGCTATAGCAGCAAAACCCTGGACATTTAGCTGCATAGACAGGTTCCATCTCAGAATGTAATGGAGTTTTCTTCCTAGACAGTGGAATGGAAAAAATTACTTGTCATGATACAGTAATATTGTTCTTTCTTCTAGTTACACGCTTTGGAGACTTAGGAAGTGGAAAGGCAGATGTGTAATCTTCCATGTTGTTCCTCAATAGCTGCTAATTAAACTACGCATTCTAACACAAACTTTGTATGTCTTCTGAGAAAACAATGTTTATAAAGTTACAGAAAATGAAAACAACACTTGTCTACCAAAATCTCAAATTCACATAGTTAAAGCTCAGATTTTCAAAGATGCTCCACTGCAAACTCATGAGTATTTCTGACAGAGGTTCACTTAATATCTAAAGGAGTGCTCTGCGCATGCTGAGAACGCTGCTCTTTGACAGAGTGAGATATCTATTTTATGCTTAAATTCTCTAGAGATTCACAAAACAGGCATGTCTCTACCTGTGTTGTGTGAAGGACTTGCTCTCAGACTTATACACTGATATGCATTAAGTATTTATTGGAGCAGGGACCAGAATCCATGTGTTCTTCTCCCACATGATTACCCAACCCAATAGACAAAGGACTCTTGCTTATTCATTCTTTCTGTCTGGTGTGATGAATATTTCATTTTATCTTGCAAAGTGGAATACCTTCAAGAAAGAAACTCAAAGAATATGTACCTAAGCATACCAAATAACACAATAGTTAGAATTATCTCCCAGGAAAAAGGAAATCTGAATTCAAGCCTGAAAACCAAAGATGTAGAATCATCCTTCTCCTACTGCTAGGCTGTGAAAGAAAGCAATGTTTCCTGGTAGATGTTAAGTTGTCCATATGAGAGCAATATGCCCTTGTGGCCAAGAAGGCAAATGATATACTAGGGTGTTATTAAGTAGTATTTGACCAGGTAGCTGCCTCCACCTCTATTCTGCTCTAGTAAGGCCTCATCTGTGGTTTTATGTCCAATTCTGAGCTTCCCAGTTCAAGAAAGACAGTGAGAGTCTCACTCTATGTTCCTCTTACATAATATGCCTGACTGCTCTTAAGTTCTTTAAATCTTTTCTTCTTATCTACATTGAACATAGCAACATGTAAAGGAATTTTAATCTGTGTATAGTACTTAGAATCCATGAATTTACTGTCTATGCAGGAAGATAAGTGTCATGGTAGGGCCAAGTAGGCCCAGCACAAACCCAGACAGGTCCTAATGTGTTGTGGCAGTTTTATGCTATGCCTTTAAAATTGGATGCAGATTTCGAGCAGAAAAGTAGAAAAATATAAATAATTCACTATTGGGTGCAAAAAGGAAAATGAAAGATTATTCTAAACAAATTCATTGGACAAAATGTGTGGAATGGGATGCAGATGTACCCTAACAATCTTTCACATTTCACTTCCTATCCCATTCCTTTTCTTTTTCTCTAGCTTAGCTCTTCTGCTGGGGAGATGATAATCACTTCTGGCTGGCCTTGAGAAAAGATAAGAACACTAACACTGCTTCTCTTTCTAACATTCCTTCCTTTTACTAAAAAGAAAGGGGAGGAAGTTTGGGGAGGGAGGGGGATGGGGCAGGGAGGGGCAATGGAGCAGCTTCCCTGCTTCTCTGGGAAACCAGAGGGGTGCCAGGGGGAATTCTGTGCTATTTTCTAATTGTATATATCTGAATAATATTGCAAATGCTATATATTTTGTACATATTCATTGCATTCCCTCATAGAGTGCAGTTTTTGCTTGTGAATACGGCTTCCATTTGCTTCCAACTGAATTAGTCATGCTTAGTTAATGTGAATGGGAAACTTCAACCCACCACACTTGTCTAGACATGGTCCGTCCCTTTCCCTCTCCCTCCTGCAGGAGTTGGGGTAACACAAGAAAAGGGACAAAAGAACAGGTCCAAACATGTCTGGGTAAACAACTCTCCTTTTGGGGTGAGAGCACATGTACTGGCCACTGTTTCTCCCAGAGCAGGCCTGTGTTTCTGCCTTTAATGGCCCCAGCCTGGCAGAGTCCAATTTCATTGGGTAATTGTTTGCTGGTTTTGGGTGCTGTATTGGCCCAATTGAATCCTGGGCAACTGATAAACACAGGCTGATTTGTGTTTGCCTTGCCTTGTCGCCTGTACCTGCCTTGCCTGGACTGCCTTGCCTAGAGTTGCCTGGTCCAAAACCTGGGACAAAATCCCCAAGCCCTACTCACTGAAAGTTTGAGAAGCCGTGAGCCTCAGGCTCCAAGCCTCATTTTCCCTTGCAACTAGAATTTGTGCCATGCCCCAAATACCCAGGAAGAGGCAAGAGCTCTTCATGAGAACACGTCATACCACTTGCTGTCCTGCTGAAGCCAGATCAGCCCCGAGACTGTGTGGTTCCCCTACAGCCTTAATGGCTAATACACAGCACCTCTCTATTTGGGTGGAACTCCTCATGAGTAACTTCCTGCATTTATGATTCTTGTTGAGTCTCCCCCATGGTCGAGTGCCAAACTGCACCTAGGGATTCTCTTCTCTTTCTGTTATTCCTTCTGGTTTACTTAAAATTGTTAAAATTATTATGTTGCCTAAATATTGTACATTCTCACTGTAAGTATATATTCCAGCTGTACACCAAAACTATTTAATAAGTTTTTGGTCAATTTTTCACATTAATAAAAAGTTAATATTTTTATTAATATTAATATTCGACATACTAATTTTCATAAATTCTATGCAATAAGATGGCACACATATCACCAGAATCTAGAACTCAGCATTTACAGGTAATGAGGGAGCATAAATGTCTCTTTTTTTCAGTTACTTGAGAAGGTCAAGTCTTTCTATTATAGAACTAGCATAGCACAGTAATGCGTATGTGTTTATACTCTGGGTTTGGTCCAAAAACCATTAATCTCTGACACAGTAAGAGTAAGATAATTTTGGCTTTTTAGGTCATTTGGATTCATCTTGATTAATCTTGACTCATATTTTCACTTTTAAAATTTCTCTTTCAAAGGGAATGAAAAAAGAGAATAGACTCACCTTAAACAGGCTATATATATATACACACATATATATTAATATGTTATCCTTGTAGTTGGTTGACTGGTTTGTTGGTTGGAGTGTTTTGATTGTTTGTTTGGAGTGGAATTTTTTGGTCAAGAGTCAATCCAAAATGTATTTCAAGACTATGTGGAGTCCCAGGACTATGTATATTGGAACACATTTTGATGTCATGTTTCATTCCCAGAATGGTCTCTCTGAATTCATAGGAGGCATTTTTACAGTTGTTACATCTGAACAAAAGTGTGTGTTACATCAACAAAAGTGTGTGGAGGCATTGTAATGTGGTTCTCCTTCAGGTAATTTTTAATGCTAGTTACCTCAATATCAAATATCTGTTTAGGTTTCATGATCAGGGAGCAAGAATTTCATGGCCCTAAAAACCTTGCAATATGAAATTTTAAATTGGATTTACCCCATGTACCAAATGCACTCTACTTGTCTTGAAATTTTGAGTATTTGACATTAAAAATAGAAAACACATGCATTGAAAACCAGATAATTCTACTAGGAAAATAAATATGCAGCATCTTAGTTCTACAATCTTATATTTGAACTGATGACATGATTGATCTGTTGTCATATAGGTGTTTCAATCATCCCGAGCATAGGTTCCAGAACAAGATCTAAGCAGATGAAGATGTTTATCACATTATTCAGCAAGGTTATATAGACTTTTTGAAAGCATAGGTGTCACATCTTAAATGGTTATTTTCCTCTGGCATGCATGTAATTAAGGCATATGACAGGTTAAAATAACAAAACAATATTTTAATACATCCAACCAAACTCCGCCTAGATTTTCTCCTTCAGTTACAAGATGTTTCCATTCTTCTCTGAGTCACAGACTAAACATAGGCTTCTCTAATTTGAACAAAGGCAAATCTTCCCCTACATTTATCCTCTTCAAACCTAAGACTAAATGAGAAACAAAATACTATACATAAATTAGCATGGAAACAAATAAGTATTGATAATATTTGCAGTTGTTTCTGACTGGAAAGTAACACTTTGAGTGATTAACTCCAAATCTGCTTTCTTTTTATTATTTTCCGTGGTAGTTACAGGCAGAGTTTTTGAGCCAGTCGGAGGAAAGTATATTATTTCCATTCCCTTTTTAAAGACTCTATAAAGAACTCTATCGTTCATAATAGCTTTGTTTACTGCATAGTACAGCATGTTCTAATTATCACCTCTGCCTCACTAACCATACGGTTTATGTTCTCACACTCATCAGTTATTTTTATGCCCCCTGCAGAAATGAAGAGAACATTAATAATTTTTTCAGGATATCATTTTAGTTGAAATTATGAGAAATAATGCACTAAAGCAAAAAACTTCAGCTTTGCTTTAGGGTCTCCTAGGATAAATTTGACATCCCATCCTTTGTCTCCTCTCCCCTCCCTTCCCTTCCTTTTGCTTTCCCTTCCCTCTCCTCCTCCCCTCTCCCCCTCATTTTATTTCAGTAAAAAATACAACATTAAGACTTCTGTTTGGCTGTATTCCCTTTCAGTGACATATCAGCTGAAAATGGAATGAATGCAGCTCTCCTTAGTCCTGTTAGGTGTCATTTTAATGTATCATAGAATCATAGAATCATTCAGATTGGAAAAGACCCTTGGGAGCATGAAGTCCAGACATTGACCCTTCTCTACAAAGTTCACCTCTAAATCATATCCCCAAGCACCACATTTAAGAAACCTTTAAACACAGACAGAGATGGTGACTCAATCACCTCTCTGTTTTTTGTTTCTAAATCCACTTTATGGGACTAAACACAGTAATTAAATTAGTATTACTACTTCATGATGTCTTCTAAATATGACCAGAACTAGTATATTTCCTCTTGAATTTCACTACTTGTTCACCACTGTTATCTATTTTACAATCTTCATGGTGATAGGGAAACAAGGGGGCTGGGGGGAGTCCTTTCTTCTGAAGTGATAAAAAATATTTATGTGCAGCGACCCACACAGAAAACTAAAGTACAATCCACACTGACCTGGCTGTATGCATGGTAGTTCTGATCCAAAGGTGCTACCAATGTGTCATAGTAATACAATACCCAATGCAACAATAACTGTGTTTAAGGGTATGCCAAAACTCTTAAGGAATGGGTGACTATTTTTTTGACTGTGTGACATTTATTTACAGAACTTGATTTTGGGAGAGTTTTAGTCTCTTTTCCAAATGAGAAACAATTTCAAGAAAACAGCGATTCTGTCATTTCCAGTGGCCTTAATCAGTTTGACCACACATTGACTTCAGTGTTCAGCTCCACATCTGAAGACTTTCAGACCAAATTCTATACCTCAGTACAGAACAGCAATTAACTATGAAGCACGCACTTGTGATGAAATATCCTGCAGGAGTTTTCTATGCTGTGAATGTTGAAGCCAGAAAGTTAATAATTATTCTCACCACATATACAAAGCACAACTAATTCTACAACTGAGAGATGCAATCTCATAATACAGAACAAACTGACATAGTTTTTCCTCACATAAAATAAAATCTTCATCTCTCGGCCCACTAATCTCCATGGACCAATAATGGGAGTAAATTGATTCACAAGAATGTAATAGTTAAAAAAAAAGGGAAACAAAATAACATTTGATATCAGAAGCTTCCTTTCATCAACTGTGAAAGCTGACTGTCCATTAACAATGTAGAGAATTTAGTCTGTAAATAAATGTATAACTACAAATTTACCTTTTCCTCCAAATGCGAAATGAAAATATTTTCTTGGTAATAAAATAAACTCAAATAATTTGCTTAAGCAAGAATGATGACATAGCTAACCAAAAATCTCCAAAATTAGTACTGAAATTATAGTGTAAGTGTAAATGAATAAATAAATGAAGCTGTATTGAAAGGATAAAAACCAGGCAAAGCATTTACTGGTAGAATAGAATAGAATAGAATAGAATAGAATAGAATAGAATAGAATAGAATAGAACAGAAAACAGAGAGTCACAAAATCACCAGGGTTGGAAGAAACCTCAAAGATCATCAAGTCCAACTTACAGTATCATAGTATCAGTCAGGGTTGGAAGGGACCACAAGGATCATCTAGTTCCAAACCCACTGCCATGGGTAGGGACACCCTACACTAAATCAGGCCAGCCAGAGCCTCATCCAGCCTGGTCTTAAACACTTCCAGGGACAGGGCCTCAACCACCACTAACACCTTCTGAGATAGTTCCTTGAGTAACCTGAAGTCCACCCTCTGGTAGTCCAGAGTGGAGGTTTTCTTGCTCCCCCTCTTAGCTTGACTGCATTTTTAAAACTCAATTATCTCATCATCACTGGACCCTAGACAGCCTCCAACCACCAAATCTCCCACCAGCCCTTCTCTATTGGTAGAAAGGAGATTGAGCAAAGCCTTACCCCTTGTCTGCTCATGCAGCAGCTGGGATAAGAAGCTATCCTCCATACACTCTAAGAATCTGCTAGACTGCCTTCTCTCTGCTCTCTTATGTTCCTATCAGACATGAAGCAGGTTAAAATTGTCCAGAAGAACAAGGTCTGGCAATCTAGAGACAGCCTTTAGCTGCCTATAAAACAAGTCATCAACTTTCTTCATCCTGGTTGGGTGGTCTATAACGGACTCCTACCAGGACTGTGATGAAGTGGTTATTAAATTTATGAATATGGAATATTTATTAAAAGACTGTTTTTATTAATAATCAAAAATATTAATAACTAATGAATCACTAATTTATACACATGTTCTAGTGCATGTTCATGAAATACATTCCATAAGTGGCTTAGTATTGCATTTAGAATTCAATTGAATTATCTACAGAATTATTTCTATATTTACAAAATGAAGGATTCAGTTCCACTGCTTGGCCACTAGATGGCAACTAGATGAGGCATGGGCAGCTTCTGACTATATACACTATATTTCTATGCATCAGAAATTTCTCTGCTAGATGCGGATACTTTGAACTGCGTGCTAGTGGAAGGAAAGCATGTGGAACATACTTTGTAGCTGTTGTTTCTGTCAAGGTTGAGTTCCGGTGGAATACTGTCACTGGACTTGTTCCTAGGCAGGTCTGAATGGCGGCACTGGGTCGACGTCTCCTCCCTCTGCAGCAGTGGAGATGAAAATGGAACCTGGGCTTAGCTTGTAAGCAGATTTCTTTCACAGGACTCGGTCAGTTCCCTCCAGACGATAGGGATCAGTCCTCGTCGGGGTCGGCCCGTAGGGCCAGCAAGGCTGGTAGGGCTGGTCTGGGATGAGTCGGTCCTTGGAGTTGGCTTGCACCGCAGGGCAGAGCGACGGTTCCTGATAGGCAGGCTTGGAGGTTTCCGATTGGGCACAACAGCAGACAGGGTGGACCCAGTGGGGTGGCTGGGCTGCGATGGGCTCTGGGGCTGGCGTGAAGCAGCCCCTGGCAGGAGTGTGACTACATGAGTGGTGACTTCCCATTTACTTGTCTTAAAGAGACAGCGGGACTCTCAGAGTGGTCCTGAGTATGGTGCAGTATAGGCACAAACAGTGCTATGGATCTTTCCTGAGGGTTTACAGGTCTCAGAGAGGTGCAGGTGGCGGGTCCTCTCCCGCAATAGCGGGGACTAGGCATATATGTGGACTCAGCTTTGGTCAAGTCCCTTCTCCCCAGCAACTGGGCAGATCTTACCCTCAGGGGTTCCAGTCCTCGGAAGGAACAGTGGGCTCTCCCAGTTGGTGTAACTGGCTGTGACGACACTGGGTTTCTTGGGCTCAGTGAAGGTCCTCCTTCTTATAGTTTCATAGTTTCAGTCAGGGTTGGAAGGGACCACAAGGATCATCTAGTTCCAACCCCCCTGCCATGGGCAGAGACACCCCACACTAGATCAGGCTGGCCAGAGCCTCATCCAGCATGGTCTTAAACACTTCCAGGGATGGGGCCTCAGCCACCTCCCTGGATAACCCATTCCAGGGCTTCACCACTCTCATGGGGAAGAACTTCCTCCTCACATCTAGCCTGAATCTCCCCACCTCCAGCTTCATTCCATTCCCCCTAGTCCTATATGGGGATAGCATGAGAAGTCCCTCCCCAGCCCTTCTTGTAGGCCCCCTTCAGATCCTGGAAGGCCACAAGGAGGTCACCTGGGAGCCTTCTCTTCTCCAGACTGAACAGCCCCAACTGCCTCAGTCTGTCCTCATAGGAGAGGTGCTCCAGCCCTCTGATCATCCTCGTGGCCCTTCTCTGGACACCTTCCAGCACCTCCAGATCCCTCTTGTAATAGGGGCTCCAGGTCTGGATGCAGTACTGCAGGTGGGGTCTCACCAGAGCTGAGGAGAGGGGGAGAATCACCTCGTTTGACCTGCGGGCCACACTTTTCCTGATGCAGCCAACGTAGTGCCCATCCACAAGAAGGGCCGGTTGGATGACCAAGGAATTTCAGACCTGTCAGCCTGACCTCAGTACCAGGCAAGATAATGGAACAGGTCATCTTGAGTGCAATCCCACAGCACTTACAGGATGGCCAAGGGATCAGGCCCAGTATCTGAAGGGGGCCTACAAGAAGGCTGGGGAGGGACTTCTCAGGCTATCCCCATATAGGACTAGGAGGAATGGAATGAAGCTGGAGGTGGGGAGATTCAGGCTAGATGTGAGGAGGAAGTTCTTCCCCATGAGAGTGGTGAAGCCCTGGAATGGGTTATCCAGGGAGGTGGTTGAGGCCCCATCCCTGGAAGTGTTTAAGACCAGGCTGGATGAGGCTCTGGCCAGGCTGATCTAGTGTAGGGTGTCCCTGCCCATGGCAGGGGGGTTGGAACTAGATGATCCTTGTGGTCCCTTCCAACCCTGACTGAAACTATGAAACTATGAAACTATAAGGATAGAATAGAATAGAATAGAATAGAATAGAATAGAATAGAATAGAATAGAATAGAATAGAATAGAATAGAATAGAATAGAATAGAGTAAATAGAGTAGAGTAGAGTAGAATAGAATAGAATAGAATAGAATAGAATAGAATAGAATAGAATAGAATAGAATAGAATAGAATAGAATAGACCAGACCAGACCAGGTTGGAAGAGACCTTCAAGATCATCAAGTCCAACCTATCATCCAACACCACCTAATCAACTAAATAAACCATGCAACCAAGCACCCTGTCAAGTCTCCTCCAGAACACCGCCAGTGACGGCGACTCCACCACCTCCAGGGGCAGCTCATTCCAATGGACATTCACTATCTCTGTGTAAAACTTCTTCCTAACCTCCCGTCTAAACCTCCCCTGGCACAGCCTGAGACTGTGTCCTCTTGTTCTGGTGCTGGTTGCCTGGGAGGAGAGACCAACCTCTGCCTGGCTACAAATTCCCTTCAGGTAGTTATAAAGAGCAAGAAAGTCACCCCTGAACCTCCTCCTCTCCAGGCTAAGCAACCCCAGCTCCCTCAACCTCTCCTCATAGGGCTTGTGATCCAAGCCCTGCACCAACTTTGTTGCCCTTCTCTGGACACACTCCAGCAAGTCAATATCCTTCCTAAACTGAGGGGCCCAGAACTGGACACAGGACTCGAGGTGCGGCCTAACCAGTGCAGTGTACAGGGGCAGAATGACCTCCCTGCTCCTGCTGGCCACACTGGTCCTGATGCAGGCCAGGATGCCATTGGCCTTCTTGGCTGCCTGGGCACACTGCAGGCTCATGTTCAGCCTACCATCAACCAGTACCCCCAGGTCCCTCTCTGCCTGGCCGCTCTCCAGCTATTCTGACCCCAGCCTGTAGCACTGCATGGGGTTGCTGTGGCCAATGTGCAGAACCCGGCACTTGGATGTGTTCAATCTCATGCCCTTGGACTCTGCACATCTGTCCAGCCTGTCGAGGTCCCTCTGCAAAGCCTCTCTACCCTCCAGCAGATCAACTCCTGCCCCCAGCTTGGTGTCATCCACAAATTTACTGATGATGGACTCAATGCCCTCATCCAGATCATCAATAAAGATGTTGAAGAGCATGGGGCCCAGCACTGATCCTTGGGGCACACCACTAGTGACTGGCGCCAGCTGGATGTGGCACCATTCACCACTAATCTCTGGGCTCAGCCCTCCAGACAGTTCCTAACCCAATGCAGTGTGCTCCTGTCCAAGCCATGAGCTGCCAGCTTGGCCCGGAGTTTGCTGTGGGGGACAGTGTCAAAGGCCTTGCTGAAGTCCAGGTAGACTACATCCATAGGCCTCCCCACATCCATCAGGTGGGTCACCTGATCATAGAAGGAGATCAGGTTGGTCAGGCAGGACCTGCCCTTCCTGACTCCATGCTGGCTGGGCCTGATCCCTTGGCCATCCTGTAAGTGCTGTGGGATTGCACTCAAGATGACCTGTTCCATAATCTTGCCTGGTACTGAGGTCAGGCTGACAGGCCTGTAATTCCCTGGCTCATCCAACAGGCCCTTCTTGTGGATGGGCACTACGTTGGCCAGCTTCCAGTCTTCTGGGACCTCTCCAGTGAGCCAGGACTGATGAAAAATGATGGAGAGTGGCTTGGACAGCTCCTCTGCCAGCTTTCTCAGCACCCTAGGATGGATCCCATCCGGTCCCATGGACTTGTGGGGATTCAAGCAGCTCAGAAGATCTCTAACTGCCCCACTCTGGAACAGGGGTGTACTATGCTGCTCCCTGGCTCCTTCTGCCAGCTCTGCAGGCCAGCTGTCTGGGAGACATTCTGCCCTGCTAGTAAAAATTGAGGCAAATAAGGTGTTAAGTACCTCTCCCTTTTCCTCATCCTTTGTTACAATGTTCCCATCCATGTCCTCCAAGGAGTGGACGTTGTCCTTGCCCTTCCTCTTGCTATTAATGTATTTATAGAATGACTTTTTGTTGTCCTTCACAGCAGAAGCCAGTCTGAGCTCCAAAATGTGCTTTTGCCTCCCTAATTTTCTTCCTACAAGACCTAGCAACATCCTTAAACATTCCATGGGTTGCTTCCCCTTTTTTCCAAAGATGGTACACCCTCATTTTTTCCCTTAGTTCTTTTAGAAGTTACAATACAATACAATACAATAAAAAAAAACAGGTTGGAAGAGACCTTCAAGATCATCGTGTCCTACCTATCAACCAATCCAACCCACCCAAACAACTAGATCATGGCACCAAGCACCCCATCAAGTTTCCTCCTAAACACTTCCAGTGATGGTGACTCCACCACCTCCACGGGCAGCCCATTCCAATGGCCAATCATGCTTTCTATGAAGAACTTCTTCCTAATATACAGCCTAAACCTCCCCTGGTGCAGCCTGAGACTGTGTCCTCTTGTTCTGGTGCTGGTTGCCTGGGAGGAGAGACCAACCCCCTGCTGGCTACAACCACCCTTGAAGTAGTTGTAACAGCAATAAGGACTGTCCTGAATGTCCTCTTCTCCAGGCTAAGGAACCCCAGATCCCTCAGCCTCTCCTCATAGGGCTTGTGCTCCAAACCCCTCACCAACTTTGTTGCCCTTCTCTGGACACGTTCCAGCAAGACAGCAACTTTCTTAAACTGAGGGGCCCAGAACTGGACACAGTACTCTGGGTGTGGTCTAACCAGTGCAGCGTACAGGGGTAGAATGACCTCCCTTCTCCTGCTGGCCACACTGTTCCTGATACAGGCCAGGATGCCTGTAGTGGTTTGGGAGACCAATTCTCCCACTACAGGCAAAAGAAAAGACTCAGACAAAAGGATTACAAAAATGTTGGAAAGTTTAAATGGAGAAACAAAAAACCAATTAAAGTTTTACAGAAAACCACAAGGACCATGACAAAGAGAGAGAGAGAGATATCCCGAAACATACCCAAGAAGGTACCTGAGGGTACACCCAAACCCCAGCCAGGGGTCTTTCTTCCCCCCCAGCCCAGCCTTGTGCATGGGCAGGTCCAAGGGAAGTGGCTCAAGCCATTTTACCTTGGCAGCAGTGGGGGATGAAAAGAGGAAATAAGGACCCCACTCAGATGTTTTATAGAGGAACAGGGAATTATGGGGTGAAATACCGGGTTTCCTGTGACCACCCAGTGGGCTGGGCCCCCATTTGGGTCCTCCCAGGTGTGGTCTGTGCAGTGGCATCCGGGCCAGCACCCAGCCTAAACCACCACAATGCCATCGGCCTTTTTAGCCACCTGGGCACAATGCAGCCTCATGTTCAGCTTACTATTGACCAGCACCCCCAGGTCCCTTTCTGCCTAGCCACTCTCCAGCCACTCTGACCCCAGCCTGTAGTGCTGTATAGGGTTGTTGTGGCCAGTGTGTTGAACCCAGCACTTAGATATGTTAAATCTCAGGCCATTGGACTCTGCCCATCTCTCCAGCCTGTGAAGGTCTCTCTGCAGAACTCTCCTACCCTCTAACAGATCAACACCTGCCTCCAGCGTGGTACCATCTACAAACGTACTGATGATGGTCTCAATGCCCTCATCCAGATCATCAATAAAGATATTAAAGAGCATGGGGCCCAGTACTGACCCCTGGGGGACACCACCAGTGACTGTCTTCCAGCTGGATGTGCACCATTCACCACCACTCTATTGGCTTGGCCCTCCAACTAGTTCAAAACGCAGCACAGACTACTGCTGTCCAAGCCATGAGCTGCCAGCTTGGCCGGGAGTTTGCTGTGGGGGACAGTGTCAAAGACCTTGCTGAAGTCCTAGACTACCTCCACAGCCTGCCCCACATCCACCAGGCAGGTCAGCTGATCATAGAAGGAGATCAGTGTGGTCAGGCAGCATCTGCCCCTCTTCAATCCATGCTGGCTGGGCCTGATCCCTTGGCCATCCTGGAAGTGCTGTGTGATGCACTCATGATGCCTTGTTCCATAATCTTGCCTGGCACTGTGGTCAGGCTGACAGGTCTGGAATTCCTTGGTCTTCCAACTGGCCCTTCTTGTGGATGGGTATCATGTTGGTCATATTCCAGTCTTCTGGGACCTCTCCAGTGAGCCAGGACTGGTGAAAAATCATGGAGAGCAGCTTGGCCAGCTCATCTGCCACCTCTCTCATTACCCTAGCATGGATCCCATCTGTTCCCATGGACTTGCGGGGATCCAAGTAGCTAAGGAGGTCTCTAATTACTTCCTCCTGGATCACTGGGGAACTATACTGCTCCCTGCCTCCATCTGCCAGCTCAGGAGGCTAGTTTTCCAGCAGACATCCTATCCTGCTATTAAAATTTATGGCAAAGAAGGTGTTATGTACCTCTGCCTTTTCCTCATCTTTTGTTATTATATTACCCTCTGTGTCCTGCATGACCTTAGCAACATCCTGAAACATACCAGGGGTTACCTCACCTTCCTTCCAAAGATGATATAGCCTCTTTTTTACCCTTGATTCCTTTAGAATTTCATTGTCCATCCTGGCTGGACATCTGCCCTCATGGCACATCTTCCAGTACATTGGCACAGCCTGTTCCTGTGCCTTCAAGAATTCTTTCTTGAAGCAGGTCCAGGCCATCCTAGCCCCCTTTGTTTTTGAGGGCTGTTTTCCAAGGAACCTTCTGAGATAGTTCCTTGAGTAACCTGAAGTCCACCCTGTGGAAGTCCAGAGTGGAGGTTGTCTTGCTGCCCCTCTTAGCTTGAGTGCATATTGAAAGCTCACCTATCTCATGGTCGCTGGACCCCAGACAGCCTCCAACCACCAAATCTCCCACCAGCCCTTCTCTATTGGTAAAAAGGAGATCGAGCAAAGCCTTACACCTTGTCTGCTCACGCAGCAGCTGGGATAAGAAGCCATCCTCCATACACTCTAAGAACCTCCTAGACTGCCTCCTCTCTGCTGTGTTAAGTTCCCATGAGATATCAGGCACGTTAACATTGCCCATATGAACAAGGTCTGGTGATCTTGAGACAGCCTGTAGCTGCCTATAGAATAATTCATCAACTTGTTCATGCTGGTTAGGTGGTCTATAACAGACTCCAACCAGGATGTCTGCCTTGTTGGTCTTCCCTCTAATTTTCACCCACAGGCACTCAACCTGATCATCCTTGATCTCTAGTTCCATGACATCTAGTGCCTCCGTGATGTGCAGGGCCACCCCTCCACCCTTTGTCCCTTGCCTGTCTCTCCTGAAGAGCCTGTAACCATCAATTACAGTGCTCCAGTCATGTGAGTTGTCCCACCATTTTCTGTGATGGCAACTACATCATAACTTTCCTGCTGTAACAAGGCTTCCAGCTCCTCTTAGTTGTTACCTATGCTTCGTGCATTAGTGTATATGCACTTCAGCTGGGCTGCTGGTTTCATCCTTGACTCTAGCTTACCACCCCCAGACTTGTGTCTGGGGGGACTGGTTTAAGCCCCTTCCCCCTTCAAAATATGAAACAGTTCATGAATGTATGTGTCATCCTTGCACAGGGGCCATGCTAATCTTCTCTGTATCATTCCAATTTTAGTATATGTGCTGCCAAAGTGAGCACAGTAAATCCTTCTGATAACTCTGTATGCAAAACCAGTCATATAAAAATTGTTATTTTCTTTTGTAGAAAAGAATGTAGCTGATGAGGACTTTTTTCTTCCAAACTAGATGTCAGCTGTTAATGTCAGCAGTGATAAAACATAAGCAGGAATTGTCATTCATCAACTGCATATAGAAACATCACAAATGTAGAGTATTTTGTTCCAAGGTCAGAATATGAGCTAGGACAACTTTATGCACCAAACCCTGTGTCTGGTTTATTTATAGTAATTAATTTCCTGCCTTATCATTATAGAATAAGGATAAAAATTATATGCAATTGAAAAAATATGTTTAAGAAACATGGGAAGGATATACTGTATGCATATGTATGCATGTGCTTTATGAACAATATGATATATCTATGACTATGTACATAGATTCTAGTGTGCATTCATGCTAAAAGACACATCTCAGAACATCTTAAAAGCACAACAGCATCCCTGCCCTGGGAATTACTCTGGCATGTTTCTTCACATGTAAACTCCTTAAGAATAATTTATCAAATCTTTGTACAATACCTAAAACAACTCTGGACATTTATAATAATAACAATTACAAACTGCCAAAATGAAGTATAAATAAATTAAGTGATTTGTTGGACTATGTACAGGAAGAAAATATCTAAGTGGGGGATAGGTCCCAGGATTCTGTGTTCCTAATATCATGTCTCATCTAGAAATCTTGTAATTTTGGAGAATCTGAGAGTTGTTCTTAACAAATCTGATTGCCTTCTATGACAAAGTAACCAGCTCTTTTCATGTGAGGTAAGAAGTGAACATTGTCTGCCTAGATTTTCCCAAGGCTGGGAGGCTGCCAAATCAGGAAGGGCTGAGAGAAATTGATTTGTTCATTCTTGAAAAAAGGCAGCTTAGGGTAGGTCTTATCATCATGTTCCAGTATTTAAAAGATGGATACAATGAAGTTGGAGAATCTCTTCTTGCAAGGAGGCACAGGGAAAGAAATGAGGAATAATGAGTATAAATTACTGCTAGGGACATTCTGATTGTACAAAAAAGGGAACATGTTTTCATAAGGAGAACTATCAGTCATTGGAATTATTTCCCCAGGGAAATGATGCAGTACCCAACATTGGATACTTTTAATATTCATCTGGACAAGATGCCTAGACCATCTTGTCTCAACCATGCATTTGCCAAGAAAAGTTGGAACAGATCATACTAAAATTCCCTTCCAGCCTGGTATTCTGTGATTCTGTGATACTAATTTTTGCAGAAATTATTTCTGACTCCCCAGTAAACTATCACTACTAAGTCTACCAGCCAGAAACTAACCATAATTAAATACCATTATCTATTTGCTTTTTATTTATTTTTAAGGGAGAAATAAAGTGGGAAAAAAAAAGGAACTCCTTCAGCTGACAGTTACAGATACAATGATACAATAATACAATACACCAGGTTGAAAGAGACCTTCAAGATCATTGCGTCCAACCTATCAACCAATCCAACCCACCTAAACAACTAAACCATGCAACCAAGCACCCCATCAAGTCTCCTCCTGAACACCTCCAATGAAGGTGACTCCACCACCACCATGGGTAGCCAATTCCAATGGGCAATCACTCTCTCTGTATAGAACTTCTTCCTAACATCCAGCCTAAACCTCCCCTGGCGCAGCCTGAGACTGTGTCCTCTTGTTCTGGTACTGGCTGCCTGGGAGAAGAGACCAACCTCTGTCTGTCTACAACCTCCCTTCAGGTAGTTGTAGAGAGCAATAAGGTCACCCCTGAGTCTCCTCGTCTCCAGGCTAAGCAACGCCAGATATATAATCTTATGCAGAATGAACAGCGACTTTGATTATTCATACATCTTAACAACAGGCTTTGGGAAAAATAAAGAGAATGAGACATCAGAAACTATTACTTTGTCTTCCAAAGAGACAAAGTTTGCTCATTTCATGTATACACAAGGCAGTTATTTGCAAAATTTTACACAATGAAGATCATTGTATGCATAGCTCATGTCAAAAATTATAAAATGGAAAAAACATTAAGTCAAATAATTTGACAATATCAAGAATTAGGGGAGGAGATACAAATCACCCCTGTATGTTCCTTTTTTTCAAAAGAAGGACAAAAGTTTTTTTTAAAAAAACAAACAAAACCAAACACAAACAAAATGCTAACAGAGGAGCTGAAAATGGATGATGATATGTCAGATTGAGACAGCATATTACATTATGGGACCCTTCCAAGGTCCAATTCACAAAACTCCTTGAACAATCTAAGTATCATTAGAAGCATTTTGGGGATAATTAAACTGATAAGCAGAGTGTCATGGGTCATTTAAAGTTAAGTAGCAACTCTCAAGAAATGCTGAAGAAAGAATTCACAATTTAGGGCCTTCAGTAAGGTTTGCAGTTATTATAGATGGATTCAAGGGTTAAAAAAATATTCTTTCTTTACCAAATTTGTGAATAATATGTGAATTTTCTCTATTTAATTTTGTTTTGTTTCAGTTCCCTCAAAAAGCCCCAGGGAAACCATCCTTCTGAGGTACCCTCTGAGAGGCTGTACTGGGACCTTACCTGCTGAGTTTTATGTGTTCCATATAAACAACTATGGGGGTTTCCTTTCCTTTGTAACAAAAGATGTAGGTTGTCCACAAGGTGGCCCTGGAAGTGATATCAACCCTTTTTCTCAATCCATGTGGCCAGTATTATGTCCTTTATGCTATAATTTTATGTATATGAAGCACAAGCTTTCCAGAGTTCTAGTCATGCAGTCAATGTTTCTCAAGATAGAGTGTCTTTACAACATTCCTAATCAGTCTTTTCTCCTATGTTCTATCTCTCAAACATACTGAGTTTCTAACTCCTCTCATTGCAATATGAATTCTCTATTCTATTGCTTGTAAATTTTCTGCTCTCTAGATTTCAACCTCTTTAGACAAATTTGGTTGCATTCTTTTTCCTAACTGTCAGTTATCTTAGGGCATTTTCACTTTGAACAGGGCCAAGAAAAACTGAGTAAACCTTTGTAGTCATACTGCTCTCTGCTCCCAACACAAAGCACAATGAAGCAGACAGCTCCCACCCCTGAAGTCAATCTACAAAGCAAACAGGATTAATAGGTAGAACAACTCACCCATGATATTTCATTAACACCATTTGGAAATCAGCATTGTTTTACATGTTATTGTTCAGTCATCCCAAGCTTGCTGTGAGATCATGATGTTGTCTGTCTCTAGAACACATTTAATTCTTAAAAATTATCACTGTTCTACTGCATGGCACTTGATTCTTATGGAAACCAAAAGACAGTAGTACTAGTATCCCATTGAGAGCTCTTATGGAACTTCAGTCACTTAGGTTTGATCTATGCTCTCAACAGTTAAAGGTAATGACTTCAGGAATAATCTTTCATAGATTTTATATTAAACGAGACTAAAGTGCAAGTAGTGCATTAAAGTACCTTGTTATTTGCAGAGTATTTAGAGTAACCTTAAATATGGAGATGATAAAATTTCATGACCTTTATTTTTAATTTTTCCTGGTTTTTTTTCTTCTCTTCTTATGTATTAAATTCTGACATGTATGCATGCTTCATTAATACAGGTACAAAGGCATCTACAACCAATATACATCTCATGTATACATGAGTTGTAGCTAATATGAGTAGCTCTATCAACTAAGCAACACATACTGTAGCTTACATATTCAGAGGGGTCTATTTTCTTAGCTTCATTTAGTATCTGATCTCTATTACAGTGATGCACACTTTCAGTTTATGCAGGTGCAACATTTTTGGCATGGAAAAAAAAGAGAACTAGATAGAGTCTTCATAGGCCTCTATGGTTGCAGCATTGGGCCTTTGATCTTGCAGTTAGATGCAGAGTTATTCTCCTCTCCTCATAACAGCAGCAATCTGCACCATTAAACAGTTAGTGTAGTACATGCCACCACTAACTGAATTTCAATCATGCCAGTGCAATGCATTTACACTGTGCATAGATGCTTATGCATACACGTACACACACACAATCATTTCACAGAGGTAATAATGATATTGCCATAATGAATTGCTCAGTCAGGAAGATTTAAGTTGTTGATTTTAATGTTCAGAATAAGCTTCAAGAAAGTTGAAGTCCCAGTCATAGCTGTTTTTATAGAACTATATACTGATTTGACCTTACTTTCCTCACTTACTATTCAATGACCTGTATAGCCAACTGATATAATTTCATTGGCAAAGGAAAAATGTATTTTGTGGTACATTACAAAATATTTGTGTTTGATTAATTTTAATTACAACTTTCCACAAAGCTGTGTGATTGTTTCACTTTTCTTTTTTTGCAAGACAGCTGACTCGGGACCAACACTCAGGACCAGGGTGCTTGAGCCAAAAGGCAATCCATTTTAGTTTCTTTTTCAGGATTTTTTGGGGCGGGAGGACCATGGCAGAGAGTGAGTACCTTCAGGATTGTCTCTCATGTGCCTGCTCAAGATCGTGATGTCAGCCATGGGAAATTTAAAAGAGGCCAGAGAGCCACATGATCACCATTTTGCAAGAGAGCTGCTGGCTTCTTGCTCAACTGCAGCTAGTGGCACATGCTACAGCACTTTTCTTTTTTTCCAGTTGGTCAGTGGCCAGGAAGAGGGATGGCTGCAAAGCTGTTTTCAAAAGATCTGTATCGACACAGTCTGAGGTTGAACTTAAGCAGACAGGTGTCCAGGCAACTGGCTGTGGAGAGTGCTTGAGCCTGGCACTTGAAATGGAGGGCAGTGGAGATAACACCTGCACCACCCAACCAGGAGTAAGATGTTGATGAAGTATTCTATAGGCAGCTTAAGGCTGTCTCAAGATCGCCTGACCTTGTTCTCATGGTGACTTCAAACTGCCTGATATCTGCTGGGATCACAACATAGCAGAAAGGAGGCAATCTAATAGGTTCTTAGAGTGCATGGAGGACAGCTTCTTATCCCAGGTGCTGCATGAACCTACCAGGGGTAAGGCTATGCTTGACCTCCTCTTCACCAACAGGGAAGGGCTGGTAGATGATGTGGTGGTTGGAGGGTGTTTAGGCACCAATGATCATGAGATAATTGAATTTTCTGTATTCAGCCAAGCTAAGAGATGTAGCAAGAAGACCTCCACTCTGGACTTCCGGAAGGCAGACTTCAGGCTACTCAAGGAACTAACTCAGAAGGTTCCTCGGGATACAGCCCTTAAAAATAAAGGGGTCCAGGAGAGCTAGACCTACTTCAAGGAAGAGCTCTTGAAGGCGCAGGAACAGGCTATGCCAACGTGCCAGAAGATGAGCCGCCGGGGCAGACGGCCAGCCTGGATGGGTAATGAACTTCTAAAGGAACTAAGGGAAAGAAAGAGGGTGCATCATCTTTGGAAGAAAGGGGAGGCAACCCATGGAATGTTTAGGGATGTTGCTAGGTCTTGTAGGAAGAAAATTAGGGAGGCAAAAGCACATGTGGAGCTCACACTGGCCTCTGCTGTGAAGGACAAAAGAATGTCCTTCTATAAATATATTAATAGCAAGAGGAAGGGCAAGGACAACCTCCACTCCTTGGTGGGCATGGAGGGGAACATTGTAACAAAAGATGAAGAAAAGGCAGAGGTATTGAACACCTTCTTTGCCTCATTTTGTACTAGTAGGGCAGAATGCCTTCCAGACAGCTGGCCTGCAGAGCTGGCAGAAGGAGCCAGGGAGCAGCATAGTTCTCCTCTGTTCCAGGATGGGATACTTAGAGATATTCTCAGCTGCTTGGACCCCCACAAGTCCATGGGACCGGATGGGATCCATCCTAGGGTGCTGAGAGAGCTGGCAGATGAGCTGGCCAAGCCAATCTCCATCATTTTTCAGCAGTCCTGGCTCACTGGAGAGGTCCCAGAAGACTGGAAGCTGGCCAACGTAGTGCCCATCCACAAGAAGGGCCGGTTGGATGAGCCAGGGCATTATAGGCCTGTCAGCCTGACCTCAGTGCCAGGCAAGATTATGGAACAGGTCATCTTGAGTGCGATCACACAGCACTTCCAGGATGGCCAGGGGCTCAGGCCAAGCCAGCATGGATTTAGGAAGGGCAGGTCCTGCCTGACCAACGTGATCTCCTTCCATGATCAGGTGACCCGCCTGGTTGATGTGGGGAGGCCTGTGGATGTGGTCTACCTGGACCTCAGCAAGGCCTTTGACACCGTCCCCCACAGCAAACTCCTGGCCAAGCTGGAAGCCCATGGCTTGGACAGGAGCACATTGCGTTGGCTTAGGAACTGTCTGGAGGGCCGAGCCCAGAGAGTAGTGCCACATCCAGCTGGCGGCCTGTCACTAGTGGTGTGCCCCAAGGATCAGTGCTGGGCCCCATGCTCTTCAACATCTTTATTGATGATCTGGATGAGGACATCGAGTCCATCATCAGTAAATTTGTGGATGACACCAAGCTGGGGGCAGGAGTTGATCTGCTGGAGGGTAGAGAGGCTTTGCAGAGGGACCTCGACAGGCTGGACAGATGTGCAGAGTCCAAGGGCATGAGATTGAACACATCCAAGTGCCGGGTTCTGCACACTGGCCACAGCAACCCCATGCAGTGCTACAGGCTGGGGTCAGAGTGGCTGGAGAGCGGCCAGGCAGAGAGGGACCTGGGGGTACTGGTTGATGGTAGGCTGAACATGAGCCTGCAGTGTGCCCAGGCAGCCAAGAAGGCCAATGGCATCCTGGCCTGCATCAGGAACAGTGTGGCCAGCAGGAGCAGGGAGGTCATTTCTGCCCCTGTACACTGCACTGGTTAGGCCGCACCTCAAGTCCTGTGTCCAGTTCTGGGCCCCTCAGTTTAGGAAGGACGTTGACTTGCTGGAGCGTGTCCAGAGAAGGGCAACAAAGTTGGTGCAGGGCTTGGATCACAAGCCCTATGAGGAGAGGTTGAGGGAGCTGGGATTGCTTAGCCTGGAGAGGAGGAGGCTCAGGGGTGACTTTCTTGCTCTCTACAACTACCTGAAGGGAATTTGTAGCCAGGCAGAGGTTGGTCTCTCCTCCCAGGCAACCAGCACCAGAACAAGAGGACACAGTCTCAGGCTGTGCCAGGGGAGGTTTAGACTGGATGTTAGGAAGAAGTTCTATACAGAGAGAGTGATTGTCCATTGGAATGGTCTGCTTGTGGAGGTAGTGGAGTCACCTTCATTGGAGGTGTTCAAGAAGAGGCTTGATGGGGTGCTTGGTGCCACAGTTTAGTTGTTTAGTTGTTTAGGTGGGTTGTATTGTATTGTATTGTATTGTATTGTATTTAGGTGGGTTGGATTGGCTGATGGGTTGGACACGATGATCTTGAAGGTCTCTTCCAACATGGTGGTGTATTGGTGTATTGGTGAACCTCCAATGATGGTGACTCCACCACCTCCCTGGGCAGACCATTCCAATGGGCAATCACTCTCTCTGTATAGAACTTCTTCCTAACATCCAGTCTAAACCTCCCCTGGCACAGCCTGAAGTATTCAGGAGGAGACTTCTTGGGGTGCTTGGTGTCATGATCTAGTTGTTTAGGTGGGTTGGATTGGTTGAAAGGTTGGACACGATGATCTTGAAGGTCTTTTCCAACCTGGCTTTATTGCATTGTATTATTGGTGTGAGCAGATTGACTACCTGCTTAACCTAGTGTCTGAGATGAATGTCTTTGCCAAGGGTAAATCCTGCCTGACAAACCTGCTGGCCTTCTATGAACAAGTGACAGCATTAATAGATGAGGGGCGAGCAACTGATGTCGTTTACCTGGACCTGAGCAAAGCCTTTGACACTGTCCCACATCACATCCTGGTCTCCAAGCTGGTGACACACGGGTTTGATGGATGGACCACCAGATGGATAAAGAACTGGCTTGATGGCCGCACCCAAAGAGTGGCTGTCAATGGGTCCATGTCCCAGTGGAGGCCAGGGACAAGCGGAGTCCCTCAGGGATCAGTCCTGGGACCAGTCTTGTTCAACATCCTTGTGGGTGACAGGGACAGTGGCATCGAGTGCACCCTCAGCAAGTTTGCTGATGACACCAAGCTGTGTGGTGCAGCAGACACGCTGGAGGGAAGGGATGCCATCCAGAGGGACCGTGACAGGCTGGAGAGGTGGGCACAGGCCAACCTCATGAGCTTCAACAAGACCAAGTGCAAGGTCCTGCATCTGGGTCGAGGCAATCCCAGGCACAAATCCAGGCTGGGCAGTGACTGGCTGGGGAGCAGTCCAGAGGAGAGAGACTTGGGGGTGCTGGTGGACGAGAAGCTCAACATGAGCTCTCAGTGTGCACTTGCAGCCCGGAAAGCCAATCAGATCCTGGGCTGCATCGGGAGAAGTGTGGCCAGCCGGTCAAGGGAGGTGATTCTCCCCCTCTACTTAGCTCTGGTGAGACCCCCACCTGGAGTACTGCCTCCAGTTCTGGAGCCCCTAGTACAAGAGGGATCTGGAGGTGCTGGAGCGTGTCCAGAGAAGGGCCACGAGGATGATCAGAGGGCTGGAGCACCTCTCCTATGAGGACAGACTGAAGGAGTTGGGGCTGTTCAGCCTGGAGAAGAGAAGGCTCCGAGGTGACCTCCTTGTGGCCTTCCAGTATCTGAAGGGGGCCTACAAGAAGGCTGGGGAGGGACTTTTCAGACTATCAGGGAGTGATAGGACTAGGGGGAATGGGATGAAGCTGGAGGTGGGGAGATTCAGGCTGGACATGAGGAGGAAGTTCTTCCCCGTGAGGGTGGTGAAGGCCTGGAATGGGTTGTCCAGGGAGGTGGTTGAGGCCCCGTCCCTTGCGGTGTTTAAGACCAGGCTGGACGAGGCTCTGTCCAGCCTGATCTAGGGTAGAGTGTCCCTGCCCATGGCAGGGGGGTTGGAACTAGATGATCCTTGTGGTCCCTTCCAACCCTAACTGAAACTATGAAACTATGAAACTATGAAACTATTTACCCTTTTTCCTTATACCTTTACATACCTTATTCAAATGCCTTTTATATTTTGTAAAACTTGTCCTTTTACTTCCAAATCAATTCAAGACTGTTTATTTTGCAATTTTATCTCTCTTTTCTCCTGCCTAATTTGCTTTTGCTTTGGGTGGAGGGGGGGCGGGGAATGGAGAGGGGAGGCAATCTAAATCTGTTCCATTTCAGCTTTTGGAGTCTGGGAAAGCTTAAACTATAATAGCGGGGTAACCAGCAAAAAACAAGTCCTATCATTAAAGCCTGAGGCAAAGAAGGTATTGACTACCTTAACCTTTTCCCTTATCACAGACTACATTTGGCCCTGCATACAATAAATAATGGACATTCTCCTCAGTTCTCTTTTTGTTGCTGATATATTTGTAGAAGCATTTCTTGTTGCCTGTAACAGTTGAAGCCAAATTATTTTCTAGCTTGGCTTTGACTCTTCTAATTTTCTTCCTTCATAGCCTCATGACAACTTTGTAGTCCTCATCAACTCTCTCTTTCTCCCTGAGTTGCAATCCTATTCAGCCAGGCTGACCTTATTCATCACCAATTTGTCTTTTGGCACATGGGGACAGCCTCATCCTGCACCTATGCCTCATCCTGCACCTATGCCTCACACGTATTCCATTCTGCTCCAGACTCCTAAGGACTGCATCTATAGAGAATACACATTTGCCTTCAGAGAATCCTTTGCCAGCTGTGTCTGGCTGTTTTCAGGTGATCTCATGATTACTAAATCACTAATAACCTTTGCATCTTTTCTTCTGTGTGGGTCTGCATTTCCCACCTCCACTGATACAGCAGACTGAAAGATCTCACTATTGTACTGTCCTTCAAACACTGGTGTGCTGCCCTTGGGCATATTTTTAGCAAGCCTGGGTTTGTATCCTTCTCTCTTCTATATGTAGTGTAAAGCTCTTTCTATGAGGCCTGCTAGCTGATAGCTTTCCGCTTTCACTCTACACAGCAATTGTTTGTTAGAGGTACATCTGAAACATTCAGTCAATTGCATGTTCTTACAAAAAGAGTAGTCTCTTTTTATTGTAACTAACTCATGTCACGTAGAATTATCTCATTTGCTTCTTTTGCCATCCTCGCTTCTTGTCTCTCATTTTATGCTAAAATGAGAAGCCCCTTCGGGGAAAAAACATCTAATAAGATTAAGGTCTGCTGAATGTACAGTGCTGAAGGCCCTAGATCTCAAAGCATTGTGTGCAAAAAAAATAATGGTATTAGTAACAGCAAACTCATATATATTCTGACTCAGGTTTTGCAAAAACTACTAATATGGGCTGACATAACAAATTAACAACAAGGGAGGTTCACAAAAGGGCAATCCACCCAAAGCCTGCCAAAGATATTAGCATTCGTTTTACAACCTTGTCTTCAGTTTGTGCAAGGTTGGAGGTTGCACTTTCATTAAACATTGACAACATTTTAAATGGTAATTAAGACCATTTGTCCTTTTTACCTCTATTTATCTTGCAGTGAGGAGAGGAGATTTTTTGTGGGGGAGAAAAGAGAAACAAAACATGAAACACCCTGACTTTGAAATGCAACAAATAAGTCTCTTGCATCTCTCTCCCTCCTTCTGTTCAGGACAGATAAAAGCTATGCAGATTGAGTGTCAGGACCTCAGCAGCAAGGGGAAAGCTAAGTTTTTTGAGTTCAGCATGCTCTTTGCAAGAAGAGAAGGTAAAAGGCTGCAGGTGTGAAAGGCAGCAGAAAAAAGAGGAAGCAGTAGAGCAGGAAACACTTCTGTGAGATACATGCCATTTCACAAAGAGCATAAACTAAAGGAAGATAATGGACTAGCAAACTGACCAAATAAATCTAAAAATAGTATGCATTTATATAATGTAAAATTTTGATTATAACTAATCCTCAATCACAGGTAATATCTAAGTGAAGGCTTAAGGCGGCAGCTACCTGGGAAATATTAACGCATTTCTGTTGAATTTAGAAATATACCAGGAAGAGAGAGAAAGATATTAATTAATTAAACAAACAAACAAACAAACAAAAAAGTATATTTGAGCAAAACTCTTTTTCATGTTTTTTTTTTAATTATTTTAACTCATACATTATTTCAATTCAAATATAAAATTCATTTTAGCATGTGAAATCAACATTCTGAAATTCAAATAACTTGAAAATATTAATTTTCCACAAAAAAATCTTCAAATAAGAAAATTTAACATTTTAATAAATATAAAGAGAAAGTTGTTGGTTTTTTTTTTCCCCTCAAGAGTTATTTTCTGCCTGTTCTGAAGTAGTTGTATAAAAGTGAACACTGATTGCAGTGAAACAGGTGGGGATACAACTGTTCCAGTTAAGGTAGCAACCATTGTACAACTAAGCTGTAATTTCATTTGTGTCCTCAGAGATGAGAAAGAATTGTTGTAGATAGCAAAACCAAAATATGGTTAGAGTACATACTTATGTATGAATTCTTATTCCTTGACCTATTTACATATATTTGCTTCCTTTCCTTTCTTACGTAACTATAGACCCTACTTTCGAATCTGACTGTAGCTAGAATTCTAGCTTTTATCTGAGCTTCTAAATCTGTGTTTTCAACATCTAAAATGAAGTGTTTGAAAGCATAGCTTTAAGCAACAAGAAACAAAACCCAACCAAACCCAAGCGACAAAACAAAATGCCAAAAAAATAGAAAACCAAACCCCCTGAAAAGCAAACAACAACAACAAAAAACCCAAACCAAAAAAAACAAACCAAGAAGGCCCAACTTCTGATGTGATGTGAAACAGGATTTTTATTTAACTTCAAAAGTTGTGTTATGTCAACACAATTCTACAGTTTTACTGTACTCTTTAGTCAAGAACTCAATATACAGATGTAAAACATGTAATTAATAATTACAGCAGACACATTTAAGTATTCTGAGCAGATTAGATGTTTTGACATTTGTTTCCTCCTTTCAGGTCACCTTTTCTGTTTTTTTTTTTTCTATTTGTTTTTAAAGGCCCTATGTTTTTGTGACCGGTTGATGCTATGCCTTTAAGAAAGAGACAGTTGCTGAACACTCTGGCTGAATGTTTTTGATATTTGAACAAAAACAAGATAGTCTAAACTAATTTCATTGGTGCTTGTGGGGTGCAGTTTGGAGTTTGGGATCTGTTGGTTCAGTCTGTGTCTGGTCTGGGTTCAGGCTGGGTGCAGTCTGTGCTTCTCTCTTTCTGAAGCAGGAACGGCCTTGAGTTAACAGCTAACCAGATAAGAACACTAATTCTTGCATGCACTTTCTGAGCTAACAGCATTTTCCTTCCTTAATTGCCTTTCTCTCTCTCTCTAACCCTTTTTGGGAGAAAGGGGAGGTGGGGAGGGAGAGAGGGGGGTTCAGGGAACCCCCCTGGCCGGCTGGAGGGAAAAGGTTTTTCTGCATTGTGTTCATTGTTGTATTTTCCTGTATATATTGTAAATACTGTATATCTGTGTATATATTCATCGCATTCCATTTATGCCTGTAAATATAGCTTTCATCTGCTTTTCCGACTGAGCTAGCTGTGGTTTCTTTCCCTGTGTGTGGGGAGGGAACTTTCTCACCCCACCACAGTTTTTTAAAAAAGAAAAAACTAAACAAAACAAACAAACCCAATTCCAAAACAAATAAATAATATCCAAAAATCCTGAATAAATAAATAATATCCAAAAATCCCGAGTAAATGAATAAATAAAACAGTCATGTAACACATGTAGTCCTAGTCAAATTTCTGTGGAATAATCTTTATATAATTTCCACTTCTATTATTCCATTGTATCAAGTATTCTTTATGGTTTTTTGTCTAAATATGGCAAGGATGTTGTATGCTGCTAAATGCTATATTTCATACTCCAAAAGTGGCAACTTTTCAACAGAATGCTTAGAAAGTGTTTCAAGATTTCTCTGGGATGCTGTGTGAAACAAAAGATGCTATTATTCTGAAATCCTAGTCAGCCATAGAATTAGGATCCCAAAGCAGGGACTGAAATAAATATGCCCTTTAGAGGGGGAGAGAGAACAGAGGGAAAAAAAAGATTAAATTAATCATATTTCAAGGATTTTTTATTTTAAATTAAAATGCATGCTTTAGACCATATTTCAATTATCAGTTCAACATTACTCTTTAAGCAAATGACTAGAGTTAACAAGAGAACTACTACATATTGAATAAATTGATTTTCTGCTTGGTGTAAACTCCAAATAGCCGACTAGAAAGCTGTGAATCAGAAGGTCTCAGTGTACCTAATATACTCAGCAATAAATTACAAGCTGAAAGCCATATAAATCTTTGGAGGAGAAATGTATTCTAAGCACATGACTATGAAACTCAAATGCATAAATGTTAATGGCAAACCTGCCCTATCTACCAATTTAAGAAATTATGCACATTTTGATATGCACATCAAACTAAAACAGAAAATTATTGAGCTTAAAATTATAAAGATAGCTCAGATTTATTTAAAGAAAAAATATTACTATGAAATTAACACTTAATTAAACAACTTCTAATAGGTGGTCCATGTTGTACTGTCTTTTTTGTCCTACCCCATCATCATTACATTGGCTCAGCTGCTTCATACAAACCAGAAACTTCTGACTTTGAGCACTGAATAACAGAACTAAATTCATTGTTGAAGTAATAGTGAAGCCAATGTAATTTTATCAGAGCTGAGCAAGGATATATGATTCATGATTTCTATTAACAGATGAACTATAGAGAACAAAAGAAGAATAGCTGCCCTTTCTATAAACATGGAATACTACTTTATTGATAAATACAGGCTGGTGAAACGAAGTGATAAACTCAAGTCCATTTTAGCTACCTGACTCTGTCACATCCTTGTTCTTAACTATCTGTCCATCTACTTCAATTAGTTGTCTAACTGTACTTCCCAATAGCTTCATCTGCCTATTTGCTACATCTAGCTATATCACATCTGTCTGACCCTTACAAAGGTGTTACCCCTCTATCATATACATACAGTACTTGGGCTGTGTCAACCCAAGTCAACTTCAGCATTCCCTTTAATGTCTAAATGGATGCCTGTTGATAATGTTTTAAATTTCCTGGGAGAGGATCCATTTTTCCACTTCATGTATATACATTACTTATCACTTATGCTGGCCCAGAATCTTGAAAATATGATCTTCTTTTACTACATAACTACAGTCTATCAGTAGGAGTCTTTACATCAGGGACAAAGACATCATCTATTGAGATCTACAGGTTAATACAATACAATACAATACAATACAATACAATACAATACACCAGGTTGGAAGAGACCTTCAAGATCATCACGTCCAAACCATCAACCAATCCAACCCACCCATACAATACAATACAATACAATACACCAGGTTGGAAGAGACCTTCAAGATCATCACGTCCAACCCATCAACCAATCCAACCCACCTAAATACAATACAGTACCATACAGTACAATACAGTACAAAACAGTACAATACAGTACAATACAGTACAATACAACCCACCTAAACAACTAAAAAACTAAACCCTGGCACCAAGCACCCCATCAAGCCTCTTCTTGAACACCTCCAATGAAGGTGACTCCACCACTTCCACGGGCAGCTGATTCCAGTGGGCAATCACTCTCTCGGTATAGAACTTCTTCCTAAGATCCAGTCTAAACCTCCCCTGGCACAGCCTGAGACTGCGTCCTCTTGTTCTGGTACTGGCTGCCTGGGAGAAGAGACCAAGCTCTGCCTGGCTACAACCTCCCTTCAGGTAGTTGTAGAGAGCAAGAAGGTCACCCCTCAGTCTCCTCTTCTCCAGGCTAAGCAACCCCAGCTCCCTCAGCCTCTCCTCATAGGGCTTGTCTTCCAAACCCCTCACCAACTTTGTTGCCCTTCTCTGGACACGCTCCAGTAAGACAACATCTTTCCTAAACTGAGGGGCCCAGAACTGGACACAGTACTCAAGGTGCGGACTAACCAGTGCAGTGTACAGGGGCAGAATGACCTCCCTGCTCCTGCTGGCCATACCGTTTCTGATGCAGGCCAGGATGCCATTGGCCTTCTTGACTGCCTGGGCACACTGCAGGCTCATGTTCAGCCTACAATCAACCACCCCAGGTCCCTCTCTGCCTGGCCGCTCTCCAGCCACTCTGACCCCAGCCTGTAGCACTGCATGGGGTTGCTGTGGCCAATGTGTAGAACCCGGCACTTGGATGTGTTAAATCTCATGCCGTTGGATTCTGCCCATCTGTCCAGCCTGTCGAGGTCCCTCTGCAAAGCCTCTCTGCCCTCCAGCAGATCAACTACTGCCCCCAGCTTGGTGTCGTCCGCAAATTTACTGATGATGGACTCGATGCCCTCATCCAGATCATCAATAAAGATGTTGAAGAGCATGGGGCCCAGCACCGATCCCTGGGGCACACCACTAGTGACTGGCCGCCAGCCGGATGTGGCACCATTCACCACCACTCTCTGGGCTTGGCCCTCCAGCCAGTTCCTAACCCAATGCAGTGTGCTCCCATCCAAGCCATGGGCTGCCAGCTTGGCCAGGAGTTTGCTGTGGGGGACGGTGTCAAAGGCCTTGCTGAGGTCCAGGTAGACCACATCCACAGGCCTCCCCACATCAACCAGGCGGGTCACCTGATCATAGAAGGAGATCAGGTTGGTCAAGCAGGACCTGCCCTTCCTAAAGCCATGCTGGCTAGGCCTGATCCCTTGGCCATCCTGGAAGTGCTGCATGATCACACTCAAGATGACCTGTTCCATAATCTTGCCTGGCACTGAGGTCAGGCTGACAGGCCTATAATGCCCTGGCTCATCCAACCGGCCCTTCTTGTGGATGGGCACAACGTTGGCCAGCTTCCAGTCTTCTGGGACCTCTCCAGTGAGCCAGGACTGCTGAAAAATGATGGAGATTGGCTTGGCCAGCTCATCTGCCAGCTCTCTCAGCACCCTAGGATGGATCCCATCCAGTCTCATGGCCTTGTGGGGGTCCAAGCGGCTCAGAAGATCTCTAACTGCCTCCTGGAGCAGCGGGAAACCATGCAGCTCCCTGGCTCCTTCTGCCAGCTCTGCAGGCCAGCTGTCTGGAAGATGTTCTGCCAAGCTAGGATAGATTGAGGCAAAGAAGGTGTTAAGTACCTCTGCCTTTTTCTCATCCTTTGTTACAATGTTCCCCTCCGTGTCAACCAAGGAGTGGAGGTTGTCCTTGCCCTTCTTCTTGCTATTGATGTATTTATAGAAGGACTTTTTGTTGTCCTTCACAGCAGAGGCCAGTCTAAGTTCTAAATGGGCTTTTGCCTCCCTAATTTTTTTCTGCATGTCCTAGCAACATCCCTAAACATTCCGTAGGTTGCCTCCCCTTTCTTCCAGAGATGGTACACCCTCTTTTTTTCCCTTAGTTCTATTAAGAGTTCATTGACCAACCAGGCTGGCCGTCTGCCCCGGCGGCTCATCTTCCGGGACACTGGCACAGCCTGTTCCTGAACCTTCAAGAGTTCTTCTTTGAAGCAGCTCCAGCTCTCCTGGACCCTTTTATTTTTAAGGGCTGTATCCCAAGGAACCTTCTGAGTTAGTTCCCTGAGTAGCCTGAAGTCTGCCCTCCTGAAGTCCAGAGTGGAGGTCTTCTTGCTACCCCTCTTGGCTTGGCTGAATACCGAAAACTCAATTATCTCATGGTCACTGGTGCCTAAACACCCTGCGACCACCACATCACCCACCAGCCCTTCCCTGTTGGTGAAGAGGAGGTCAAGCATAGCCTTACCCCTGGTAGGTTCACGCAGCACCTGGGATAAGAAGCTGTCCTCCATGCACTCCACAAACCTCCTAGACTGCCTTCTTTCTGCTGTGTTGAGATCCCAGCAGATATCAGGCAGGTTGAAGTCGCCCATGAGAATGAGGTCAGGTGACCTTGAGACAGCCTTAAGCTGCCTATAGAATGCCTCATCTACATCTTCCTCCTGGTTGGGTGGTCTATAACAGACTCCAACCAGGATGTCTGCCCTCCCGAACTTCCCTCTAATTCTCACCCTCAACGGCATCTAGTGCCTCCCTGATGTACAGGGCCACCCCTCCACCCCTTCTTCCTTGCCTGTCCCTCCTGAACAGCCTGTAGCCATCAATTGCAGTGCTCCAGTCATGTGAGTCGTCCCACCACGTCTCTGTGATGGCAACTACATCATAACTTTCCTGCTGCAACAGGACTTCTAGCTCCTCTTGTTTGTTACCCATGCTTCGTGCATTAGTGTACATGCACTGAAGCTGGGCTGCTGGTTTCATCTCTAGCCCTAGCTTATCTCCCCCAGACTCCTGCCTGAGGTGTCTGGTTCCAGCCCCTTCCCCCTTCGAAGCTAGTTTAAAGCCCTGTCAATGAGGCCTGCCAATTCTCTTCCCAGAATCTTTTTCCCATTGGGGGACAGGCCATTCTCGTATACTGTGACCTTCCCCCTCCTCTGGGACAGATGTAGTCCATCTGTTACCAGCTGAGCTGGTGCAGTAAAAAGTTCTCCAAGATCGAAAATCCCCAAAATTCTTTCGACTGCACCAGCCTCTAAACCACTTGTTGACTGCAGCTGCCGTCCTGTTCCTTATCGTATTCCCTCCTGCAGGTAACGGTATTGATGTAAAAATTATTTGTGCACCTGACCCCTCAACCAGATCGCCCAGGGCCCTGAGGTCATTTTTGATAGCCCTGGGAGTTCTGGTAGTAACATTGTCATTCCCTAACTGCATAACCAATAAGGGATAGTAGTCAGAGGGCTGTACCAGACTGGGCAGCCTTCTGGTAACATCTTTAACTTGTGCTCCTGCTAGGCTAATAACTTCCCTATGAGATGGGTCTGGCCGACATATGGGACCTTCTGTTCCCCTCAGGAGGGAATCACCGATAACAATTACCCTTCTCTTTTTTTTGAGGGAGCAAGTCCTGATGCCAGGGGAAGGCTGTTTAACCTTAGGCTGCTTTGCCCTAGGCTGTTTAACCTTAGGCTGCTTTGCCTTGGACTGTTTAACCTTAGGCTGTTTAGCCTCAGGAAAAACCCCAGTTGGTGTGTCCTCTGGCATCAGTATCACCTCACCCTCGATCTCTAGTGCCCCATACCTGTTTTCCAAGGGCAGCGAGGGAGCTGGGGGGAGGCAAGGATGTTTTGATTTGTGTTTTTTGACACAAAGGTTTGTTGTGAAGAGGTTATTAAATTTAATTAATATGAAATATGAATTATGAAAATATTATTTTTATTAATTATCAAATTATTAATAACCGATGAATCAACAACTTTTATATATATATTCTAGTGCACGTTCGTGAAATACATTCCATAAATGGCTTAGTGTTATGGTCAGAACTTAATTAAACTATCTACAAACTATTTGTATGTTTGTATAATGAAGAGTGCAGTTCCGCCGCTTGGCCACTAGTTGGCGACTCGGCGAACGCGGGCGGCTTCTGCCTATATACAACAATATTGCAATCTTTCTGTGTGTCAGCGATGACTGCTACACGCGGATGCTTTGAACTGAGTGCTAGTGGGTGGAAAGCACGTGAAAGGTACTCTGTAGCTGTTGTTTGTAGCGAGGTGGGGGTCCGGCTGACGACTGCCGCTGGACTGATTCCTGGTCGGGTCGGTCCGTGGGGTCAGCCCTGGAAGTCGGCTCGCACGGCAGGGCGGGGCGACGGTTGCCGGTAGGTGGGTCAGAGGTTCCCGGTCGGACAACAATAGCTATGGGGTCGGCCTCGTGGCGACGGATCTCGGGGCTGAGGTAAACAGCCTCGGAAAGAGAATGCGGCTGCGCTGAGCTGCAGCTTCTCCGGTTTTGGACTTAAAGCAACAGTGGGATGATCGGGGTAGTCCCGGGTTCGGTGCAGTATAAGCACGAACAGTGCTCTAGTCTTCCCTGCGGTTTCAGGGCTTGGAGCGGCACACGTGGCGGCTCTCCTCCCGCTATGGCGGGGCTAGGTATATGTGGACTTAGTCTCTGGTACTAAAGTCCCTTCTCCCCAACAACTGGGCAGATCTTACCCTCGGGGGCTGGTCCAGTCCTCCGGTAGCACGGTGGGCTTTCCCGGTCGGTACGACTGGCTGTGGCGACGCTGGCTTCTCGGGCTCAGCGAAGGTCCTCCCTCTGCGATGATCCTCACGATCAAAGTGCTTCTCACGATGCAGAGGCTTCAGTATGCATGCATGTATGACAGAAGCTAACAACAACAAGCTCAATGGCAGAGGCTGTGGCTCGAGAGCTTCTCTCTCGAGCGAGTACAGAGACAAAGTGAACGAGGGGGCAAGTTGTTTACCCACAGGGGTAATACTTATAGATTCCTCGAGGCTGGATTTGACCAATGGGCACTCTCATAGGCAACTGGCTTCAGCCTATAGAAAGCGTGAAGCTGGAATTATGCCCATACTTGGTGATCACATAAGCACTCCATGCGCTGGGTGCGTGCTGGCCTGGCTAATGCCTTGGCTTTTGTCTTCCTCCAGAAGGAGGGGAAACTGGTCCACATGCAGGGACCAGATAGGCAGAATGTGCCTTCACCACATTACCACCCCCTTGCCCATGGGCATATATAAGCCTCGAGTATGAATTACCCTCAACAAGGTTTATCACATACAGGTTAAGCTATCTCATACCTGCTTGATAGATTACACGTTCAAACATAGTGACTTACAATACCTTAGCACTATATGAACAGTATACAAACTTGAAACTGTACTCTTAACAGAGAATGCTGCCTTAGCAGTGTGGAACAAATGTTTGCTCCAAAACCAATATTTGTACTCTTGATTATCTCCCACCACCCCCTTGACTGAGTGATGGGGTTTGACTCCCATATGACACTGAAGCCATCAAAGTGTCTGCAGGGTTTGTCAATTTCCCACCCCCTTGATAGGATGGGCTCTGTCATTATGACAGGATTTTCTCAGTATTGAGATGAGGAACAATACCTTTCCTCTGTTGCTTTCATCAGGCCAGAGATTACAAGTTTCACTACTTCCTTCCTCGTCTTTGGTTTCATAGCCAATGCAGCTTCCTCGGTCCAATCCATGTCGAGGAGTAGCTCATACCATGGGTCTGAGTCAGGCGAATCTCGTGAATTAGAGCATTCCCTGTCAGTCTGTGTGTTTCCTTTCCCTCTACTGGGGCTGCAGGAACCTCGTGAGCGTTGTCTTCCAGTGTAGTGTTTGTGTCTGCCTGGGTTGGTGGAAGGAGATGCTTGAGAGCGTTGCTCTTCCCTTCCCTGGCCATGCGATATGGCTTTATGGCTGGCAGTATATACCTTTTGCTGGTGTCCCTCCTTGCTGGGTCTGTGGTCCCTTCTGGAACTCTCCCTTTCGGAGGTCTTTTCCTGGAGCTTTGCTTTCAGGATGCTGCGGGGTTTATCCTTATTGGCCTCTATGGCAGCTTGGCTCTTCCGCAGTTTGCGGTGATGCTGTGAGCTAGACTCACATCCAGAATCTGAGTCTGATGTGGTGCTCTGTGTGTCTCTGGGATCACAGTAAGCTCTCTTGCTGGGATGCTGTGCAAGCTGTTGTTGAGTCAGCTTGGCTACCTTATTGCAGGAGCTTCTATTTCCCTGGTTACCTCTTGGTCTGCCATGCTGTGGGAAGCTTGGTCCTCTGCTGGCCTGGGAGTCATCCAGCGATGCTAAGTTGAATCTCACCTTCTTCTTGGGGATTCGTTGCTGGTTGAAGCTGGTAGCTTCCTTGTTATCACCCGGTGATGTGGAGCCTGGCTTGGCTTGCTGCACCGGTACTGTAGCTGCTGACCTGTCTGGTGTGGGTGAGCTAACACTGCTCATGTGCTGACACTGGGCAGCTGCTGAATCAAAGTCAGCTGGCTTCTGCTTGTCAGCTGGAACAGGCAGAATAGAAGAGCCTGGCTCTCGTGGATTATGTGCCCTGGCTACTTCATGGGTAGCATGTAATTGCCATTGAGACTTAAAGACAGACATGGTCTCTTTTATGTGCAGCTCAAATAAATCATGAAGTCTCTGACTTTGTGCCTCTGACTTTGCTAGTTCCCTTTCCAATTGGGAAACCTTTTGATCAAAAAAGTTAATTTCCTCTTGCATCTGTATAATACAAGATGCCATCAGGACAGCGTGTTCGCTGCTGGGTTCGCTTAGCTTCGCGAAAATGCCATCGATATTTTTACAATTTGATTTTGCCCACTCCAAGTCTGGGGCTGTAATTTTGTATCCCAAGTTATGGAAATATTTCACAGCTGTGCACCCTGCTCACTGCGCCATTCTGTTGTGAAGAGGTTATTAAATGTAATTAATATGAAATATGAATTATGAAAATATTATTTTTATTAATTATCAAATTATTAATAACCGATGAATCAACAACTTATATATATATTCTAGTGCACGTTCGTGAAATACATTCCATAAATGGCTTAGTGTTATGGTCAGAACTTAATTAAACTATCTACAAACTATTTGTATGTTTGTATAATGAAGAGTGCAGTTCCGCCGCTTGGCCACTAGTTGGCGACTCGGCGAACGCGGGCGGCTTCTGCCTATATACAACAATATTGCAATCTTTCTGTGTGTCAGCGATGACTGCTACACGCGGATGCTTTGAACTGAGTGCTAGTGGGTGGAAAGCACGTGAAAGGTACTCTGTAGCTGTTGTTTGTAGCGAGGTGGGGGTCCGGCTGACGACTGCCGCTGGACTGATTCCTGGTCGGGTCGGTCCGTGGGGTCAGCCCTGGAAGTCGGCTCGCACGGCAGGGCGGGGCGACGGTTGCCGGTAGGCGGGTCAGAGGTTCCCGGTCGGACAACAATAGCTATGGGGTCGGCCTCGTGGCGACGGATCTCGGGGCTGAGGTAAACAGCCTCGGAAAGAGAATGCGGCTGCGCTGAGCTGCAGCTTCTCCGGTTTTGGACTTAAAGCAACAGTGGGACGATCGGGGTAGTCCCGGGTTCAGTGCAGTATAAGCACGAACAGTGCTCTAGTCTTCCCTGCGGTTGCAGGGCTTGGAGCGGCACACGTGGCGGCTCTCCTCCCGCTATGGTGGGGCTAGGTATATGTGGACTTAGTCTCTGGTACTAAAGTCCCTTCTCCCCAACAACTGGGCAGATCTTACCCTCGGGGGCTGGTCCAGTCCTCCGGTAGCACGGTGGGCTTTCCCGGTCGGTACGACTGGCTGTGGCGACGCTGGCTTCTCGGGCTCAGCGAAGGTCCTCCCTCTGCGATGATCCTCACGATCAAAGTGCTTCTCACGATGCAGAGGCTTCAGTATGCATGCATGTATGACAGAAGCTAACAACAACAAGCTCAATGGCAGAGGCTGTGGCTCGAGAGCTTCTCTCTCGAGCGAGTACAGAGACAAAGTGAACGAGGGGGCAAGTTGTTTACCCACAGGGGTAATACTTATAGATTCCTCGAGGCTGGATTTGACCAATGGGCACTCTCATAGGCAACTGGCTTCAGCCTATAGAAAGCGTGAAGCTGGAATTATGCCCATACTTGGTGATCACATAAGCACTCCATGCGCTGGGTGCATGCTGGCCTGGCTAATGCCTTGGCTTTTGTCTTCCTCCAGAAGGAGGGGAAACTGGTCCACATGCAGGGACCAGATAGGCAGAATGTGCCTTCACCACAAGGTTGTTCTGTGTTCTCCCTGATTTCCTTCTGCTGACTAAATATTAACAAGAAAGTAATAGGCAAACATTTGATTTTAGTATAATCCTAATTTCTAACCTTTATAATTTCGGATTGCATAAAGAATAGCATCCCAAAAAAGTTTTGTGCTTGTTGTTGTTTCTGGGGTTTTTGTTTGTTTGTTTGTTTGTAGTTATTCAAATACACTTGTAAAGTTCAAGATTACTCTCCCTTAAAATTTAGATCTTTTTGCTGAAGAGAGGAAACTACATCCAGAAGGTGGCTTATATATTATTTTAGATATCCAGATTAGGATGGGATGAACTGCCTTCTCAAATGAAGTTTTTTTCTCTTTCCACTGGCTTAGTGTATGCAACTGCTTTCTAAACAAGAATTATAAAGCATGGTAAACACATATCTATTGTCACAAAACTAAATAAAAATGGAAGTAACTGAAGTTTTGTTAAAGTGTGTCTGAATTTGTGTGAAATGAGCTCAATCGCCACTCAGAACCGCTCCTTCGGGACAGCTCCGCTTGCCTAGTGAGTTTCTGCTGGGCTTTTGCCTTGCTTTCGGGGTTTAGCGGGTCGGGAGGACTCCTGGGGGGCAGGGATTGAGGCGGGCTCGTGCTCTCGCGAGCGTGCACGGGAGCGAGTGCCTGACGTCAGCCGCGGGAGATTTAAATCCCAGCCGGGCTGTGCGGGCGACGCCAGTTCGGCTCAATCGCCACTCAGAACCGCTCCTTCGGGACAGCTCCGCTTGCCTAGTGAGTTTTGCTGGGCTTTTGCCTTGCTTTCGGGGTTTAGCGGGTCGGGAGGACTCCTGGGGGGCAGGGATTGAGGCGGGCTCGTGCTCTCGCGAGCGTGCACGGGAGCGAGTGCCTGACGTCAGCCGCGGGAGATTTAAATCCCAGCCGGCTGTGCGGGCGACGCCAGTTCGGCTCAATCGCCACTCAGAACCGCTCCTTCGGGACAGCTCCGCTTGCCTAGTGAGTTTCTGCTGGGCTTTTGCCTTGCTTTCGGGGTTTAGCGGGTCGGGAGGACTCCTGGGGGGCAGGGATTGAGGCGGGCTCGTGCTCTCGCGAGCGTGCACGGGAGCGAGTGCCTGACGTCAGCCGCGGGAGATTAAATCCCAGCCGGGCTGTGCGGGCGACGCCAGTTCGGCTCAATCGCCACTCAGAACCGCTCCTTCGGGACAGCTCCGCTTGCCTAGTGAGTTTCTGCTGGGCTTTTGCCTTGCTTTCGGGGTTTAGCGGGTCGGGAGGACTCCTGGGGGGCAGGGATTGAGGCGGGCTCGTGCTCTCGCGAGCGTGCACGGGAGCGAGTGCCTGACGTCAGCCGCGGGAGATTTAAATCCCAGCCGGGCTGTGCGGGCGACGCCAGTTCGGCTCAATCGGCTGCTTGCGCAAGAGAAGAATTTTTTTTTTTTTTTTTTTTTTTTTTTTTTGCTTGCTTTGTTTTTGGTTTTGTTTTTTTGTTTTCACTCATACGCTGCACCATGGTCATTACTCGGACCAAGGGTAGAAAAATAGCATCTACCCAGACAGAGTTGTTTCTCCAGCATGCTGGAGTCCAGGCTGCCAGCTGCGGAGAGTGCTTCAGCCTGGCAGTTGGAATAGAGGGAGAGGGAGAGGGAGAGGACACCTGTGTCAGGTGTGAGCAGGTGAACTTTCTCCTCAGCCTGGTGGCTGACCTGAAGGATGAAGTGGCCAAGCTGAAAGAGGAGGTGTCTAGGCTCAGGTCAATAAGGGAAAGCGAACGGGAGTTAGACTTGTGGGAGAAGGCTCTGCAGATCTCCCCTGCTGAGGGCCGGGCCCCTGAAAACGGAGAGGGATGGACACAGGTCCCTGCCAAGGGTGGCAAGAGAAATCCCCCCCGGCCCTCTCCTCCTCCTCCGCTGCCTTGCGTAATAAGTATGAGGCCCTGCAGGCTGAGGGCGGTGGGGATGAGAGGGCTGAGGAGCGGCCATCCAGAGGGGATACCAGGGCCAAGCGGTCCCCGCCGGCTGTAACGACCAGCTCTGGGGAGCAGCCTAAGGCCAAGCCTAAGACCAAGCGGCCACCACCAGCTATAATGACCGGCTCCACAAAGAGAAGGAGAAGGGTTATAGTTGTTGGGACTCTCTCCTGGGGGGTACTGAGGGACCCATATGTCGTCCCGACCCATCCCACAGGGAGGTCTGCTCTCTACCTGGGGCGCGGATAAGGGATATTGCAAGGGGAATCCCCAAGCTCATCAGTCCCTCTGACTATTACCCTCTACTGGTAATACAGGCTGGGAGTGATGAGATCGACAGGAGGGGCACCAGGGCAATTAAGAAGGAGTTCAGGGCCCTTGGACAATTGATTGATGGGGCAGGTGCGCAAGTGGTGTTCTGCTCAGTTCCCTCGGTGGCAGGGGAGTACACGAGAGGAACGGGAGAACCCACACCATCAATAAGTGGCTCAGGGAATGGTGCCAGCGGAGGAACTTTGGTTTCTTTGATCATGGGCCTACTCTTACAGCACCCGACCTGCTGGGTCCTGATGGGGTGCATTTATCTAGAAGGGGCAAGAGAGTCCTAGCACTAGAGTTGGCAGGGCTCATTAGGAGGGCTTTAAACTAGGTCTGAAGGGGGTGGGTGAAGACATCGGTCCCACTGCAGAGGTAAGAGTAGGGCACAAGGTAGGGTCAACTGAGAGGTCGGGAGCCCAGCTGCAGTGCATGTACACCAATGCACGCAGCCTAGGCAATAAGCAAGAGGAGCTGGAGGTCCTAATCCACCAGGGCAACTATGATATAGTTGCCATCTCAGAAACATGGTGGGACAACACGCACGATTGGAGTGCTACACTGGGGGGTTACAGGCTCTTTAGGAGGGATAGGAGAGGGAGAAGAGGAGGAGGGGTGGCTTTGTATATTAGGGAGACACTTTCTGCCTCAGAACTTGAGGTGGAAGATGAGGGAATTGAGAGCCTGTGGGTTAAAATCAGAGGGCAACCCAACAAACCTGACATCCTGGTTGGAGTCTGTTATAGACCACCAACCAGGATGAGGAGATGGATGAATTATTCTATAAACAACTGGAGGCTGTCTCAAGATCATCAGATCTTGTCCTCGTGGGTGACTTCAATCTGCCAGATATCTGCTGGGAACTTAATTCAGCAGAGAGAAGGCAGTCCAGAAGATTCCTGGAGCGAATAGAGGACTGCTTCCTAACGCAGCTGTTAAGCGAGCCTACCAGGGGACAGGCTCTGCTTGACCTGCTGCTCTCCAATAGGGAAGGGCTGGTGGGAGATGTGACCGTGGGAGGCTGCCTAGGGTGCAGTGACCACGAGATAGTGAAGTTTTCAATATGCAGGGAGATAGGGAGGAGTACCAACAGAACCTTCACCCTGGACTTCCGGAGGGCAAACTTCAGCCTCTTTAAGAAACTTATTTGTAAAGTTCCCTGGGTACCAACCCTCATGAACCGAGGGGTCCAGGAGGGTTGGACCTACTTCAAAAAGGAGCTCTTGAGGGCACAGGAACTGGCGGTCCCCATGTGTCGAAAGATGAGCCGGCGGGGAAGGCGACCGGCCTGGATGAGCAAGCAGCTCCTGGGGGAATTAAGGGAAAAAAAGAGGCTGTATCACCTTTGGAAGGGGGGGAAGGCTTCTCGAGGTAGGTTCAAGGAAGTGGTTAGATTATGTAGGAATAAAATTAGAGAGGCAAAGGCCCAGTTAGAACTGAAACTGGCCACCTCTGTGAAAGAAAATAAAAAGCAATTACAAATATATCAACGCTAAAAAGAAGGGCAAGAAGAACCTCCACTCCTTACTGGACCTGGAGGGGAACACGGTGACCGAAGATGAGGAAAAGGCTGAGGTCCTGAACGCCTTCTTTGCCTCCATGTTTAACAGCAAGGCAGGAGTCCAGGATGAGTGGCCTCCTGAGGTGGGTAATAGGGTCGGGGAGCAGTGTAATGCCCCAGAAATCCATGAGGAATTAGTTCGGGACCTGCTGAGCCACTTGGACACCCACAAGTCCATGGGACCGGATGGGATCCATCCTAGGGTGCTGAGAGAGCTGGCAGATGAGCTGGCCAAGCCGCTCTCCATCATTTTCCTCCAGTCCTGGCTCACTGGAGAGGTCCCAGATGACTGGAAACTGGCCAATGTGATCCCCATCCACAAGAAGGGACGGATGGAGGAGCCCGGAAACTACAGGCCAGTCAGCCTGACCTCAGTGCCAGGGAAAGTGATGGAACAGATTATCCTGGAGGCAATAACTGCGCACCTGAAGGATGGCCAAGGGCTCAGGTCCAGCCAACATGGATTTAGGAAGGGCAGGTCCTGCCTCTCCAACCTGATCTCCTTCTATGATCAGGTGACCCGTCTGGTGGACGTGGGGAGGCCTGTGGATGTAGTCTATCTGGACTTCAGCAAGGCCTTTGACACCGTCCCCCACAGTAAACTGCTGGCTAAACTGTCAGCTCGTGGTTTGGACCGCAACACTCTGTGCTGGGTTAGGAACTGGCTGGAGGGCCGAGCCCAGAGAGTGGTGGTGAATGGTGCCGCGTCCGGCTGGCGGCCAGTCACCAGCGGTGTCCCCAGGGATCGGTGCTGGGCCCCATCCTCTTTAACATCTTCATTGATGATATGGATGAGGGTTGAGTCAGTCATCAGCAAGTTTGCAGATGACACCAAGTTGGGAACAGATGTTAGTCAGTTAGAGGGTAGAAAGGCTCTGCAGAGGGACCTCGACCGACTAGACAGATGGGCAGAGTCCAATGGGATGGCATTTAATAAGTCCAAGTGCCGGGTGCTGCACTTTGGCCACGGCAACCCCATGCAGAGCTACAGGCTGGGGTCAGAGTGGCTGGAGAGCTGCCAAACAGAGAGGGACCTGGGGGTGCTGATTGACACCCACCTAAACATGAGCCAGCAGTGTGCCCAGGTGGCCAGGAGGGCCAATGGCATCCTGGCCTGTATTGGGAATAGTGTGGCCAGCAGGAGCAGGGAGGTCATTCTGCCCCTGTACTCTGCATTGGTTAGGCCACACCTTGAGTACTGTGTCCAGTTCTGGGCCCCTCAGTTTAAGAAGGACATCGAGCTACTTGAGCGTGTCCAGAAAAGGGCAACAAGGCTGGTGAGAGGCCTTGAGCACAAGCCCTATGAGGAGAGGCTGAGGGAGCTGGGATTGTTTAGCCTGGAGAAGAGAAGGATCAGGGGTGACCTCATTGCTCTCTACAACTACCTGAAAGGTGGTTGTAGACAGGAGGGGGTTCGTCTCTTCTCCCAGGCAACCAGCACCAGAACAAGAGGACACAGTCTCAAGCTGTGCCAGGGGAGGTTTAGACTCGAGGTGAGGAGGAAGTTCTTCACTGAGCGAGTCATTCGTCATTGGAATGGGCTGCCCAGGGAGGTGGTGGAGTCGCCGTCCCTGGAGGTGTTCAAGGGGAGATTGGACGTGGCGCTTGGTGCCATGGTCTAGTTGTGAGGTCTGTTGGGACAGGTTGGACTTGATGATCCTTGGGGTCTCTTCCAACCTTGGTTATACTGTGATACTGTGATACTGTGATTTTCATTTTCAGGCTCCTTTAACTGACTTCACTTTCTGAAGTTAACAGCGTATTTTTACAGATAGAGTCTGGTTCTAGAAGTCATAGTGTTTAATATTTATAGTTACTGTCAAAGATTGGTATGCAGAAAAGCTGTTTTTGTACTTGCTCTGAGAGAAACCAAGATCACTGCTAAATCCCAGAATTACGGAATGTTAGTGGTTGGAAGGGACCTTGAAAGATTATCTAATCCAACCTCCCTGCTAGAGCAGGATCACCTACACCAGATCACACAGGAACACATCCAGGCAAATTTTGCGTATTTCCAGAGAGGAAAGCTCCACAAGCCCCCCTGGTCAGCCCATTCCAGTATACCAGTTTGGTAAATAAAAGTGCTGTATATAAAAAGGTTTCACTGGTGAGAAGAAGCAGACAGAACTGCTCAAAACTGACCAGCAAAATATCCCATGTACATCATACTCAGTAGAAAACTCAGGGAAAAAAATGGCAAGCTCTCTTCTTCAGTGGGCAACATCTGTCCATTCTGTTTATGATCTCAACTAGTGTGTTCCAAAATCTATTTCCCAAAAACAGTTCCCATCTGCCATTGAGAACAGCCTGGACTCTGGAGAAGTTCAATTGATTTTGCATATACATGCATATATTTAATTTCTCCCGTATATCATGACTTGAGTAGAGTACTTGCTTGAGAAGCAAGAGGCTGGAGTTCTTTCACATCAGCAGCTCCAAGGGCATGTTTTGACATAGTATGTTTCTTTGATAAAGTAGCAGTTAGCAGACATTCACAGCTGCATTTTTATAAAGGCAAGAGGAAGGGGGAAAGGAAATCTAAAGGGGATGTGGAAAGAAAAAGTGAAAGAAAAACATAAAAGAAAAGAGAAAGGAAAAGAAGAAGAGAAAGGGAAAGGAATAGGATGAGTTCTGCTTAAATTCAGATGGCAGAGATTTGCCACAGTTCAATAATGTGTGACCAAGTTACAACCACAGATAACCATTGATGATACAGTCACAAAATGGATAATCTCTATTATTTATTCAATATCAGTGACAAGTAGTTCACTGAGGTCTTTGCAAGATTAATGCTAGGAAAAACAGGTAGAAAAAAATAAATAAAAGGGAAAAGAAGTGATGATCGGAAACCACTGATCAGCTATCAGAATATACAGTCATCCATTAGGGTTCTATGTAATGTAGCAGAGAAATACCTGTTTTCTGATGTTTTAAAAGCTAAAAAAAAATCTTCATAAAAATATATACCTTTAATACCAAATTTCCAAGATTAAAGTACTCTTATTCTAAAAGAAGCATAATTAATTTAAGCTCTGACTTGTAGGTTGCATATTTAGTAATATTTTTTTCTCTGTAACAATTAATAGGAAGATGAAATACAAACATCTTGACAATTAGCTTCTACAAAGGCCAAAGAAATAAATGCAATTTCTGTAGTCACATTTTTGATCCACTGAGGTCCCTGACCACTGAATTCCACTTATTTCCAGTCCAGAAGTACAAGCCTATCATATTTTCTAAGGATATATAGCATTTCAACTGTATCTTTCTTGTATCCCAAGGCTGTTAGACTATACAGAAATACCTCAAAAACTAAATATACATTAAAAGCAGTGTGATGCAAAGGCAGTAGGTGTGGGTGACCATATGTTTACACCATATGCATTATAGACAGTTGCATCAGAAGAGAACCAATTATATACAGTGAACTGAACTACTGCAAGGACATTAACATGGTCCCCCACAACATCCTACTTACCAAGTTGGAGAGATATGGATTTGATGGGTGGATTGTTCAGTGGATAAGGAATTGGCTGGATGGTTGCATATATAAGGTGGTGCTCAATGACTTGAAGTCCAGATGGAGAGCAGTGACAAGTGGTGTCCTGCAGGGGTTTGTACTGGGACCTGTTTAATATTTTTATCAATGATATAGACAGTGAGATTGAATGTACCATCAGCAAGTTTGCAGATGACACCAAGTTGAGTGGTGTTTCCATACACCAGAAGGATGGAACATCATCCAGAGGGACTAGGACAAGTTGGAGAGGTGGGACTAGGACAAGTTGGAGAGGTGGGACTAGGTGAACCTCATGGAGTTCAACAAGAGTAAGTGCAGGGTTTAGAACCTGGGCTGGAATAATCCTTACTATCAATACAGACTGGGGGATGGGAGGTTTTAGAAAGCAGCCCTGTGGAAAAGGACTTGGGGGTGCCGATGGATGAGAAGCTGGACATGAGCAGACAGTGTGCAGTTGAAGCCCAGAAGGGCAATCACATCCTAAGCTGCATCAAAAGGTGTGTGGCTGGCAGATCCAAACAGGTGATACTGACACTTTACTCTGCTCTGGTAAGACCTCACCTGGGATACTGGTGTCCAGCTCTGGAGTCCTCAATATAGCAAGGACATAGACCTCATGGAGTGGGTTCATAGGAGGGCCCTGAAGATGATCAAGGGGTTGGAACACCTTTGCTATGAGAACAGGTTGAGGGACCTGGGATTGTGCAGCCTGGAGAAAAGGAGGCTCCAGGGAGACTTAATAGCAGCTTTACAGTTCCTGAAGGGGGCCTACAGGAAGGATGGAGAGAAACTTTTTACAAGGCCTACAGTAACAGGACAAGTGGCAATGGCTCCAGACTGGAGAAGGGCAGATTTAGATTGGATATCTGGAAGAAGTTCTTTGCTATGAGGTGGTGGAACACTGGAAAAGTTGCTCAGGGAGGTGGTTGAGGCCCCTTCTCTGGAGATACTCAATTTAAGGCTCAATAAGGCCCTGGGCAGCCTTGTCTAGTTGAGGATGTCCCTGCTGACTGCAGGAGGTCACTTCTGGCCTGGACCATTCTAACATAGTATGATTCTATGAAAAGTTTTGGTGCTGTTTTTTTTTCCCTTAAGGAATCTCACCTATATACTGTGAGACTACTCAGTGATGTTAAGCTAAACACAGCACATCAGGATGATAAAAAGATTCAACAGATCTCAACAGTAGACTCAGTGCCAAGTAAAATGCTAATAGAGGCACAGCCTGACTAATTCCTCCATCAGTGTCAGAGCCAGGCCAGACTACACCAGAATATAGTAAGTGGAATGTCACTTCCAGCCGGATGAAAAACTGAACAGTAATGTGGATAGTGGATACATAGTGAATAATACAGCTCTTTTAATTTTAAGTACTTTCTGGCAGTAGTATTTATCTACTGGTTCCATATTCTGTTAATACAAAAAGCTGAAATAGTAAGCAGTTACACCAGGTCATCTACCATATGTCCTACCCCAGGGAAGAGCCCATCACACCCAAATAATTCCTCAAAGATTTTTTTCTCTTTGTTTCTTATTTGTTTTGGGTTTCATGAATTCTGAAGGGACATATCAACAAATGCAGTGCAAGTATAATCTTTTTATCTAAAACTGTCTCTATGTTTTGAGATGTATAGAGTATTTGTTAGTGCACTTTCATGTAAGGTATCATAGTATCAGTCAGGGTTGGAAGAGACCACAATGATCATCTAGTTCCAACCCCCCTGCCATGGGCAGGGACACCCCACACTAGATCAGGCTGGCCAGAGCCTCATCCAGCATGGTCTTAAACACTTCCAGGGATGGAGCCTCAACCACCTCCCTGGATAACCCATTCCAGGGCTTCACCACTCTCATGGGGAAGAACTTCCTCCTCACATCTAGCCTGAATCTCCCCACCTCCAGCTTCATTCCATTCCCCCTAGTCCTATCACTCCCTGATAGTCTGAAAAGTCCCTCCCCAGCCTTCTTGTAGGCCCCCTTCAGATCCTGGAAGGCCACAATGAGGTCACCTCGGAGCCTTCTCTTCTTCAGACTGAACAGCCCCAACTCCTTCAGTCTGTCCTCATAGGAGAGGTGCTCCAGCCCTCTGATCATCCTTGTGGCCCTTCTCTGAACACCTTCCAGCACCTCCAGATCCCTCTTGTAACAGGGGCTCCAGAACTGGATGCAGTACTCCAGGCAGGGTCTCACCAGAGCTGAGGAGAGGGGGAGAATCACCTCCCTTGACCTGCTGGCCACACTTCTCCTGATGCAGCCCAGGATCTGATTGGCTTTCTGGGCTGCAAGTGCACATTGAGAGCTCATGTTGAGCTTCTCATCCACCAGCACCCCCAAGTCTCTCTCCTCAGGGCTGCTCTCCAGCCAGTCACTGCCCAAGGTGGGCCTGCACACCCTTCACACTAGGTATGATTCCATTAATGGTAGTAGGTAGCTTCTAACATGATTTTTTTAGTTATCTAGATGGAAGATGACATATAAATGTAATCTTCTATTTTGTTCTGGCACAACAGGATTTGAAAAAAAGGTCAAGAGTAGAATTATATAAAAGATATTCTGAGATACAATATAAGGCAGCAAAGAATAGCACCTTTCTATGGGATTTTTAAACTGTTATACAGAATTTTATAGAAGATTATATCTTTGCAATATATGCTGGTTTAGGAAACCCTTTAGCAAGTTTATTATTCTCTGTATGATTTCATGTTTGGGTGTTTGTGGTTTGAACTGTTTTGGTTGGTTGGTTGGTGGTTTGTTTTTTTTTTTTTTTTGGTTAAAACTATTCATAACACAACCAAGAATGAGTACTCATAGGTTAAAAAGGCAGGAAAACAAAAAGTGGTGGATGAATAGAAATTCTGTTATAATCGTAAGGTGGTTATTAATATTAAAGAGGCAAAATTATTAATTAAATTGACAACACCCCCCCCGCAGAAAATATTAATAAAACCTATTTACTGACTCCAATATTCAGTTGTGGAACAGATATCTCACCAGCAAAAACATGTAATGATATAAACAATATGAGCAAAAATCCAGAAACTACAAACAGCAATTTAAACTGTAAAGAAAAAAAAGGACCATCAGCAGCAGATATAGAGATTGCCCACAAGGGTGGGGGGAACTCTAGAATTGTCTAAGGAAACAGACCTTTAACAGATGTTTATAAAAAATCATATTTAATAATTACTCGCTGATTGTGGTACCCCACGGCATGCATGGGGTTTTAAACAAAACCAAAGTGGCATCTACCACGTGAAAGCGGCAGGAACACAGTTTCACTTTCTGTTGGCCTCTGCAGCTTGTCTCTAAGTGTGGTGGTTTGAGCCTTAACTCCCCCGCTCCCCCCCTCCTCCCTCCCAACAGAGAGGGGAGAAAAAGGAAGGAGCAAATCCACCAAACAATAATTTGGAGTCAACTTGGAAGTAGAGAGGTAAAGAGTTGTCTTTAAGCAATATATATACATATATATATATATATAACAGGAAAAAGGTTCACAAGGGCAAGGAACAAGGATGGATGGGAGGGGGACAAAAACAAGAGAATAATACAAAACCAGCCTTTCTCTGAGGAAGCGTGGAGGCAGCAGGTCTGACCATGTGGCAGAGGAGCAGGAGGGCAGCTGCAGTAGCTCTCATCCAGCAGAGGCAGAAGCCAGAAAAGCAGGGGCCAACAGCTATGATATCCTGTTTTTTATACCCTAGCTGGGCAGGGAGTGGGGAGTGGAACAGACTCAGCTTCCCAGGTGAAAAATGCCCTGCAGGGAGTGAAAAGTACCTGCAAGCCCTCCACCCTGCTTTGTTCTTTTGTTCTCAGAAAAGGGTGTTAACCCATCACACTAAGGCACATACAGGGTTTATTTCTGAAGGCTTTGTTGCTGAAAGCTTTGTAGAAAAGTGGTTGCTGCTGAAGCCTGCAGGGCTTGTTTGGCTTTGTAGCATTACCTGTTTGGAGAGGTTCTTCAGCTGCAATCTTCATGGTGGTGCTTGTTACTTCTTCCAATAAAATAAAACTGTCCCGGGGACTCTTGGCTCCTCCTGTGGTTCGTCTCTCAGCCTGGCAAGACATGTCTGATCTCCTCCTGGGCTTTACAACACTTACAGTGAGGGGTCTTGCAGTCTTTTCTAGGTAAACTGAAGCACAGCTTAGCTTCCAAGCAAGGCTTGTGACTTCTCCCAGAGCTTGGACAATTGCAAGGTCAGGCTCTGCTCATTTGGCTGGTATTTATAGATTTCCTGAGACAATGGTGGCCAGTGACAACAAAGATTAAGAGATAAAAACCTGACACTTCAACCTATAGAATGAGTTTTCTCCAAAGATGGCCAAAGGCATACACACCTGGCTCACTTGGACTTCAGGGCATGTTGAGAGAAGCCTGGGCAACGTGGGCATTTTCCTGAAAAACCAGACCTGCTGGCTCCTGCCCCATTGTCTGGTTCAGAGCATTTTTTTTGAGGCTTTTTATCCCTTCAGGGCATATGCTTATCATTATATTGATAATATTATTTATCTTCATCAACTAAAAATTGTGATCATTAGCAAAATTATGTTAGGGAATTGTCACTGGTCAGGATGTTTCTAACATGATAAAGATATATTTGTGATTTTATTCTGCTAGCTTCTCAGACTCCCTTCATGCCTGATAGACTTCCAAGTATATTCAGCCAACTCTGATGAAGAGTTTAATGTTATAAAAATGTATTAATATTTCATTGATGTCATGTGATAGATAGATGCATGTAGTGATTCAAAACACTGCCTGTTCTCAGAAATACTAATATGTACTACAAACTCATAGTTATAAACCTGCCTGTGTCACAGACAGTGCTAAGGAACTTAGTTTTTTTTCCCCCCATTATTTTATTTCCTCTGAGCTTATGAAGTATATTTGCTCACATTCCCAAACTTTTATTCAGAACCCTTTACACTGATAAAGTTGCATTTCTCAGGGATTCTCATGATTCCACCATCTTTCAACAAATAGACAGAACAAAACCTGAACAACATCAGGACTTGTTCCCTCAAAAAAAAGAGGGGGGTTATTGTTATTGGAGATACCCTCCTGAGGGGAACAGAGGGCCCCATATGTCAGCCAGATCCTTCCTACAGGGAAGTCTGCTGCTTCCCTGGAGCCCAGATCAGGGATGTTACCAGAAGGTTGCCTAGTCTGGTGCAGCCCTCTGATTGCTATCCCTTAATAGTTATGCAGTTAGGGAACCATGATGTTGCAACAAGAGCTCCCAAGGCAATCACAAAAGACTTCAAGGCTCTGGGAGAACTGGTTGAGAGGTCAGGGGTACAGATATTATTTTCATCAATACCCTTAGTTGCAGGAAGGAATACCAAAAGGAACAGGTCAGCAGGTGTCATTAATAAGTGGCTGAGGCTGGTGCTAACAACAAAATGTTGGGTTATTTGATCTTGAGAAACTTTCTGTGGCACCAGGTCAGGTAGTAACAGATGGAGTACATCCATCTCAGAGGGGGAGAAAAATCCTAGCACATAAGAACAGCCTATCCCCCAGAGGGAAAATGGTTCTAGGAAGGGAGTTGGCAGGTCCCATTGGCAGGGCTTTAAACTAGATTTGAAGGGGGAAGGGGCTGAAACCAGTCCCCCCCAGACAGGAGTTTGGGGGTGGTAAGCTTGACCACCAGCCCAACTGAAGTGCATGTACATTAATGCTTGAAGCATGGGCAACAACTAAGAGGAACTGGAAGCCTTGTTACAGCAGGAAAGTTATGATGTAGTTGCCATCACAGAAACACGGTGGGATGACTCACATGATGGGAGCAATGTAATTGATAGTTACAGGCTCTTCAGGAGAGACAGGCAAGGGAGAATGGGTGAAGGGGTGGCCCTGTACATCACAGAGGCACTAGATGCCATGGAACTAGAGATCAAGGATGATCAGGTTGAGTGCCTGTGGATGAAAATTAGAAGGAGCACCAACAAGGCAGACATCCTTGTGGTGAGGGCACATTGTGCCCAGATATTTAATCTTGTCCCAGCATGTGGACAAGTTTCCTCTCCTTCAGGAGGAAGACAAAAGCCAAGGCATTAGGCAGGCCAGCACGCACCCAGCGCATGCAGTGCTTGTGCAAATACCAAGTATGGGCATAAATCTAGCTTCACACTTTCTATAGGCTAAAGCCAGTTGTTTCCATGAGTGCCCATTGGTCAAACCCAGCCTCGAGGAAACATATAAGTATCCCCCCAGCTGGTAAAAAAGTTACCCCCTATTTCACTTTGTGTCTCTCCTTGCTTGAGAGCACAACACTTGAGCTATAGCCTCTGCCATTGACACTGGTGGGGTGCTTGGTGCCATGGTTTAGTTGTTAAGGTGGGTTGGATTGGTTGATGGGTTGGAAGCGATGATCTTGAAGGTCTATTCCAACCTGGTTTATTCCATTGTATTCTATTGTGTTGTTGTTAGCTTCTTACTCATACATGCATACATACTGAAAGCCTCTGCATCACGAGAAGAAAACCTGAGAATCATCTCCAGAAGGGATCAGGAGCTCAGGTTGTGTTCTCTGCTATCCCTCTAATGTCAGCGATGGATGAGGGAACATTTAAGAAGAGCCAACAGGTCAATTCATGGCTCCAGGGCTGGTGCCATTGACAGGGATTTGGGTTCTACAATCATGGTTTGGTTTACAAGGCACCAGAGCTGCAAACAACTAATGGGACACACTTGTCCCAGAGGGGGAAAAGGATCCTGGGGCAGGAATTGGCTGGGCTCATTGACAGGGCTTTAAACTAGATTTGAAGGGGGAAGGGGTTAATAGTGTCCTGCTGGCCTGTGACAAACAGAGGGGCAGCTCATCAGAGGCAGAGGGATGGAGAGCTGGTAAGGGCTCTCAACTTGCTGCCCTGCCTCCAAGCCCTGTAACTGCAGGGAAGACTAAAGCATTGTTCGTGCCTATACTGCACCAAACCCGGGACTACCCCGATCGTCCCACTGTTTCTTTAAGCCCAGTAACGGAGAAGCCGCAGCTCAGCGCAGCGCATTCTCTCTCCGAGGCTCTTTACCTCAGCCCCGAGATCCGTCGCCACGGGGCCAACCCCATAGCTATTGTTGCCCGACCGATAACATCTGAGCCCGCTTACCGGCAACCGTCGCCCCGCCCTGCCGTGCGAGCTGACTCCCAGGGCTGACCCTACGGGCCGAACCCGACCAGGACCTATCCCTATTGTTTGGAGGGAACCGACCGAGTCCTGAAGGGAACCTGCTTCCGAGTGTGGCCGGTTGAGGCTATACCTTTAAGAAAGAGACAGTTGCTGAACACTCTGGCTGAATGTTTTTGATATTTGAACAAAAACAAGATAGTCTAAACTAATTTCATTGGTAGATTGTAAAATGCAATTTTAAGTTTGGGTTCTGTTAGTTCAGTCTGTGTCTGGTCTGGGTTCAAGGCTGGGTGCAGTCTGTGCTTCTCTGTCCAATGGGCTGGACGGCTTCTCTCTTTCTGAAGCAGGAACGGCCTTGAGTTAACAGCTAACCAGATAAGAAAACTAATTCTTGCATGTGCTTTTTAGCTAACAGATTTTTTCTTCCTTAATTGCCTTTCTCTCTCTCTCTAACCCTTTCTGGGAAAAAGGGGAGGTGGGGAGGGAGAGAGGGGGGTTCAGGGAACCCCCCTGGCCGGCTGGAGGGAAAAGGTTTTTCTGCATTGTGTTCATTGCTGTGTTTTCCTGTATATATTGTAAATATTGTATATTTGTGTACATATTCATTGCATTCCATTTATGCTTGTAAATATAGCTTTCATCTGCTTTTCCGACTGAGCTAGCTGTGGTTTCTTTCTTTCCTTGTATGTGGGGAGGGAACTTTCTCACCCCACCACACCGAGCTAAGCCCAGGTTCCATTATTCCTTCTCCACTGCTGCAGAGAGAGGAGGTAATACTCAACACCACCGTTTCAAGTCTACTAGGAACCAGTCCAGCGGCAGTAGTCGGCCGGACCCTCACCTCGCTACAAACAACAACTACAGAGTATCTCCCACGTGCTTTCCACCCACTAGCACTCAGTTCAAAGTATCCGCGCGTAGCATAATCATCGCTGATGCACAGAAAGATTGTAATATTGTTGCACATAGCCAGAAACCGCCCGCGTTCCACCGAGTCGCCATCTAGTGGCCAAGCGGCGGAACTGCACCCTTCATTATATAAACATACAAATAGTTTGTAGATAGTTTAATTAAGGTCTAATCATACTACTAAGCCATTTATGGAATGTATTTCACGAACGTGCACTAGAACATGTATATAAGTTGTTGATTCATCGGTTATTAATAATTTGATAATAAAATAATATTTTCGTAATTAATATTTCATATTCATAAATTTAATAACCTCTTCACAACAGCCCCATGCTCTTTAATATCTTTATTGATCAACTGGGTGATGACATTGAGTCCATCATCAGGTTACAGACAACACCAAGCTGGGGGCAGGTGTTGATCTGTTAGAGGATAGGAGAGCTCTGCAGAGCTAACCAGATGGGCAAAGTCCAAAAGGCATGAGAATTAACACATCCAAGTTCTGGATTCTACACATTAGCTCCAATAACACCATGCAGCACTACAGGCTGTCACCAGAGTGTCTGGAGAGTGGCCAGGCAGAAAGGGACCTAGGTGTACTGGTTGATGGTAGGCTGAACATGAGCCAGCAGTGTGCCCAGGTGGCCAAGGCCAATGGCATCCTGGCCTGTATCAGGAACAGTGTGTCCAGCAGGAGCAGGGAGGTCATTCTGCCCCTGTACTCAGCACTGGTTAGGCCACACCTTGAGTCCTGTGTCCAGTTCTGGGCCCTTCAGTTTAGGAAAGATGTTGACTTCCTGGAATGTGTCCAGAGAAGGGCAACAAAGTTGGTGAGGGGTTTGGAAGACAAGCCCGATGAGGAGAGGCTGAGGGAGCTGGGGTTGCTTAGCCTGGAGGGGAGGAGGCTCAGGGGAGACGTTATTGCTCTCTACAACTACCTGAAGGGAGGTTGTAGACAGGTGGGGGCTGGTCTCTTTTCCCAGGCAATCAGCACCAGAAAAAGAGGACACGGTCTCAGGCTGCACCAGGGGAGGTTTAGGCTGGATCTTCGGAAGAAGTTCTTCATAGAAAGAGTGATTGGCCTTTGGAATGGGCTGCGTGGGGAGGTGGTGGAATCACCATCACTGCAGGTGTTTAGGAAGAGACTGGATGGGGTTCTTGGTGCCATGGTTTAGTTGATTAGGTAGTGTTGGATGATCGGTTGGACTTGATCTCAAAGGTCTGTTCCAAAGGTCTGGTTAATTCTATTCTATTCTCTTCAACTTGTGTTGAATCAAAAGTTATTATAATCTTTCAAGTATTTCATATAAAATTACATAATGCATTTATAGATTCATGTATTTTAATAGTTATTCATGGTAATACAAGCTATTTTCATAATGTGATAGCCTATAGACCCCCAACCTAAAATTTAATACTTCATGCTCAGCAATTCTCACCATAAAAGGAACAGAGAGCAACAAAAGAGTAACTCCACTGGGATGAATTAAACTATACCTGAGCTATAAAGAACTAGAAACATCAGAAATTAGAGGACTCATTGCAGAACTATTTCTAGTTCAAGATGAGGATATATGTAGAAATGCATTGTCCTTTTATCTTAGTGTATCTACAAATCAATATGACTAATCAAATTTAGAGTCTTCTGAGGAAAAAGATACAAATGTAAACTATAGATTCCCTGGAATCTTCTAATTTAGACTCACCTCTTAGTGAGTCCTCTTAAGAATGAAATATATAATAGACAAGACAGGATGATTCTCCTGTACACTAAATTATAGATTAGCCCATTTTTAGCAGAAAGTGGATCTATATGCATGTCAAATTTAAAACAGTTTATTAACACAGCTACTGATACAGACTTCTGTAGTCTCATGCTAAACTCCAATTCCAGAAATGCCAGTGGTTCTCAGGAATCAAAAAGACATACATCTTTAAGAACTATTCAGTTGCAGACATCAGATGATATTAGTCCTCTTTTCATGCTTCTGATCACCATGGGATCCTCTCAGGGTCATAAATTTTTTTTGACTGGGGAAAGCAACTACTTGTAGTCAGGCTGATTGTCTCCCAGCACTCCCCATCTGCACTGAAAATGCCCACTAATAGGTTTGAAATGACAGTACATTTGTCCTCTGGGGAAGATTAGGTAGAGCTGTGAAAGATTTCAGCTTTTCTCATACATACAGTTTTAAACTCAGTAGCTTTCAGGAAGGAAGGAATTTCCTGACCCACTTATTTGTATAGAGAATGACAGAAGATTTTCAAAGCAATAAGCAAGCCTGCCAAAAAAGCTTATTAGTTAAACTGAGCTTTTATTGCATATGACACATTCATGCTCCTCTTAACTTTCTGTATATTATTTTCCACTACTTTGCTACTAGAACTACATCATCAAGAAATGCTTTGTAAGAAGAAATTTATCTTCTATATTGAACTGTTAGGAGCCTAATTAAGTGCACATATGTGGCTTGGTATGTCACAGTCATTCTGAAAAACAGCAACAACAACAACAACAAAACCACAACCAACCACAATGCAGCAAAACAAAGAAAACAAAACAGAATAAAGAACCAACTAACCATCCAGGAAAAACAAACAAACAAACAAACAAACAACCCCCCGCCCCCATAAACTCCAAACAAAACCAAAGTCTAAAAGCAGGAGGGGGAAAAGGAAAAACAAACAAACGAACAAACAAACAAGCAAAAACCCAAACCCCCTACAGCTTTGTGCATCATATTTGTTTTAAGACATTTTACTTATAATTGACAAAAACTTTACCTATGCTGTATTTCAAAGACAAGGGATCTCCTTTTATGGGTCATTGTTAAGTCTTGTTTAAACATGAGATCATGACCTGGTTGTCTATTTTGAACCAAGCTGAGGCTCAGTTTTCTGCATTTCTGTTTATAAGTGAGCATAGCCATCAGTAATGAAAACTGGAGTCTTCAAATATCTCCAATGATACTTGGGAAAAATATTAAAAAATCATTTCCAAGTCTCAAAGACGCTTCCAGGGCTGCTTCTTCCTGGTACAGAAGATCATCTGGCTCAGTTCATCTGGCTTTTCTTTTTTTTCCCTATAAATAATGGTATCATTCAAATGGAATTGTGAATATGGTTTCAGATGAGGCTCAAAAGTCCTCCTAGTTATACTTTGTTGAAGAAACATTTAGGAATACTGAAGCAATCTCAAAATAGCTTGGACTGTGAAAATTACACACTATATTCCAAACCCAAAAAAAACCCTGGAAATGGTGAAAGTTTGCTTGACCGGCAACTACTAACACATCATTCAGTCATCAGAACACACCATCTACAGGTCCAGGATATATGGCTGAAGAAGCATATCAGTATGTTTCTGTTAATACTAGCCCTGAGTAAAATATCAGGCTTGAGAGTTGTGCTTAATTTCAGTTAGAGGCTATAAATCATCCCCTGGACAAGACTGTGAACAGCAGTGAATGTTCTTGAGAAAGTTGTCTGCACATATGTTAAAGGAGCAACCTTTGACTTGATTGTAATTTTGTTACAACAGTCTTTCCATTGAAATCTCAAAGTAATGCTCCAGGTCCCTTGATGTAATCACAAGCTTATGAAATTTAGAGACTTGCTGAAATAGCTTCTCTGTGTATTGAATGTCACTACTTCACTGCAGAGGTTCTTGATTTATGTATTGATGGAATTTATTGTTGTTGTTGTTTTTAGTGACCTGGTATGAATTTTTGATCCATCATATTGAAAGCTAGATTGCAAAATGTTGCAACAAGTATCCCCTAATGCAAAATAATGTCAAACTTGTTCTTGAAAAGCACAACATATGTAGAACAAGTCTAGGGAACTAAGTGGCCCTTTGGGGGTTTATTTGTCATCCAGTAGGTTCAGCATCTGAGGAGAATTGCCTCCAGACTCTAAAACTGGAACTAAGATACATTTGACTTGGAGTCTGAAAAAACGCGTATCTACATTATTTCTTTATTTGAAATGGTTAACAACTCTTGCTTGAAGAATTAATCCCCTTTTCATGTCCTAGATTCTAAACAATGTGAAAAAAAACAACAACACAGATTTTAGAGAAAAGCCTTACAAATGACTGATGGTTAAATATATGTCATCATGAGACATTCAAGGTACTTAATCTATTCAGCTTATAAATAAGAGTGACATGACCATAGTTTATAAATGTATTTCTCATAAAAGTGAGGAGCAGAAAGTTTAGCAGACATAAGTAAATTGAAGATAGATAAATTTGAACTCTGAATAAAACTTAGGTTTCACAGTAACAGTAATGAACAGTGTCTTAGAATGACACATTAAAGGTTATGTTGGATTGGTTTTATCACTAGAAATGTTTAAATCAACAAGTTACCTCTGTGCTGGAAGAGATTGTCAAGAGAGGCTAGATAAACTCTGCCTTCAGGAATATTCAAAATGTGCATGTATATGACCCTGAACAACCTTATCTGACTCTGAAGTTGCCTCTAACTTGAAAGTTTGCCTTGGTTTGAGTCAAAGCTGTTTCCATCAGAGGAAATGTCTGATATTTGAAACTTCATTTGAGCTTCACCTTCAGCTCTCTCTTCATATCTCAAAGGACTTGTAGGTCAACACAGGAATTATGACCTTCAAAACCAACATCAGGGAAAAGAAACACCAAATCCTCTCTTTTGTGATACAGCTACATGAATGGATTTTTTCTCTTCTCCTCTGTTTATTGTTTTCCCACCAATTTCTGGCAGTTCCATATTGTCATTTGCTTTGTACACAGCATAAAATGGAAGTAAAATAAGTACTAAAAAAATACCAAAAGAACTACTCAGCCTAGCAAATTGGCTCTACATAAGGTCAAAGCAAAGGTCTTTGTGAAACCCCTTCACTATTTGTTCCTGAACACTAGCAAATAGCATTACAAAAGGGCTAGGCTTAGACTGTTTCCTTAAGTAACCCAGCTGAGCAGTGTATCAAATGTCCGTTTGTTCCTCTTCACCTGCAAACACCTACTGCAGCTTCTTATCCATATCTTCAAGTTTTCCTGGCCTACTTTGTGCACTGGAAGTTTTCCCTTTGTATCTGTCAGACCTGAACAGTTGAACAAATTGAGGATCTATCTCAAGGTGTGTACATGCTGTGAAATGGTAGCATTTGCCCTTGAAATTTTGGCTTTTTTTCCTGAGTGATTCACATGCCTTGTTCTGGAATTTCCCCCTTCAGTGTAAATTCTCAGAAAGCAAGAATGAAGGATTGCTCTACAAATAGTAATGGCTGGCAGAAGCTTGTATATTATTATTTTCTAAGTCTCAAGTACTGAAATTACAGACTCTAAATAGTTTCATTGGATAGATCATCAGGGTACATTGCTTTTCCCCATAAAGGTTGGGCCAGATGGATCTTGAGGTCCTTTCCTACCTGATATTCTATGATTACATTTTTCCCATCCTATGACTAAGCATATAAACTTACCTTTGTGTCTTAAATCAAACTGGGAACATGCAGGCCTGCTTGATTGTAAATTTTGCACAGCAGACTTGAAACAGTCCACTGGTTTCTGTCTGACAGCCCAGCCTGTCTACTGTTTTAACAGTGCTAGGGAAATTTTTTTGAAAGCTTTGCTCTTTATAGACATCTCCTGATGTAATAAAATTGTAAAGAACTTGAGCTTTAGAGAAGTATCCTCTCTTGACTCTTTTACTAATGATCTCTTTTCTGTTGCTCCAGTACATTTCAAAAGTATTTGGTGGCTTCATTTAGCCACCTCAGTACTACATACTTCATACATATTGAATATTTCTACATTAAGAAGACATATTTAATTGTATCCAGGCAAAGAACTATGTTTAGGAGCAAGTTGTTTAAAAACACAACACAAAACAAAACCCAAAGCCAAACCCTATATATTTTGACTATTAGATTTAAAATATTATTTTGTTTTGTTTCTGAAGGTAAAATTCTAGTTCAAGTACATTGTTTGACTTGTAGCAAACATTAATTCAAAGCAAACCTATGGCAGTGTTTTGCATAAGGGCAGACTAGAAGATCCTTCTTGACATTACATCTTTGAATCTATGAAAGAATCAGATGTGAAGACTGATTTGCATTCAGAAACTGTCTTTAGCATCCTATCTGTGATATGTCTGACACAAATCCACAAAAGCAGGGTGTTATGAATATGCCCTCAGAAATGAGCGGTAGAGATATCAATGGAAAATATATGTTAGGTTTATTTTTATATATATATATATATATATATAAAAAAAAATATATATATATATACAAACTCTGCAACAGGGTATATACAGTCTCCCTTCACAGGTATCGATATTCGGTTAGTGGAACTATCTTTACAGAATGTTTAGGTATAGGCACTTAAACCAAATGATTCACAGAACTTAGAATCAAAACTGATTTGGAAAGCGGCAGGGGAGGGGGTTGGTCAGTGACCAGCGATCCTCCACCCGAAGCGATTTGCATGCTACCCCAACTGAAACTCTATGAAGAAAGGCTTGGCTTACTCACAAACTGAGAACTTCGTGAAGTCTTCCCTTAAGAATGTTTATAGTCTGCAGAACGTGGCACGGATATGCCGTAACAAGGACACAGGAAATGGAGCCGACCACGTGGCAGCACCACGTGGCTGCTGCTTCTCCCAGGATACAGAGGTTCCCTGCTCGGGGGGGGGTGGGGGTGGGGGTGCACTATGGCAGTTCAGCAATGCTGGTTCACACGGGTTACCAGGATTTCTCCTGCGGCGATGGATCATGCAGCAGTTGATCCCACGGGGTACTGTCCACAGCACTGCACGCAGTTGGGTGATGGTGGCAAAGTACCGCGAAGCCCCTTGGAGCACTGGCTTTAGTCCCAGGCAAGGTGAACCACAACAGCACTGGTGCACACACAGATACAGGCTTGAACATGAATGTGGGAGGGGTTCATCACCAAACAACCCCTATTTACCATTTGCTCCAGTGAATACTGGTCCAATGAGCATCTGTTGCTAACACAAAGGTTAACGAATGAACTGGCAGCTACCAAATATGGTGTAAGCTTATGCTATAAACAGGGAAACAAACATATAGCCTGGCCCTTGCCTACCACAGGGGTGAGACCATGCCCAGGCAGGCAGTTTACCTGAACTCAGTGGCGCCAGGATCCCCCTTGCTGCCTTCAGAAAGGAGAGGGAAACAAAGGAGGGTTAACGCACAGAAAAGTATGTCCTAGAAATATTTGGGGCACAATCCTGGACATAAGCATCATCCACTACACAGGGAGAAAACTAGATTTAATTTTTATACAAGCCCACACACATATATAGAGAGAAAACTTGGTTTTCAAAAGAAAGGTAAAGACTACAGCTTGCAAATACTCCTCTATCCAGAAGGAACAATAAAATGTATGCACAACAATTTTCTGAAGTTTTCATTTTTATTTAAATGGAAAGTAAAAAACAAAAAATCTTGAAAGGATTGTTCTTTTTTTTTTCCCTCTCCGTCTTTTAGCAGATCTAAATTTATCTGCTCAGAGACTTTCCCAGGAAAAGTGGCTTAAATCAAGCCTTCATGAAACATTTTGGTTTCTGTCAAATATTCTTCGGTCTGTCAGGTTTGTGTATGCCTGATATAGGTACCATAGTTCTTCTGCTAAGGGGAGAGACATGAAGCTTAACTTTGAATTTTAAACAACACATGAATGTATTTGAGATCACCTCTCCTGTCCTAGATTCTTTCTTTGAGCTGGCTATGACCCTTTGGGATTTCACAGGATCACAGGATCTCAGGATGTTTGGGGTTGGAAGGGACCTCAGAAGATATAGACCAGACTAGACTAGACTAGAATGAACCAAGTTGGAAAAGACCTTTGAGATCATCGAGTCCAACCTATCAACCAACACTATCTAATCAACTAAACCATGGCACCAAGTGCCCCATCCAGTCTCTTCCTAAACACTTCCAGTGATGGTGACTCCATTGAGTCCAAACCCCCTACCAGAGCAGGACCACAGAAGCTATGGCAAATTGTACAGGAATGCATCCAGACAGGGCTGGAAAGTCTCCAGAGAAAGAGAATCCACAACCTCTCTGGAGAGCCTGTGCCAGTGCTCTGTGATCCTTACAGTAAAGAAGTTCCTCCTCATGTTGAGATGGAACCTTCTGTGCTGTAGTTTATATCCACTACCACTCATCCTATCACAGGGTACAACTGGGCAGAACCTGTACCCTCCCTCCTGACACACAGCCGTTAGCTATTTATCAACATTTATTAAATCCCCTCTCAGTCTTCTCTTTTCCAGACTAAACAGCCACAGGAATCTCAGCCTCTTCCCACAGGGCACATGCTCCAGTCCCTTAAACATCCTTGTAGCACTCTGTTGGACTTTCTCAAGTAGATCCCTGTCCCTTTTGAACTGGGTAGCCCCAAACTGGACACAATATTCCAGGTGAGGTATCACCAAGGCACAGTAGAGGTTTGGCGGCTTATATCATAAGGTTTTGTTTGTTTTGTGGGGTTTTTTTGGTTCTTTGGTTGGTTTTTGTGGTTGGTGGTTTTTTTTAGGGGGGGGGGAGGACTTGGAGGCAGGGGGGATTGTGTGCATGCATGTATCAGGTTTGTGTGGTTTGTTCTGGTAATGGAGAGAGGCTTCTGTGATAGGTTGCTAGATGCTTTCTCTACACCCAATAGAGTAAATACCAGCCAGTTCTAGGACTGGCCAAGGCTGAGGCCATCATTGATAGCCATGATACCACTGTGATAATATATTTAAGAAAGAGGGAAAAAGTGCACAACAATTTTAGGAAAGCAGGTAAGCTCTAGCTCTAAGAGAGCCCCAGGAGATACCAGGGAGGTTGCAGGGAGGTTGCTTTCCTGCACTGCTCTTGTGACGTAGCCCAGATGTGGGATGGGGCTAGTTACCACAGGAACTTTAAAGAGCCAGGGGATGGTGCACGATGGCCATTTCCAACGAGGGCAAAGCTTTCTTGCAGTAATGCAGCAAGGGGGCAGCATGTGCGGGAAAAAAAAAAAAGGCTCAAACCATAATGGTCTCCACCCAACAGAAGAAGACCATACTCCTGAATCCATCCAAAGTGGAGGTGGGAATCCAGACAGAGCTCCCACAGTAGGAAGTGACAAGTCAGGTTGCAGGCTACAGGAGCACAGCTGTCTAGACCACCAATTGAAAGGAATGTCCTAGAGGATAGTATAAAAAACACATTCATGTAGTGCAAGCAGGTGAATGATCTGCTCTATATGGTGGCAGAGCTTAAGGAAGAGGTAGAAATACTAAGGAGCATTTGGGAAAGTGAAAGGGAAATAGATTGTTGAAGTAACACCCTCAGATCTCAGAGAGTTGCTCACTAGAACTCAGGAGAGAACCATGATACACATCAGGCAGAAGGAGGGAGGATGTCAACAGACAGAAGGAAGTGGCCTAAGAAAAGGAGAGGAGTGGATATAGGTGCCAGCTCAGGGAGGTAAGATGAACCCCTTCCTAGCCTCCATCACCTTCCCAGTCTCTCTCACCTTCCCAGTTACCCCTGCATAACAGATATGGAGCACTGGAAGTTGAGAACCCAGATCGAGGGACCCCTGTGTCCTACACCTGTCAGATGGAAGACAGTAATTTAAATGGAGGGGGTGAGGGCTGGAGGGTTCATGGCTGTGGCACGAGTTGAGTACACAGAGCAATCTCTTCTACACCAGAGGCAATGTAGGCCCACTGGTGAATAAGGTGGGTGCCTTGGTGACAAAGGACACAGAGAAGGCAGAGTTGCTAAATGCCGCTTTTGTCTCCATCTATAGTGCTGGAGGCTGTCCTCAGGAGCCCAGACCACTTAGGCCCCCGAGAAAGACAGGACAAAGAAGAAATTTTCCTTGGTTGATGAGGACTGAGTTAGGAGACCAGTTAAGTTGTCTGGACACCCATAAATACAATACAATGCAATAAAATAAATCCAGGTTGGAAGAGACCTTCAAGATCATTGTGTCCAACCTATCAACCAATCCAACCCACCTAAACAATTAGATCATGGCACTAAGTACCCCATCAAGACTCCTCCTGAATACCTCCAATGATGGTGACTCCAGCACCTCCCTGGGCAGACCATTCCAATGGGCAATCACTCTTTCTATGAAGAACTTCTTCCTAACATCCAGCCTAAACCTCCCCTGGCGCAGCTTGAGACTGTGTCCTCTTGTTCTGGTGTTGCCTGCCTGGGAAAAGAGACCAACCTCTGCCTGGCTACAATCTCCCTTCAAGTAGTTGTAGAGAGCAAGAAGGTCACCCCGCAGTCTCCTCCAGGCTAAGCAACCCCAGCTCCCTCAGCCTCTCCTCATAGGGCTTGTCTTCCAAACCCCTCACCAACTTTGTTGCCCTTCTCTGGACACCTTCCATTAAGTCAACGTCCTTCCTAAACTGAGGGGCCCTGAACTGGACACAGGACTCAAGGTGTGGCCTAACCAGTGCTGTATACAGGGGCAGAATGACCTCCCTGCTCCTGCTGGCCACACTGTTCCTGATTCAGGTCAGGATGCCATTGGCCCTCTTGGCTGCCTGGGCACACTGCAGGCTCATGTTCAGCCTCCCATCAACCAGCACCCCCAGGTCCCTCTCTGCCTGGCTGCTCTCCAGCCATTCTGACCCCAGCCTGTAGCACTGCATGGGGTTGCTGTGGCCAATGTGCAGAATCCGGCACTTGGATGTGTTCAATCTCATGCCGTTGGATTCTGCCCATCTGTCCAGCCTGTCGAGGTCCCTCTGCAAAGCCTCTCAGCCCTCCAGCAGATCAACTCCTGCTCCCAGCTTGGTGTCATCCGCAAATTTACTGATGATGGACTCGATGCCCTCATCCAGATCATCAATAAAGATGTTGAAGAGCATGGGGCCCAGCACTGATCCCTGGGGCACACCACTAGTGACTGGCCGCCAGCCGGATGTGGCACCATTCACCACTACTTTCTGGGCTCGGCCCTCCAGCCAGTTCCTAACCCAACGCAGTGTCCTCCCATCCAAGCCATGGGCTGCCAGCTTGGCCAGGAGTTTGCTGTGGGGGACGGTGTCAAAGGCCTTGCTGAGGTCCAGGTAGACCACATCCACAGGCCTCCCCACATCCACCAGGCGGGTCACCTGGTCATAGAAGGAGATCAGGTTGGTCAGGCAGGACCTGCCCTTCCTAAATCTGTGCTGGCTAGACCTGAGCCCCTGGCCATCCTGGAAGTGCTGTGTGATTGCACTCAAGATGACCTGTTCCATAATCTTGCCTGGCACTGAGGTCAGGCTGACAGGCCTAGAATTTCCTGGCTCTTCCAACTGGCCCTTCTTGTGGATGGGCACTACGTTGGCCAGCTTCCAGTCTTCTGGGACCTCTCCAGTGAGCCAGGACTGCTGAAAAATGATGGAGAGTGGCTTGGCCAGCTCATCTGCCAGCTCCCTCAGCACCCTAGGATGGATCCCATCCAGTCCCATGGACTTGTGGGGGCTCAAGCGGCTAAGAAGGTCTCTAACAATCCCATCCTGGAATAGAGGAGAACTATGCAGCTCCCGGGATGGGTCCTGATGGGATGCAATCAAGGGTGCTGAGGGAGCTGGCAGAGGTCATTGCCAGACCACTCTGCATTATCTTTGGTCAGTCATGGTAAACAGGAGAGGTGCCTGGGGACTGGAGGAGAGCAAATATCACTCCAGCTTTCAAAAAAGGGTAAGAAAGAGGACCCAGGTAACTATAGAGTAGTCAGCTTCACCTCCATCCCTGGAAAGGTGAATGAGCAACTTATCCTCAGAATTGTCTTTAGGCACATCAAGGACAAAAGGGTCATTAGGGGCAGTCAACATGGTTTTAGCAAAGGAAAGATGTCATGGTAGGGCCAAATGAGCCCCAGCACAAACCCAAGCAAACCCTGATTTCTCTAGACGTGGTCCCCCTCTCCAAAACTCCTTCCTGCAGAAACCATGGTAATGTGGGAAGAGGAACAAAATAGAGACCCAAACATGCCTGGGTAAACAAATCTGTTTCTGGGACAAGAGCACATCTCCTGGCCACTGCTCCCTGACAAGACTTATGTTTCTGTCTTTTATGGCCACTGCCTGTCAGAACCCCTTTTCATTGGGTAACTATGTGCTGGCTTCATTTGCCCTAAAAAATTAAAGAGGCAAAAGCCCACTTACAGCTCAGACTAGCCACTGCTGTGAAGGACAATAAAAAATCCTCCCACAAATGTATTAATAGTAATAGGAGGGGCAAGGACAACCTCCACTCCTGGGTGGACACAGAGGGGAACATAATAACAAAAGATTAGGAAAAGGCAGAGCTACTTAACATCTTCTTTGCCATAAATTTTAATAGAAGGATAGGTTGTCTTCTGGACAACTGGCCTCCTGAGCTGGCAGATGGAGGCAGGGAGCAGTATAGTTCCCCAGTGATCCAGGAGGAAGTAGAGACCTCCATAGCCACTTGGATCCCCACAAGTCCATGGGACCACATGGGATCCATCCTAGCATCCTGAGAGAACTGGCAGATGAGCTGGCCAAACCACTCTCCATTTTTCATCAGTCCTGGCTCACTGGAGAGGTCCCAGAAGACTGGAACGTGGACAACATGGTGCCCATCCACAAGAAGGGCCGGTTGGAAGAGCCAGGGAATTCCAGACCTGTCAGCCTGACCTCAGTGACAGGCAAGACTATGGAATAGGACATCTTGAGTGTGATCACACAGCACTTACATAATGGCCAAGGGATCAGGCCCAGCCAACATGGATTTAGGAAGGGCAGGTCCTGCCTGACCAACTTGATTTCCTTCTATGATCAGGTGACCTGCCCAGTGGATGTGGGGAATGCTGTGCATGTACTCTACCTGGACTTCAGCAAGACCTTTGATACCATCCCCCACAGCAAAATCCTGGCTAAGCTGTCAGCTCATGGCTTGGACAGCAGCACTCTGCACCGGGTTAGGAACTGGCTGGAAGGCTGAGCCCAGAGAGTGGTGGTGAATGGTGCCACATCCAGCTGGCTGCCAGTCACTGGTGGTGTCCCCCAGGGATCAGTGCTAGGTCCCTTGCTCTTTAATATCTTTATTGATGATCTGGATGAGGGGATTGAGTCCATCATCAATAGATTTGCAGATGACACCACTCTGGAGGCAGGTGTTGATCTGTAAGAGGTTAGGAGAGCTCTGAAGAGGGACCTTGACAGGTTGGACAGATGGGCAGAGTCCAATAGCATGAGATTTAACACATCTATATGCCGGCTTCTGCACAGCGGCCACAACAACCCCATGCAGTGCTACAGGCTGGGGTCAGAGGGGCTGGAGAGTGGACAGGCAGAAAGTGACCTAGGAGTACTGGTTGACAGCCAGCTGAACATGAGCCAGCAGTGTGCCCAGGTGGCCAAGAAGGCCAATGGCATCCTGGCCTGTATTATGAATAGAGTGGCCAGCTGGAGCAGGGAGGTCATTCTGGTCCTGTCTTCAGCACTGGTGATGCCACACCTTGAGTCCTGTGTCCAGTTCTGGGCCCCTCAGTTTAGGAAAGATGTTGACTTCCTGGAATGTGTACAGAGAAGGGCAATAAAGCTGGTGAGGGGTTTGGAGCACAAGTCCAGTGAGTAGAGGCTGAAGGAGCTGGGGTTGTTTAGACTGGATAAGAGGAGGCTGAGATGAGACCTTATTGCTGTCTACAACTACCTTAAGGGAGGTGGTAGGCAGGTGGGGGTTGGTCTCTTCTGCCAGGCAACCAGCATCAGAACAAAATGACACAGTCTCAGGCTGTGCCAGGGGAGGATGTTAGGAAGAAGTTCTTCATAGAAAGAGTGATTGGCCATCGGAATGGGCTGCCCAGGGAGGTGGTGGAGTCACCATCCCTGGAGGTTTTAGGAAGAGACTGGATGGGGCACTTTTTGCCATGGTTTAGATAGTGTTGGATGATAGGTTGGACTGGATGATCCCAAAGGTCTTTTCCAACCTGGTTAATTCTATTCTATTCTATTCTATTCTATTCTATTCTATTCTATTCTATTCACCCAGTTGAATCACAGGCAATAAATATATAGAGGCTGATTTCCAGTTGCCTTTACTTTGCCTTGCTTGAACGTGCTTGGACCTGTCTGGCTTGAAGTTGCCTCGAGTTGCATAGCCCTGAGTTGCCCAGTCCAGAGTCTGGGACAAAAACCATAAGCCTACACAGTACGAACTGGACAATCCGCAAACCTTGGAGTTGGAGCCGGAGCCAAGCCTTGATTCCCTTTGCAACTATAATTTTCCTATGCCTCTGTTTACCTAGGACAAAGCAAGTACTCGTTGCAAGAAGTATCAACAGCCTGCTGTCCTGCTGAAGCAAGACCAGCCCCAAGACCATGCGGCCTTCTTTCCATCAACCAGCTGTGTCAGTGGTGCACAAGAATGCTCCAAAAGCCTCAACAGCTAATATCAGCAGCAGCACTCCCCACTTGGGTGGAACCAGCTGTGAGTAATTAATTCATTGACTATTTGACTTAAAGGTTCTTGTTGAGTCTCGCCCCCCACTGTGGTCAAGTGCCATTTTGGGGATTCTCTCTATCCCTGGTATTTCACAGTATCACATATCACCAAGGCTGGAGGAGACCTCAAAGATGATCAAGTCCAACCTGTCACCCAAGACCTCATGACTAGAACATGGCACCAAGTGCCATGTCCAATCGCCTCTTGAACACCTCCAGGGATAGTGACACCACCACCTCCCTGAGCAGCCCATTCCAATGGCAAATGACTCTCTCAGTGAAGAACTTCCTCCTCACCTCGAGCCTAAACTTCCCCCGGTGCAGCTTGAGACTGTGTCCTCTTGTCCTGGTGCTGGTTCCCTTGGAGAAGAGACCAACTCCCTCCTGGCTACAACCACCCTTCAGGTAGTTGTAGAGAGCAATGAGGTCTCCCCTGAGCCTCTTTTTCTCCAGGTTAAACAAAATCAGCTCTCTCAGCCTCTCCTCATAGGGCTTGTGCTCAAGGCCTCTCACCACCTTCGTTGCCCCTGTCTGGACACGTTCAAGCGTCTCAATGTTCTTCCTAAACTGAGGGGCCCAGTACTGGACACAGGACTCAAGGTGTGGTATAACCAGTGCTGAGTAAAGGGGCACAATGACTTCCCTACTCCTTCTGGCCATACTATTCTTGATTCAGGCCAGGATGCCATTGGGCTTCTTGGCCACCTGGGCACACTGCTGGCTTATGTTTAGGTGGCTGTCAATCAATGCCCCCAGGTCCCTTTCTGTTTGGCTGCTCTCCAGCCACTCTGACCCCAGCCTGTAGCTCTGCATGGGGTTGTAGTGGCCAAAGTGCAGCACCCAGCACTTGGGCTTGTTGAATGCCATCATGTTGGACTCCGCCCATCTGACCAGTTTCATAGTTTCATAGTTTCAGTCAGGGTTAGAAGGGACCACAAGGATCATCTAGTTCCAACCCCCCTGCCATGGGCAGGGACACCCCACACTAGATCAGGCTGGCTAGAGCCTCATCCAGCCTGGGCTTAAACACTTCCAGGGATGGGGCCTCAACCACCTCTCTGGACAACCCATTCCAGGGCTTCACCACTCTCACAGTGAAGAACTTCCTCCTCACATCTAGCCTGAATCTCCCCACCTCCAGCTTCATTCCATTCCCCCTAGTCCTCTCACTACCTGATAGCCTCAAAAGTCCCTCCCCAGCCTTCTTGGAGGCCCCCTTCAGATACTGGAAGGCCACAATGAGGTCACCTCGGAGCCTTCTCTTCTCCAGACTGAACAGCCCCAACTCCTTCAGTCTGTCCTCATAGGAGAGGTGCTCCAGCCCTCTGATCATCCTTGTGGCCCTTTTCTGGACACGTTCCAGAGCCTGCATATTCCTTTTTTAATAGGGGCTCCAGAACTGGATGCAGTACTCCAGGCGGGGTCTCACCAGATCTGAGGAGAGGGAGAGAATCACCTCCCTTGACCTGCTGGCCACACTTCTCCTGATGCAGCCCAGGATCTGATTTGCTTTCTGGGCTGCAAGTGCACATTGAGAGCTCATGCTGAGCTTCTCGTCCACCAGCACCCCCAAGTCTCTCTCCTCAGGGCTGCTTTCCAGCCAGTCCCTGCCCAGCCTGGATTTGTGCCTGGGATTGCCTCGACCCAGATGCAGGACCCTGCACTTGGTCTTGTTGAAGCTCATGAGGTTGACTTGTGCCCACCTCTCCAGCCTCTCAATGTGTCATCAGCTAACTTGCTGAGGGGGCACTCAATGCCACTGTCAAGTTGGTCAAGGTCCCTCTGCAGAGCGCTTCAGCCCTCTAACACATCAACAGCTGCTCCCAACTTGGTGTCATCTGCAAATTTGCTGATGACTGACTCAATCCCCTCATCCAGATCATCAATGAAGATGTTAAAGAGCATGGGGCCCAGAACTGATCCCTGGGGGACACCACTAGTGACTGGCTGCTAGCTGGATGTGGCACCATTCACCACCACTCTCTGGGCTTGGCCCACCAACCAGTTCCTAACCCAGCACAGAGTGTTGCAGTCCAAGCCATGAGCTGATAGCTTAGCCAGGATTTTGCTGTGGGGGATGGTGTCAAAGGCCTTGCTTAAGTGTAGGTAGACCACATCCACAGGTCTCTCACATCCACCAGGCCGGTCACCTGATCATCGAAGAAGATCAGGTTGGAGAGGCAGGATCTGTCCTCCCTAAATCCATGTTGGCTGGGCCTGAGCCCTTGGCCATCCTGCAGGTGCACAGTTATTGATGCCAGGATAACCAGTTCTACCATTTTCCCTGGCACTGAGGTCAGGCTGACAGGCCTGTAGTTTCTGGGTTCATCCATCGGACACTTCTTGTGGATGGGGATCACACTGGCCAGTTACCAGTCATCTGGGACCTCTCCTGTGAGCCAGGACTGCAGGAAAATGATGGAGAGTGGCTTGGCCAGCTCATCTGCCAGCTCTCTCAGCACCCTAGGATGGATCCCATCATGTCCCATGGACTTGTGAGTGTCCAAGTGGCTCAGCAGGTCCCAAAACAATTCCTCATGAATATCCAGGGCAATACACTGCTCTCTGACCCCATGACCCAGCTCAGGAGGCCACTTGTCCTGAACTCCTCCTGCCTTACTTTTAAAAATTGAGGCAAAGAAGGTATTCAGCACCTCAGCCTTTTGCTCATCTTCAGTTATAGTGTTTCCCTCCAGGTCCAACAAGGAGTGCAAGTTCTTCTTGCCCCTCTTTTTAGCGTAATATATTTGTAAAAATGCTTTTTATTTTCTTTCACAGAGGTGGCCAGCCTCAGTTCCAACTGGGCCTTTGCCTCTCTAATTTTTTTCCTACATAATCTAATGACTTCCTTGAACATAGCTTGAGAAGCTTTCCCCTCCTTCCAAAGGTGATACAGCCTCTTTTTTTCCCTTAGTTCCACCAGGAGATGCTTGCTCATCCAGGCCGGTCGCCTTCCCCTCCGACTCATCTTTCGGCAGATAGGAACCGCCAGTTCCTGTGCCTCCAGTCTTCTGGGACCTCTCCAGTGAGCCAGGGCTGTTGAAAAATGATGGAGAGTGGCTTGGACAGCTCATCTGCCAGCTCTCTCAGCACCATAGAATGGATCCTATCTGGTCCCATGGACTTGTGGGGCTCCAAGCGGCTCAGAAGATCTCTAACTGCCTCCTGGAGCAGCGGGAAACTTTGCAGCTCCCTGGCTCCTTCTGCCAGCTCTGCAGGCCAGCTGTCTGGAAGATGTTCTGCCCTGCTAGTAAAAATTGAGGCAAAGAAGGTGTTAAGTACCTCTGACTTTTCTTCATCCTTTGTTACAACATTCCCCTTCGTTTCAACCAATGAGTGGAGATAGTCCTTGCCCTTCTTCTTGCTATTGATGTATTTATAGAAGGACTTTTTGTTGTCCTTCACAGCAGAGGCCAGTCTAAGTTCTAAATGGGCTTTTGCCTCCCTAGTTTTCTTCCTACATGTCCTAGCAACATCCCTAAACATTCCATGGGTTGCCTCCCCTTTCTTCCAGAGATGGTACACCCTCTTTCTTTCCCTTAGTTCCTTTAGAAGTTCATTACCCATCCATGATGGCCGTCTGCCCCGGCGGCTCATCTTCCAGCACACTGGCACAGCCTGTTCCTGCACCTTCAAGAGTTCTTCCTTGAAATAGGTCCAGCTCTCCTGGTCCCCTTTATTTCTAAGGGCTGTATCCCAAGGAACCTTCGGAGGTAGTTCCTTGAGTAACCTGAAGTTTGCTCTCCTGAAGCCCAGAGTGGAGGTCTTCTTGATACCCCTCTTAGCTTGACTGAATACCAAAACCTCAATAATCTCGTGGTCACTGGTGCCTAAACACCCTCTGACCACCACATCACCCACCAGTCCTTCCCTATTGATGAAGAGGAGGTCAAGCATAGCCTTACCCCTGGTAGGCTCGCACAGCACCTGGGATAAGAAGCTGTCCTCCATGCACTCTAAGAACCTCCTAGACTGCCTCCTCTCTGCTGTGTTGAGCAGATATCAGGCAAGTTGAAGTTGCCCATGAGAATAAGGTCAGGCGATCTTGAGAGACAGCCTTAAGCTGCCTATAGAATGCTTCATCGACATCTTCCTCCTGGTTGGGTGATCTATAACGGACTTCAACCAGGATGTCTGCCCTGCCGGTCTTCCCTCTAATTCTCACCCACAACTACTCAACCCAAACATCCCTGATCTCCAGCTCAACGGCATCTAGTGCCTCCCTGATGTACAAGGCCACCCCTCCACCCCTTCTTCCTTGCCTGTCTCTCCTGAAGAGCCTGTAGCCATCAATTGCGGCGCTCCAGTCATGTGGTTTTCTCACCACGTCTCCATGATGGCAACTACATCATAACTTTTCTGCTGCAACAAGGCTTCTAGCTCCTCTTGTTTGTTACCCATGCTTCGTGCATTAATGTACATGCACTGCAGCTGGGCTGCTGGTTTGACCTCTGGTTCTAGCTTATCACCCCCAGACTGATTTCACCCCCTTCCCCCTGCACCCCTCGGTTCTTGAGGGCTGATACCCAGGGAACTTTGCAAATAAGTTTCTTAAACAGGCTGAAGTTTGCCTTCCTGAAGACCAAGGTGAGGGTTCTGTTAGGGCTCCTCCCTATCTCCCTGCATATTGAAAACTACACTATCTCGTGGTCACTGCACCCAAGGCAGCCTCCCACGGCCACATCTCCCACCAGCTCTTCTCTATTGGAGAACAGCAGGTCAAGGAGAGCCTGACCCCTGGTAGGCTCTCTTAACAGCTGCATGAGGAAGCTGTCCTCCATCCACTCCAGGAATCTTTTGGACTGCCTCCTCTCTGCTGATTTAAGTTCCAGGCAGATATCTGGCAGGTTAAAGTCACCTACATATTGGCCACAATAACCCCATACAGTGCTACAGGCTGGGGCCAGAGTGGCTGGAGAGCAACCAGGCAGAGAGGGACTTCAGGGTACTGGTCGATGGTATGGTGTTCACCATGCTCATGAGTCTGCAGTTTGTCCAGGCGGCCAGGAGAGCCAATGGCATCCTGGCCTGCATCAGGAACAGTGTGGCCAGCAGGAGCAGGGAGGTCATTCTGCCCCTGTGTATTGCACTGGTTAGGCCACACCTTGAGCACTGTGTCCAGTTCTGGGCCCCTCAGTTTAAGAAAGATGTTGACTTGCTGGAACGTGTCCAGAGAAGGGCAACAAAGCTGGTGAGAGGCCTTGAGCTCAAGCTCTACGAGAAGAGGCTGAAGGAGCTGGGGTGGTTTAGCCTGGAGAAGAGGAGGCTCTGGTGAGACATTATTGCTCTCTACAACTACCTGAAGGGCAGTTGTAGCCAGGAGGGTGCTGGTCTCTTCTCCCAGGCAACCAACACCAGAACAAGAGGACACAGTCTCAATCTATGCCAGTGGAGGTTTAGGCTGGAGGTTAGGAAGTTCTACACAGAGAGAGTGATTGCCCATTCGAATGGGCTGCCTGTGGAGGTGCTGGAGTCACCATCATTAGAGGTGTTCAGGAGGAGACTTGATAGGGTGCTTGGTTGCATGGTTTAGTTGATTAGGTGGGTTGGATGATAGGTTGGACATGATGATCCTGAAGGTCCCTTCCAACCTGGTCTGGTCTATTCTATTCTATTCTAGTCTATTCTATTCTATTCTATTCTAATTGGTAATACACTATTCATTTATTTATTACCCCAAATTGCATCTGTTTTGCCCGTGACAGTAACTGGTGAGTGATTTTCCCTCATCTCTACCTCAAACCATGGACCGTTTGTTATATTTTTTCTCCCCTGTCCAGCCAAAGAGAGTGATAGACTGGCTTTGGTGGGCACTTAGTCTTCAGCCACAGTCATCCACCACAATGTCTGATAATAAGCACTTCATCATGGTGCACAGTGTAGAACACATAACGTAATTTTCACCAGATGCCCCTGTCCTTGGCACTGGTGAGGCTGTACCTCAAATACTATCTTCAGTTTTAAGACTTTCGCTACAAGAAGAACACTGAGTTACTGGAGCATGTGCAAAGAAAGGCAGTAAATCTGATGAGAGGTCGGGAAAACAAGTCTTATGAGGAGTGAATAAGTCTCATGAGAGAACTGGCTTTGTTTAGCTTGGAGAAGAGGAGGCTAATGAGGGAACTTGCAACTCTCTACAACTTTCTGAAAGTAGGTTGTAGAGAAGTGGATGTTGATCTCTTTACCCAAGTAACTAGTGATAAGTTGAGAGGAAATGATCTCTAGTTGCACCAGGGGCTGTTTACGTCACTAATGGTCAGTTAGTATAGCAATATTCTATAACAAATCTCAGGAACAAAGTTGAGATAGGGTGTGCATGTTTGTTTTAACTATAATTCAGAGCAGGAGCTATAAATGATTAATTTGAACTTTCTAGTAGTCAACAAGAATGAAGTGAAATTCTGTTTGTTTCTTTATTTTTATTGTGCTGTTATTTTCTTGGCTTGATTTGTGAAGACTTGGAAAACCAGGAATTTTACTCTTAGAGGCTCAACTGATTTTGTCTTTTTTTTCCCTCTGTTTTTGTCTTATAATTAAAGTCTAAATGCGATTAGACAAAATTGCCTTTATTGTAAGGTTTTGGCCTGAAGTCTTTTACATTTTATCTCATTTTATCTTATGTTCATGGACAAGTATAGAGGGTGCTATCTTATGCACAGAACAATTTTTTTGCATAATGGTGGAAGTGATGTGATTTTTATTAAGTATCTGGCATTTGGTGAGCTGTACCAGTAATTTCCAGTGCAAACTTAAGAGACTAAGGAGTCCATAGCACAAAAAAAGTGTATTAATGTGAACTAAATAATGAATAATTTTCTAAACAGGTGCATGGATTTTATACTAACTACAGGAGTCAGCAACAGAGAATATTTTGGATTTTTGATTCATCCATAGACTCCTTAAGTGATGTTGAATAAGACTGAGTCTTGATCTGAAGTTTATTGAATTCAAAGGAAGCTCCACCTTTAGTTAGGTAGCCAGTTATTATTATTATGACTGAACAAAGAAATATGAACCAAAAAGGAGAGTTTAAAAGTGAGAAAATTGAGCAAAGATGCATCTGAATTCACCATCATGCCAAGTTCTAACCACATACCCTTTAAAGGTGTTTCTGCACCCAATCTGTTGTGGATATTCTGTTTTGAATGAAAAAGCAAACGAAAAACTATATAATATAAAAAACAGGGCCCACTCACGAGGTATGGAACTTCAAGGTGAAATTACTCTGTGTAGTTTAGCAGAACAGAGATGTGTTTCAGGATCCTATGCACCAGGAAATTATCAAACAAGAACAGATAATACTGTCAGTCATGCATTCTGGAAGGCATATGCTAACAGTTATGTTTCAAGATTTTCTTTCACAATAGGCCTACATGGGGAGAAATGGGGCGGTAACTGGCAATCTTCTCATATTTGCATAAAGAGCTGCTTACAAGGATTATAATTATGCTCATAGAATTTCTCATATGTCAATTCCACTAATTCCTAAGAAATTTAGGCACCTCTGAGAAATAATTTTTAAGATTTAAATTTTGCATGTAGGCAGTATTTGCATCCACTATGTACAGACATATTATATAAGTAGCATCTCTAATCTTTCTCCTACATTGCTCAGTGAGTTTGGTCTCAGTTTGCTCTACAGCAAAGGAATATTTTTTTGGGATTCTGTGTTTATATGAAGTCTAGAACAGGGCAGCCATGGTCCAGTGAATATCTCTTATGGATTGTTGCACAGATATAGAATCATCACAATAATAACAATGTGTACTAACACATAAAATTAGGGAGAGAAAACCTGCAGGTAGCTGATAATCATATTAAAGGAACTTGTGAACATCTGTAATTCTTTGGTTCACATTTATCATTTAGTGAAAGAACTAGATCCTAAGTCCAGCCTTCCTTTACTGTGCATAGTAGAAATCTAAACCAGGACTTTGCAAGCTGACCAGGAAGTATTTGATACCTGAAAATATGTGATACTCTTATATGCAGACTGTAACTTCTATTTTCCACTATTTCTTCTAGATAGTTTGCAGAATTTCTAAGAATTAAATAGAACATTGAAAAAAGGAAAAAATTTAAAAAAAAAAAACAAATGCTCAGACAACTGTTAAAATACTTACATGTCTTATTTCATGTTAACAAGAAATGTCACCAACAATAATAAATGCTTACATGCATACATATGCAATGAAGAAAACCAACAAACACTCATAAGGTGAAGACAGTGAACTCTTTATTATTTTATTTCCTATCACTTAAAGACTATTGACTGTGACATTTTAAGATCATAAATTACTTTTGAGTACACAGCACTCTTGATTTTCATATTCATAGCTAAAAAGAAAAAATAAATACACATACTCCTTTTCGCCTTTTTAATGGTTAATTAGGTCACTAATCAAAATAAATTCTTAGGGGGAAAATGAAATGTTGACATTTTACAATTATTTGCCTCTGTGAATAATACATAAACACACTACTTATGGTTAAAGTGGCTTTCAAACCCTTTTTCTGCCATTAGGGCATGAACTGACTACAGAATCAGTGTATTTTATTTGATATATTGCCACATTATCTACTTCAGTGTTTCTATTTAGTTTAGGTCACTTACATCATCAAGTTTATTGATGATACAAAACTGGGGGGGTTGGTTGAAACTTGTAGTGGTTTGAGCCTTAACTGGAAGTTAAGAGCTCAGGTGGGGGGCAAGGCTGAGAATCTCTCCCCCACTTCCCCCCTCCTCCCTCCCAGCAGAGAGGGGAGAAAAGGAAGGAGCAAATCCAAACAATAATTTGGAGTTGGCTTGGAAGTAGAGAGGTAAAGAGATGTCTTTAAGCAGTATATTTATATATGTAACAATAACAGGGAAAAGGTTCACAAGGACAAGGAACAAGGATGGATGGGAGAAGAGAAAAATACAAAACCAGCCTTTCTCTGAGGAAGCGTGGAGGCAGCAGGTCCGACCACATGGCAGAGGAGCAGGAGGGCAGCTGCAGTAGCTCTCATCCAGCAGAGGCAGGAGCCAGAAAGGCAGGGCCAACAGCTATGATGTCCTGCTTTTTATACCCTAGCTGAGCAGGGAGGGGGGAGTGGAACAGACTCAGCTTCCCAGGCGAAAAATGCCCTGCAGGGAGTGAAAAGTACCTGCAAGCCCTCCACCCTGCTTTGTTCTTTTGTTCTCAGAAAAGGGTGTTAACCTACCACAATCCACCCCTCTGTTCCACTTCCTCTCTCCTGCCACAGCCCCTTCATGCAATCTTGACATGTGATATTCAGATCCTTGATCAAGTCCCTTGTTATCCCGTCTCGCTCTCTCCCAAGGCAAGTCTCTCTCTCTCTCTCTTGTGATGGTCAATGTGGGTGCTGCTTGAACTGGGCAGGGATGTGGAGAAAAATCAGGAATCAGTTTGTCTTTGGAGGGGAAAAGTCAGGAACAGTCTGCTGCTGTAGGGACATTGGGTACAGTCCATTGCTGTAGGGACATTGGGTACAGTCCGTTGCTGCAGGGACATCAGGTACAGGTGCAGGTGAGATGGTGCAGGTGAGATGATGCAGGAGCTCTCTGGTGCACTGGTCCGCAGTGTGTACGTTGTGTCCTGGACGCTAGGCTGGTATTAGGCTAGGAGGGAGAAACTTAGAACAACTTACAACTATTTACACAATGACTATAATACATTGATAAGTGTTGCCCCCCCGAGTTCATCCCCTCTCAGCCAGAGTCACGTTCTGCTGTGGGATACACTGAATGTCCCCGGTTTCTAACATGACCCAGTAGGTGTGACCAGGACCCTCAGCTGAGACCACCCCTCGGGTTGGTTTGCCCCCACCAGCAGCAGGAAAAACCCACACTGTCCTTCCCAGCAGGTTCTTCTCAGCAACCACAGGAACTCCATCTCCATCCACTGTTTGCAGCAGGTGGGACTGGGCAGGACCAGCTCGGTTCACAGATCCTCTGCTGGTCACTAACCAAGTGGCTTGAGCTAAGTGTTTTTCCCAGTTCCTAAAGGTTCCACCCCCCATGGCTTTTAGGATGGTCTTTAGCAAGCCATTGTAGCGCTCCATCTTCCCAGCAGCTGGTGCATAGTATGGGATGTGGTAAATCCACTCAATGCCATGTTCCTTTGCCCAGTCTCTTATGAGGTGGTTCTTGAAGTGGGTTCCATTGTCTGACTCAATCCTCCCGGGGGTGCCGTGTCTCCACAGGATATGTCTCTCCAGGCCCAAGACGGTATTGCGAGCAGTGGCATGAGGTACTGGGTAGGTCTCCAGCCAGCCTGTACTTGTCTCCACCATGGTCAGTACGTTCTGCTTGCCGCTGTGAGACCAAAGGAGGGTTATGTAGTCAATCTGCCAAGCCTCTCCGTACTTATATTTCAACAGTCTCCCCCCATACCACAGAGGCCTCATGCGCTTGGCCTGCTTGATGGCAGCACAGATGTCACACTCATGGATGACCTGTGAGATGGCCTCCATAGAGATGTCCATGGATCTGTCCCGAGCCCCACTGGTATGTGGCATCTCTCCCTTGGTGGCCAGAAGTGTCATGGGCCCAGCGAGCTAAGAACAGCTCACCCTTGTGTTCCAAATCCAAGTCTATTTGGGAGATTTTAGCAGCCAGATCTGCTTGGTGGTTGTGCTGGTGTTCTTCATTGGCTCTGCTCTTGGGGACATGTGCATCGATGTGCCGTACTTTTGTTGGCAGCCTCTCCAGGCGGGCGGCGATGTCTTGCCACAGGTCAGCGGCCCAAACAGGCTTCCCTTTTCTCTGCCACCCATTCCTCTTCCATTCCTTCAGCCACCCCCACAAGGCATTGGCTACCATCCAGGAGTCAGTGTAGAGGTACAGCACGGCCAGTTCTCTTGTTCTGCTATATTCAGGGCCAGCTGGACAGCTTTTACCTCTGCGTACTGACTGGATTCGCCTTCTCCATCCCTTGCTTCTGCCCACTTGTCTTGTTGGGCTCCAGACAGCTGCCTTCCATCTCCGCTTGCTCCCCACAAGCCGGCAGGACCCATCTGTAAATAGAGCATAGCCCTTCTCATTGTCAGGGAGATCGTTGTATGGGGGAGCCTCCTCAGCACGGCTCACTGTCTGCTCTGGTGGCATTCTCAAGTCAGCATCCTCTCGCCAGTTGGTGATCCCTTCCACTATGCCAGGGAGTTCGAAGCTCCCCATTCGAGCTCGCTGAGTTATCAGGGCCATCCACTTACTCCAGGTGGCATCTGTGGCATGATGTGGGTTTGAGCCTCTTCCTTTGAACATCCAGGTCAGGACTGGAAGCCTTGGAGCCAGAAATAGAGGTGACTCAGTCTCAATTACCTCAGAGGCAGCCCGGACGCTCTCATAGGCAGCTAGGTTTCCTTTTCTGTCGCGGTGTAGTTGGCCTCGGAGCCTTTGTACCCCTTACTCCAGAAACCTAGGGGCCTGACCCTGGTTTCACCAGAAGCCTTCTGCCACAAGCTCTATGTAGGACCATTCTCACCGGCTGCAGTGTACAACACATTCTTGATCTCTGGTCCAGTTCGAACAGGTCCCAGAGCCATAGCATGGACCACTTCTCGTTTGATCTGGTCGAATGCCACCTGCTGCTCATATCCCCACACAAAATCATTTTTCTTCCTTGTTACATGGAAGAGAGGCTTCACAATCTGACTGTACCTGGGAATGTGCATTTTCCAGAAGCCCACAAGCCCCAAAAAGGACTGTGTCTCTTTCTTGTTCGTGGGCTGCACCATAGTGTCTACCCTGTTCACCACGTCCTGAGGGATGTGGCAACAGCCATCCTGCCATTGAATGCCCAGGAACTGGATCTCCCTGGCAGGCCCTTTGACCTTACTTCTCTTGATGACAAAGCCAGCCTCCAGCAGGATATTGATTATCTTCTCACCCTTCTGGTAACCTTCCTCTGCTGTCTCACCCCATAGGATGATGTCATTGATGAACTGCAGATGCTCAGGGGCTCCACCTTTCTCTAAGGCAGTCTGGATCACCTCATGGCAGATGGTTGAGCTATGGACCCAGCCCTGAGGCAACCAATTCCACTGATACTGTACTCCCCTCCAAGTGAAAGCAAACTGTGGCCTGCATTCTTCTGCAATGGGAATGGAGAAAAAGGCATTAGCAATGTCAATTATGGCATACCACTTGGCCGCCTTCGATTCCAGCTCGTACTGGAGCTCCAGCATGTCCGGCATGGCAGTGCTGATCGGAGGAGTCACCTCATTCAGGCCACGGTAGTCCACAGTCAGTCTCCATTCCCCATTTGCCTTCCGCACTGGTCATATCGGGCTGTTGAAGGGGGAGTGAGCCTTGCCGATCACCTTCTGGCTCTCCAGTCATCGAATCAGTTGGTGTATGGGGTGCAGAGAGTCTCTGTTGGTCCTGTATTGCCTGTGATGCACTATGCAAGAGGCAATAGGTAGCTTCAAATCCTGCACCTTATGGCTGCCCACCACGGAGGGGTCATCTGACAGCTCGGGCTTGGTGGACAGCTGTTCTTTGCCTGCAGTCTCCACAGCTGCCACCCCAAACGCCCACTCGTGCCCCTTAGGGTGCTTGAAGCATCCCTCCTGCAGAAAGTCAATGCCAAGAATGCAAGGTGCATCTGGACCAGTCACTATGTCGTGCTTTCCCCATTCATTCCCAGTTAGGCTTATCTCAGCTTGCAGTACAGTCAGATCCTGTGAGCCCCCTGTGACTCCCTGAATGCTTATGGGTTCAGCCCCTTTGTACCTCGATGGTATCAGGGTGCATTGGGCCCCTGTGTCCACCAGAGCTCAGTACTTCTGGGCTTCTGAAGTGCCAGGCCATTTTACATACACATCCCAGTATACTCTGTTATCCCTGGCCTCCACCTGGCTGGAGGTAGGGCACCTCTAATGCTGGCAGCGATGTCCACACTTGTCACAAGGTCCTGTGTTACTAGGGGAAGGGTCTCTTGAGCGAGAGGGACCACTCTGGGAAACTGGGGCAGCCCTTCTTCTGGGTGAGTTATCCCCAGTGTGGCCACCTTGCAGATCCCGCACTCTGTTCCAGAGGGCAGATGTGGGTTGGCCATGCCAGGTGTTCATGTCCTCTCCGTGGTCACAGAGGAACCTCCACAGAGACCCTCTTGACATCCCCCAATTGGCTTGGGGTGATCTCCTAGGGGAAGGTCACCTGTTCCTGATTGCTGAAACCTGGATCCATTCTGATGGAGAAGGGGAAAAGGAGGCATCGCTCCCCCTTTTCAGTTCAGACATGGAGGTCTTGATCTCTTTGACAGTGTCTTTAGCCATAGTTTCTATGGCTGAGATCAGGGGGTTCTGATTTACGCTGTCCTCATATTTCCTTAAATCATTGGCAAACTCACAGACAGTTTTAGGACTTCCATCCTGTCCAGTCAGGAGTATCCCTCCTAATGTGGGAGCATATTTCTGAGGAGCACCCTGGGTGAGTTTCTTTATGAAGGGCCGTCTCATGGGCACCTCATCTGGGTCCGAAGAGAGCTGGCCATCCCCATAAATTATTTCCAGCACAGCCATCTGTCTCAGGTAGCGAATGCCCTGTTCCATGGTTGTCCATCTAACTGGGGCCCAGGGCAGGTCATCCCTTGAGCGGTGCCAGCTGTTGATGGCTTTGAGGATCCAGGCCCAGAGAGTGTGTGTTCCATCGAGTCTGGGTAACTCTTTGTCCAGACCAGCATCACGAGTCAGGGAGCCTAAAAGCTTTGCCTCCCTCTTATCCAGGTCCACTGTGTCCACCCCCTCATCCCAGCATCTCAGGGCCTAGCTCAATATTGGCTCACCCTCTTTCCTTGCGTAATCCAGACGAGTTTGCCTTAGTTCCTTTCTGGGTAACAATGTGACAGATATTTCCTGGTCTGACTCATCTTCATCCACCGCTGGGTTCTGTGAGGTGCTGGAGCCTGCTGAGGTTCCTTCCTCACCATCTGTGCTTGGCGATGATTTTTTACGTCTTTTCCTGCGTGTGGTGACTGGTGCTAGAGAGACTGCATTGGCAGGAGCATCAGGGGTTAACTGTGGAACTGCTGGTGGTGGGGCAGACCCTTGTGCCTGGGGCTCAGGCTGAGATCTGGCACACTCATTACAAACTGACCCCTCCCTCTTTGTGTTTACAGAGTGCTTAGAATGCCCACAACAGACACGCCCCCAGTCGTTAAAGAGTGCAAAGGAGTGTGTTGTCACCCTCCAAACAGCTCTTAATGGGTTAGCTGCTCCCCCACCCAACACGGTCACAGCAAATGCCCCTATAAGGATTACATTCAAGCATATGGAGCATATTGCAATGTACAGCAATTTTCCATCACAGGCACTTTTATCTACACCATTGGTTTCATAGCCTGGTGCAGGAAAATTTCCTGTGTTAGAAAAGTTACCACTGACAGTGAAATTTAATGAATTCAGGAGATACATGCCCAGCTTCATTGGTAAAGTTTTCATCCATTTTATCAGCATTTCTATCATTAACCACACCACATGGTAAGTTATTAATTTGTAGATGTGGGTCCAAAAGTACCAGCCAAACACCCAGGCAAAGGCTTGGACCACCAGGTTCTTCAAAATCGCCATCTCTACTTCCAGTCCCTTTTTCAGACAAAGTATTGCTTTCCCAATACAAGATTAATTTCCAATCCCAACGTTGGAGGCGCCAAAAATTGTAGTGGTTAGAGCCTTAACTGGGAGTTAAGAGCTCAGGTGGGGGGCAAGGCTGAGAATCTCTCCCCCACTTCCCCCCTCCTCCCTCCCAACAGAGAGGGGAGAAAAGGAAGGAGCAAATCCACCAAAAAATAATTTGGAGTTGGCTTGGAAGTAGAGAGGTAAAGAGTTGTCTTTAAGCAGTATATTTACATATATAACAATAACAGGGAAAAGGTTCACAAGGACAAGGAACAAGGATGGATGGGAGTGGGACAAAACCAAGAGAATAATACAAAAACAGCCTTTCTCTGAGGAAGCGTGGGGGCAGCAGGTCCGACCATGTGGCAGAGGAGCAGGAGGGCAGCTGCAGTAGCTCTCATCCAGCAGAGGCAGGAGCCAGAAAAGCAGGGCCAACAGCTATGATGTCCTGCTTTTTATACCCTAGCTGGGCAGGGAGGGGGGAGTGGAACAGACTCAGCTTCCCAGGCGAAAAATGCCCTGCAGGGAGTGAAAAGTACCTGCAAGCCCTCCACCCTGCTTTGTTCTTTTGTTCTCAGAAAAGGGTGTTAATCCATCACAAAACTGCATTGGGCTGTGCAGCCATCCATCGTGACATGGATAGGCTAGAGAGCTGGGTGCAGGCCTCATGAAATTTAATAAGGACAAGTGCAGGGTCCTACATCTGTGGAGGAAAAACAACAGGCACCAGTACAAGTTAGGGGCCACCCTGACAGAAAACAGCTCTATGGAGAAATACCTTGGAGTGCTAGTGTACAGCAAGTTCTCCGTGGAACAACAATATGTGCTTGTGGCCAAGAAAGCACATGGGATCCTGGGGATATATCAAGAAAAGTGTGTCCAGCAGTCTAGGGAAGTTCTTCTGCCTCTCTACTCTGCCCTGGTGAGACCACACTTGGAATACTGTGTCCAGTTTTGGGCTCCGCAGTTCAAGAAAGACAGAGAACTGCTGGAGAAGAATGCAATGGAGAGACATGAGCATGATGAGGGGACTTGAGCATCTCCCCAGTGAAGAGAGACTGAGATCCCTGGGGCTATTTAGTCTGAGAAGACTGAGAGGGGATCTCATCAATGTGTATAAATATCTGAGGGGTGGGGTGTCAAGTGGACTGGGCCAAGCTCTTTTTGGTGGTGCAAAATAATAAGACAAGGAACAACATGTTCAAAATTGAACATAGAATATTTCACCTCAACATGAGGAGAAACTTCTTTACAGGGAGGGTGGTGGAACGCTGGAACAGGCTGCCCAGGGAGATTGTGGAGCCCCCATCTCTGAAGACTTTCAAAATCCACCTGGATACATTCCTGTGCGGCCTACCCTAAGTGACCCTGCTTTGGCAGGGGAGTTGGACGCGATGATCTCTTGAGGTCCCTTCCAACCTCTAATATACTGTGATAAAGTGATTCCATTATATTGTACCTTGGCAGAGTGTAATTAAAAAAAAAAAAAAAATTATTGCAACTGCAATCTCCTAATTAAACATCAGCTGTAAACTGAGCTACCCATTAGAGATTAAATATGCAAAAAGATTTTATTCCTGCAAATCACTCTATCATGAAACATGATTAATATATGGGTGTCTTGTAAATAGGAGTCGATGTACTATATACATAATAGATATGATCACTTTTTTATTGAGACCTGAGACATCCAAGATAAAGAAATACATAGATTTCTCTTTCAGTGATCCTGTTAAATATAATATAGTGTCATGAAGGGAGCCTATACCCAAAATTATGCCTGAAATGTTGCCAAAACTTCTCCCAACATGTTTTGTTCACATCCTCCCTTCCCCTTCTGGGGTCAGGCATGAACATGCTGGGGTAAACCACCCAACCTGCCTTCTTTGGGGTAAACAAGACCACACCCCCTCCTTGTGGGATGCTTGTGCTTCTTCCAAGTTTGTGCATAATTCTAACCATATGCTTTGGCACTGGCTAAAGGTGTCTAATCAGGATTGACTATTGGCCAAATCCAAGCCTTGAGCAACTCATAAATATTCCCTAAATTGTAAACAAGTTGCTCTTTGCTTAAGCCCTTTTGCTACTAAGCTCTTTTGTGTTATTAAGCTCCACTTCATGTGCTCTGCCCTTGTGCATGCTCTGACTTTCTCTGCAGTCTAGAGAGAAGCCAGAAACCTGGGAAGTGCTACCATGCCTCGGTTTACATGGAAGCCTGCAAAGAGTCCTTCACTTTAGTATCATAGTATGAGTCAGGGTTGGAAGGGACCACAAAGATCATCTAGTTCCAATCCCCCTGCCATGGGCAGGGACACCCAACACTAGATCAGGCTGGCCAGGGCCTCATCCAACCTGGTCTTAAACACCTCCAGGGATGGGGCCTCAACCACCTCCCTGGACAACCCATTCCAGGGCTTCACCATTCTCATGGGGAAGAACTTCCTCCTCACATCTAGCCTGAATCTCCCCACCTCCAGCTTCATTTCATTCCCCTTAGACCTATCACTACCTGATAGCCTGAGAAGTGCCTCTTCTTGTAGGCCCCCTTCAGATACTGGAAGGCCACAAGGAGGTCACCTCGGAGCCTTCTCTTCTCCAGACTGAAGATCCCCAACTCCCTCAGTCTGTCCTCATAGGAGAGGTGCTCCAGCCCTCTGATCATCCTCGTGGCCCTTCTCTGGACACCTTTCAGCACCTTCAGATCCCTCTTGTAATAGGGGCTCCAGAACTGGATACAGTACTGCAGGTGGGGTGTCACCAGAGCTGAGTAGAGGGGGAGAATCACCTCCCTTGACCTGCTGGCCACACTTTACTTCACTACAGCCTAGCATCATATCCCACCAGCAGGAAGAAGCTGCCAACACGTCTTAAAGGGACTGAACCCTGCTGGTAAGCCTTACCCAGTCAGGGAGAGAACTAACCTGAATCTTTGGCAGGTCTACGTGTCTGTTATAGCCACAAGGCAGCAGACCTGGCTGGATGTTAGGAAGAAGTTCTCTACAGAGAGAGTGATTGCCCATTGGAATGGACTGCCTGTGGAGGTGGTGGAGTCACCTTCATTGGAGGTGTTCAGAAGGAGACTTGATGGGGTGCTTGGCTGCATGGTTTAGTTGTTTAGGTGGGTTGGATTGATTGATGGGTTGGATGTGATCATCTTGAAGGTCTCTTCCAACCTGCTTTATTCTATTGTATTGTATTCTATTATTGTAATCTACCTCTGTGAGCCACAGCTGCAGACCTGCAAGCCAAAGCCTTTGTGTGCCTGTTCACAAAGTAAGGACCATGCTCAGCAACATTCTGTGTGCTGGCTGCTGAGTTGTGGGAGAAAGAGCTGCTGCTGCTCCACATGATTCAGAGCACTGCCTCTGCTGGGAACACCTGTGAGTGTCTGTCTTAGTAAGTTCTTTTGGATGTGGAATAAATTGCATGTACCACAGGTGCCCGTAGGTACAACGTTGTTATAAAGTCAGATGAGGTTGCACCGGAGCACTGTAAGGCACAAAAAAAAAAAAAAAAAAAAAAAAAAAAAAAAAAAAAAAAACCACCAACAAGGCACAACCCAAAAGCTTAATTCAAAGCAAAGCACAAATAACTTACTCTAAACACTCAATAAGATATGCGGCAGTACTGCAGATCAGGAAATGGTCCGTGTCCTTGTGGTGAAGGCACACTCTGGCCAGATACTAGATCTGGTCCCAGAATGTGGACAGGTTTCCCCTCCTTCAGGAGGAAGACAATAGCCAAGGCATTAGCCAGGCCAGCATGCACTCAGCGCATTGCAGTGCTTGGGCAAACACCAAGTATGGGCATAATTCTAGCTTCACGCTTTCTATAGGCTGAAGCCAGCTGTCTATGAGAGTGCCCATTGGTCAAACCCAGCCTCAAGGAATCTGTAAGTATTACCCGTGTTGGTAAACAAGTTACCAACTCTTTCACTTTGTCTCTGTACTTGCTTGAGAGAATTATTCTTGAGCCATAACCTCTGACATTGAGCTTACTTTTGTTAGCTTTTATCATACATGCATCATACTGAAAGCCTCTGCATTGTGAGATGCACTCTGATCATGAGGATCACACCAGAGGGAGGACCTTCGCTGAGCCCGAGAAGCTAGCGTCGCCACAGCCAGTCGTACCGACTGGGAGAGCCCACAGTGCCACCAGAGGACTGAACCAGCCCCCAAGAGTAAGATCTGCCCAGCTGTCGGGGAGAAGGGGCTTGATAGAGACTGAGTCCGCATATACCTAGCCTCACTATAGCGGGAGAAGAGCCACCACATGTGCCGCTCTGAGCCCTGTAAACCTCAGGGAAGACTAAAGCATTGTTTGTGCCTATGCTGCACCGAACCCGGGACCATTCCAAGAGTCCTGCTGTCCCTTTAAGCCCAGTAACGGAGAAGCCGAAGCTAAGGGCAGCCACATTCTCTCTCCGAGGCTGTTTACATCGGCCCCGAGACTCTTCACATAGTTTCACAGTTTCAGTCAGGGTTGGAAGGGACCACAAAGATCATCTAGTTCCAACCCTGCCATTAGCAGGGACACTCTACACTAGATCAGGCTGGACAGAGCCTCATCCAGCATGATTTTAAACACTTCCAGGGATGGGGCCTCAACCACCTCCCTGGACAACCCATTCCAGGGCTTCACCACTCTCACAGTGAAGAACTTCCTCCTCACATCCAGCCTGAATCTCCCCACCTCCAGCTTCATTCCATTCCCCTAGTCCTATCACTCCCTGATAGCCTGAAAAGTCCCTCCCCAGCCTTCTTGGAGGCCCCCTTCAGATCCTGGAAGGCCACAAGGAGGTCACCTCGGAGCCTTCTCTTCTCCAGACTGAACAGCCCCAACTCCTTCAGTCTGTCCTCAGAGGAGAGGTGCTCCAGCCCTCTGATCATCCTCGTGGCCCTTCTCTGGACACCTTCCAGCACCTCCAGATCCCTCTTGGAATAGGGGCTCCAGAACTGGACACAGTGCTCCAAGTGGGGTCTCACCAGAGCTGAGTAGAGGGGGAGTATCACCTCCCTTGACCTGCTGGCCACACTTCTCCTGATGCAGCCCAGGATCTGATTGGCTTTCTAGGCTGCAAGTGCACATTGAGAGCTCATGTTGAGCTTCTCGTTCACCAGCACCCCCAAGTCTCTCTCCTCTGGGCTGCTCTCCAGCCAGTCACTGCCCAGCCTGGATTTGTGCCTGGGATTGCCTCGACCCAGATGCAGGACCCTGCCCTTGGTCTTGTTGAAGCTCATGAGGTTGGCCTGTGCCCACCTCTCCAGCCTGTCAAGGTCCCTCGGGATGGCATCCCTTCCCTCCAGCGTGTCTGCTGCACCACACAGCTTGGGGTCATCAGCAAACTTGCTGAGGGTGCACTCAATGCCACTGTCCATGGCACCCACAAAGATGTTGAACAAGACTGGTCCCAGGACTGATCCCTGAGGGATTCCGCTTGTCACTGGCCTCCACTGGGACATGGACCCGTTGACAGCCACTCTTTGGGTGCAGCCATCGAGCCAGTTCTTTATCCATCTAGTGGTCCATCCATCAAACCCATGCTTCACCAGTTGGAGACCAGGATGTGGTGTGGGACAGTGTCAAAGGCTTTGCTCAGGTCCAGGTAAACAACATCAGTTGATTGGCCCTCATCTATTAATGTTGTCACATGTTCATAGAAGGCCACCAGGTTTGTCAGGCAGGATTTGCCCTTGGCAAAGCCATGCTAACTGTTCCAAATCACCTCTTCACTATTCTTCTGAGTTAGTAGTGCCTCCAGGAGGATCTGTTCCATGATCTTTCCGGCCACAGAGGTGAGACTGACAGGCCTGGAGTTCCCTGGTTCCTCCTTCTTACCCTTTTTGAAAATGGGAGCAATGTTTGCCCTTTTCCAGTCTGTGGGGACTTCCCCAGTCTGCCAGGACTTTTGGAATAGAATAGAGAGGGGCTTAGCAACCTCATCTGCCAGTTCTCTCAGCACCCGTGGGTGTATCCCGTCGGGTCCCATGGACTTGAACACTTTCAGGTTCTTCAGGTGATCACGAACCTGAGCTTCACTTATGATGGGCAGTTCTTCCTCCCCGTTCCTGGCATTGTCTTCCACGACACCAGGAGTGTGGCTGGAGGCCCCTGCAGTGAAGACTGAGGTAAAGAAGTTATTGAGTACCTCAGCCTTTTCCACATCACTTGTGACCAATTCACCACTTTCCTTTCTGAGGGGGTCCACACCTTCCCTACTCTTCTTCTTGCCATTAATATACCTGTAGAAACTCTTAGTGTTCCCTTTAACCTCCTTGGCTAGATTCAATTCCAACTCTGCTTTGGCTTTCCTAACCAGGCCTCTTGCTGCTTGGGCAGCTTCCTTATATACCCCCTGTTCTATCTGTCCTTCCCTCCACTTCCTGTAGAGTTTCTTTTTAAGTAATACTGTGTCCAGGAGCTCCTTGTTCATCCAGGCAGGCCTCCTAGCATTCTTTTCTGCTTTTCTCTTTGTTGGTTTACATAGCTCCTGGACACAGAAGAGGTGGTCCTTGAATACTGACCAGCTGTCCTGGGTCCTTCTTCCCTCCAGGGCTTTGTCCCATGACACTTTGGCTAGCAGATCCCTGAAGTGATCAAAGTCTGAACGCCTAAACTCTAGGGTTGTAAGCTTAGAATAGGTCCTCCTGATAGCCCTGAGGAGATTAAATTCAACTGCTTCACGGTCACTGCAGCCAAGGCTGTCTCTGAGCCTCACATTGGTGACCAGCCCTTCCCTGTTGGTGAGAACAAGGTCCAGCATCGCACCTTTTCTTGTTGGTTCCTCTACCATTTGGAGGAGGAAGCTGTCTTCTATGCCGTCCAGGAACATCCTGGATTGCTGGTGCCTCGCTGTGTTGTCCCTCCAGCAGATGTCAGGGTGGTTGAAATCACCCATGAAGACCAGGGCTTGTGACCTGGAAGCCGCTTCTATTTGCCTGTGGAGGGCCTCATCTGCTTGGTTCTGCTGGTCAGGTGGCGTGTAGGAGACCCCCACAGTAATATCTCCTTCCCCTGTTTTGCCTTTAATTCTAACCCATACACTCTCAACCAGCTCATCATCCCTCCCCAGGTGGAGTTCTGCTGATTCACCACGGGGCCAACCCCATATCTATTGTTTGCTGTCATTGTCCGACCAGGAACCTCTGAGCCCGCCTACTGGCAACTGTCGCTCTGCCGTGCAAGCTGACTCCCAGGGCCAGCCCATGGGGCCGAATCCGACCAGGACCTATCCCTATTGTCTGGAGGGAACCGACCGAGTCCTGAAGGGAACCTGCACCTGAGCTAAGCCCAGATTCTAGTATTCCCTCTCCACTGCTGCGGAGAGAGGAGACAGTAACCCAACGCCGCCATCCAACTCGACTAGGAACTGGTCCAGTGACAGAAATATGCCGGACCCCCCACCTTGCTACAAACAAGAGCTACAGAGTATCTTCCACGTGCTTTCCATCCACTAGCACTCAGTTCAAAGTATCTGCATGTAGCAGAGTAATAGCTGACATAGAGAGATTGCAATATTGATGTATATAGCCAGAAGCCGCCTGCGTTCTGCCGAGTCCCCGTCTAGTGACCAAGCGGTGGAACTGCACCCTTCATTATATACAATCTAGAAATAGTCTGTAGATAGTTTAATTTCTAATCATAATACTAAGCCACTTATGGAATGTATTTCACGAACGTGCACTAGAACATGTATATAAGTTGTTGATTCATTGGTTATTAATAATTTTATAATTATAAAACATTAATATTTTCATAATTCATATTTCATATTCATAAATTTTATAACCTCTTCACAACAACAACTACCTGAAGGGTGGTTGTAGCCAGGAGGGGGTAGGTCTCTTCTCCCAGGCAACCAGCACCAGAACAAGAGGATGCACTAGGGCATGTTTAGGCTCAAGTTCTTCACAGAGAGAGTTGTTAGCCATTGGAATGGGCTGCCCAGGGAGGTGGTGGAGTCACCATCACTGGAAGTGTTTGAAAAGAGACTGGATGGGGGTGCTTGGTGCCATAGTTTAGTTGATTAGGTGGTGTTGAGTAATAGGTTGGACTTGATGATCTCAAAGGTCTTTTCCAACCTGGTTAATTTTATTCTATTCTGATCATGTCTACACTTACGATTTCTCAAAAAATGAGAGCTCTCCAGAAGCACAATGAAAGAGAAGTTTAAAAAAAAATTCCTCATTCCCAATTTCCTTCTTTAAATCACTGGAAGTTGTTTCTTTTCCTAAAAATGTTTCATGTTTGTATTTTCAATCTTTCCAGTTGTGATGAACACATCAGCACAAATTATTTTAGTGGGGTGGTATCTAAGCAGAGTCTGTTGAGCATTACTGTAATATGTATAATTATTCTCACCTAGAATTGGAGTCTAGGCATGTAGGATGAGAGGTCCAAACAATAAGCCTACTTGTATTCCATATGTGATTTTCTCACCAGTTATGTCAGATTGCTAGAGAAAGGTCTTCTCAGGAGGATTGTTATGAGATCTGCTTTCTACTTAGATCCCAGTTTTGAACTGTACCATTAAGGAGTTACTGACCAAGAGTCAGTATTTCAAGAATAGCTGTGCAATGAATTTTCTTGTCTCAGGGGATTATATTGAACTCATATGCCCATGCAGACAGATGGATGCTGGGCACACCACTCCAGACTGAGAGAGGGGCTGGTGACTATAGGGGGCACAGAGTATGTGAGCTTCTATGGATGTGACTCATTAAGGAACATGAAACAAGCTGAAAGATGCCAGCAATGCAGAGAACTTTACTACTCATGGTAAAACTTCCATGATCACACAGATGTCAGTTCAGTGCCTCATAACCAGCATTAAAATTTCTGTCTTCTCCTGCTTCCTTTCTTTCATTCTTTTCTTTTTTTTTTTTTTCTAGAGGTGGCTAAGAGACTGAACCATTTGAAAAAGACACAATTGCACCTAGACAAAATTCCTCCCAGATAAAGGCCAAAATAGAAGCAAAGATATAGAAACAGGAAAATATTTTTACACAGAATGACCTTTACTGAGAGGAGGGTGTAGAAGGTAGCTGGGATTGTTCAAACATTTCAATCTTAGCCTTACTCTCTGGGTTTTAACTCTTCATTTCCCCTTTACCTTTACCCTCTTTTCTCCCAGTAACACCAGGGAGCCTTTTCCTGTCTGGGGCTCTTCTCATTGCCCTTTTCCTTGACTTTGTCCTGTCACTCTGACCAATTTCTTGTTCTGTCAGATATGTTTCATTTTCTGCATGACTTCCCCTGGATGGGCATTTCAAGCTGTGATTTCTAAGCTTGATCTCACTCTGTAGATCCTGTTATCTCAGTAAAAAGCTTTAAAGTTCAAAGTGAGTTGGGTGAACAATACTTTAAAAGGAGTATAAAGTCTAAGCATCCTCTGGGTGGGAGCAGTTCAGTGAAAAAGTCACATGTTTGCATACTTTTATATGGAGAAAGAATTAAAAAAAAATCAAGATATCAGCTTGCAGAAAAAAAAAGGGTTATAAAGAATTATTATGAGTTCTGAAGCAATGCATATAGTTATAGTTCTGTATCCACACGTCTGCTATGGAGCTCTTCCCACTTGTAGGCCCAAGGATTCTCTTGCTAGAGAGTTTACTCCAAGGATATTAAACTCCATAGCCAATTTTTAGAACAAAATCCTTAAGTACAAAAAAAAAAAAAGGGAAATAAAAAAGGAATTAACTAGTACGTTGTTAGTAACTATAGTAACTATGTGAAGCAATTTGATAACATCTCTGGCATGAGCCTTAGTACAAGAAACAAGATTATGTTTCCTTTTTTCTCACTGACAACTGTTCTGTTTTCCTCCACTTGAACCCTATTGTGAAGCTGCATACTCTGCCCTGCTTGTGGCTTTTGACAGTCTTTCTAGGACAGACAGACCTGGATGTGAGGACATGATTATCTACACTTGTTTGTTGTGATGGATTGTGTTGTCATTCAAGATTTTCTGGCAACACACCCAAATAAAACCCAACACTCTATATCCAGAACTGCAAGTTTTTCAAAACTTGTGTTTTAAAGATCAGTGATTTTTATACTTGTTGAAAGATGAGCTTTCCTTCACTGGAATGTAATTATCCATAACATATGATACAATAGAGAAGGAATCTCTGAATTTTCATAAAAAATTTGATGGAGTAGAAGGTAATTTATTCTATCCAACATAAGCCATCTAAAACATATGAGAAATATGTAATAAATAAGAGGATACAGGACAGAATTTTTAATATTTATTTTGGGGGGGTAGAGGCAGCTACTCTCCAAATATTTTGCTGGTAGTACCACATATCCCAAAAAACTATACATAAATTAGTCTGGCTGTGAAACATTTACAAGAAGAATTGAACTCTTAGGCAGAAGAAAGTTTATACAGCAAAAATTGTAGAGGCAACAAGGAAAATTAAGAACTTTTTATGTAATACACAAACTAGGTTGCAAATATTTTGTGGTATTGTTATGATTCAAGAGTTACATATGTACATGAATAATCATCACTCAAGAGACCTTGGGTGATGAACAGACATTTTAAAAAAAGAGTAATTTAAAGGCAAAGGGTGGTTTACTCTCTCCTAGCCAGGATAAGCACAGCTCACTACTTCTGACTGTGCAGCCCATAGCTAGCCTTTTATCTCCGGCTCCAGGTGTTCCTGGCATTGCGGTGAGGCAGTATACCAAGTCCCACATTTATCTTTCTTCCTTCTTTTTCCCTTTCTTTCTCTCTTTCTTTCTCTCTTTCTTTCTTTCTTTCTTTTTCTTTCTTTCTTTTTTTTTCTTTCTTTTTCCTTTCTTTCTTTCTTTCTTTCTTTCTTTCTTTCTTTCTTTCTTTCTTTCTTTCTTTCTTCTTTTCTTTCTTTCTTCTCTTTCTTTCTTTCTTTCTTCTTCTTCTTTCTTCTCTTCTTCTTCTTCTTCTCTCCCTTCCTTCCTTCCTTCCTTCCTTCCTTCCTTCCTTCCTTCCTTCCTTCCTTCCTTCCTTCCTTCCTTCCTTCCTTCCTTCCTCTATTTCTCTCTTTCTCTCTCTTCTCTGTTTCTTTCCTTCTATATTTCCATCTTTATTTCCTTCTTTCCTTCTTTCCTTCTATCTTTCTTTGAGTCACAGAGTCACTGAATGGTCCGAGTTCGAAGGAACAACCAAATGTCATGTAGTCCTACCTCCTCTGCAGTAAGTAGGGGCATCCTCAACTAGATCAGGCTGCTCAGAACCCTGTCGAGCCCCACTTTGAATAGCTCCAGGGGTGGGGCTCCAACCACCTCACTGGGCAACCCATTCCAGTGCTCCACCACCTTTACAGTAAAGAACCTGTTCCTAGTATCCAATCTAAATCTGCTCTTCTCTAACCTGAAGCCATTTTCCCTCTGTCATTGAAGGCTTTTTTAAACAGCCTCTGCCCCCTTCAGGTACTGGCAGGCTGCTATTAGGTCTCTCCAGAGCCTCCTCTTTTCCAGCTCCCTCAGCCAGTCTTCATAGCAGAGGTGCTCCAACCCCCTGATCATCTTTGTGTCACTCTCCTGGACCTGCTCCATCACGTCCCTCTGTATGATGTCCTGTCCCTCTGGTATATCAACAGCACCACGTAACTTGGTGTCATCTGCAAACTTGATGATGGTGCACTTGTACTGCTCTCCATCTGGACTTCAAGCCATTGAGCACCACCCTCTGGATGCAACCATACAACCAATTCCTTATCCACTGAACAGTCCACCCATCAAATCCATATCTCTTCAACTTGGCAAGTAGGAAGTTGTGGGGAATCATGTCAAAGGCCTTGCAGAATTCTAGAGAGATCACATCATAGAAAGCCATTAGTTTAGTCAGACAGGATTTGCCCCTAGTAAAGCCATGTTGCCTGTCTTTAATCACATCCCTGTCCTCCATGTGCCTTAGCACAGCACCTAGGAGGATCTGTTCCATGATCTTTCCAAGCTTTGAAGTGAAGCTGACAGGATGGTAGTAGGATGAAGTTCTTCACCATGAGGTTGGTGATAAGTCTCATCCCTGCAGGTGTTTAAGTCCAGGCTGGATGGAGCTCTGAGCAAGCTGATCTAGTGTGAGTTGTCCTTGTCTATGGCAGCAGAGTTGGAAGTAGATGATTGTGGTGAGGCACATTATGCCCAGAATTATGTTCCAGATACTGAAATTTTTCCCAGCATGTGTGGACACATGCCCTTCCTCTCCTGAGGGGAACAAAGGCCAAGGCATCAGCCAGGTGGCATAAACAACTGCATGCACCCATTGCATGGGATGCTTGTGCTACTGCCAAGTATGGGCGTAATTCCAGCTTCATGCTTTTTATAGGATAAAGCTGGTTGTTTATGAGAGTGCCCATCAGTCCAATCTGGCCTCAAGAAACTTTTAAGTATTACCCCAATTTGTAAACAAGTTGCTCTATTTCCCTTTGTCCTCTGTGTCTTTGCTCGAGGTACCAAGGTCTCTGCCTATTTGCCACAGCCTTTGCTATTAAGCTCATTGCTATTAAGTCTTCTCTCTCCCACATGCAAGCAAACTAGTGGCCTCTGCAGGCCCATCCAGCCTCAGCCCTGAGAGTCTCCAGAGGAAACCCTCACTGAAAGCCTAGAAGCTACAGCATTGTATTGCCAGCCCCATCAGTTGGAAGATCCTGCTGCGTCTTCAAGAGGACTGGACCCTCTGAGGGTAAGACTGCCCAGTTGATGGGGAATGAACTAGCCAAGTCCGGCAGTCCACACATCTGCTACAGTCTTAAGTAGCAGAATGAGCTGCACAACCCTGTGTGTCAGCTCGGAAAGCAGGACGAGTGCCTAGCCATATGCCTGTGTGACCCCACCACTGAGGGAGAGAAAAGGAGCTGTCACTTCTGCCACACTATGCCCTGTGAACCCCAGGGAAACCCAGAGCACTGTCCGTGCCTGTGCTCTAAATACTGGACCACTATCAGGGTCCTGCCTGCTTCTTCGAGCAAAGCAAAGGGGAAGCCGCTGCCCTGTGCAGCCACGCCTCTTCCCTGGGGCCATCCACGCCAGCCCCGAAGCACATTGACACAGGTCAACCCTGTCCAGAGACCAGCCCTACTAGCCTTGCTGGACCTACCCTGCAGGACTGCTCCCTGCCATCTGGAGGGAGCCGCCTGAGTCCTGCTAAGGGTGCCTGCCTACCAGCTAGCCTACATTCTGTCCCCTCTCCAATGCTGCAGGAGGGGGAAGACTGCCCCCACCGTTGCCTTCTGGACCAACCCAGGAGCCAGCCCCAGTGACAGCAGCCTGCTGCAGCCTAGCAACTAACCTTGCTACAAATAAAGGCCACTGTGTACCTTCCATGTGCTTTCCACTCGCTAACATTCAGTTCAAAGAACCCGCTCCTAGCAGCATAACATTTCCAGTTCAAGCCTCTGACACAGTCATACTCTGTATATATGTAAGCAGCCACCAGCATCTTGTCAAGTCGCCGCCAGGTGGAAAAGTGGTAGAATTGCACCTTTTGTTCCTTTAATAGAAATTAATTCTGTAAATATTATAACTGGGTCCAAATTGTAAATATTAAACTACTTATGGGATGTATTTCACAATTGTGCACTAGAATCTGTATATTAATGATTCATAAGTTATTAATAATTTTAATAATAAAATTAATATTTATATAACTCATATTGCATATTCACATATTAACATCTTCAGCACAGTGATCCTTGAGGTCCCTTACAACCCTGACAATTCTATGATTCTATCAAAAAAATAAGACTAAACAAAACTACCACCAAAAAAAAGTTTTGGCAGTGAGTATGGCATATCATTATCTCTTTCTTAAATCTATCATGGATATTCTTAGGACCATCCAATATTCTTTCCAGTGCATTCTGTCCTGCAACCGTCAGAGATATGCTGCACTAAATGGATATTTAAGCATAATTGTTAAAGCTTGTCTTATGTTGTTATGACACAAGACTAGAGTAGCAGTCCACCAATCTTGTTAGACTTCTTTGTGGATGATATTCAGTGATAATTTACAAGGAGTAAATAAAAAAAAATAAAAAAAAATTAAAAACACAATTACTGAATCATAAAAGGCACAATGGAAACCTTAATTGGCGGAAAATACTGTTGGTAAAAGTGAATGTGATTTGGACCAGTTGGGGCTCAAGACACTTCTGTCCCTTTGTAGAACACTTTCCACTGAGCAAAACTCCAAATATGAGAAGAATAAGAAACCTTTGAACAGATTCTTCATCTTTTCAGTGTACTAAGCAACTCTCCTACCTACAGAAAAATTGCAGTGCCTCTGAAAGTATATACATATTTTTGGTTTATATGTTCTAATTGTATTCTTTTATGGTCTTGTTACATTTTACAAGAGTGAAAGCAAGTAAACCTTCATTGTCCTAGCTTTCAAGTCATTATATAAGTAGGGTCATGTATCCATTTCACCTGGGAATAGACTAATTCTCAGTCACATTGCCAAATAGATAAATGCAGGTCTTTAAGTTAACCTTGCTTTATTGTTGAGTGACATTCAGATGTTTGCCTCAGTTCAGAACTGCTGACTCTTTCTTAGTCAAATATGATTTGCAAAAGAGAAACATAATTGGAGAATTCCAAGAACTTAAAGGAAAACAGGAGCAAAAAATACTATTGTTAATTTTTCAGTTCTTGAGACTTAAAGAAAGAAAATCAGGATGTACTGTGTGCTGCTTAATTTGTAGTTAATGACATTCATTATGCTTCGATTTGTATCTTTTTTTCCTCTAAATGTTTGCATGATCAGGTTTTGAAATGGAGTTTCTCCTACAGGCAGCTCTGTCAGGGAAAAGGGAATAAGAACTTTCCTTAGAGAAGTATTTCAGTAATCCATTGTAGAAAATACTATTTCTGGTGTTTCTTGTCTGGTTTGGGCAGTGGTTTGATGAGAAAGATGTTTCAAATTCATTTCTAAAGTAGAAAGGGGAGAAGTTCTAGTACTCAATCCTCCAAGACTTATAAGTTGACTACTTTCTGAAAGGTGTTCCACTATTATTGCTAACAACAACTTTTAAGAAGAGTCACTACAGAAACATTGGAACTAGCAGAAAACAAACTTTCACCATACTTCAGTAACGAAGCTAGGGTGAAAACACCAGTGACTTTGTAAACAGACTAGATAACTTAATTGATCTGTCATAGCACAAGAAAAATAAAAAAATGCATTGAACGATCATGATCTGTTGACATGAGAGGAATCCAACAGAACAGTTTTCAGTAACTCAGACAATGTTTATTTTATTATATTTACCGATGTTTTATTTTGCCTAACAAGAGAGTTGAAAAAATAGAGACTGAAAAGAAGAAATTTAAGTAGTTCACAAAGATTTCTTAAAATATCATATTCCATATGGGTGCTTAATCCTAAAACTTTATCTTATAATTTTTTCACTTTACTTCATCCCTGAAAGTGTAATATAGGTGAAAAATCAGTAATTTGTGTACTATAAATACTCTAAAAAAAGTGGTATGTAGAAATTCAGTTAGCTTAAACATGAAAAATACCTGAATTTTCAAGCTTGTGTACGGGCTCATTCAGTGTAAGTCTTGTACAACAATAAATCTTCTATAATTTCCATTTGTTCATTCAACTTGCTCAGTGAACAAACAGATCAGATGCATCCAGCATGAATCTTTGTTAAGGCCTGTTTATGACAGTGTAATGAAGGGAGGTTATTAATTTATTATATTAAAATATTAAATATGACTATTTTATTAGTATTAAAATTATTAAAAACAATTTATCATTATTTATATGCAAGTGCTAGTGCACAATTGTGGATATATCCCATAAACTTGTACCGTATTGGAAAATTCATAAAATAGTTATTCAATTAAGAACTCGGAGTTGTAATTCCACCACTTGTCCACCAGATAGCGACCTGACAAGATGCTTGTGACTTTAAACAGCTAAAGAGACAAAATGAGTCAGGGCAATACAATGAAAGGAATCTTAAATCAATTATGATCACAAGCTATGACTTCAGACCCTACCAGGGTACTGCTTATAAGGCTTAGGCTACAATTCTATGCAAGCTAACAGACACTGAGATTTAAGCCAAACTGTATCTGGTGCTGCCCATGTGCAACTGAAAGATACACTTTTGGTTGTAGCTAGTTGCTAGCTGCCTAACTACACAGGCTGGCTACCGAGCTGGTTCCTCCCAGGTCCTGGTGGAGCTGCAGCTGATGGGGTCTGGTCCCATGGCAAGCTCAGAGCTTGCAGGGCTGATGCTGGCTCCTGGGGCAGTCCCTTTGGAAGGTAGCAGCTTCCTGGTCTGGTTCAGATGGGTTCCAGACAGTGGAGTGAATACAATACAATACAATACAATACAATACAATACAATACAATAAATCCAGGTTGGAAGAGACCTTCAAGATCATTGCGTCCAACCCATCAACCAATCCAACCCACCCAAACAACTAGATCATGGCACCAAGTACCCCATCAAGTCTCCTCCTGAATACCTCCAATGATGGTGACTCCACCACCTCCATGGGCAGAACCATTCCAATGGGCAATCACTCTCTCTGTATAGAACTTCCTCTTAACATCCAGTCTAAACCTCCCCTGGCGCAGATTGAGACTGTGTCCTCTTGTTCTGGTGCTTCCTGCCTGGGAAAAGAGACCAAACTCTGCACTTGGATGTGTTAAATCTCATAGTATCACAGTATCATAGTATCAGTTAGGGTTGGAAGGTACCACAAGGATCATCTAGTTCCAACCCCCCTGACATGGGCAGGGACACCCCACAATAGATCAGGCTGGCCAGAGCCTCATCCAGCCTGCTCTTAAACACCTCCAGGGACGGGGCCTCAACCACCTCCCTGGACAACCCATTCCAGGGCCTCACAACCCTCACGTGAAGAACTTCCTCCTCACATTCAGCCTGATCTCCCACCTCCAGCTCATTCCATTTCCCCTAGTCCTATCACTCCCTGATAGCCGGAGAAAGTCCCTCCCCAGCCTTCTTGTAGGCCCCCTTCAGATACTGGAAGGCCACAATGAG